>CM045912.1:9137718-9834384 GCA_025169955.1 Salix arbutifolia | reverse complement strand
CAATTCTAGGTTTGTTTGTGAATTCTGGGTTTTGATGTTGATTTTGGTCTGGCAGATGGTGCTTTGTTTCTGATACCCTGTTCCAGGTTTGTTTTCAATACCACCAGTTCTGGGTTTGTTTCTCAATTCCCAATTCTAGGTTTGTTTGTGAATTATGGCAGACAGTGGTTATATAGATGTTGATTGTATTTATTGGCTTTGTTAATTCTGGATTTGGTTGTCAATTTCCCCAATTCTGGGTTTGTTTGTGAAATCTTGGTTTGATCATGGCTGGCTGGTAGATGTTGATGGTGTTTGTTGGTTTCGTTAATTTTGGATTTGTGTATTGAGGCTTTGATACCATAATGTGATCTTGTATTTCATAAGATCTTGCAAATCGCAAGAATGGTTTACAATTGTATTCCCTTTCTCAATCTGTTGAGTTTCTGTATTGTAGTCTTTATACATTGTAGTCCCCGGAGAAGTTTGTTCCTAATTGTCCTCTAATTACCGTAGGAATAGGAATATTTAGCTTTCCTATTTTATAAACAGCTTTCCTATTTTAATATATGATTACCATTAAACTCTCCTCCACAAATTACCTCCTCTGAAAAACTCAACTTCTTCCTCTTCTTCAATGTCAGAATCTTTTTAGCCATATTGATGGCTCTACTATAGCGCCCCCAACCAGTATCACCTCTGATTCCTCTTCTTCTTAACCAAATTCTACATGTGGAATGGAGACTTCAAGATCAATGCCTTCCCAGTCTTCTCTTCTCTTTGTTGACTATAAAAACCATGGCTGAAGTCCTTGGCCTCACCACTGCTCGTGATTTATGGCTTGCTTTAGAAAACTCATTTAGCCATATTCTCGTGAGCTTCACATCAAAGATGGCTTGCAACTCATCAAACATGGAACCCGTAGTGTCACTGACTATTCCCGTTCATTTAAGGCCATATGCGATCAACTAATTGACATGGGTGACTCAGTTGATGACACAGATAAAGTCCACTAGTATTCGAGGATTCAGCGCTAATTTTGCTAATTTTCTACTATATAGATTACTCTCACTCCACTACTTGCCTTCAAAGACTTGGTTCCCGAGCTGGAAGCTTTGAGATTTTTCAAAAGTCACTTGGGCCTCCTCAATTAGCTCTCCAACTGCTTTTACTATTACCAAAGGCTACTTCCTCCATCCCGAGGTGCAGTAACTCCAAGTCCCATCGTTCTGGCTACAATGGAAGCCATGACCAAAAAGAGAAGGAATAAATACTAAATTTAAAAAAAAAAAAATCTCGACGAGATTAAATGTTAAGTTCTTAACATTTAACATTTTTAATATAAGAAAAGCACAACATTAAATATAAAAATCTTTTAGAAAAGAAAAAAGATTACTCTTACAATAATTTTATCTTTTTTCTGGATTTGTATTTCTTTTGTTCATAAAGAATACACACACATGTACATTACACTATAAGCTAAATTAAGTCATGGAAATACTGTAGCAAAATTACTATAGCAATAGACACAAATTACTATAGATTATAAAAATATAATTACTATTCTACCCCTCAGTACACAATAATTTTAGCCTTGGACTCAAGGGTATTTTGATTTTTTACATTTTTGTGGACAGTAAATTAACCATAATACCCTCAAATAAGACAAAAAACAGATGTTGTTAACAAGGCTGTTACTGGATTTCATATTTTCAATGCACAGTACAATAAACATAATACCCTTAAATAAGACAAAAATCAAGAGTTATCGATGACAGTGTGACTGGAATTTCATATGTTTTTGAATATATATAAATACAGATATGACCTCATATAAGACAAAATACAAGAGTTGACTGTAGGAGTATTTAGGTAATTTAACCTTTTTATTATTATATTTTGTCTAGTACAGTGGGCACATCTGCCAGACGCGCCGACAGTTTCTTGCCTCACGCTCTTTTCAGGCAGCGAGCGTGGAATCGTATAGTGGTTAAAAATGACCATCCAGTGTCTCACTGAATGCGCCATCATTTTCTCTTTCTCATGGTGTGGCGTGTGGTGTCCCACGGTGGCCGAAGACGTAACGGTGGTCGATTGATCTTTTTTTCTCCTTTTCTCTCTCTTGTAGGCTACGAAAGTCCCCTTTGTTTATGATGTTTTCATTTCTGTAGTGTTTTGAAATTTTAAAAAGGGAAAATACATGAATGCCCTTAGTGGCTTAGAATTAGGTTAAGGGTGTTGTAGTAATTGTACAAGCTAGTAAATATAAATAGAATAGAAAAGAAAAGAAAAACCAAAAAAAAGAAAAAAGAAATAGATCTGAAATTAGAGAGAGAATCGGAAGAGAGAAAAAAAAAAGGGAAGAAGAAGAAGAGAAAAGAGGGAAAGAGAAGAGGAGGAGAAAAGAAGGAGAAATAGTTATTAAGGTAATGTGTATGTTTTATTATGTATAAATGTGATTATTAGCTATGATTTTGCTTGTATTGATTGTTAGGGTTTGATAATTTTGTTTGGGTTTGATTGATGAATTAAGAGAGATGTTAAGGGTGGAATGTGTTGGGTAATGGGTTAATTAGTTTGATTGTAGATGATTTTGAAGTTTTGAGATGTTTGGTTTAAAAAAATATTGAGAAAAATGGTGAAATAATGTTGAGAAATTCAAAAATCCCTTGCTGGAATTCTGGGTTAAGGTTGAAGATGATGAAAAATTCATTTTGGTCCTTTTTGGTGAAAATTTCAGTTTAGTCCCCTAACTTTGGAAATTTTCAGTTTGGTCCCTGGAGTGAAATTGGAGATTCTGGACAGAATTGAGAATGAATTATGGACAAGATTTTAGGATAGCTATGAATTTATGAAGTGTTCAATTTAGTCCTCCAATTTGATAAAATTACAATTTGACCCTAAAAATATAAGAAAATTTCAGAATGGTCCCTAAGAGAAATATTAGTATTTCAGATTGGTTTGATGGATAATTGAAGCTCATTTGATGGATTAACATCAATTTTTTGAACTGTGTATTTTGGAATTAGATTTCGGAAGAAACCTTTGTTTTAGGTTTTTACGAGGAAATGGATAGTTTGATTCAAAAACACATAGGATTATGATTTGAACTCTTAGATATGTTATTAAAGGTATTTTACTTCTTTTGAGTCATTTTTGAGTATATCTTCTTTTATATATTTAGATAATCCCGACATTCTACCCGCGGGACATCAGTAAAGTTTCATCAACATTCTGCTTTTGGAACTTGTCTGCTTTTGAGTCCGGTGAGTGGATAACATTTAATATGCATGAGAAATAGTATAAATATTTGAATTTGCTAGTATGAATTGGATTATGCTTTTTGATAAGATATACCTTGATTATATTTTTGATACGATAAAGCATAATCATTTGTTGAATATATGTTCTTGATATGAGCCTATATCTGTTTGTGAATTGATAGCTCCTCATTTGATTGATACCATGAGTTGAGCCTTGATATATGAATATTTTGTTTGATTATAAGATATACCTATGGTATGCCGGTCAGAATACCCATGCTAACAGGGTAGTGTTAGCCTTTGTGCACATCGTATCTGAAACCCTAGTTGGTCGGGGGAGTCACCAACCTGTGTGGACTGATAATCCCACAGTACGGAGCCTCATGCTCATTGCATTTTGATTTTCTGACGAGTTTTACCTATACATTCTTGTTATGACCTATTTGAGAAATTCCTTGTAAGAACATCGAGCTGATTTGATATTATACTTCTCTTTGTGTATTATCTCGTATGTGTATATTAGATATTATCTACTCACTGAGTTGTTGAACTCACCCTCTCATTATTCATTATTTTCAGGGTCGTAGCTTGCTAGCAGGTCATTTTTGTCCTACTCTGGGAACCTGCTATTTTGGTTGTAGTCGACACTTTTTGTTCATATGTCTAGTTAGTGCTCCACAAGTATAACAATATGTAATCAACTCTTGTATAAAGACAATTGAATTATGTTATAAAGTTTACGTTGTTATTTTCGCTGCGTTAAATTCTGAAGTTGAATGATAAGTTTGTGTGAGTTTGGGTTCGCATAGGTGTGGAACCTTGGAGGGGGACCATGCCCATGTGCCGATCACGGATCTGGGAATCGGGTCGTGACAAAGATGGTATCAGAGCCAAATCTATATAAAATGAATAAAAGTAAAAGAGTGTGTGACAAAACTTGATATTACAACTTAAAAAAAAAAGTTATATGAAGGGTAGTAGTGACGAAGCTTAATATCAAAGCTTTTTATTCATGAAATAATAGTAAAGTTAGGATTTGTATTGTGGAGCATTAGGATCCGTATTGTCTTGTTTGTTATGCTTGAAATTTGAATTCTCCTCAAGCATGTCTTCTTGATTCCTTATGTTTTCTATAGATATGTTTTCCGATAATTATTTGATAACTATTGTGCTATTGTTCTAGAATGACAAGAGTGTGTTATCTCTTTTAGGATATGCCGAGGAATAGGCATGTAGCTGATAATATTAGAGTAGGTGATGATCGAGATGATGTCCCTATTGTACAGTTGAGAAATACTAGGCAAAGAAGAGGAGGTGCACCAGCGCCTCAATATGTTGAAGAAATACCTCCATCAATGGAGGAGGAGTCTTATGAGGTTGAAGAGGAGAATGAGGTTGATGAAACAGGTACAGGAGAGGTTGCCGCTGAAACAATGACAGAGTTACAGTAGCTTAGTAGGACTATGCGAGCCTGGATGGAACTTACTATGGAGAGAGATAGGAGAAGAGATAGAGATGTACCATCATCATCTCATACTGTTCAAGGAGTAAATGTACCATTGAACGACTTCATGAAGTTGACACCTCCTACCTTCACGGGGATGAATAGTTTAGAGGATCCTCAAAGGTTCCTTGATGAGATATGGCGCCGATGTGAAATTTTGGGATGTACTGACCATCGAGCTGTAAGTTTGGCGTCATTTAGGCTGGAAGGAGATGTGGCCATTTCTTGGTTTGAGTCTAGGAAGAGGGCAAGACCAGCAGAAGCTCAGTGGACATGGAAGGAGTTTAGCACCACGTGTTTAGACAGATTTCTCCCTCGGAGTGTTAGAGATGCTCGGCTTTATGAATTTGAGAGGTTATCTCAAGGGAGTATGACTGTTGATGAATATGATCTGAAGTTTACTCAGCTGTCTAGGTATGCTGAACAACTTCTACCTATAGAAGAGTGGAGAGTCAAAAGGTTCATAAGAGGGCTTAAATCCTCTCTGTTCATAGCGATGGTGTCCCAGGTGCTTCCGTCATACTCCTCAGCTGTTGACTGCGCCAGACTAATAGAGGCGCGAGAATTTGAGGACGTAGTTACAAGTCAGCCTAAAAGGTCTAGAGAAGAGGGTCAGTCCTCTAGACAATTAGGAGGATCAAGTGCGGGTCCATTTAGGGGAAGGAGTGGTCGTCAAGATTCTGGGGTTCAGAGGAGGTTCAGACCGAGAACTACAGTTAGTGGCTCGGGTAATCAAAGTGGTAATAGTGATGCTCGGAGTTATGGCCAAAGTTCAGTTCAAACTGCACCCCGTAGCTCATTTGTTCCATCTGGGAACAATTCTTTATGCCAGTACTGTGGAGGAGGTCATACTGGTGCAGAATGTTATAGAATGACCGGAGCTTGTTTTAACTGCGGCCAGCTAGGCCATAAGATTAGGGAGTGCCCTAGGAGACAATCATCAGCTTCAGGAGCATCTAGTTCAGCTCAATGTCCTATTCAGTCACCATCAACGAGTCAGTCTATAGCTCATGGTGGCAGAGGTTTTGGTGGACGTGGTCAGATGGGCCGAGGGGGCAGAGGTCAGAGGCAACAGGATCAGAGGCATGCTAGAGTCTTTACCTTGACTCAACAGGATGCTCAGACATCCAACACAGTTGTCTCAGGTATTTTTCCTGTTTGCTCTTTTGAAGCAAAAGTTTTATTTGATACTGGTGCCACCCATTCATTTATGTCCCTATATTTTGCCATGAGGTTAGATAGACAACCAACTTTATTAGAATGCCCCATTTCAGTTTCTACTCCTTTGGATGAATCAATATTGGTGAAGTATGTGTATCAAAATTGTGAGATAGAAATTGGAGATAAGATCCTTATGGGAGACTTAAATGTTTTAGATATGATTGATTTTGATGTGATTTTGGGAATGGATTGGTTGTCAAAGCATAGGGCTTCAGTAAATTGTTGGGGTAAGGAGGTAGTATTTGAATTAGATGGAGAAACAGGGTTAGTGTTTCGAGGAGATAAGATTATGTCTTCATCAATTATGTTGTCGATTATCACGAGGAGAATGGCACGAAAAGGGGTACAATATTACCTAGCACACATAGTGGATGTAGATAAGGAAATCCCCCAGTTGGACCAAGTTCCTATAGCTAAGGAGTTCATCGATGTATTTCCTGATGAGTTACCTGGATTGCCTCCGTATAGGGAGATTGAGTTTTCTATTGATTTGGTTCCGGGTACCGAACCAATATCAATGGCACCATATAGAATGGCACCAGCAGAATTGAGAGAGCTAAAGGAACAACTGCAGGATTTATTAGATAAGAAGTTCAATCGGCCAAGTATGTCTCCTTGGGGAGCCCCAGTGTTGTTTGTGAAGAAGAAAGATGGGTCATTGAGGTTATGTATAGATTATAGACAACTGAATCGAGTGACAATTCGAAATAGATACCCACTCCCTCGAATAGATGATTTGTTTGATCAGTTGCAGGGAGCTCAATTCTTTTCTAAGATCGATCTTCGATCTGGGTATCATCAATTGAGGATAAGGAAGGAAGTCATTCCAAAAACCGCCTTTAGAACTTGGTATGGTCATTATGAGTTCTTGGTGATGTCTTTTGGATTAAAAAATGCGCCAGCAGCTTTTATGGACTTGATGAACAGAGTGTTTAAACAGTTTATTGATCAATTTGTGATAGTTTTTATTGATGATATTTTGGTTTATTCAAAGTCTAGAGAGGAGCATGAGCAACACTTAAGGATGGTGCTTCAAACTTTGCGAGATCATCAGTTGTATGGTAAATTCTCAAAAAGTGAGTTCTGGCTGGAGAGTGTAGCATTTCTTGGACATGTAGTGTCAAGAAATGGGATTGAGGTTGATCCTCAAAAGATAGAAGCAGTAAAGCAATGGCTCAGGCCTACTTCGGCAACAGAAATTAGGAGTTTCTTGGGTTTGGCTGGATACTATAGGAGGTTTGTGGAGAACTTTTCTCGAATTTCTGCACCATTGACTAAGTTAACACAGAAAAATGTTAAGTTTCAATGGTATGAAGCTTGTGAGAAAAGCTTCTTGGAATTGAAGCAGAGATTGACTACAGCTCCTATTCTAGCAGTACCATCGGGTTCTGGTGGTTACACAGTTTATTGTGATGCCTCGAGAGTAGGGTTAGGATGTGTTTTAATGCAGAATGGCAAAGTTATTGCCTATGCTTCTCGGCAGTTGAAGAAGCATGAACAAAACTACCCTACACATGATTTAGAGATGGCCGCTGTAGTGTTTGCTTTGAAGATTTGGAGGCATTACCTATATGGAGAAACTTGTGAGATCTTTACGGATCATAAAAGTTTGAAGTACATCTTTCAGCAGAGAGATTTGAATATGAGCCAAAGGAGATGGATGGAATTGTTGAAGGATTATGATTGTATTATACAGTATCACCCAGGCAAGGCAAATGTAGTTGCCGATGCTTTGAGTAGGAAATCATCAGGGAGCCTAGCTCATATTCAAGAGGTACGAAGGCCTTTGATTAGGGAGTTGCATGGATTAGTGGATGAAGGAGTTAAATTTAACCTTAGCAAAAGTAGAGCAATGATTGCTCACTTTCAGGTTAAATCAGACTTGTTTGAGAGAATAAAAGCAGCTCAAAAGAAAGATGATTCACTACTCAGGATTAGAAGTGAGGTTGAGCAGGGTAAAACTGCAGGTTTTGTGATTGGTGATGATGATGTGTTGAGATTTGGAGATAGACTTTGTGTACCTGATGTTGATGATCTGAAGAGAGAACTGATGATAGAGGCACATCAGACAGTCTATACAGTGCATCCGGGTTCCACCAAGATGTATAAAGATCTTAAGGTGTGCTATTGGTGGAATAGAATGAAGGCTGATATAGTAGACTTTGTGTCTAGGTGTTTGACCTGTCAAAGGGTAAAAGGTGAACATCAAAGACCTTCTGGATTGCTGCAACCATTGTTGATACCAGAATGGAAGTGGGAAAGGATCACAATGGACTTTGTGACTGGATTGCCTAGGAGTCAGGAGGGTTATGATTCGATATGGGTGATTGTTGATAGATTGACAAAATCAGCCCATTTCCTACTAGTTAAGATTACTTATGGGTATGCAAAGTTGGCGGAATTGTTTATTAGCGAGATTGTACGATTGCATGCAGTACCAATCTCGATAATTTCAGATAGAGGTCCACAATTCACATCATGATTTTGGGTGAAATTTCAGGAAGTGATGGGTACTAAAGTGCAGCTGAGCACAGCTTTTCACCCTCAGACTGATGGTCAGTCTGAAAAGACTATTCAGATATTGGAGGATATGTTGAGAGCTTGTGTTATGGATTTTGGGGTTGGTTGGAGTAAGTTCCTATCATTAGTGGAATTTGCTTACAACAACAGCTATTAGGCTAGCATAGAGATGGCACCTTATGAGGCTTTGTACGGACAAAAATGTAGATCACCAGTTTGTTGGTTTGAGGTTGGTGAGAAAAAGCTAATGGGACCTGAGTTGATTCAAATTACCTCAGAGAAGATAGAGGTGATCAGAAAGAGGCTTCAGACAGCTCAAAGTAGGCAGAAAAGTTACGCAGATAAAAGGAGGCGTGACTTAGAGTTTTCAGTGGGTGATTGTGTGTTCTTAAAGGTCTCATCGACCAAAGGAGTATTCAGGTTTGGAAAGAAAGGCAAGCTAAGTCCTCGATTTATTGGGCCGTATGAGATTTTGGAGAGAATTGGAGCAGTTGCTTATAGGTTAGCCTTACCGCCAAATTTGTCGGCTATACATCCTGTATTCATGTTTCTATGCTATGGAAGTATATGCCGGATCCATCTCATGTGTTAGGAGTACATCCAGTTGAGTTACGAGATGATGTGACTTATGAGGTGCAACCAGAAACTATAGTGGATCGACAAGTGAGAAAGCTAAGGTCGAAGGAGATAGCTTCGGTGAAGGTGAAGTGGAAAGGTCATTCAATTGAAGAAGCGACATGGGAACTTGAGGATAAGATGCGGGAGGAATATCCTCATCTTTTTGATAATCTAGGTACGTATTCAAACATTTATTTAGTTTCGAGGATGAAACTTTTATAAGGTGGGGAGATTGTAGTGTTTTGAAATTTTAAAAAAGGAAAATACATGAATGCCCTTAGTGGCTTAGAATTAGGTTAAGGGTGTTGTAGTAATTGTACAAGCTAGTAAATATAAATAGAATAGAAAAGAAAAGAAAAACAAAAAAAAAAGAAAAAAGAAATAGATCTGAAATTAGAGAGAGAATCGGAAGAGAGAAAAAAAAAGGGAAGAAGAAGAAGAGAAAAGAGGGAAAGAGAAGAGGAGGAGAAAAGAAGGAGAAATAGTTATTAAGGTAATGTGTATGTTTTATTATGTATAAATGTGATTATTAGCTATGATTTTGCTTGTATTGATTGTTAGGGTTTGATAATGTTGTTTGGGTTTGATTGATGAATTAAGAGAGATGTTAAGGGTGGAATGTGTTGGGTAATGGGTTAATTAGTTTGATTGTAGATGATTTTGAAGTTTTGAGATGTTTGGTTTAAAAAAATATTGAGAAAAATGGTGAAATAATGTTGAGAAATTCAAAAATCCCTTGCTGGAATTCTGGGTTAAGGTTGAAGATGATGAAAAATTCATTTTGGTCCTTTTTGGTGAAAATTTCAATTTAGTCCCCTAACTTTGGAAATTTTCAGTTTGGTCCCTGGAGTGAAATTGGAGATTCTGGACAGAATTGAGAATGAATTATGGACAATATTTTAGGATAGCTATGAATTTATGAAGTGTTCAATTTAGTCCTCCAATTTGATAAAATTACAATTTGACCCTAAAAATATAAGAAAATTTCAGAATGGTCCCTAAGAGAAATATTAGTATTTCAGATTGGTTTGATGGATAATTGAAGCTCATTTGATGGATTAACATCAATTTTTCGAACTGTGTATTTTGGAATTAGATTTCGGAAGAAACCTTTGTTTTAGGTTTTTACGAGGAAATGGATAGTTTGATTCAAAAACACATAGGATTATGATTTGAACTCTTAGATATGTTATTAAAGGTATTTTACTTCTTTTGAGTCATTTTTGAGTATATCTTCTTTTATATATTTAGATAATCCCGACATTCTACCCGCGGGACATCAGTAAAGTTTCATCAACATTCTGCTTTTGGAACTTGTCTGCTTTTGAGTCCGGTGAGTGGATAACATTTAATATGCATGAGAAATAGTATAAATATTTGAATTTGCTAGTATGAATTGGATTATGCTTTTTGATAAGATATACCTTGATTATATTTTTGATACGATAAAGCATAATCATTTGTTGAATATATGTTCTTGATATGAGCCTATATCTGTTTGTGAATTGATAGCTCCTCATTTGATTGATACCATGAGTTGAGCCTTGATATATGAATATTTTGTTTGATTATAAGATATACCTATGGTATGCCGGTCAGAATACCCATGCTAACAGGGTAGTGTTAGCCTTTATGCACATCGTATCTGAAACCCTAGTTGGTCGGGGGAGTCACCAACCTGTGTGGACTGATAATCCCACAGTACGGAGCCTCATGCTCATTGCATTTTGATTTTCTGACGAGTTTTACCTATACATTCTTGTTATGACCTATTTGAGAAATTCCTTGTAAGAACATCGAGCTGATTTGATATTATACTTCTCTTTGTGTATTATCTCGTATGTGTATATTAGATATTATCTACTCACTGAGTTGTTGAACTCACCCTCTCATTATTCATTATTTTCAGGGTCGTAGCTTGCTAGCAGGTCATTTTTGTCCTACTCTGGGAACCTGCTATTTTGGTTGTAGTCGACACTTTTTGTTCATATGTCTAGTTAGTGCTCCACAAGTATAACAATATGTAATCAACTCTTGTATAAAGACAATTGAATTATGTTATAAAGTTTACGTTTTTATTTTCGCTGCGTTAAATTATGAAGTTGAATGATAAGTTTGTGTGAGTTTGGGTTCGCATAGGTGTGGAACCTTGGAGGGGGACCATGCCTATGTGCCGGTCACGGATCCGGGAATCGGGTCGTGACAATTTCACTCCCTTCTCTTTTGATTGTTCGGTATGGTCCTTATTTCTATCATATAAGTTTTGATTCGTTTCAATTTTTTCCTTCAATTGAAATTGATTATATATATCAGTTTCATTTCGGGCCTTATTCTTTTAATTTTTGGAATGGTTTTAAATTGCTTAATATTTTTGGTCTAGAAGTTTGGATTATTTTCAATTTTGTCCTTCGATTGAAATTAATCATATATTTTGGTATTCAATAAGGCGTTTAAAGTAATGATAACAATTATTTTAAAGGTATTTTTTTAAAAAAATATATGAGGCTAATTAAATATTTTGGTATTTGTTTAATATTAACATATCAAAATATAAAAAAACAATGAACTATGATTTTTTAAATTTCAAATTAATTTAATCTCAATGTTCTGAAATACTTTTAATATAATAATATCAAGAATATATCTTAAAAAAAATTCTTTTAAAATAAAAATCATTTTAAACTAAAAATATATCAAGTCACATGTAGACAAAACAGAAGGGAAAAAATACTAAAACAACAAATCACTAATAACAAAACATTCATTATACTTGCATAAGAAAGAGTTTCACTCTCATTTCACACCACCAAAGCTAAACTTACTATGTTTTTTAACGTAAACTGTATTTAATACAGAGATAAATAACAATAAAAATTGAAATTCAAAATTAAGAGTATAGATATATAAATATGAATAAAAAATAACAAATATCCTAGAAAGACCGAAAAAACTATACACATCTAAGAGCATAGAGAAATCATAACATCAATATGAATGGTTATTTTGGATGGAGAACTATGACGTTGTATCATGTTTTTAATATTTTTATCTTTGGAAATCATTTAGGAACAAATATATACCCTTAGAACTTGGTAATGGTTAAATCCAAGTTTTTTAATTATATCTTAGTGTTGAATAACATGTCTTAGGGTTATGGCTGAATAAACACTTTTAAAATTGTATCTGAAGATTTACTTGCAGTAATTAGACTTAAATGGATATGATCTTTGAGATTTATGAGTTGATTCCAAAACAAGAAAGATTTAAAAAAAAAAACATCATTGAAAAGTGTAAATAGTCCTTAACATAAATGACATTGACACTTTTTACAAGTCATCCTTGAAAAGTTGAGCAGTCATGGGGTAATTCAGTGGACCCTATGAAGGATAACAAACAATAACCAAATTTGCTAGGAAGGAAAATAAACCCATTATGATAGCAATAATCAAATGATGATTCAACAAAATTCAACAAAGTTATGACTGACATCTATCTATGACAAGTGTTTCTTAATGACAATAAAAAAACACAAGTAAATCAGATGAAGACAACTGTTTTTTAAAGACAATAGATTACTTGATGAACTTCAATAGCAGTTAAGAGTAATGTTGCATTAGTAGGGCATCTTTATGGATAAAAATCTAGTTTACTCTTTGAAGGATAGATATGATACGTGAAAATATTATCACATTAATGTATCACCTAAAGGAAAGTTGAAACAATCATTGGCAAAAGATAATTTGATAAACTCTTTAGAAGGTGAGAGTAATAGAGCATCACTCTCCACCAAAAGAAATAGTGCATATGCAATGGTGTGAAATACCATAGTTAGGGGGGTACCATCCAAATAGGGGCAACATCACATCTAAGATAGCTTATCACTTCACAAGAAATGGTTAACATTGTTAAGGAACCATCTCACCTAAAAGCTCAAGCTTGTAGGTGAGGTCCCAGAATATGATTTATATTATTCTCTAACACACCCCCTCAAGTGAAAGCCCTTTGGGCTTGAAACTTGCACACAGGCCCATACTACCTTATGCTTAATTTTTATCAAATAGAATAGGGGTGGTGAGATTCGAACTCATGACTGCTGGGTCAATAAGGCTCTGATACTATGTTAAGGAACCATCTCACCTAAAAGCTCAAGCTTATAGGTGAGGTCCCAGAATATGATTTATATTATTCTCTAACAAACATGACAAAGCTTTATTTATTATCTAAAGGTCTAAGCCGCGTGACAAAGAGAAAGTCAAACAAATTAACCTAATGGGAAAAACCCAATGGGGTTGTAGAGTCAAAAGACCAAAATCACTCATTTTAAAAATTACAAACCTCATTTATCAAGCAATAGAGAGATGATAATAAAAGGGTGCTTATATTTCAAAACTTGTAAAATGTATGCATAAACATCTCTTTATTTTTATTTCAAAATATTTTTAATTTATTTCTCTTAGTATAGATTTGCATAAGTTTTGGGGTTCTTTAGTGAGTTATATGCACTTTTAATGACAACATTTAATGTGAACAATTAGAATTCCATTCCAAAGATAACTAAGAGTTTATGGACAAATACAAATAGAAGATGGATTATCTTAGAAGAAGGGATGCAAAAACATCTAATGAAAAATAAAAGACACCATCATTTGTAAGAAGTCTTATATATTTTTCACACTACGGGTAGGTTAACCAAACACAAATCATTCTTTCTTCAAGTTCATTACTCTTTAAAATATTTTCCTTGAGTTCATCACTTTTTAAAATAACTTGATCTTCGTGATGACCGCTTTACAAAGTGTCAAAATTCAAACATCTTCCAAAGGTTTTCACTCTTTAAAATGACTAATTCTTCGAGATAATCGCTCTATAAAATATCAAAATCTTATTTTTTTCTCAAGCTCGTCACCCTTTAAAATGACTAAGTTTTCGAGATAATCACTTTATAAAAGGTCAAAATTCTAATTTTTTTTTCCATGACTCTTTAAAGGACTAAGTCTTTGAGATGATTGTTATATAAAAGGTTAAAATCTTATTTCTTTTCTTGGGTTCTTTGGTCATTAAATAAACTAGAGTTTTGAATTAACTATTTTTAAAGGGTCAAAATTCTAAATTTTTTTTCGAAATCATGACTCTTTAAGAATAATAGATTAGAGATGATCGCTGCATAAAAACTCAAAATTACAAAATTATGTTGGAGGGGGGCTACATCGAGAACAAAGAAAAAGCCTGATAGCCTAGGAAGAATGAATAATTGCCACCACCAAAGAGAGCCTTTCTCCTAACCTTTTTTAACACCATTGCATAGCCTCTCTTCTTTCAAGCCTTCATTAAAATCCTGACCTACACACTCTCCCAACCTGCTAAAAATTCAAAAAGCCTTAAATACTTGAAGTCCAAAAGAAATTGTGAACGTTTAGCAGTCCTCAGTTAAAACAGCAACACTGTAACCTCCATTAAAGTACAAGCAACAGCTCCTCTACTCAGCACCATGGTTCAGTAGCATGTCCTCATCTCAGATCTCTGCATCTCAGATCGACAACTCCATGAGTTCCAAACTTTGTACCAGTGCCTTTAACTCTTCCTTCCATAACAACCATGTGATCTCTCTTTCCATAGCAAACACGATGATACAAGTTCAAGTTTCTCTTCTCAATCAAGATCTTCATCCTCCCATTCTCATCTTTCTTCCTTTTTCTTCCCTTTACATGTCCATAAGACTTGTTAGTTTAGGGAGAAACTTGTAGTTGGTTTTGTTTCCACAGCTATGGTTTTGGGATGGTAATGTGTTTTTGGTGTCTTTGAAAAACTAGATTTTGGGTTTATACAATGTTTTGGGAAGCATGGAGATGTTGTGGTTGATCTTCTAAAAACAAATGAGGGGGCATTTGTTTTATTGTTATGGATCGAGCCTTATTAGCTTTAAAATGGAAATCTGTTTGTGGTTTTTTTTTTTATTAATTTGAAGTCCATTTGTTTTTAAACCTAATTTTGTGGGCTAATACTAATGCTTGGATCTTTAATTGGATTTAGGTTAGAAAAACCATTGGAGGCTCATGAATGCTTTAGGCCCCGTTTGTTTGCTGGAAAGTGGTTTCCTTTTGAAAAGTGAATTCCGGGAAAGTAAATTCCTGGAAAGTAAATTCCTGAAAAGTGAATTCCGATGTTTGACAGTGTTATGGAAAATGAACTGGAAAACACTTTCCAGTGTTTGTTTGTGGTATGGAAAATGAACTGGAAAATAATTTATTAATAAATTAATTTTTTTTTCAAGTTTATTAAAATAATGAGGAACAAATCTTAAAAATTAAAAAGTTGAATGAGAATGAAATTGAAAAAAAATATAATTTCATAAATTATCTCAAATAAAATAAATAATAATCAAAATAATAGAGATCAAATCTAAAAATTTAAAAAAAATGAAAGGTGAATAAATTAAAATAATAATAATTAACATTTCATAAATTATTTCAAATAAAATAAGTAACAATAAAAAAAATGAGGACCAAATTTGATAGATAAAAAATTTCAATAAAAAAATAATAAGAAAAAAGCAAATAACAATTATAAAAATAAGGACAAAAATTAATATAAAAATTAAATTTTAAGAGATGGAATTGAAAAATAAATATTCAAAAACAAATTATATATAGCAATCAAAAGTTTGAGGATCAAATTTGATATAATCAGCAAATAATGACATTTCTAAATTTTTCACAATTTCCGGAAAGTGTTTTCCGCCCAAATTTTCCGGAAAACACTTTCCTGAAAACCAAGCCAAATTTTTCTTTGACTGAAAAGTGTTTTTCGTTGACCGGAAAGTGTTTTCCGTTGACCAACTTTCCGGAAAGCAAACAAACACAGGAAAGTGAATTCCGGGAAACAAACACAGCTTTAAAAAAGTTTGGAATTTTGCATGGGTTTTAGGTTATGCTAGGATGCTTACCTTTTATGGTACAAAGTCAATTGGCAAAATCAAATTTTGTCAAAAAAGTTAAAATATATTTGGGGTTTCAAAGTGTCTGTTAAGATATATTTTAAGTTTTTGTTTTATGTTGACAAGAGAAAGTTTTTTAAACACACCTTAACCTATTTTTCATAACACACCAAGTTTTCCACATTATTTTTACCCCTTTATATTAAATATTTAGAATTTGTAATCTACATGCAATATGCTTTTGAAGTATTAAATAAATCAATTTTCTTTTAATATATATATAATTTCTTCAAAACTACAAATGTATTTAAATTACATTTGACCAAGTTTCTCCAAAAAAATCATGCTTGTATTTAAAATTAAATACAAAAAAAATACATTTCCAAACTTCAAAAAAGAATTCATATTTTTTCATGCATCATAAACGAATAACAAGTTTATTACCTCTATGGGGAACTTCCCTCTAATAGGATGTTTTAGGATGATAGTAATTTTTTTCTTAACATAAATAGTCTCTTAACTTAAATCTTTTAAAACTAGTTATGGTTCTTAATAACCGTAATACTAGATGATAATTCCTCTTTCTATTTTTACTCCACTCTTAAACCAAATGTTGAGAGCGGAAATCTCTTTTATCAAAATTTCTTTTGTAAATGAAAAATAAAAATTGAATTGAACAAAATAACTAGTTAGAATAGTTTATTTGCTCTTTTATTTATCTAGCACCTCCCTATGTTGAGGTCCATTAGATGGACTAGTTTTAAAATCCAATCAGGTTGGAGTTGATTTTGGTCGATTCTCCTTCTCTTTCAACACCATGATCCACATGATTACCATTAAACTCTCCTCCACAAATTACCTTCTATAGCGAAATCAACTTCTTCCTCTTTTTCAATGTCAGAATATTTTTAGCCATATTGATGGCTCTACTATAGAGCCCCCAACCACTATCACCTCTAATTCCTCTTCTTCTCAACCAAATCCTACATATATGGAATGGAGACTTCAAGATCAATGCCTTCTCAGTCTTCTCTTCTCTTCTCTTCGTTGACTATAAAAGCCATGGCTGAAGTCCTTGGCCTCACACTTCTCGTGATGTATGGCTTGCTTTGGAGAACTCATTCAAACATTTTTCTAAAACTCATAAGCTTCGCATCAAAGGTGACTTGCAACTCATCAAACACAGAACCCGTAGTGTCACTAACTATTCCCGATCCTTTAAGGCCTTATGCGATCAACTCACTACCATGTGTGACTCAGTTGATGATACAGATAAAATCCACTGGTATCTTCAAGAATTAGGCGCTGATTTTGCAAATTTTTCTATTGCTTAGATTGCTCTCACTCCATTACCTGCCTTCAAAGACTTGGTTCCCAAAGTCGAAAGCTTTAACATTTTTTAGAAGTCACTTGGGTCCTCCTCAACTGCCTCTCCGTCTACTTTTACTATCACCAAAGGCTAATCCCCTCCATCTCGAGTTGCAAAAACTTCAAGTCCCATCGTTCTCGTTGTGGCTACAATGGAGGCCATGGCCATGATCGAGGCAAACGATGCTCTTATACACCTCGATGTCAGGTCCGCAAGACTGAAGGCCATATTGTTGATCGTTGTTGAAATTGTTATGAACATTCTGAACCTACCGAACAACTTGTTGAAGTCTTCATCACGACTTGTTCTATCTCTAATTGCTTAGAGGCTGATTGGTTCACCGATACTGGTGCTTTTGCTTACAAACTCCTGATCCATCTCAGTTTGAAAAGGTTGAGCCCTATCATGGTTAGGACTGTATGATAGTGGGAAACTATGCTTCTCTTCCTATTACTCATACTGGCACACACTCTCCTTCTTATAATTTCAAACTCTTGGATATTCATGTTGTTCCCTATCTTACTAAAAACTTATTGTCCATCAGCAAATTGACATTTGATTTCCATCTCCCTGTCACTTTTTCTAATAAATTTTTTTTTATACAGAATCAAGTCATAGGAATTAAGGTGGCAAGCAGTAAAAGAGAAGGTGGTCTTTACATATGGGGATGTGGCAACTCTACATTTGTTTCTGTCCTTCGAAATAAAATTTACATGCTTCATTTGAGCTATGGCATTCTCATCCTGGTCATGTAAATAACTCAGTTTTATCTTTTTGGAATAAAAAAGGACAATTATTTCTTACTTCTTTGTTGCCCATTCCATCTCTTTGCTCTGCTTGTCAACTCGCTTAGAGTCATCACTTTAACTTTTTCCCCAAATACTACCCGATCTAATATTATTCTAGGTCTAATTTATTATGATATTTGAGGTCCTCCTCCCATCAAATCTACTTTGGGATTTACTTATTATGTACTATTTATCGACAATTACTCTCGGTTTACTTAGCTCTACCCCTTGAAACTGAAATCCGATTTTTTTGATATTTTTCTTTAATTTCAAAATTGGTTGAAAATCAACACTCTGTCAAAATCAAAATTCTTTAAAGTGATGGTGGCGTTGAATTTATGAGCAATCAGTTTCAATCTCATCTTTGCCAAATTGATATAGAGTTAACCTCTTTTACAATTACAGTATCACTTGCACTTGCATCTACACCAACCTTAGCTTCTTCTACAGATCCCATGGCCCCACTTCATGCCCCTCTACCCTCAGATCCTTTTGGTTCTCATCCTATGATCACCTGTGCCAAATCTAGAATTTTAAGCCATGGCATCACTCAACTCAACCTTGTGCAATCTTTCCCATTGCTTCATGCATTTCTTCCCATCTTTAAGCCCAAGGGATTTAAATTGGTTGCCAAAAACTCTGCATGGCTTGCTGTTGTTGATGATGAAATGTCGATGCTTCAAACGAATCATACTTGGAAACTTGTTCCCTAACCAACCAATACTAATATTGTTGGTTCCAAATGGGTTTTCCAGACAAAGTTTATCTCCAAATGAATTCATTGAGCAGCTCAAAGCACACCTTGTTGCAAAGGGCTACACACAACTTTTGGGTTTTTATTACACAAACACTTTCAGCCCTGTGGTAAAAGCCTCCATAGTTTGAGTTGTCCTCTCTCTTGCCATGTCTCACAAGTGGCCCTTACGCCAACTTGATGTCAAAAATGTCTTCTCAATGGCATTTTTCATGAAATTGTCTATATGGAGTAGCCTTCTGGTTATGTTGATCCTCGCCATCCCCTTCATGTTTGCAAGTTAAAGAAGGATCTATACGGCTTGAAACAAGTGCCCCGTACTTGGTATCAATGATTTAATTCATTCCTGCTCACTCGTAGATTGTTTTGCAGCCGCACAGATACTTTTTTATTTGTGTATCATTGGCAGAATGATCTCATATATCTCTTTTACATTGAAGATATAATCCTCTAAATTTGTTGTCAAGGACTTGAGTCTACTAGCATACTTTCTTGGTCTTGAGGCATCCTCCATTCCAGACGGTATTTTCCTCAACCAAGTTAAATATGCTTCTGATATCTTGGCTCGCACTTAACTGCTGAACAACAAACCAATTGCTACTCCAATGATTGTATCTCAACATCTCTCCTCTGATGGTGCTCCATTTGTTGATCCAACTCTATATCGCTTATTAGCTAGTGTCTTGCAATATTTAACTATGACCCATCCTAATCTTGCCTATTTCGTCAACTCTGTCAGTCAATTCCTTCATGCAACACCCACTAATATTCATTTTTAGGTAGTCAAGTGAATTCTTCGCTATGTCAAAGGCACACACTTCACTTTGGTCTCAAGTTCACTTCATCCCCTTCAAAGAGCTTAGTTGCATACTCAGATGTCGATTGGGTTGGTTGCCTAGACACTAGATGCTTCACCTCTAACTACTCAATCTTTCTTGGCAATAACCTTGTCTCTTGGAGTGTAAGAAAATAGCTTATGGTTTCTCCTTCAAGTTGTGAATTTGAGTACCGTGTTTTAGTTCTTATTGTTGTTGAAGTTGTATGGCTTACTCACCTCCTACATAACCTTCGAGTTTTTTTGCCTCACCAGTCCCTCCTTCTTTGTGACAACAAAAGTTCCATCTTTCTACGTTTCAATCCAGTGTCCTATAAGTATGCCAAGAACATCGACCTTGACTATCACTCTCTTTGTGAGTTTGTTATTGTTGGCACTCTTCACCTTCAACATATTCCTTCTCATGTACAGCTGGTCAACATCTTCACCAAAAGTGTATCGCGAGGTCTTTATGCCTTTTTTCAATCCAAGCTTAGAGTTTATGTCAAACCCACTCTTAGCTTGAGGGAGCTATAGAGGATTCCGGTAAATCAGTTATTGATTTAGAGAATCCTTCTTAATTATAGGAGATATAGTTTAAGAGATACAACGTAATTATCTTTCCTTGTAATTAGCTTTCCTATGTTATCACTTTGTATTCAAAACCTAGTGTTTGCATGCTACTATATAAATAGCAACACTAAACCCAAAGAAAGGATGTGGTCATTTACAAATATTATCAATAATGTTATGATCATTTTCGTGCAAAGGAGAGTCAAAAGAAGAAATGTTATTTCTATGCACATATGGGGTTCGACAAGATACCACTTGGATTGTTGAATGACATTGTTTGCTCAAACACAAATTAATTTTCCTTCACTATTCCAACACTCTCTCGATTTCTGGTATTATGGGTGGCTACAATAAAGTCAAATATTTATGAATGTGAAAGGCATGACATGAAATACATGGAAAAATAATTTTCTAGAATGGTGAATTGGGATAAGAAGTGGTTCTTATAAACATTTTGGTGGTGCACATAAAAGCTCATCTCCATTCAATAAATGGGTGTCAACCTATATTGGCTCAAATTGACTAGATGGTTATCGTAGGTAAGATATGTTAGTGGTACTAATACCATTCATAGTCACAACCAGTCACCTATCTTAGAATTTTGATAAGACCAATATACCTAGGTCTTTTAGTGATTGTGAACCAACATAACTACATGACAACTTTTTAATCCCAACTTCACAATGTCGCGTGCCCACAAGTGATAAAATAATGAATCCACTAGAAAATCTCTATTTTTGACCATATTGAAGCAGGTTTTGTGTGTCTTATATGGTTATGTGATCTAATGTGTCTAGATTTCACAATTAGTTTTTATTTTTACTTATTTACACTTTAACATGTTTTATCCTACTCGTATATATACTTTGGATATAGATAAATGTCTTTATGCATCACTAGTTTATATATGATATATCACTTTAAAATGCACATAATTTTTTATTGAGTGCTTGGACTGGTAGTGATTGATATACATATCAGCACACTGCCTACTAAGATCCTATATTATCTTTATGAGAAATATAACCAAGACAATAATAGATTCTTTTGAGACTAGATAGAGCTTACATCAATGTTAGAACTTGTTTGTAGGATGTATGTTCCATAAATATATTCTATTACATTACGACATGTTGAACCCTAAAAAAATATATTGAGTTGCAAGATTTAGGGATGATAAAATGACCACCATTAAAAAGATTACCTATGTTGAATACGAGTTGGATTCTAAATCCCTATAACTTTTAGAAGGGGATTGACTGATACTAGATGATAGTAAATTATCACTTATAAAAATGTGAGTTTCTCTAGAAATGACTTGAAAAAGTTCATCTCACATATGAAAAGCATTTGCAAGGATGAGTTTTTGAATAAATATGGGAGAATAATGGAATCATGATTCAACAACTAAAGTCTTAATGTATTTTTAGGACCTCGAGTACCGATGCTTTATATTCAAGAATATAGACACATGTCCTACTTTGGAAGAGTATGGTTTACTAAAAAAATATTGAAGTTGTCAATGCTTTCATTGAATATAAATGAATAAAAAATAAAATCATCTTAGTTGTCTTGGTTGAAACTCTCATATCCCTAACCCATTATAGATTGCATAGAAATAGAGCAATGTGGTGTTGTGTTCCTTTATTTTTCATTTGAATAGTTTGTGGCGTAGAAATAAAAAAATAATTTTTCAATAATTTATAATGGTTTAATATAAGACCCTTCAGACTAATTTTGAGCGAGTATTGAAACAATTTAGAAATGAAGATATCGATACAAAAAATACCAAGCACTCTCTTAGAGTAATTTCAAGTGCAAATCCTTTTGGGTAGGCAATTCGTCTTATCTTTATGAGTGGTGGTGATAAAGCATGAGTTCAACTAATTGGTTTGACTGGTTACATTTCTTACTCACCCTAATGGTAGATAAGTAGTTTGAAGGCATTTAGTGCATGCCAAGAACTTGGGGATTAACTAAGTATATCAATTTGTTCAAGAAGGCTACTTCTTTAGTTAAATGCCATTAGATATGATTAGAGGTAGCTTGTTTTAGTTTATATAGAGGAACAACATGAAGAGTCCTCGACCAGTCTTGATTACTTAATATAAAGGAATGGTATATTATTTAGGGTGCTTAGAAACATAGGAATACAAAGCCAAATATTATTCAATAAAGAGGGATCATCAACCACCATGGAACCCAAGAAATAAAAGGGTAAGTAATGAAGAGATTTGTAAAATGAGTTAGATAAGGCTTTTTTGAAAGATTGAGTTGAACAACAACAAAAGTCAGTAAAAATTCTTAACAAACCAAGTTTTGATAGTAAAAAAAAATAAAATCCTTTTTGAACCAACAATTAAGAGAAAGGGATTAATGAATAAATAAATTAATACAAGATTCAAAGTAAAAAAAGAACCACTAAGAGATTATAAGAAATTTGAGGAAATTGTGCATAGAATCCAAGAACAACTGGAAAAAATAAATGGGAAAATATGATAAATTGGTGAATAAACATATGATGCTAGAAAAAAAAAATGGCAACTCCAAGAAAGACCTATGAAAATAGTAGATGTGTTGACAAGGAGTCAATAACTTATTTGAAAAAAGAGATGGATCACAATAGAATGAGACTCAAAGCTAAAAAAACACACTGACTATTCTTATTATTAAAAAAGCTTAAGAACTTAATATAACATCCAAATTGATGATGAAAAAGAAGCAAGAAGAGCAATTGAGTTATTAGATATAAGGGAATACTAGAATAAAACAAATACCTTGAGACAATAGGTCTCAATAATCTAGTCTAAGTTAGAGTTCCATAAAAAAGAGGTGAAAAAGCAACTCAAGGAGTGGTAAGACTACATCTTCAACATTGATGTACAACTAAATAAAAAGATAACTAAACTTGATATTGAGAGGAAAAAACTTTAAAGAGCCAAAAACCATATCCAACAGTTAGAGAGGACAATTCAGGTGTTGGATAGGAACAACGAATCACTAGCCAAAAGCAATGACACATTGCTTTAAGATAATACTTTGTTCCACTATAAGATTGAACATACCAACAAGCTTATTATTATGGTTATTTTAAAGGCAAATAAGTTAAGAGTAAAGCCTTCATGATTGACAACAATGTTTATAAATACAAAAAGTATTTGAATCATGTTTCAATTTTTATTAATTATATATCTAATAAATTGGTGACATTTATGAATAAATAGAGATAAAATAAAACTCCTTATACGAACTACTTGTTTTTGATAAATTAAAAGGGCCCATTTAATTTAACAAATATAAGTACTTTGGAAAAACCTTTTCAAATATATCAGATTATGATTCTACATATTATGCATGTATATACATTTGTATTCATAAGCACATATACATTTGTCTGTACATTATATAAATATATTTCAAGTTAAAATATAGGTCCCTAAAGAGCTCCAATCCACAAAGTTTATAACACCCGACTTCAATATAAAAATATATAAGATGAATACACTTATCGTGATGCTCACTTTCAAGAAAAAATTGAATTCTCTGAAGGTTGGCATGAGTTTCATCTTTAGCTTACTAGAACAAATACTTAGAAATATCTCTAGTGAAGGCCCTTCCAATTGTCCCATCACTTATGTTCAAACTCAAGCAATTACTCAGGTTGAAGAGAAAATAGGCAAACAAGGTCAACTCCCTTAATATAATACAATATCTTTTATACAATTGACACTACCAATACCAACCCCTACAACTTTAGATGTATTTATCAATGAGTGTCATAAGAAAAAATCATTTGATGATTTTGATCAAAATAAGATGGTAGCATTAGAAGATGAAATAAGAGTTATCAAGAAAATAGATTTATATGATCTCGTGCAAGCTGTCGCGATGATGATTTTTCACGCTTCGCATCCCGCCATCCCCTGATTTGGGAGACAACGACGCACAATGAAATGGGAGGTGTGTTTTATAGTCGCAAAATTATGACTATAATTATTAGGAGTCACCACCTAGTGTTACGGTCACTAGAAAACCTATTGGTTTGCGAGAGTTTTGGGTAAGGGGACTTGTTGTGCAAGGGGAAGACACATCACCCCAGTGCACCCTACCTAAGGTAAGCTGCATTGTTGTTTGATTGTTTTTCCTAAGTTTGATTTTTCGTTATCTTTTCTAAAGTTTGACGTAGATCTCTCTTCGTTAGAGAATCTCTACTGCGTTAGGAATTGAAAAACTAACCAAAAGAATTTTACACTGCGTTTTAAAAATATTTTTTTTACTATCTGCAAGTGTACTTTACAATGTAATTTTACACTACGATAGCTAAAACAAAATAATTGTTAAATTATTTTGATATTTTGGCCAAATTCCAACGGATAATCATAAACCGGTTACAATATCCAATTTTCGTTTCAACATATGAGAAAGATGCAACATATTTTTTATGAAAAATATATATGAAAAAACCTTGGAATTCGGACGTATGCAAAAAAATAACACAAATTTTTGTTTATTTTAAATATAAATTTTTATTTTGTTTTAAAAAAAATTAAAAAAAATGGGTTGGGCCTGACCCAACCAAATGGGTCGGCCCAGCCAAATTGGGACAAAGGCCCAACTATGCTAGACTTGGGTTGCTGGGCTCGACCGAGAGCGGTCCAGCCCACGCCAAACAAGCAGAATATATATATACACGTTGAATTAACAATTCATGCACGTGAATAGTAAAATGGTGGTTGGCCAACCACCACGAGAGGCTCACCTGCCACTGCCGCTGGGTAGAAGAGGTCAAGGTGGCGTCGAAAATGGTGGCCCGTGGTAGCCGGGAGGAGTGTTTGAAATGGCAGGTCTGATGTCGTTGCGCGTGGGAAGGAGAGAGAGGGCAGTTGCTGCGTGGCTTGCTGTTCCCAGCGCCGAGGAGGAAGGCTGGGCTATTTCAGGTGATGCCTCCCATGTGGGGAGAAGCCGTCGTTGCCGAGGGAAAAGCTGTTCACCAGGGGCTAGCTGTCGCGGTTGTGGCCCACACACTATCGACGAAGACGAGAGAGAGAAAGATGATGGTTGTTGCTGGTTTAGCCGGAGATGAGGAAGATGGCAGAGAGAGAGATGGATGTTGGCTGTGTTGACGGGAGAACTGGAGGAGAGAGAGAGTTGGTTGTTGGTTGTCTAACGTGGGATGCTCTTGGTGGCTGGTGTTGTTGTCACCGGAGATGGGGAAGACGATGGGTGGTTGTAAATCTATGTTGTTTGTGTACCAACTTTCCTTCTCCCTTTTGTAACTTAAATTTAGTTTTTCTTCCCAGTTCTCCTGGTTTCTTTCCCGTTCTTCTTTGTTCTCCTCTTCGTAATTTTTTGGTTTTGTCCCTTCTGTTATGTAGAAATTCTGCCCGTTTTTAATCCCCCAATTTTTTCAATATTAACGACGTCCCCCAGTCAAAAAATTTCCTCCCCGTTTCTGTATTCTCTCCTCTCGTGACTGTCTATTCTCTTCCCCCTAGTTTCAAAATTTTCCCCTCCTTTTCTGGTTCCATCTATGTTCCCCCCGTTTGTGTTCAATCCTCCACCTTTTTATAGGCATATTTGTGCAATTTGCAGTGTGGGGGAGGTGTTCAGGAATGGGATATTGTTATGGATGACCTGCCCAAGTGGGACTGATGAATGAAAATGGTGAAGATGGTCTCATTGTAATGAGTGACCTACCTAGGTGAAAATGATAGAGATGTTAAAAGGCACAAGAATGGTCTTATTGTAATGCGCGACCTTCCCAGGTGAGAATGGTGAAGATGGTCTCATTGTAATGAGTGACCTACCCAGGTGAGAATGGTGAAGATGGTCAAATTATAATGGGTTACCTACCCAGGAAATATGATGAAGATGGTAAGAAACACAAAGATGATCTTGTTGTAATGGGCAACCTGCCCAAAGGTAGATGATGAAGATGGTAAAAACACCAAGATGGTCTTGTTGTAATGCACGACCTGCCCAACTATAGATGATGAAGATGGTCTCCTTGTAATGGGTGACCTACCCAGGTGAGAATGATTAAGATTATGAAGATTTTGCGGGATGGAAGATAAGGATAGAAAGCGCACTATCTTAATTCATGGTCAAGGGTTGGAAAACGCGCTCGAAGATGAGGAGAAAATAGGGCTGGAAAGTGCATTATTTTAATTGATGGATCGAGGGTTGAAAACGCACTCGAAGATGAGGGAACATAGGGCTGGAAGGCGCACTATCTTAGGTGATGGTCGAGGGTTGAAAAACACACTTGAAGATAAGGAGAAAATAGGGCTAGAATGCGCACTATTTTAATTGATAGATCGAGGGTTGGAAAACGCACTTGAAGATGAGGGGAAAATAAGGTTAGAAAACGCACTATTTTAGATGGTCGATGGATGGAAACGCACTCGAAGATGAAAGGAAAATAGGGATATAAAGCGCACTATCTGAGTTGGTTGATGACTAGAAAGCGCACTCAAATAAGGGAAAAGATAGGGTTGAAAAACGCTCTATCTGTGTTGGTTGAAAGGCTCGCAAGCGCACTCAGGGAAGTGAAAAGGGCTCAAAGACGCACAAAAAAAATGAGTGGAGGTTTGTAAATTACAATCCCTCCAAAACATTTCATAGATTCCTAGTGGGGATGCAATGCATGATGACACCCAAATTCAGGAAAGAGATGAGAGCTCTAAGGCGTACACATAAATGATGAATGAAGGTTTATAAATTACGATCCCTCAAAAACATTTTCTAGATTCTCAATGGGATGCAATGAAATGCATGATGATGCATGTATACTTACCTGAGAAATATAGGTCTCCTTTCTTCTTCATGGTCTTCTCTTTTTGGGGTTTGGATCTCTGGCTTTAACGACTTCTCGCTTCTGCTTACTCGAGCCACAACTTATGATTTTGAGTACTGGAGATAATGGACCTTCAGCATATCCATATGCCCCCTCAGTTTTGTTCAACATTCTTTGAAAAGGTTTTAGGTTTCAGGTGTTTGTAGGAAAGGGATGATTATTTGCAAAAATTGTTTTCATGTAGGATTTTTAGAATTTCAAAGTTATTCCAAGCAAAAAAACTAATTTGATGTTTGTTTAAACAAACTTGTTCTCGAAAGAATTCAAGAGATCTCATTGTCAGGTTTTATGTTGATTTTGACAAGAATGTGAAATGATGCGTGTTTGCATGTCTTGCATTTCAAAAAGGCTTCCTTCAAGTTTGGTGAAGCATTTGTAAGGCTTGTTTCGAATGGAAAAGCATTGCTTATCAATCTAGATTACTCGTATTTGATCAGAAAGGGCTTTATCAGGCTTGTATCGTAGGCTTAGGTTGTTGGCTATGAAAAAAGATATTTGTAGGCTCAAAAGGTATTTAAGGGTTTTCTTAGACTAAGGATCACTAGTGCTTACTCTTAAAACTCCTTTTAGTCCTCATGATTGATTTTCATAATGACCTAGCATGCCCCCGAGTATTTGTTTGGGCTTTCATCTGGACATGCCCCCCAGTATTTGCTTGGACTTTCTATCATGGGTTTTTTTAGTAGTGCCATCATGTTGACTTGACATGCCCCCAATATTTTGTTTGGGCTTTTTATCATGGGTTTTTAGCACTAACATCATGTTGATATGCTATTGTATGCTAAAACCCTTTTTTGTTTTTCCCCACAATTTTGTTTGGGCATTTTTTGTCATTGATGACTCTTTTGTAGATTGAAAGTTTTCTTCTTTTTTTTGC
This sequence comes from Salix arbutifolia, assembly GCA_025169955.1. Taxonomy (NCBI): domain Eukaryota; kingdom Viridiplantae; phylum Streptophyta; class Magnoliopsida; order Malpighiales; family Salicaceae; genus Salix; species Salix arbutifolia. Next base: position 9,806,314 of record CM045912.1, on the reverse strand, counting down.
ACTTGCCCCCCAATGTAGGGTGTGATCCTTGTTAGAGCTAATTATCAAGAAATAATTATTAGGCTCAAATAGGGACTGCAATGGATATTTGAGACTTTGTGAAGGCATATCAAAGATGGCCTCTCCTCATTTCAAAAACTTGAATCTAGATCGGTAAGCTTTGCTTTTCCATGCGAAATGATTTTTTTTGAGTTTTTGGATTATTTGTTTAGCTAAGAGCTTAGCTTTATTATGCGGGTTTTGGAGGATGAAATTACTTTTCAATGAAATCCTTTGAATTCCTAGAACACATCTATTAAACAGACATTAATTTGGCATTTCTTTTCATACTAGACTTTGATTTGCCAAAAATCATGATGAAATCGTGAGATCATGTATAATTTGAATGAAAAGGTATAAGGTGTGCTTGTGTTAAATAAACAAAAAGCAAGAGCATGCCACAAACACAAGAAAATACATGATCTTAATGGAGAGAAAAGTTGGTCTAACAAAAGGTCTTATGGCATTACAAGCAAAATTGATGATAAATCAAAGCCAAAACACCATGTGAAGACATGATCAAAATAGAAGGCAATTATGAAGCAGACCAATGTAGGCGTACTCCCTTTTTCAAAAGCTTTTGTTGGGATCACTTTAATGGTGCGAACACTTGGTACCTCATCTTCATGAAGCTTAATTGGGTGCAGTACCTGAATTTTCTTCGAATGTTATCCACCCCGCTTTAATCAATTGCATGAGCCTCTTCTTGAAGGCACCACTAGTGTGAATATTATGTCCCGCAGCACCAACATGGTACTCGCAGGTGAGGTCGGGTTTGTACAAATTAGGGTAAAGTGGCTGCAAAGGTGCCTGAGGTTCAGGAGCTACTTTTCCGATGCTTACCAACTTTTGATACATCTCATTTAAAGGCAATGGTAGCGAAGGTAGCAGTTCTTGGGTTTTCTGGTAATTTATTTTCGGGAAATTTTAGGTGGATCTTTGGCTTGAAGATTGATGTTGGCAATTTCAGATGAAAGGTTATGGTAGTTTTGGAATTGGTTTTTCCTACCCTTGTAGTCATCTTTAAAATGCTCGACCATTCTTCTTTTGCCTTCAAAACCATTTTTATCCACAGGTTCGGGAATTCTCCCGCTTTGGATTCCCTGCTCTGCCATGACTACAACATCTGTGAATTGTTGTGTCGAGCTGCCTATTACATGTTCGTAATAGGGTGCTCTTAGCGTATTAGCGAATAATGTCACCATCTCTTTATCTAGAAGCAGAGGATGTACCTGTGCAGCAAGATCTCTCCATCTTTGAGCATATTCCCTTATGCTTTCTCTATTCATCTTCTCCAAGTTAGACAAACTTGTTCTATAAGGAGCAATGTCCATGTTATACTTATATTGTTTGATGAAAGTATCTACCAAATCTTTCCATTTACGAATCCTGGTATTGTCTAGTCTCACATACCAATTCAAAGCTGCCCCACTCAAACTGTCTTGGAAAAAATGCATAAGCAATTTTTCATCATGCATTACTTCTGTCATTTTGTTACAGTATGATTTTAGGTGAGTGACGGGGCATTGTGTCCCGGTGTACTTGATAAGGTCAGGAACACAAAACTTTTTTGGTATCACAACATCCAGGACTAGACACATTTCTGCAGCCTGTACTGGGTCATATAGGTTCACCCCTTCAATGGCCTTTATCCTGGCCTCCAACGTCACCATCTTATCTTGGTTGATACCCTCTGATGCTGTTATAACCGCTGGGGTTGCGGCAAGTGTCGGCGTTGCTAATTGTACGAATGCTGGATTTTATTGCGAATCCTGAACCTTTTCTCCTGTCACCTCTTCATGGTGATTCATTGCTTGTGCTTGAGTAGCTGTTGCAGGTCTAGTTGAAGGACCCTCACCAGAAGCATTTCTCAGTGTTTGCTTGAGTAAGCTGGTAAGATGAGCTACACTATCTTTCAAGGCATTCAGCTCTTCTTGGAAGTGGGCATCTTGGCATGCACGCTCCTCATTATCCATGTTTCTCTGTCAAAGTCGAGTGTTGTAAATTCTGGGAGGTGAAGCTCTTCGGGGACCTATATTTTGACATGCCGATAATATGTTTTGCACAATGATGGAAGCAAATGTATGTACATACACATCAGGTGAATTATCGGAGAGTTTGTACCCAAAGACAAGTTCTAGGCCATTATATGAGGGGTAAGCTTTCTACCTGGTCTTAAAGGTCTATAAACTACCCAGTGACTACCTTATATGAAGGTGGTATAGGGGTTTACAGAAATGGTTGGGGCATGATGTGACCACCATTATCAAGTAAACACATAGCTCATAGTTGGATGTTTCACGAATCTGAACCCCGACTGAAAGTCATGAGGTAGACCATTAATCCCCGCCTAACCTAAAATTTGGTTTATTCATGAAATTAAAATGCATGATGACAAAGTAGTAAAATGCGTGTAAAAAAATGGACTAAAGAATAAACAATCAAACAACAAAGCTTAGTCCAGTAATTTTCCCAGTGGAGTCACCATCTGTTGCGACAATGAATTTTCACGCTTCGCGCCCCGCCATCCCCTGATTTGGGAGACAACGGCGCGCGGTGAAATGAGAGGTGTGTTTTATAGTTGCAAAATTACGACTATAATTATTAGGAGTCGCCACCTAGTATTACAGTCACTAGGAAACATATTAGTCTGCGAGAGTCTTGGGTAAGGGGACTTGTTGTGCAAGGGGAAGACACATCACCCCCAGTGCACCCTACCTAAAGCAAGCTACATTGTTGTTTGATTGTTTTTCCTAAGTTTGATTTTTCGTTGTCTTTTCTAAAGTTTGACGTAGATCTCTCTTCGTGAGAGAATCTTTACCACGTTAGGAGTTGAAAGACTAATCAAAAACATTTTACACTGCATTTAAAAACATTTTTTTTAAACTATCTACGAGTGTACTTTACAATGTAATTTTACATTGCGATAGCTAAAACAAAATAATTGTTAAATTATTTTGATATTTGGCCAAATTCCAACGGATAATCATAAACCAGTTATGATATCCAATTTTCGTTTCAAAATATGAGAAAGATGCAACATATTTTTTACAAAAATATACATTGAAAAACCTTGGAATTTGGTCGTATGCACAAAAATGAGACATTTTATTGTTTTTTTTTTTAAATATAAATTTTTATTTTGTTTTTTTTAAAAAAAAAAATTGGGTTGGGCCTAACCCAATCAAATGGGTCGGCCAAGCCAAATTGGGCGAAGGGCCCAACTATGCTAGCCTTGGGCTACTGGGCTGGACCCGGTGCAGCCAACTAGGATGGGCCGAAAGCAGTCCAGTCCATGCCAAACAAGCAGAATATATATATACACGCTGAATTAATAATTCATGCATGTGAATAGTAAAATGGTGGTCAGCCGACCACCACGAGAGGCTCACCTGCCACTGCCGCCGAGTAGAAAAGGTCGAGGTGGTTTTCCTTGTCATGGTGGCGTCGAAAATGGTGACCTGTGGTGGTTGAGAGAAGTGTTTGAAATGGCGTGTCTGCTGCCGCTGCGTGTGGGAAGGAGAGAGAGGGAGCACCTGTAATGTTGCTTGCTGTTGTCGACACCGAGGAGGAAGGCTGGGTTGTTTCAGGTGATGCCTCTCGTGTGGGGAGAAGCCGTTATTGGAAAAGCTATTCGCCGGGGGCTAGCTGTCGCGGTTGTGGCTACTGTTGGTTGTGGCCTGCACACTGTCGAGGGAGACGAGAGAGAGAGAGAGAGAAAGACGATGGTTGTTGCTGGTTCAGTCGGAGATGAGGAAGATGGCCGAGAGAGAGATGGTTGTTGGCTGTGTTGACGGGAGAATTGGAGGGGAGAGAGAGCTGGTTGGTTGTTGTCTACCGTGGGATGCCCTTGGTGGCTAGTATTGCTGTCACCAGAGATGGGGAAGATGATGGGTGGCTGTAAATCTTCATTGTCTATGTACCAACTTTACTTCACCCTTTCGTAATGTAAATTCAGTTTTTCTCCCCTGTTCTCCTGGGTTTTTTCACGTTCTTCTCTATTCTCTTTGTAATTTTTTAGTTTTGTCCCTTCTGTTACATAGAAATTCTGCCCATTTTCAATCCCCTAGTTTTTTCAATATTAACGACGTCCCCCAGTCAAAAAATTTCCTCCCCGTTTTTGTATTTTCTCCTCTCTTGACTGTCTATTCTCTTCCCCCTAGTTTCAAAATTTTCCCCTCCTTTTCTGGTTCCATCTGTGTTCCCCCCGTCTGTGTCCAATCCTCTACCTTTTTATAGGCTCATTTGTGCAATTTGCAGTATGGGGGAGGTGTTCAGGAATGGGATATTGTGTGTGGGAGTGGGTTGCAAGGCATAGCAAAGCATGGGTGCAGCATGGCTTCCGGCGAGGATAGACAATTTTTTTTTTAATAATATAAAATAGACCGACAAAAATGGATTGTTACAAAAAGAGTTTTTCGACGGGAAAATGATGTTTTTATCTTTAATTTTGGCTTCTGATTTTACCCAAAAGTTTTGTCACCGAAAATTCTAATCTTCTCAATTTAACCCAAATTAGGCTTCCAAACTTAATTTCTCATCAATTAAGCCTTTAATAAAATTAATTTGACTCATTTAAAGTATAATTAAGTCCTTGCGTTTCATTAAATCCTTCAATTGGGCTCTCAATTAATTCTAAAGCATAATTACACTTTAAATTGCCCGACGATTAAATCAAATTGGCCTATAAAATATAATTATGCCTTTCGACTTAACTTTTACACAGATTTATCCAATAATAAATTATTTTAGCCTTGAATCTGCATTTTTCTTCATTTCTAGGCACGAAAGAAGTATGATCGAGCTCTCAAAAACATCCAAAATTTCCACCTAGATTTTTCTTCCGACACCAGCCCATTTTATTTTATTTTTGGTATATCTTGGGGAATAACCCAGAAATTGGTTTATGACACAAGCCACAAAATTATGTCTAGTCTTGAATGTGGTTGTACCAAAGCAGTTTTATGTTCTCGAATATATTAAATACACTAGAATCCAATGCCTTGTTACCCATGTCAAGTTCTATTGCAACAAAATGAAAAATATAATGCATGAAAAAATATCAATGTATTTTTTTTAGGATAGCTAAAGTAGGGTAACGTTGAGTTGGTATATGAGATTAGATAACATGAAGATTAAAAGATGAAAAGATTTATTGCATGCTTTTCTTATACAAAAAAGAATGAATGCTTTTCATAATTACTTTGGATATTTTTAATTTAAGGAAAATAATTAATGTGAATCCTAAATGATATTCAAATATGATATTTTTTTCTTTTTTCATGGTAATTGGATAAACTAAAAAGAAAAAAATAGCATTGAAATATATTTTGTTTTTAATTATATATTTTATTTTTCAGTTCGAATCTTATTCTTTGAATTTTTTTATTTACTATTAATTCATTTGTTTTTTCGGTCCTTCTAAGATAATGTTTATTTTTTACCTGTATTTATGCATCTATGTTTTAGTTTTTGTGTTTATTTTTTGTCAGTTTTTTTTATTAGGATTTTATTTTTATTCGATTTAGTCTTGAAAATTTTAAATTATGTTGGTGATCATTTTAAAATTTATATTTCTCCCATTTTCCCTTTGTTTTTTTGGTGTTTTTTGTTATTTTTATCTGTTTTTAGTGTCAAGATAATTTCATGATTTCATTATTTGTGCAATAATAATTATTATTTTAGTGATTATTTTTATTATTATTATTTTATAAAAATGTTTTTTTATTTTTATTTTTATTTTTTGGGACAATTTAATGATTTTATGTTTTTCTTCTAGAAACATTGAACACGTGCCTAAAAGAAATGTTAGAAGGCAACAATAAAAAAAAGGCTTGTAAATATTTTAATGTGCGTGTCAATAATCGCAAACAACGTAGCTGTCACGCTTCACATTTGCTCGTAACACACGCATTATTATAAAATTCATCTAGCCGGGCGTTAGCCATTGAAATTTCCTTATCCACCCAATATTGTTTTTTATTATATACTATCCCATTTCTTAATTAATGAGATTATGCGAAAATAAATAAATAAATAAATGGATTTTATGTGGAATAGCTGCATCACATTTATATGGTAATGTTCAATGACTCGTATTGTAACCTAAGAAAAAGCTCCTTAATACATCCTTGGATCATGCTATATATTCCCACAAGCCTCGTCATTGGTGAGCCACGCCACGCCAATGAACCTGCTGTGAAACCTTGTTTGTGCCGGTCACAGTATCCAATACCAGCTCGGCTCCCTCGTCAGACTCTTTTATAGTTGTATTGAAGTCAGAAGTAAAAGAGAAGGAATTAATACTATTTTTAAAAAAAAAATCTCGACTATTACCAAAAAAAAATAAAATCTCGACGACATTAAATGTTAAGTTCTTAATATTTAAATTTTTACATATAAAAAATGCTCAACATTAATTATAAAATCTTTTAGAAAAGAAATAAGAATACTCTTGCAAGAATTTTATTTTTTTCCGGATTTATATTTCTTTTGTTCAGATCTGAATTTGAGCCTCACATATTTTCCTCAATAGAAGAATACATACACACACACATTACACTATAAGCTAAATTAAGTTTTGTAAATACTGTAGCAATACATACAGATTATTGTTGATTATAATAGTATAACTACTATTTTACCCTTCAATGCAAAATAACTTTAGCCTTGAACTCGGGGATATTTTTTAATTTTTACTTTTTGTGCATAGTAAATTAACCATAATACCATAATCAAAATAAGTCATCAGTCGATGTTATTTTAGTTCAAAAAAGACTTTTGCGGCTTTTTTATTTATGATATTTCAGATACAATATTACGTAAACAGAAAATATATGAAGCCACATGTAGACAAAATGAGTAAAAAAATTGGGTTTAATTATCTATAATAAAAAAATATACGACCCACTTGTCCTACGTTTCGCCGCATCCAGAACCAAATTTTTTAACATGTATAAAAATGTTAATAATCCTAGATTTTTTTTATGATGCTATAAATCTGAGCGAAATAATCAGACTAAAAAACTTTCAATTATTTAGTTTTTTTATATATTCAATTTATCATAGAGAAAACGTTTAAAATAATGATGATGATTATTTTTAAAAGGTTTTTTCTCTTAAAAATAATTATATATTTTTATATTTGTTTAATATTAACACCTTAGTGTATGTGTGTGTGTAAATGAACTATTTTTTTTAAATCTCAAATTAATTTAATTTCAGAGTTTTGAAATACTTTTAATATAATAATATGAAGAATAAATCTTAAAAAATAAAAAACAAATAGTTTAATTTCTTTTTAAATAAAAATCATTTTAAACTAAAAATATATAAAGTCACACATAGATAAAAACAAATTCAAAGAAACACAAAGATAACATATCATTAACAACAGAAGATTCACAATACATAGATAAGAGAGAGTTTCACTTTCATTTCATGCCAGCAAAATTAAAGTTACTTTTTTTTAAAGCAAGTTGCATTTAATATAAAGATAAATTATAATAAAAATCAAAAATCAAAACTAAGAGTATATATACATAAATACAAACAAAAAATTAAGAGCTATCATAGAAGGACCAAAAAAGTAAAAGGATTGAAACTAAATCAAAAAATAAAAAAATAAGAACCAAAATACAAAATAAAAAATTACATATGTTGAAATGAGATAAAAAAAAATTCTCTTTATGGTGAAGCGAAAGCTAATGGATCGTGTGTGTGTAAATATATAATAAATATGTTTCTTCTAATGATGTAGGTAAGAATTCATTTATGTGGATTGGGCCATAACCAATAGTGAACCGTGGTTAGATAAGGGACGTATTCATGAAGATAAATGAATACCAGAAGCCAACACATCCTCTATTGAAACCTCTAGCATGTGGACTAATAATAAAGATGTTTGAGCTTAAAATGTATGCTCTCTTAATATCTATATTATTGCATAGGTAATTTCGCAACAGGAGTTCAGGAATTAAATCAAAATATGCGCAAGCTAATATAGATATTTTAATAATAATAAAGGCTTGTAAATATTTTAATTTGCGTTTCAATAATTGATTTTATATATTTTCAAAAAATATAAAATTTTAGTAATACCCCTAGTGAAAAAATTTGGTTTTTGTCTTATTTGAGAGTATTATGGTTATTTTACGGTGTACAGAAATGTAAAAAATTAAAAATACTCCTGAATCTAAGGCTAAAATTATTGTACACTGAGAGGTAAAATAATGATTTTACTATTACAATTCACAATAATTTATGTTTCCTGCTACAATAATTTCACAAGAGGAAAACACCGATCTAATTTAGCTATTAGTTAATATGCTAAAAAGTGTAAATTTATGTTCCAATTAACTTGAACAACCCGAGTAGGATTCATGTCGACTTGTCAATTCATCTCTTACACTGATCTAATAATTATAACATCCTATAGCTTTTATATTACATGATATAAATTAAAAGAAGATGGACTGGAATAAAAAAAAAACACCAAACATGAATGGTGTGCCAAAAATTGAGAAAAAATATACTTAGGTCTCAAACTTTCAAAATAACATAGATTATATAGTTTAGGTCCTTTTAGATTTTTAAACAATCCATTTTGGTACAAATATTTATTTGTATTACTTTTTAATCCTTGTTTAGATAGATAAAAAGGGAAAAGTCGTTGAATTTTAACGACCAAGAGATAAAATATATAATGTTTTTTATAAGAAATAGAAATATATGTATGACCTTCGTAGAACACGATCTAATATAAAGAGAGCTACATAATTTATCATCCAGTCGATCTCAATCAAAATCGAACGAGAAAGACACGCACACAACCCAGCACACGGCAGGACCTCTACAATAAAAATCTCCGACACCCATTCTGTATCGAGGATGGAAATGGATGTACGTCACTTTCATTTCAGGCCTTACAACTTCCATAAATATAAAGAAAAAAATAAAAAAATCTCGGACACCCATTCTTTATTGAGGATGGATATGGATAATGGTGGTGGCTAGTGGTGAAAGGGGTTTGCTTCTATATTTTAATTTTTGATTTATTTTTAATTTTAATTTTCGTGGCTGTTAGCTGCACCATCAGAGGCAAAGAAGAAAGAAACCTCTGCAAGTGATGAAGAACATTGACCCGACAAAAGCCCAGCAATCTTGTTTTTCCTAAAAAAAGCAAGGAAGTAACTGAAAGAAGAAACAGCATCAAGTCTGTTAATTATTCATTAGCATGACTTGATAAACTACTTGGGTATTTTAACGTTGTACACGTGCATTAATCACTACTTGGGTAGGATTACGAGTGAATCTTGGGTACTATGTAATAAATAAACCTTCACAATGAATCATCCATTGACCCATTTTAGGATTTGGGTTAGGTTTAGTGAGGTTGGCATAAGCCTATTGGTTATTCATAATTTGTCTCAAGTTAAATGAGCTAGATATAAATCTATTGATTATTCATTAACATGACTTGATAAACTATTGGTCTTGTGTTTTTATAGGTTTGTCACAATGTTGACTGCCGAAATCTCTACTTAATATTTATTCATTAACGTCTGTTTGGGAGTGTAGTTGATGTTGTTTTTAAAAATGATTTTCATTCATCAAAATGATTTTTTTTTAATTTTTTAAAAATCATTTTTGACATCAGCACATCAAAATCATTTTAAAACACCATTTTTTTCTAATTTAAAATAAAAAATAAAAATAATTCATTTTTTTTCAAAAATGCTTTCCAAATGCATTCTCAAACAGCACTGCCATCTCCCACCAAAACCACAGTTCAATTCACATTTTCAAATAGTAATGAACAACAAAAACTATAGTTCAAATCACTTTTTATTACTGTTTGATATTGTGATCTCATTTAGCTATTCTATAAAATAATAATCATGATGTGCGTAAGCTGACCCGGATACCCCAGTTATAAAAAAAAATTATAAGTGGGAAAAAAAAAGAAAAACAAATGGATCCAGGAATTATTCGTGGCGCGTGTAAGCTGCCTCGAACCCCGGTTATAAAAAAACCCAAAACAAATGTATAAGTGGGAAAAATAAATAGGAAAAAAATGTAAAAAAAAAGTGGATCCGGAGATAAAAAAAATATATGCATGAGAAAAAAAAATTATAGTGCGCGTAAGCTAGCCCAAACACTCCAGTTATAAAAAAACAAAAAAAATGTATAAGTGAAAAAAAAAGGAAAAAAATGTTAAAAAAAAGTGGGTCTAGAGATTAATCGTGGTTAGCGTAAACTGACCCGGACATCCCAGTTATCAAAAAAAGAAAACCAGGTTAAAAAAAAAACACTTTTTCAAATAATAATAAACAGTGAAAATTCCAAAATCATTTTCGCCGCTTGAGAAATTCGAACTATTGTGTAAACTTAGAAGGCACACATCTTAACCACCCGGTCAAAACCACTTCTTAGTTCAGTGCAAGGAATAACTTGCAAAAGGAAGAGGTAAGAACAGGAAAACAGTGAGAAAAAAAACATTTAAATTAGAGACGACGGGAATAGCAGTGGGTTAACAAATATTTAGCATAAAAGCCAGGCATAGAGAAGAATAAAACGAGTAGCTGCACCATCAGAGGCAACCTAGAAAAGAAGACGAATTGAGTAGCTATATAAAGAACAAGAATTCCTTGTTCATTCCACCCACATCCAAAAATCTTGATCTAGGGGATGATTATTGTAACGTTGCACACGTGCATTAATCACTACTTGGGTAGGATTATAGGGTATAATCTTTCTTTGCTCTTTAATTTATCTAGCACCGTCCTATGTTGAGGTCCATTAGATAGACTAGTTTTAAAATCCAATCACGTTGGAATTGACTGTGCCTATCTTGTTTGACTAATCAGTATCAAACATCAACCGGTTGCCATTGTTTTAATTTGTTTCCATCATAATCAAGCTTAAACAAGAAATAATGAATTGTCAAATGATAAAATCATTAAAAAAGAATTAGGGAGAAAAATAAAAAGACAACAGCATATTGAATCAGCTTTGGTCAATCTACCAAATCTACAAGCAAGATCATGACATAACCAAAATAAGCTAACATGGTTTATCTATTTGTCACTTTTGTTTTTTTCTCTGTTTTTCCTCCCAAGTTGGGCTTATAATGAACTCAGAAGTGATGAATTTGAGATCAATAAAAGAGCCATAAAAGAATTAGAGATCAAGTCAAAAAAAATTAAAGAGTTATAAAAGAAAGGCCAAATTTATCAAATCCTCTTTTGCACTTGAAAGTTTTCTTATTTTTTTGGGAGTGTGGTTGAGGTTGTTTTTCAAAGTGTTTTTCATTCAGCAATGTATTAAAATAATGTGTTTTATTTTTAAAAAAATATTTTTGATATCAGCACATGAAAATGATATTAAAATATCAAATATTTTAAATTTTAAGTAAAAATTAAAAAATTTCAATTTATTTTAAAAATACTTTTTAAATGCAGTGCCAAATACCCTATTTATGTTTGTTATATGTTATTGGAGTTAGTCTAATAACAAAGATGTTGAGCTTAAAATATATTCTCTCTTAATATTTGTATTATTGCATAGGTAATTTCGCAACAAGAGTTCAGAAATTAAGGGTATGTTTGGTATTGCGGTTGCATTTGTAGTTGAGGTTTTAAAAAAATAGTTTCATGAAAAGTATTTTTAGCTGCGGTTTATAACTGAAATTGAAGTGTTTGGTTAAAAATGTGGTTGAGTTTGAGGTTAATGAAAATCAGTTTCATGTGTTTGGTTACCAAGCTTTTCATATTGTTTTCCACATGTGAAATTACTTTAAAGTGTGTGTATATATATATATTGTTTTTTAAATATTATAGATTTAATAATCATAATAATAAAATATAATTAATAATTCAAGTAAATTATACACTTGTTTTTATTCTCCCTTCAAACTACTTGTAATTTCATTACGAACTAAATTCATACGTGAAGGCCTCTGTGGTCCCTAACTATTTGATCGAGGAACAACATCTAGTAAAATATCATCTGAAATAAAATTAGAATTGTAAGACAAAAGTTATATTGTAATCTACTTCTAATATATTTATTTATATTTTAATTAAGTTTTTAGATTATTTTAATATTAAAAATATATTTTTATATAAAAAAATTAACAAAAAATATAATAAATATAATTAAAATATAAAATAAATATAAATAATAGATAAATATATTAATCTGATACTCCCCCCCTCCCCCTCTCTATCGCCCCCATGGTCTGCTACGTGGGTTTGTATATAATTTGCAGAGGTTGAGTTTGAGGGACGGGAGGGTGAAGGAGAAGAGGAGGGAGAGGGGTGGGAGGCAGTGTGAAGGAGAAGATGGTGAGGGCACAGGACGATAATCAATTTTATTAGATGGAATTCACATAAATTTTTTAGTTTTTTTACCTTAATTAAATACCAAAATAATAATTTTTTTGTAATCTCTGGTCAAACCTCACTACCAAACAGCCATTAAATCAAAACATGCGAAAGCTAGTCTATATATTTTAATAATAAAAAAAGACTTGTTAATATTTTAATGTGCGTATCAATAATCGCAAACAACGTAGCTGTCACGCTTCACATTTGCGCGTAACACATGCATTATTATAAAATTCATCCCATTTCTTAATTAATGAAATTATGAGAAGATAAATAAATAAATAAAATAAGTGGATGCTTACGGAATCCGTGTTAAAGGCGACAATAATTCTGCGAACATCACCTGCCTCTAGTCTTCTCCTTATCTCCCACTCCCTCATCCATTTCTGAGTTTTTCTTCTTCGAGTAAAGATGGCAGTAACAATCACTTCAGTTCTAGCCTCCATCGTTTGTGTTGCAGTGCTAAGATGGGCATGGGGAGTCTTGAACTGGGTTTGGTTTCGGCCGAAGAGGGTCGAGAGGTGCCTGAGACAGCAAGGTTTTGCCGGGAAGCCGTACAGGTTTTTGGTTGGAGACTGGAAAGAAAACACAGATATGTTAAAAGAAGCAAGGACCAAACCCATTGGTTTATCAGATGCTCTTCTACCACGTGTCATGCCCTTCCTCCATCAACTGGTCAAGGATTATGGTATTTTTAATCTCTCAAGAAATTCCTTTTGTTTTCTACAAGGCGCCAACGATTGAGGAATTAACACCGTTTTTCTTATTTAATTTCATTTTATAGTGCTCTTATGTTACTGAGTATTAAATAAATAAATTTTAAATGTTGATTAATGCTTTTGTATTTGGTGTTTATCTAGGTATATTAAAAAAAAATTCACAACTCTATGCTTTCCTGCATGTTAAAGGAAAGTTGCATCCAGAGAAAATTATACTTTATCAACTCTGTTCATGGAAATAATAATATGGTAGAAATACATCTCCAATAAAATCCTCGAGCCTCGCCATTTTGGATAGCTACATCACAACATTACATATAAAAATCTATTAGAAAAGAATTAAAAAGCACTCTTGCAAGAATTTTACCTTTTTTCCGGGTTTTGTTTTTCTTTTGTTCATATCTCAATTTGAGCCTCATATATATTGATTAATAAATATGTATCTTCTGATGATGATGTAGGTAAGAATTCATTCATGTGGATTGGGTCGAAACCAAGAGTGAACATCATGAACCCTGATCAGATAAGGGACGTATTTATGAAGATAAATGAATACCAAAAGCCAACACATCCGCAATTGAAACCTCTTGCATGTGGACTTGCAAGTCACGAGGGTGAAAAATGGGCTAAACATAGAAAAATAATCAACCCAGCATTCCATCAAGAGAAGTTAAAGGTGATCACTATAAGCATTCATGTTATTCAATTGCCATGAATGAGTAAAGCATATTATTTTGTTATGTATAGAGATGATGAAACTTTTGATGATATGTTGTGTTTGCTCGTTACAGCTTATGATACCCGCGCTCTATGAAAGTTGTAGTGAGATGATTAACAAGTGGGAGAAGGTGGTCTCTGTAGACAATAAGCCATGTGAATTGGATGTCTGGCCTTATCTTCAAAGCTTATCATGCGATGCTATTTCTCGAACGTCATTTGGAAGTAATTACAAAGAAGGAAAAAGAATATTTGATCTCATTAAAGAACTAACCGATCTTACAATTCATACTATACTAAGAGCAATTATCATTCCAGGGTACAGGTAACTTTTTATTTTGTTTTTTCTGGACATTCTTTCAAGTTAGTCCTTGTTCAATAAGATATATTTTAAAAGTAATCAGAAGAACAAATCCATATCATTTGGCAACATGTACATGGATTGCATGTAGGTTTCTGCCGATCCAATCGAATAGAAGGCTGAAAGCTATTGACAAAGAAATAAAGGCTTCTCTTAAAGCTCTCATCAACAAAAGAGAGAAAGCAATGAGTGCTGGTGAAGATACAAAGAATGACTTGTTAGATTTGCTTTTGGAATCCAACTTAAGTGAAATACAAGCGCATGGAAATACCAAGAGTGTCGGAATGAGCAGTGAAGATGTGGTTGACGAATGTAAAATATTCTACTTTGCTGGACAAGAAACAACCTCAGTTCTTCTTACCTGGACCATGATTTTATTGGCTCAGTATCCAGACTGGCAAGAACGCGCAAGAGAAGAGGTTGTGCAAGTCTTTGGTAACAAAAAACCAGATTTCGATGGGCTTAATCACCTTAAAGTTGTGAGTATTTCTATGCGTCTGCAGTTGAATTCTTCTATATCATTGTCTTATTATTGTTAAGAACATAGAGTGTTCTTGCATTTAAAATGCAAGCTGAGGTATCCCTTAAGAAAAAATAAGATAGCAGAAAAAAGCATTCATGTTTTTTCTATCGAACTTTAAATGATAAGGAAAAGCAACAAACAGATGAGTATGCAAGCTAGAAGCTGACATCTATGTACATTAAGAATGAGATTTAATAGTTATTGGATCTACATAAAAACTTATAATCTAATTAGTATGTTGAAATGGCAAGCAAATGATCTTTATATATGCGATGTTTTTTTTATCTATGTGGATCGCATTTCACCATTTTAATGGATTCTTATCATGTAGCATCATTCTCTCTTTTGATGAATGTTACAGGTTACCATGATTTTGTATGAAGTCCTTAGGTTATACCCGCCAGTAATTTTACTCAATCGAGATGTTCATGAAGAAATAAAGCTTGGAAATTTGCTGTTGCCTGCCGGAGTGCAGATCTCAGTGCCGACAATCCTCCTTCACCAAGATCCTGAACTATGGGGTGATGATGCCTCTGAGTTTAAACCAGAGAGGTTTGCTGAAGGTGTTTCAAAGGCAACAAAGAGTCAAATCTCATTCCTCCCATTTGGATGGGGTCCTCGAATATGCATTGGACAAAACTTTGCTTTGATTGAAGCAAAAATGGCTTTGGCAATGATTTTACGACACTACTGTTTTGAGCTCTCTCCGTCGTATATTCATGCTCCTCGGACAATCGTAACTCTTCAGCCACAGTACGGTGCTCCAATGATACTACGTAAACTCTAACATGTTATATGTGACGAAGAAGATTTATCCCAGGGTGTAAATGTGTTATCACGTCCAACGTGACATATTTGTCAAATATTAAGAGAATACATGTAACTGAAACTATAGAAATAATCATATCAGTTTATATGGTTGTATGTAAAAAGTAGCCAGTTTTTATATATAACTTGGAAGGATAGACCAAGATTCTTAACATATTCATACATTAGCATGCAAACATTACTGCCCACCCCACTAAAAACAGCAGTTCCTTTGGCGCTAGAAGCAATGAGGGAGGCTATCTTGTAGTAGCTCTTGACCAAACACTCCTCAAGTTCAAGATCACAGTCGAGCAAGCTACATTTCTGTTTTATTTCACCATTCACAATTGTAAATCAACTTCTATTATAATTTGTAAAATTAAATAATTTATAGCATAAAGCATAAACTCCAAGGTTATATTAGACTGGACTATAAATACTCGGATATATAGAATGGAGTTGCAGACCTACCTAGCTGATAAGCTTAATGACTTCAATAATTTCAATATTTGCCAGGTACCATGACGATTGAGGAAACATAAAATCCCCTGTAAACCCCAAGAAATAAATATAAGTGTGAATTATAAACTAAATAAACAAAAATAAATAAATAAAAGTGAAAGAATTCACGAATAAATTTAAATAAAATGAGAATTCAGAAATTTTTGATATAACATTTAGACGAAATAGTTGAGATATCATAATTTTTAATTCAAAATTAATTGGGGTTAGTTTTAAATTAAATGAATGAATTAAAAGAGAATTAGATCAGATTGAGGGGTGGAATGGAAATAAATGTAAAGATTATGATTTAAATTATAAGAATAGAAGATGTGGGGTAAAAAGAAAATATTTAAAGGAAATGAGGGCCTAAGTGAAATAAGAGAAATTGAGGGGTATAAATATCCCTCTCTTTTCTCTTATGAGGGGTAGAAAGGGAGGGAGATTTTGATATTTTTCTTACTCAATTGAAGAAGAATTTCAAAGTAAAAGTGAGATTAAGTGTTACCAAAACATTTAAACATAAAAAACATAAGGATTTAAAGTATTATTGGAAGAAGGAATTAGAGGGAAAAATGAGTATTAGGCTGGCAACAGCAGGAAGAAAAAGAGAGAAGAATGAGATTGTAATTTCACAAGCAATTAGGTTCTTAAATCTTTCTTGGTATGGTTTTTCTTATATGCATATAGAAGATTCTTGACTTTATGGTTAAATTGCATGATTTTCTTTATGAGATTTGAGCTAGGATTCTTGGAAACTTTTTGGGAGAAATGTGGAATTGTGTGTTATTGATGAATGTGAGATGAAATGGGATGAAAATGAAAGTTAATTGGCAAGACAAATGGAAAGGAAAAGGGTAGCCCCTAGGAAAGGACATGGCTGGCCATTGAGAGCAGTAATTAGGAGGGAAAATTATGTGTTTTGCAAAATAATTATTGTATATGTTGTGTTGGATGTGAATGTTTGTGTAATGAATGATTGAGCATGAAAAGAATGAGGGAAGTCTTGTGTTTCAAAGGCCAAATTTCAGCCAAATGTATATGATACAAAAGTTAACAATTGGGCAGATTCATCTCTTGACTTTCAGAGAGAATCTAAGTGGGGAAATAAGGGAATTAGGATCGGTTTCTTTCATGGGAGCTGCAATTCTGGATGTGTACCATCTAAGAAAACTAGTTTTATTTAATTTGAAATTTTATAACACTAGTTAAAGGTCACTAAACGTGACTATGTAGGGTAGACTCTACAAAACAATAAGTCTATCATATTTGTGAATGTTGGGGGCAAAGCTAGGTTTTCCTCCCTTCATAAGATCTATAACCCCATATATTAGCTTTCCAACAAAATCAATTTTGTACAAAACAGAGTTCTATACTCCTGTTCTATAATCTAACCTCTGCTAGCAGCTTTGAGAGGAAAAAAGAAAAAGTGGGAGGTCGCAAAGTGATGAAGTTAGACGTGTTAAAGAAGAAACAAGTTATGTTAAAAAATAGGTATTTATAATGATATTTTGATTGAGAAATGTTGTTATAAAAAATAAAAATGAAAGAATAACAAATTTAAAGGCATATTGGATTGTTTTGGTGTGGTTATTAGAAAATATATCAGTGGTTAAAAAAGATTTATGAGAATTTCCTGTAATTGCAGGAGAGACCATAGGTGTGGTGCAACAACAACAAGGGGCAACGAGTAGAGCATCCATAACAAGTAGGTGATTTGTGCCTACGTTTCTGATTTAATTTTTATAATAAAAATGTATGAATTATGCTTAAAGCTTTGGTGGAAATTTGAAAATATATGATTTATCAGTAAGAATATTTAAGGCATGTGTGTCAGGGAAGTTTGAAAACATCATGAACAAAACATGGTGGTGGCTAGCATACATTTAGTGTATGCTAGGATCCAGGATAAAGAAATCACCAAAAATAGCTAGCATACATTGTAGTGTATGTTAGGATCCTGGATAAGGGGATCATCATGAATGACTGTCATATATTCAGTGTATGTCAGGATCCTAGGGATTGGGATCACTATGCATAGGCTAACATATATTGAGAGTATGTTAGAATCTCGAATAAAGAGATTGTGGTGCAATGTTTAATACACATTCATGTATGTTGAAATTTCAAAAAAATAAAATAAAATAGAATCAACGCACATCCTCAAAAAAAAAATCTAAGGAGGTATGTCATGGACCCGGTATGGGGTCGTATATGATTTTTGATGTCGGTAGGGTGATAAAGGTATCAACAGTACTTAGTATCAGCAATACATAAGTGAGGAAGTTAATTTGTGTTTCAAATAACTATGTTAATTATTATAATTATGTATGATTGCATACCGTGAGTTTAATAACTTTAATATATTTTTTTCAAATTTTCTTTATGGAATTATCTTGTATTTCCATTTCAGATTCATCTTCACGTTAGGAGTAAAGTTTTTGTTTCTTATTTTTTTTGTATCTAGTAGTATTTTGTATAAATTAAATGTTGGTAAATAGATATATATGATCACTATTTTTGGAAAAATTGGAATGTAAAAAAATTAACTCGTTCTGCCATATTTTATTAAATGTGACTTTATTTATATTAACTCTAGTGCAAATTGTTGTTAAATGTATGATTTATTTATTATGGCTGTGATGAGGATGATATTTATGGTTTTATAGAACCAAGATGATTGGGTCAAAATTGAATTAAAAATTATGTTATATGTCAAAAAACTTGGGATCTGGCGATGTTCTACCCTTATACCATAGAGTTGATGAATAGTTTCCATCCCAGCAAATTAGGAGCAGAGAATTGAAAGTCAGAGAAGGCCTTGCAGTAGGACCAAAATTAAATTAGAAACAAAAACAAAATGAAAATGCAAGATAAAATAAAGGGTGCAATAAATATTTCACTTTTGCTACTCTTCTTGATGTGACAAGTGTGAGATCCAATGATCGTGCGGTCAATACCAGTGATTACTTATTAGTATATCTCCTTCAGTTTTTAATCTCTGCTCGGGAGCAACTATGTAGCAGTGAAAATAGTGTATGGCAACAGTTTGGATGTGTACATTCAATTGGCTCTAGCTAATTTGTGAACCTATTGGTCATCCATCCATTAGAACCCTTCTCTTTTCAGCCTCGGACTGGCTCTGCAAAATTCTAAATTGGGAAAATGGAATTAAAACTTATAATCCTTGGATACTTTTTATGGACCTTTTGTAATTAACTCTTTGCATAGGTCTAGAAATACTCATTTAGAAATTCTCTTTTAAAATACAAGATATGTGAATAATAGTTTATTTGGTGTATGAGATAATGGTTAAGCAATATGTTAATGTATTTGTATTTATTTTTGTTAATCTAAAAAATTCTAGATTTACGCTAAAAACTTGAGCACCTAAGAAAAGGGTCCCAATCAAGGATGATAAAGTTAATATATTTAGGGAAAAGACAATAAATAACTTTAAAAAACTAATAAAATATTTTATTTTCGAATTTTAAGTTGGATAATGTTTTGAAATCTGTGAGTTTTTTTTTAAGAGATTAAAAAATTATGATTTTTAATTTAGATAATTCAAGGGGTATTTATACTCACTGAACCTTGTTAATTTCAAAGAAGAGAAGAACTAAAATGTTCTTTTGCTATCAGTGATATTAATAAAACATAAATATTTCTTACATATTATTAATGAGATACGTCAAAGGGTATTTACATCCACTAAGCATTGCCTAATTTAAAGAAGAGAAGAACTAGAATGTCCTTTGCTATAAGCAATTTCTTTATCTTTGGAACCAAATATAGTCTTAAAACTTGGTAATGGTTGAATCCAAGTTTCTTGAGTTAGTGATGGTTGCTCGACCCATATTATCTTGAACTTGATTGATTGATTATTTAGTTTAATTTTATTGGATTTGACTAACTCTTAAGTCCAAGTTTTTTGGATCTAATGTGTTTGTCAGCAGCATTACTAAACAAATTAGGTCAATGAAGTTAAAAAAATTACAAATTATTTGAAGTAAAATAAATAGCAATAAAAAAAATAAAAATCAAATCTCACAGGTAAAAAAAATTGAAGAATAATTAAATTAAAGAAAACTAATTTTATAAAAAAATTCAAATAAAACAAATAGAAAATAATTTTCAGTAAAGTGTTTTATGAAAACAAACGGGCAAGTCTTTGAACACATACTTCCTTGTTTCTTGACAGTATTTTCTACTGTCAGCAGAACTGAAGCATGGCTATGGCAATGGCAAAGTATTCTACTCAGACCTGGAATATTTTCCATCCCATTACCCATCATTTTCCACACAAATCTCCAAACCATTCAGTTTCGTTACCATTCTACAAAACCCCATCTGATTTCTCATCCTTATCCAGATCCCCTCATCTCAACAGCAACTTAGCTCCAACCCATCTCTCTTTCAAAGCCTTTGCTTCCTCCTCCTCCTCGTCTTTTTCAGGTACCCTTCTCAACTCTTCTTTTAATTTATCACATTTCTTTTTCTTTGATAATTCATATGGAGTTTGATAGCAATGCCATGCATGCCAGAGTTCTTTGCAATTTCGCAAACCTGGTCATAATTCACAAGAAGTGATTCACTTTGTGTGAAATTGGGGTATACTTGAATCATCTCAAGGTTATTTGAATAGTCTCATTGAAATTGTATATATGGAGTGCTGTTTTCTTGTGGGGAATTGTTTTTTTCGATTTCTAAAAATTATTTGTGAAACTGGAAAAATTTAAGAAATAGGAATCCTGTTTAACTATTTTTGGTTAATATTACTGAAGAAACTTTGGAACAATGTGGGATCAAGTCTAGGGTATTGGAGGGTTGGAGATGGCGGTTAAGGTCTGGAAATCCTACAAAGATTTAGTCCATATTTTGTTCTTGACTCTGTTATTATGATTTCTATTCAGAATTCACTTATTTCATTGTGAATTTTCATAAGAATATCTTTAAGGTCGTTATATATTTCTTATGATTGGCCCTAGCAATCTTTAAGGGCTCGTTTGTTGCCCCGAATCCCACTAGTGATTGAATATGAGCTCAATAATAATTGCTGCATCATTGGCATAGAGGCCGAGCTTGAGGAAACTGTTCTTGATTAAAAGCCGAAACAATAGCATTTTTGTGAATCTTATTGGTGAATGTAGTTATACGTACCCAAATCTAAATGGAAGTGGAAGAAGGAAATGGTTGATGGTTTCCTTGCTGCATCCCACTCATCATTTTTTCTCTAAATTTGAAATCATCACAAAATTATGAGACCTTTTGCTCTCTTAACCCATTGCTGCAGTTGGGAGTGCAGAATACACAGAGGAAACAGCGACCAGAGAGAAATTTCAGACATCATTGAGTTTACCGGGTTGCTCTACCTCATTATCGTTGCTTGGAACTGGTCAGTTACTTTAGTATTTTGAGTACTTATTTCCAGTAGAGACTAAAATCTATGTATCAAACAAACTTTTGTAAAATCATTTGGTGTTTGCAGCTATCTGAAGATAGATAGAATTGATCACAAGTGTTATTGTATCCTCAAACAACTCCCCCCCTTTACTTCACATACTGTAAGGAAATTATTTCAATAACTCCCTGCTCTCATAATGGGCGGAGGAACATAACAAGTTCATTTAAAGAACCTTCATCTCTACCAGAAAGAATGGGTGTCAGATAAACTTGTGCAGGAGTTATTTTATTCAAATATGCTGTTTGTATCATTTTTCATTCTACATTTGGTATTAATTGATTGTTAATGCATATTATTAAACTGAATCCTACAACAAGTAGTAACTAGGATGGAAGCTACATAGAGGTGCTTTATAAAATTTCCTCCACATGTAATCATTTAGAAGAGTTCAATGGAAAGGCCTCCCTTTAAAGGTGGGGGATCCTCTGTTTTTTGATGACAATGGAGGAACACTTAGTTGAAAACAGCCGTCTTTGTAAATTGATGTGTGTATTTGAGGTTGTTGTCCAACTATAACTGGAAAGCTAATGGTTCTACTGACTTTAATCTCCTACTGCTGGTATGGTCTGAAGGTCGATGTTTTTGGTGTGATTTTCAGCAATCAAAACTCCAAGTAGAGAAGTTAATGGGTCTGTTATAGTTTTGGATAACCCAAAGTCCATTGAAGTCTCATTGTGGCTTTTGTTATCTAAGATGTCATTCAAATGTTGTAACTATGATGTTCTTCATTGAATTCAGGATACAGGGAGAAGGTTTTTGCAATAATTGGTGTTAAGGTCTATGCTGCAGGGCTATATGTCAACCCATCCATCTTAAATACATTGAGCACTTGGAAAGGACAATCGGCCAATGAGATTCAAGATAATTCAGCTTTGTTTAGCTCGATTTTCCAAGGTAACTTATCTCTCCAGATAAGTACTATTCTACCGAGGAAGAGCATATGAATTTTGCTAATATAACTGATATTATCCCTTAATTGCAGCTCCCTTGGAAAAATCATTACAGATTGTTCTGGTGAGAGATGTTGATGGTAAAACTTTCTGGGATGCCTTAGATGACGCCATATCCCCAAGAATCAAAACTGCCACTCCAGTTGACCAGTCTGCTCTGTCTACATTCCGAAGCATCTTCCAAGGTCGACCTCTTAAGAAAGGAAGTTTGATATTTTTGACTTGGCTGGATCCCTCCAAAATGCTAGTAAGTCTGATTTTGGCACATGCATGCAAGAACACACATGTAATTATGTTTTAGATTTTTGGTGACATAGGATTTTACATTTATTTTTCTTCTATTTATTTTTATATTTTTGGTTTTCTCCTCTGCATATCACCTAGACCATATTATGATTGTTTCAGGTTTGTGTCTCATCTGATGGGATTCCCTCAAGTGTAGATGCTACAATTGAGTCAGCAAATGTTACTTCTGCACTTTTTGATGTATTTTTCGGAGATACTCCAGTTTCTCCGTCCTTGAAAACCTCAGCAGCCAATGGCTTGGCAACAATCCTCAAGTGAATAAGGTGATTTGGTTTCTTGAAGTTCATGTTACCTCAATTTTTGAATCTTATTTTCTTCAAGTTAATATTTTTCATTTCTGCAGCCTCCATGTTAATTTTTCTTGAGTATATTTTAGGCTCTTGAAAATCTTCCTTGTCTCTTTATAATTGTAGCTTAGACTGTTGAGAATCTGACATCTCTATCTTGTTGTACCACCGAAGATTCTGATAGAAGAATTTCAGTCCATCGTCTTTATGTGGCCTCTTTCATTGTAGTTCCTCTTACTTCAATCTTTATAAAATGTAGTCCTGTGAGTCTAGTGCAGGGGCTGGTAGGCTTTTATGAACCATATCATCCTTTTGGCTATTCACCTATTCTCCAATGGAGAAATATGCGACTCGTTTTGTTCTAGTTTTTTGACCCATGTTAGGCTTGGTACTCATAATGCTCAACAACATAAAGCATGCAAGATTGTCTTTTAATAAACATCCTTTAATTAATTCTCCATAAAGTAAACATCAAATTTGCTAGAAAAAGGATTTTTCAATAAGTACATATTAGTACTCTTCCACAATCCTCTCTGATTTTAGCTTGCTCAAGGATCTTGACAATCTCAGCCATGTAGGTCTCTTGGAGGGCTCTGGTTCAAGGCACATGAAATGCTATTCTTATTCTCTTCAGTTGGACTGCACTTTAAGCTACTATCAAGGACATACTCTTGCCTTTTATCTTCGACAACTGCCTTCTCCTGTTTCAAGTTTCAACATGAAACAAACTACGAGGTACCATATCAATATTTTTAATATTAGGTGGTTTCAGACTAATACTAGAGGAAACTAGTAGTTGAGGCACCCTTTCCCAGTTAAACAGCCTGTTCTGAGTCCACATAAAGCTTGACAGGCATATCTGGTTGTGCCATTGAACTTAATGTAGTTTATTGTTCAGAATTTGTAGCACTTGAGATGAGTTCAATGTGTGAAATATTGCATACACAGACCATTTTCTTGCATGTGCTATTTAATATTTAAATTTGTTTGAGATGACATTTTTGAATGAGCATTGTACAACATTCTGTACACCAGCATTTTGGTATTTCCTTTAATCTTCTTCCCTCACCCACAAGAGTGTAGAAATGTTCATTAAATTCAGAAGACTCACCCATGTTACAAGCTTAGTTCCTTCCTCGAAAAACTCTTCACCTGTTGGTTTCATCCCTGTTAGAAGTTCGTAGCGTACTTCAGATGAAAACCCTGGCCTCTACAGAACTTTCCATGAACATTGGAAAATTTCAGTGCTGACAAAAAACAATATAGGCAGAAAATAATTAGCTGTGTTGCTTGAAGCTATGTTATGTGCATACCATTCAGCAATGAGCCCAAACTTCCGTTAGGCATTAGTTAGCTCGTAAATGAGAAGATTATAGTGAGGGAAAGTCTTAATATCCAAGAAGAGTGAGAATATCCCTCATGGCCTCCAGCTCTCTCTCGAAACCTCGATCTCTATCTGCAGCACCCCTGTTGCTCACTTTAAAGGTCTATTTCAAGAGCACATCAGATTTTAGGGATTGCATCATTGCAGGCATCTTCCCACCTGAAACATTGTTAGCATGACTTTCTCTTAATTTTCAATCTCTTAAGATGAAGGCCAAGAGCTGTTCATGTAGTGATAAGGTACCTGAGAGGTCATCTTCTTCATAAATCATGTGCTTTCTTTTCCATCGCTTATAGAGGACTGAAATAATCATCTGTGATATAATTAAAGCAATGCAGCATGCCTGTTTGGGAGCTATTTGCTTTTTAAAGTGTTTTTTGTTCAGAAATGTATTAAAATAATATTTTTTTTTTTTATAAAATTATTTTTGATATCAGCACATCAAATAATCTAAAAACACTAAACAATTAATTTGAAATAAAAAATAAAAATGATTTTTTTTTTTAAAATACTTTTGAAATACAGTAACAAACATCCTGTAGCCTTGGCCATTTGAGCCTACCAGGGGGTTAGGGTAAATGTCAACTGTCCTTGAAATGTAAATCTTCAAACAAACCTCAACGGCCTATAATATAAATGAACCATAAACCCGTGCTCCGCCGTTGCGGTCAATTTTTTTTTTTTGTCTAGTTTTAACATATATAAGTTCTTGATTTGTATTTTGGTTTTTTCTTTTATTTTTTGGTTTATTTTTGATCCCTTGATTTTTTTGGTCTTTCTGAGATAGTTTTTAATTTTTTGTTTGTATCTATGCACCTCTGCTTTTAGTTTAGATTTTTAATTTTTATTGTTATTTTTATTTGTATTACAAGCAGCTTGCGTAAAAAATATAGTAAGTTTAGTTTTGGTGGTGTAAAATGAGAGTGAAACTCTTTCTTATTCATGTATAGTTAAAAATGAAATGTTTGAAACACCCCGTAGGTAACACTTCCGTTTTGTCTTATTTGAGGCTACAAAGGTAATTTTACTGTGCATTGAAAAAGTGAAATTACCAGGACACCCTCATTGACAATTATTGATTTTTATCTTATTTGAGCATATTATGGTTATTGTATTGTGCACAGAAATGAAAAAAATTGAAAATACTTATGATACCATGACATTATTTTAAACACATTTTACATAATACAATGAATATATAAAAAATTAATATACAATTATTATTGTTATTCTAAATAATTTTGTTACAGTAATAATAAAAAAATTTATAAGCTGATTATTTACTCAGATATATAGCATCATACAAAAAATCTAAGACCATTAACATTTTTTTTCATGTTAAAAAATTTATTTCTGGTTATGGCAAAGTGTAGGGCGAGTGACTCGTATATTTTTTTATTGTAGATAATTTGGTATAATTTTTCCACCTATTTTGTCTGCATGTGACTTCATATATTTTTTTATATGATATTAAATCTGAACTATCATACATAAAGAAGTTGCAAAAGTCAATTTTTAAAAAAAATAACATCAATTGATGAATTATTTTGAATATTATTCTCATTGTTATTATCATGATTGTTAAATTATAACATTATTATAGTTGTCATTATAACCATTATTGTACATAATTAATATTTTAATTATTATTTTCATATTATCATTGACACCATTATTATTGTTAGAAAAAAAATTATTATTTTTATTTTATAAGATTTATTCTTAATATTATTATATTAAAAGTAATTTAGAACACTGACATTCAATTAATTTGAGTTTTTTTTTTCAAAAAAGCTTACATCATTTATTTATATATATTTTAAGGCAATAATATTAAACAAATACCAAAATATATAATTTGTCTAACATATTTATAAGACAAAAACCTTACAAATAATCAATTATCATTATTTTAAATACCTTATCTATAATAATTAGAAATTTTAACACCTAAAAATAGTAACAAAAAAAAATTAAAAAATAAAATCAATGACACAACAAAAATAAATATTATTAGATTAAAAAACATTATTTGACTTTAACAATAAATGCAAATAATAAAAAAACCAAGAAAAAGAAAAAAAGGAAAAAAATAATAAATATCAATTTTCAAATGATCACCAGCATAAATTAAAATTTAAGAAAAATTAAAAAAAAACTAAACATTAACAAAAGAGGAAATAATAAAAATTAAAAACAAAAAACTAAGATCATATATATACAAACATGGATAAAAATAGGGCCGAAATAAAAGAATAAGGGCCGAAATAAAAGAATTAAAATAAAATCAAAGACGAAAAGTATAAGGGCCGAAATAAAAAATAAATATATAATCAATTTCATTCCAAGGACAAAATTGAAACAAATCCAAACTTTAATATCGAAAATATTAAAGGATTTAAAACTAATCTGGAAATTAAAAGATTGAGGACTGAAATGAAACCTAAACATATTTGATGAAAACTGGCCCGGACACCCCAATTAAAAATAAAAATAAAAAGTAGACTCGGGGATTAGTCGTGGCGCGCGTAAGCTGGGCCGGACACCTCGGTTATAAAAAACAAAACAAAAAAAATGTATAAATGAAAAAAAAATGGTATAATCGGGAAAAAATGTTTCAAGGGAAAAAAATCCAAAAATAAAAACATAATCAGGGGTAAATAAAAATAAAATGCACTGCAGCGAGAAAACACTATAGCAATCCATAGTGTTATGTAAAAAAAAAGGTGGGTCTGATAATTAATCGTGATGCGTGTAAACTGGTCTAGACATCCTGATTATAAAAAAATAATATTTGTAGGTGGTTTTTCCTGTTCTTGGTCTTATTTTTATTCTCAAATTGCATTAATGTCAGGAATTTTTATTTTATTTTTGTTATTTTTATTTTTTAGAGAATAATCTAGAAATGGATTATGACATCGGTGATTCTATTATATCTAATTAGATTTGAAATTTATGTTACTATGTTTGCTTTTGTTTGTTTTTAATATATAAAGTGCTTTGTACATATGACCAAAAATGTTAAAAATATACAACGATCGCCACAACATCGCGCTCTCATGAAAGCTACAAGAAATCTATCTCACATCACGAACACCAAAGCTGAAGATTTTAAGAAACATTATGTCAATTTGGCAAGGATTTGGAACAAGCCCTAAGGAGAAGGAGGGCATAACAACCGAAAAAACTAGTCCCGAGAACAAATAATGTCAAATCCAAGAAATCCAACTACAACTCTCCCAATATAGAGGGGAGAAAAACCGATAAGGCAAGGTAGAGAGAAAGGGGCAGGAGAGGAGATGGAGAGAGGACTGTGCAAATTCATAATGGCTTCTTTCTTGATTCATAATGAACTCAATATATATAATATCCCTCAACGATTGAGAACACATGAAAAAAAAGTGGCCTACAAAGGTGATGATAACAATATAGAAAAAACACAACTTTCTACAATTGTTCTTCAACACCAGTTATGTCAATCTCAAATTTTTAACTTGAGATTTGTCTTTCAAATCGGTAAAAGGCATGCATAAAGAATTACAAAATGAAAGTATATTTTGGAAAATCTAAAAGGTAAAATCATTATAGCTTGTCAAAATCAAATGTTGCAAAACACTTAATTAATAACAGAAATAATTCATATGCATACATGAATCTAAAAGCTATAAGACCTTGTTTGAATTTGCGTTTCAAAAATATTTTTGAAAAAAATTATGTTTATTTTTTACTTTAAATTAAATTTTTTTGGTGTTTTTATATCATTTTAATGTGTTTATGTCAAAAATAATTTTTAAAAAAATAAAAAAAAATATTATGTTGATGCATTTCTAAATGAAAAGTATTTTTAAAAAC
This sequence comes from Salix arbutifolia, assembly GCA_025169955.1. Classification (NCBI taxonomy): domain Eukaryota; kingdom Viridiplantae; phylum Streptophyta; class Magnoliopsida; order Malpighiales; family Salicaceae; genus Salix; species Salix arbutifolia. The sequence continues at coordinate 9,778,015 of CM045912.1, read as the reverse complement.
AATCTCAATCGTATTCCCAAACAGACACTTGTGTGTATACAAAGCAAGTACGCAACACCAATGACAATATACGAGCATGCATGAAAAACAATAACCATAGTTGTCAATCCAATTTGACAAAACAAGTTAACCTGAAAAAATCAACAATTCAAGAACTAACTTAAGTATAACTAAATTTAGTCGGTTATGGAGTTGTCTAATCTCATCACAACAACTGGTTAAAAGATCAAACTAGATTAAAACATAACCAAGGATTCACAAATAAAATAATAATCTTACACTGGGAGTTGAATCTTGTTATCTTCGTCCTTAAACCCAAGTGATTTGCCAGCTCTAAAATGTGGAAAAACATGTGTGGTTGTGAGATTTGCACCCCTGACTTCTCGTTTTCACTTGCATCATTACTAATTAGTTAAGGACACATTTGTTATATAGTAAGACAATTAATATATTAATTTAGAGTTAAGTATTATATATTGATCCGACTATAATAAATTATTTAATAGTCCCTTAATCGAAGAAGAATGAGAGAGTTGGGAGGGAAGTAGATGAAAAGGAAAGCTTGGTAAAGAAAATAATAATAATAAAGTGTGTTTGTGGAAACAAAATTGTTAAATTAAGGATTACTCCTCAGTTTGATGAAGGGACTAAGTTAATGATAAAATACAAAATTAGAAGACTTATTTAGTTATTTCTCCCAATAAAGAGATTAAATAATTCATTTTCAAAAACTATAATGACTAGTTTTTTAATCAACTCACATATTTATACTTGTTTTTTTTTTTTGGATAATCATCGGAAGTATATTGAAAAGGCCATAAAGCACATATTTATATATACTTGTCAAGTGTTTTTCATAATTGACCAACTTCGTAACTCCTAGCTTGACAACTATATATGTTAATGAAAACAACTACAAGACAGAAAAAGAGTCTCTCCTATTAAAGCTTGACATGCATGTCCAGTAGCTTCACCATTCATAAGCGAATTTCACTTGAATTTACTTTTAGTTCATAGTTGTTGAAAAATCAACATAGAAAAGAGAGAAGAAAATTGCTCTTTGTGAGGAAGGAGAGATTAGTATCTATAATGATTTGCTTCCTTTATTCCCTCTCCTAGTTGTTGTATTTCATTAAGGTTCTACTCTTTATTAGGATTCTTTAATTTTATTTAACTCTTTTTTTTTTATCTGGCCATTAAGGTTGATAAAATCCCTTAGAATTTGTATTTAAAACTAACTCTGTTGTTGTCACCAATCTGTTGTTATTTAGGCTTTGTTGCAACTTGCACTTTGTTTCTGACTTGGTTTCTTGCAATATTCGGCAATTCCATCTATATTTTTTCATTCATGAATGTTATAGGATATATTTACACCTTTTTCAAGATTCTGAAATTTATCTTCTCTATTTTAGACTCTCATCTCCAGTGGGACTCAAAATTGTTACTTTTCTCATGAGTTAAGAGGATCAATCTCATCCTCTAGATTGCGTCCTGATTTTTGCATTTAAAAAGATTTTATCTGGCCAAAAGTCCTAAATAACAGTAGTATTCCTTGATATGTAAATGAGTTTGGACTTTTGAATCACCTAATTCCGATATCTTAGGCTCAAGATATGCTTGTTTGAATATGTAGTGTGAAAGCTTAAAATAATGCTGCAAGTTTGATTTTGATATGTTTTTGCAGGTCTAATTAATCAAATTTCTTTCAATAATATCTTCCTGGAAAGCTCAGTATGTATACTTTAACTTTCATTTAGCCCGCATTTACATTATAAAACTATAACTTTGCCTTCTGTGTTTGAAGCTAGAAGATTAATCTTTGGTTTAATTGAGTTGGATTGCTTTCCTTTGCATCATTCTAGTCCCATTCTTGATCTTCCATGAACTCAACATCCCTACTTATAACCATTTTTTCAGTTGTGGCTGGAAAATCTTATAAGCTTTTGCAACCGAACTATAGCCAATGAAGATGCCAAGAAGTGCTCTTTTGTCAAGTTTATCTCTTTTATTCTGTGGAACAAGAGTAAAACAAAGACATCCAAAAATCTTAACAAAGTTCAAAGATGGTTTATGCCTATACCATGCCTCAAAGGGTGTTTGATCTTTCAAGACTCTTGTTGGCAGCCTGTTTTGCAATAACATTGCCCAAAATTTCTTTGGTAGGTTCTTCTCGTGTAAAAAAGCATCAGGTCATCTCTAAGATGAACTTGTTTCGTCTCTTACTAACCACATTTTGTTGTGGGGTGTATGGAGCTGTGAGCTAATGATGAATGCTTGCCTCCTCACAAAAATTGTTGAAGGTGTTGGAGGTGTATTCTTTGCCATTGTCTGATCTGAGGGCTTGAATTTTACAGCCAATTTATTTTCAACTCTTGCTTTGAAATTCCAGAATACCTGAGCTACCACTGACTTGTGCTTCAAAAAGAAAATTCAACACATTCGGCTGTAATCATCAATGAACACAGCATAATAGAGACTGCCATTAAGAGAAGGTGTCCTTTGTGGTACTAGAATATTTGTATGAATTAATTGCAGCGTCCTTGTTACTCTGCATGTGGCTTTCTGCTTTGCTTTCTAGTACAACATATGTTGCAACTAGACATTTGATCATCAAGAGGTGGAAAAAATCCTCATCATTCATCTTGGCATTCATCAGTAGTAATCCCTTATGATGGTAATGACCTAGCCTCTTGTGCCTAACATCAGTGATATTTTCTTAGATTGGGAAGGCAATATGCTCCTCCTCCAAAGGATTTAGAGCAAAGCTTTTCCCTTTCATAGTTACTTTGAAAATATCATTCCCATCTGCATCTTTAATCAAGCAGCAATTGTTTTTGAACAACACTTTATATCCTTTTTCAATTAGTTGACCAACACTAAACAAATTCTGATCATTGGCAGGAATGTATAATACATTAGAAATGAGTTTTGTACCTGAACAGGTCAAGATAACAACTGTCCCCTTTCCTTCTATAGTTAGGTACTCTCCATTTCCAATTCAAACTCTTGAGGTGTTTGTTCTTCTTAATTCCTTGAACAAATCTTTTCATGTGTCATGTGGTTAGTGCAACCACTATCAATAAGCCAACTCTCACTTGAATGATTGCTAGAGATGAATTGGCCATAAATAGTTGATCTTCATCCTCTTGATCAGCAAATTAAGCCTCTTCACTATGCTGTTGATTTTGTTTCCACAGATCATAACCTCGTGCCCCATCTGATTGCATTTGTTTCATTTAGCTTCTGGTCTTCTCTAGCATTTGACATGTGTATGAGATCTCCTCTTACAAACTGACATGGAGGATAAGGTCCTTTCTTGTTACCAGAATTGCTCCTATTGAAATGCTTTGAATCTTCAGAAGTCCCTTGATGACTGCTTCTCTTAAAATTTGTAGTTCTTTCCATGCTTGATGAATAGGGCCCCTTCAACCTCATCTTCCCGTTGCATAGTCCTTCTTTGCTCCTGAGCTTGTAGTGCATCTAGCATTTTTGTCAAAGTTATTTTTGACATATCCTTAGTGTTCTCTAAGGATGCAATTGTAGCCTCATATGTCTTAGGAATTGTAACAAGAATTTTTTGAACAATTCTTGATTCTGGCAAGGATGAACCCAATAATTTGATTCGGCTTGCAATGTCAAGCAGTCTATCAAAATACTCTTTAATGGATTCGGTCTTCCTTATCTTCTACAATTCAAAGTCACGCATCAAGTTCAACACTTGCATCCCTTGAATCCTTTCATTCCCTTCATATTCAATTTTGAGATAATCCTATATCTCATTCGCTGTTTCCAGAGACATGATTCAAGTGAAAATGGTGGATGAAACTACAACAAACAAACACGTCTTTGCCTTTGATTTTCTTGTCTTATTCTCCTTGTGAGTTTTTACTTGTGCCATGGTGGGATTGTTTGGCAGCACAGGGATTTTGGAATCCTCTTCCATTCCTTCCCATAGATCCATAGCCTCATAGTATGTCTCCATCCTTATTGCCCAACACTGGTAATCGTCTCTATTGAACATTGGTGGAGCAATTAATGAGAAGCTAACTTTTGTTTCCATTTAATTTTGACATAGATCCCTTTAAATCAAAAGCTCTTATATCAATTGTAGTTGTTGTTGTGATTTAGGATAAAGAAAGACAGAGAATAATGATTGAATTTAAGGAGTGATTGATGAACAAAAGACTTGATACTTTATTCACTTCTTCAGCTTAATTTATAGAATTAATACATAACAAACAACTAAGATCATGGCCCTAAGTTCAAGCCATGACTGATAATAATGGAAATAACAGAAGCTACGAAATAGCAACAGATTTGATTCATTCAAATCAACTTATTCCACCTCAGCAGTCCTAAACACATTTTCTAACAATTATAAACAGCCATATATGACATCTGTCTGGGCAACAAGGTTATTAAGGACCATTGCTGAACAATACCAAGCTTTTACCAGTGTATGATCATGGAGTCATTTTTCAATACTTCGCTGGCACCCAAGTGAGAGTATCACTATCGAGAAAGTGACAAACAGCCGGTCCTGGCTTAATTTTGAGAACTTGAAACGCCATATGGTCTGGACTCCAAGCTGATGTGTTGAGGTGGCAAACTGTCACAGCTTTCACTTTTGTGCCATCAGCACCCACTAACGGTACCTCATAAACCTCTGTGTCTGCGATTACATGGCAATAGTGCACTGCATACGGATATCTCATCTTGTGGCACACTGCTGCTTTATCATCTCCGATCATTCTAGCTCTGGCGGAAACAGTATACTCTTGCTTCTTGCCTGCGTCAGTGGAGAGCACCCGAACATTTCTGCCAAGCCTTTCAACACTAAAATCGATTAATGACTCCAGTGATGTAGCACAAAACTTTTCTTCTCCCTCCATGTTTGGATCCTCACATCCTCCTATTTCATCCCTGATAACCCGAGCCTCTTTCGAGTTGACTTCTAGTGCAAAGTACTTCAAAATCTCCGGTATTTTGTCACTCGAAAATGGTATAGACTCCGCAACCAGACGAGGCAGGAAACTAACCTTGGTTCCACTATTAGTAAAACGAATTCTCATCCTTTTACCTGGATGGATATCGTTGTACAGATAGAATATCGTTGAGTCGGGGAGGGAAGACTTTATGGCTTTGTTATTCTTGGCAGATCTATATGCTTGTTTATAGGTTTTTTGAGAAGATGCAGCGCTTACATTCTCATTAGCGAATTCTGTGTCGATTGAGGGGTAATGACCAGGTTGTAGAAGATAACCTAGGGCTTTTGGCAATGGAGTGTTGGGCAACCTTGAGTACCAATACTTCTCCGTAGGAGGAGAAATATCGCTAGGGAGGAAGGTGGCCACTTTCTTTGGGAAAGGGACAGTGTCAGCAGCCACAGCCAATGTCCTGCGGTTTACACCGATTGAATTGACAGCGGTGGAAAAGTTAATGTGGAGGGAGAGAGTAAGAAAGAAGAGCAGGAGCAGGGAACAAGAAGTAGCTGGAGACATTGTTTGAAACAAGTGGATTAATTGGAGATGTTGAAGTAGTGAGCAAGTGTGACCTTATTTATAGAGGGGAGAGCGGCCGGCCTTCCTATTGTTATCTTTGCATTCTAAGTTCAACTTTGGATTGCTATCAAACATAGATTCACGTGTGAAAATATGATTCTCCACATGCATGTAAGAGCTCTTGAAGAAATGTCTGCTAGCTAACGTAATAAAAAAATAAAAACTAGAATAATGATAAGGGTCTGAATTAAATGATAAGGTATATTCACTGTATCGATCAGGAGAAGACGTGCAGTATTTGAAATAATGATCAGGATTGGAACAGTACACAATGGCACGTATACTATGCACAATCTTTTTGTATTCGTTCTTGCTTTTTATTTTTTTTATTATAAAGTGGAACAGTATCTAGCATGGTCCTTCATTAACTAAATACCAAGGACTCGTAAGTTGCCAACTTGCGAGTTGCTTGGAAGGAAAAAAACCACACACTACTAAAGTTGCTAGTTATCTTGTATTTTATATGTAACCATTATTTATATTGCATTAAATGTATCTTGTATCCTTAATGGTTTGATAACCGACAGTTTCTTTGGAGGTTAGAGTCCTAGAAATTTCTGTTTATTTGAATATTTTTCTGTATAGGAGAGAACTATTTTGTCTAACAATTCCTATAAACCCATGGCAACACTGTTAGAGTATAGAAGTGTGTAGTATGTATACGCGTGTATAAATAGTAAAGGATTGAAGATGTAAAAAGTATGTAGCAACAAAAAAATAGAAGAACATTTCAAAATCTCTTCATCTTCTCTACTCTCTCTCTCTCTCTCTCTCTCAACATAACCTTCTCTTCTCTTTCTAATTTTTGCAATTCTATACCAATCTCAACATGGTATCAGAGCTTCAAATGCTCACGCAGATACATTAGTTCAAATCTCTCATATCTCTCGCTTCCATAATTTGCCTTTTTGATGCAGAATTCATGTAAAATTCATCTATAGAATTTTGTGTTTTCTGAACAAAAGTATTGTGTAAACCCTGAACTTCCAAGCGTGTTTGATAAAAGGTTTTTGTGAATTTGATCATTCTACAACAATGGTTACAACAACACAACTTTAAATTTTACAATCTCCAAGTACAACTTTAATTTTAACAATCTCAACATCTGTGAATGTGACTGGACGATTCAAATTACTTGAATTGGCATTTTCAGATGCGATGGAGAGTAGCCGAATCATTGGATTTGTTGATGGCTCTTATCTCCGTCTTTCTCTACTTCAGTGGATGAATGTGGTACATACATATCTAATTCACTTTCTATTGTGGAATGTGATGAGGTATTGATATGGAAAATACATGATAGGACAGTTATGCAACTTATCCATGTTATCCTATCTCCAATTGCCAATTGCTATGTCATGTGCAATCGGTAGTAACACCTCTAGATCTCTGGGAATCGTATGAAAGAACAATTTTTCATTGTATCTAAAACAAGTATTTTTCAAATGAAGTCCAATATACAAAATATTCGAAAAGGAGCTGATACGATAAGTCAATATCTTCTTAAGATAAAGAAGTTAGAGATTACTTAACTGTTGCAGGAGTATATTTTGCTGATGAATACATTGTGATTTTAGCATTGAATGGATTTCCTTCTGAATATCATACATTCAGGTGTATAATTAGGGGGAGGGAAAATGTTATTACATTGAAGGAGTTTAGATCTCAATTACTTGTTGAAGAAAGAATTGTGGAGACTTTGATTATTGAAACTCCTTCATACAAAATTTGTATTGAGTTTAAAAAACATATAAAGGTTCTCCATACTTTTTCAAATACATTTTTTTTTTTCAAATGAAGAAAAAACATTAATAATGCTATTTTCTACTTTTATATACAAGTATTTCTTAACAATATAAGAAACTAATTTTTTATATATATATTTTCATATTTAGTTAGTGTTACAAATTTTGAAATTGTATTGTTGTTGCTGCATTGGAAAAAACTATGTTACTGCTGCTATAATTGAGAATTCATTTTCGGAACTTGAGCAAATGAAACTTTTATCATGAAAAATAGATCCTTCAAAACAGAATTCAATGATGAAATCGGTCATGGTCTGACCCTTTATATCTGAGCAAGGTTTGCATTGAAGCTCAAGTTCTTCCAGCTCTATAGCTCATTTAACCAGATGTCCAAATAATTCTAGCTTGTGTAAATCTATCTTAGCGGTTGATCTGTCAGTAATATTATTATTTGATGAGCCTAGTTTGAACTTTAGAGAGACGCTCGCCAAAGCTAGGGCTACTTTCTCTAGCTTAAGTATCTTGTTTTAGCATCATGGAAAGTCCAGCAGGAATAATTCACTGGTTATTGCACACCTACGTCTTCCCTTGCAAACTGAGGTCACTTTTAAAATGCCACCTTATTATAGGAATAAGGACAAAATCTTGGCATAATCTACCTTTTGAAGCCTGCCATTAGAATTCTGAGGTGTTGTTTCTATCAATGCAGCAAGATCTTCGTTTTGCTTCTTCTTTCATGAGGTGCCTAATTTGGTGTTCAGTGATACAAAATTTCAAGAGCAATGCCGAAGGACAAAAGCTTTACAAGTAACTCCCAAATCATGCGCGTATCTCCACTCAATTTGGGTACATTTTTCCAATTTTAGAATGAGAAAACTTCAAGTACTTGAACCAAACTAATTCAAGTTGTTTTCTATATAATAATAATAATAATAATTCAGGTTATTCAACAGTTTGTTTCAAGATACGAATTCAAAAATATCCCCAAACTTTTCTTTCCAGATGAGAAGTAAAAAGTGGAGGCAGGCATTGCAACATCTCTTTCCCATCCCATTTGCCGAAAGGTCTCCTCTTCATTCTGCGATGGTCCATTTAACATATCCAGATTTCTTTGATGTTTTTCCATCTGTGCATTACTTCATTGTTGAGGCGCAAAAGAATAGCAATGGATTCACGTGGTTCAGAAAAGGGTCATTTTCTCATCTCATGAGTAGTTTCTGTATGAAAAAAAACTGCATTAGATAACCATGACAAGCACTTATCTGAACCACATTTTTGCCTGCATGGGTGTGTGGAAGACGAGCATCCCACTTGGTATTTTTGCTAGTTGAAGGATGGGAGAATTCCAATATTGACATTCCAACTCGAAGGCTCAAGTTTCTATTACTAGACCAGGAGCAGAAATACACCTAGAACAGAACTCCCTGATGCCCAAAAATTGAATGAAAGGAAAGGAAAGGGAAGAGGAAGCAGCGGCCGCAGCAGCCAAGAAGAGGAATAAGAATATACAGAGATGATGGTTCAATATCACCAAAAAGCAAAAGCAGTCGGATATTCCTCTAAGCCTCAATCAAGTTAATTGACTTTGTCTTACAATCCTGCATTTCAAGTTTCAAATTATTAATTATTAGTCGAAGAAAGGAAATATGATGCCACTCAATTGAGAGAACAAGCATTATCTAATACCCCCAACATAGAAAAGGATTAAATCAGAAACAGGTATCTTGCCTTCCTAATCGAGAGAGCTCAGGCTCCGCCAATAGAATTTGTTCCAGTGATTTCAAATTCATCCCCCTTTCCTTGCAACTGTAATGACACAACAAAGGCTATCACTTTCTTCAGTCAGTATAAAACAGGGGTTCTTTTTTTTCTTCTATCCTTATCTCCCCCACCAAAAACAATGCCACAAAATGTAAACATATAAATGCACTGTACAAATAAATATCTGGATATTCAAAATATCAAATAGATAAATTTATTCCATAATTTAAAAAAAAAAAAAAAAGGAAGGAAGTCCACACCTGTAGATATAATCAAGGGAAAGCAACCTGTGGTGAACAGTGTAATCACTGCCAACGTAAGTCACAATTAAGCTACCTGCATCAGGATGGGGCCAGCTCCTTGAAGTAGGAAACCGCAGTACAAATGTTCCAGGCTCTTCAAGGCCCCTAGGACCCTGAAGTGACAATTCTGCTTCTTCCTTTGTGATAAATCCTTCTATCCACTTTGGCGATGTGGAATTCCATGTTGTATTTATTGGATCACTTGCTAATGTAAAAATAACAGGATACAGCCACCGCCATATCTTCTCAAAATTTTCTTGGCCCATATGTTCCCGGCATCCAGCAATTCTCCTCAGGAGCTCAAAATCCTGAAACAGTTATTAATTCTGAATGTTTATTACGGTCATATGTCTCCAAGTTGTTCCAAACTCGTGCTTGAGCACCATTATACCATGTTCATTACAAAAAAGCTCCTTCTAAAGATTATTGATTTAACAATAGTACGTCAACAGAAAGATACATACTACCATTAGTTTCCCCAAGTCCTGTAGGGCAGGAACTTGCTTAAATATACTTGACCTTGGCTACAAGTTCATATGGAAAGGGACTTGATAAGTTTAAGAAAGAATGTTAGAGTAGATATTAAAAAAATATCACAGTATTTATTGTAACTTCTGATGAGTTATTTTCATCCGCACAATTTTCTGTCATCTTTATATTTTTATTTACTTCAGTGAACCCAGTGACTTTCAAATTTGATGTTTTAAATTCAGATTCTAAGAATGGCGGTGATGGAGGAAGTTAACTCCTGTTGTGTGGCCTTAAAACATCACAAATGACCCTGAAAATATATGTGCCGCATGCATGAGGCCATATCATTGCTTCCTAATAATGATCCAAAACTAGTATATCAACCTCAACATGTAAGTGGCAGCATGGTGTCTGTGTGTGTTCACAATGAGTACACATGAAGGAGAAGAGAAAGCAACCTGTTCTGTGAGGGATCTAGTACTGGAGCAAGTAATCCTCATGAATTGCTCTTCAATCTCAAAAATCACCTTTTCCCATTGAATGAGGTGGTTGTTTTGGGAGATTGAGTTCCAAATTTTGGTTCCTTCCTCAATCAACCTCTTTGCTATCACTATCTGTCGCCTAAACAAGAAAGATGGTACTATGAGTATTAAAACTAGACAACAAGGCTCATGTGATTGAGAAATTCTTCTTGTGTGGAGCAGAAATAGTTGGGAATGACCACTTGATTAGTCAAATTACAAAACCACAGCGCTTCCAATATTTTCTATCCTTATTCTAACATTTAAATATTGCAAACAGATAAGGAATAAAAAGACATGAAAATGGATCACTTCCCCTAGTTAATTTCTCAATGGGAAACTCTTTTAATTGCTAAAGATTTGTAGGCAACATATGCAATGCTCATTCTTGCTTCAATCTAGCGCACAAGGAGAACATGAATTTTTTTGTAAGTAGCATATGATAGGATAAGAGAGAGAAATGCAGCTAGTTGTTAGAGAATAATATAAATCATATTTGGGGACTTCATCAAACAGCTTAAACTTTTAGATGAGATGGCTCTTTCATATAGTATTAGAGTCTTATTGACCCAACAATTAAATCTCATCACCCTCATTCTATTTGATAAAAAAATTAAACACAAGGTAATATGGGGTTGTGCAAGTTTCAAGCCTAAGATACTTTCACTTGAGAGGATGTGTTAGAGAATAATAAAAATCATATTTTGGAGTCTCACCTAACAGCATAATAGATGCCAAAGTAATCCAATGAGTTTGACATGAAAAAGTGAACTGAATAGCTAGCAAGCAAAATCAACAAAATGCTGTAATTGAAATATTAGCAAAGAATCATTACACTAGATGACTACTATAAGATGGTCACAAATTTTGTTCTTGTATTTTGTTTGATTTCTATTCTTAGACTTCATTTTTTTTCTATTTGAGTTCCCATAAATTTAAAAGTTAAGCAATCAAGGTATGTTTGAGAAAATGTAGTTGATTGATCATTTTTCAAGAGTTTAAGAACTCAAATAATAATAATAAAAAATTATAGCATAGAACTCAAATTTAAAGTTTGACAATGCCGACACCAGGAATCATGATCACCTTTTACCTTCTAAAAATTGAACAAACATATAATCCTCAAACAAAATTGCATACAGAATGAGCCAAATCATTACATTACCTGTGGTGTGAACATCCTGAGTATAGAGAAACCTCATTTGCAAGCCTAAAAAGCTCTTCTTCAGAGGCAGAGGTTGCAACCTCCTTCAGCAAAAGAGCCTTGTCTATCAATCCTCCCAGGCAGTATTTAAAAATGGTCACATCTGATATCGAATAGCAGCTACTTGATGTGATCTTGAAATTCGATAACCTTCCTTCGATACTATCTGACACAGATGATGAATTGTCTGCTTCTTCAACATTCTCTACTCCCATGTCTAATGGTATCCGTGGTGTATTCTCAACCTAATTTTTAAATGATAATAATGAAATTAGCGAGAATACATTTCTACTCCAACCTCAGGTTTCCAAATAAATGAGTCTCCAACATTACAGTTACATAAAAAAATATAAAAACTTATTAAACGAAGCAAGATATCAAGAAAAAGAATGGGCATGGAAAATGTATTCCAAATAAGAAAAACGCTATCTATACCCATACTTCACACTGTTTATGTTGATGACATTATAATAACAAGAAATGACTATGGAAAGAGATAAGTTGAGGAAGAGACTTTCTGCAGAATTTAAATCAAAGAATTAGGAAGGTTGAAATACTTTCTTGGCATAGAAACGGATCATTCAAAAAAAGGGATTTTTATCTCTCAACAAAAGTATATCCTTAATCTTCTGAGAGAAACAAGAATGGTGAACTACAGGCCATGTGAGACACCTATTGATCTAAAGCATAGACTTGATGAAGAGGAGGAGGAAGGAGTCATGACTGACAAGGACCAATACCAAAGGTTAGTTGGTAAGTTGATCCACTTAGCTCATAGTAGACCAAACATTGCTTATGTAGTGACTGTGGTGAGCCAATTTATGCACAACCCAAAAGATTCACATCTTCAGGCATTATAAGACTACCCCTAGAAAAGAAATTTTGTATAAAAGACATGGCAAACTGGAACTAGAATGCTACATAGATGCAGACTATGCAGGTGCTTTAACAGATAGAAGATCAACATCAAGATATTGCACACTACTAGGAGGAAATCTTGTGACATAGAGAAGCAAAAAACATAATTTTGTTTCAAGATCAAGTGCAGACACATAATTTTGATCAATGGCACTTGGAATTTGTGAGTTATTATGGATGAAGATTATCCTAGAAGATTTAAGAATCAAGTGGGAAGAACCAATGAAGTTGTACTGTGACAAGTCTACCATTTCAATAGCACACAATCTAGTACAACATAATAGAACTAAGCATGTAGAGGTATACAGAGACTTCATAAAAAAAAAATTGAGAGTGGACTAATATGCACTCCTTATACACAGGAGAATAGCTTGCAGATTATCTAATATACTAAAAGAGGTAAGAGTCAGTTACTGTAGCATGTGAGGACAATCACTGTGGATTACAATAGTATAGCTCAGTTTTTGGTTCAGTTCGGGTCGGTCAGTTTGCTCGATTTCTGATGTTTTATTAATTTTTCACAGTATAAGATATGAAGAAGCACCCGTTGTAGCTCAATGGATAAAGGGTTTGTTTCCTTATCCGAAGGTCAGGGGTTCAACCCCCTGATTATACTTCCTTTTTTTCCCCTCTAAATCATTTTTTTATCTTGTTTATAAAGAAAATTTCTTTTTCCACCTATACATTTTTTTTCATTGTTCTTTCTTTTGGTTGTTTTTTATTAGTTTTTTATTTTATTTTCATGTCAAATAATTTTTTTTTATTTTTTGTTTGCTCTTTGTTAAAGTTATTGGCTTATTTTTTTCTTTGATTGAAGTTTTTCCCCATTATTAACGCAATAATAATAATAATTTTAGTTTTTTTTTCTTGCTTCCTCTTTTGTTAATGTTTTTGATTTTTTTTCTCAGGGTAATTTAATAATTTTTATTGTTTTAGCAATAATAGTAATGATATTTTTAGATATTAAGGCTTCAATGTTCCTATTCTTATAATAAGATGTGTTGATGTGTTTCATTATATCAAATCTTGCATGTATATATGTTATACTTTATTTGATTTTTTCAATTTTTCATTTAATTGAAATTGATAATATATTTGGTTTTCGTTTCGGCCCTTATACTTTTAATTTTATATTTTAATTCCTTTAATTTTTTATAGTTCTTAAATAGTTCTTATTTTTTTCCATGTTTATATCAATGAGCCTTTATTTTTGGTTTTTAATTTTTATTATTTTTTCTTTTGTTAAGATAACATTTTTTTTCAAAACTTTTGCTCTTAAATTTTATTTTGCGTTTATGATCATTTGAAAATTGATATTTCTTATTTTTTTCCTTTGTTTTTTATTTTGGTTTTTTTATTAGTTTTTTATTCACGTCAAATGATTGTTTTTAGCTAATAATATTTATTTATTTTTCATTTTTTTTGGTTTTTCTTTTGTTAAAGTTTTTGGGCTTTTTTATTCTTTTATTGAATTTATTTTCCTATTATTCACGCAATAATAATAATAATTTAGTTTTTTTTCTTGCTTCTTCTTTTATTAATGTTTTCAAGTTTTTTTCTCCTCAAAATAATTTAATAATTTTTATTGTTTTAGCAATAATAGTAATAATATTTTTAGATGTTAAGCCTTCGATGTTGTTATTATTATAATAGGGTGTGTTGATGTGTTTTATTATATCAAACGTTGCATGTATAAATGTTATATTTTATTTTTAAACTAGCAAAATCTATTAATTATTTCAATTCCAACAATTATAAAAAGTATTTGCTTGGCACTAGTACTTACTAAAGGAGTTCAGAATCCTGCATTCAAGAACACATTGAAGAAGCTGGGAATGAAGAATCTCTTCCATCCAACTTGAGGGGAAGTGTTGAATGTTGAAGATTCTGAAGGCAGATTTGTAGGGGGTATAAATAGAAAGTCAAATATTCTTTCCTATAAACTAGAATCTAGTGATAATACCTATCTATGTTTAGTTAATAGCTATCCTAATATAGAATTGTAGATGTTGTATATATTCTAGAATTTATTCAGAAATAAAGTGAGAATCCAAGAATTACACTAATACTACTACAGTCACAAGGGTAATGACAATGAAAATGAAAATGATAATGAGAAATACAAGTATACTAATTTTATACCTGGTTCGTTGTCCAAGTATCAGAGTAGCATTCCACATTTGGTTTCTCCATCGCAGATGTCTTTTCTTGCCCCAGTTTGATTCGTTTTGACGATGGACTAGGTCTTATCTCATGTATGGAGTTGTGCTGCAATTCTATAGATCCATTATATAGTCCAAATGATTGAAATTTGTTGAAAGGTTCAACAACAGTTGTTGGCCTTTTCCATGTCAGAGATGTCCGGGGATTACGACTTCGAGAGATGCAACGGATTGGATGGGAAAATGCTTCCAGGAAATGATACCCACTGAATTTTGGGATTTCTATTTTAATGCAAAAAAGCCTATTTTCACACTTGGATGAAAGCTGACATGAGAACAAAAGCAGAATCACTAACAAATTCCATAAATATTGGTAGCACGAAGCAAAATTGCAAACAAATTTAATCTTTAGTAAATTAGTGAAACCGGAATCTCATTCCAGGAGTAATTGTTTTCATTGCAACACAAGGAGAATAATTCTTACGGAACATGGACACATACCAAACCAAGATTTGATGCTTAACTTTTAATTGTGTTGCCTACCAGAGCAGTGGCAAAAACCATGAGGTGACCCAAGACCAACATTGTTTCCATTTAAAATATATTTGTAACAATGGTAAAAAAGCAAGCTATTGTGCCAAGAAGGTAAGTCCGCCTAGATAAGATATATTCACATTTTTAATAAGAAAAGAGTATCTCAGAGACACCAAGTGACTTAGTGTAACTCATTTAAGTGAATCCAATAAAGGAAGCATCAATATTATAGCTCAAGAAAATGATGATTATTTCAGCTACATATAGAAGACTGTACTGTAATATGGTGTTCATCAAATTGAGGTCATGCAACACAAACTTTTGCGATATGCAGCATTTGGATTCTTTAAAAATCGATGTCTGGAATATAACATGACCAAATGGAAAATCATAAAATTAATAATTGTATGCTTATTTATAAAGCAAATTCATGGGATGATCAAGATCAACAAACAGCTTCCAACTGCATGAGACTACAAGCTAGCTTCACATAAGGTTGGTACCATCAATGCAACTTCCACTAGAGGTATATGGTAAGCAAAATTATATCAGATAACTAAAGCCATATGATAGTGTTAGGGAAAAAATTGCATATGGAATGCTAAAGACATCTGTTTTCTGGCCAAAATAGAGAGGAAAAAAATAGAGGTGAGAATCACCATAAGAATCATGTTGTCAACACATAGAAGGGCGACACTTGTACATACACTTGGAGAGTTGGATAAGTAACCAGAAACCTTATTAACATTTGACAAACTACCTGAGATATTTTGAGCTTCAAAGATGCACGCCCATGCAATAGTTTTCCTGGTCTATCATAATTAGAAAATTCAATCCCATCACAGCTTGTCAGAAGGGGATCTTCATCATCAGATGTCTTCTCCACAGGAAGCCCATTGTCCACATATATTAGCGAAGCGAAAATCTATTAAAGCAAGTAATGTACAAAATGTTAGT
Organism: Salix arbutifolia; assembly: GCA_025169955.1. Lineage (NCBI taxonomy): Eukaryota > Viridiplantae > Streptophyta > Magnoliopsida > Malpighiales > Salicaceae > Salix > Salix arbutifolia. Next base: position 9,761,879 of record CM045912.1, on the reverse strand, counting down.
ACAAGAATAAATGACAAAAATACAACTTATGGAAATTCACCATTGGAAAACTAGAGATGCAAATGCAGACCTCCAATTCCTTATCAATAGGCTGTCTCATTGCATTTAGTAAAACCACATCCAAGGAAAAAACCCTGCGACATGAAGCCTACAAAACAGAAATATAAGAATAAAAGCTCAGAATGCTTCATGGTTCATAACTTCTGCAATGTTAACCTAAATGGAGGAAAGTTAACAGTCTGTTGTCCGCACTCCACATCTTTAGAGGATTTCATTCAATTAATTTTATAACTTTGAGAGAGATATATTATGACTCTGTGTTGCTGTGCAGTTCTTTCATTTTTTTAATAATCTCTGTATGGAGAGAAAATGTAGAGGTATATAAAAATCAATTCTTATCTAAACAGTCAATCTGATATAGAGTGGCTTTCTTGGTTTCCTATGATGCTCTCTTGAGGTTTCCAAGTGTTTTCTGACCTGATGTTTCGTGAGCCTCCCATGAAAACAAAAAAAGTAATAGAATTGAGGAAAGAGAGGCAGAAAATGTCCACCAAATTTACATGATGCACCACAGAGCAAGGATTTCACCATAAAAATAGCAGGGGAATACAAAGAAGTTCTACATTAACCACAATAAAACCTGAAACTTATTTGTATACAACCAAAATAATGGACTCTAATTGCAAAATGGGAGAGAAAAAATAACTGAATCCAAAAAGAAACCATAGAAACTGGTCCTAAAGGAATATGCTGCTAAATCTTTGCTCTCACCAACGATCTAATTAAAAACTGTCATTTGAGAGGATTTCACCTCATTCATTATGCCAGATCACAAGTTTTTAACAAACAAATTAAAAGTGTTAGCAGCAAATTTTAACATGGAGGATGCTCTATCCTCCTTTCTTTCATTTCCTTTCCCATTGCAATACAATATGGTATGATAAGAGTTGGTTGTGATGAATGATGAACAGATAATTTAAATTCCTTCCAGGAGACTACTTTTCGTTCAAGATGTTTAATAGGTATGGATATAAGTTAGTTGGACAAAAAAGGTCACGCTTTCTTGCTTTAAATTACAGTCTTCTACCTCATCAATTTTTCCCCAATTCTATCTTTAGGCCTATTTCACCAACCAGTCCTAGGAATTTTATGCCATCTATTTCTTCCTCTAACAGGATAAAATCATCCCACACAGCAGCCTTAAATTAAAATCAAGCAAATGTAAGTGGGAGGATAGGGAAGGGAAGGAAAGTTTTGATAATCCACTGTTTAGAAATATAGCATGTTTTAAATGATTTTCCCTTCAAAATTTTGACTCTCTTGGCAGGAAATCTTGCTAGCTGCATAAAATAAAATTACAAATATTCCCACCTATTTCATTCCCTTCTTTAAGACCAAACAAGATAAGCATATTAATTTTTATAATTCTCACTTCCTCCACTCCCCTTCCAACTTAAAAAAATAAAGGGCAAAGTGATGTCCTCTTCACCTATTAAAGATTAGCAAATAAAAGCATCAAAACCTAGCCCTTGTGCATAAACTGCCTAGGTATCATTTTCTCACACAAAAGGTTGACAAGTGCAGTATCCAGCTAACTCAAGATGGCAAATATTATTCTCCAATTTGCAAATAGACTGAAAATGGTCAGATGAGTTACTCTCATAGGTCTTCTCATGCAAGTTATTTGAAATGGCTGGCAGGAATAAAAGAAAAGAAATAGCAACCTTGAGATAAACCCAGGAATCAGTGACAATCAAGTCACTCATGTTCCAGTGGAACATCCCTTGTCAGATGGTTTTGGGATGTAACATGACTCTTTAAGAAAGTATAACATCAAGATTCTCTATTTTTACCAACCTTGCCTCCAACAATATTCCAGATGCCATCATTGCCTTCATCAATTTCAGAGGTGGACGAGAGATCAATTGATAACCACAGAGGTGGATCCTACCATAGCATATGCTTATTTGTCAAGATTCAGTGAATTTATTGGCAGATTTTAAGAGAGTAACAGAATCCAGAAAAATGTCTTTTGTGAACCTTAACATAGTAATCCTTAATGGACAGGCTTAAAGGCAAGACTTCTGCACGGTAAACATAACCCTGCAGGCCATCATCTGCACAAGCACCAACTAATGCTATCTTCCTCGGTCCATTGGAATTCCAGTTTTTGTCAAGGGAGGATGACTGAGGCTGCTCGCTTACAATCTCCCCGTTAATGTGAAGCCGCAAAATATCAGTAAGAACCTATAATTAGCAAAATGACATTTAGCACTTTGTAACTAAAGAGAGAATGAGAGGGAGAAGGGAGAGTTGAAAAATATTATAACAAAACAACCAAATTATCAAGTACCAAGATAAAAAAAAACTCAATAATGGAAAAGTAACCTCCATACTGTAAATTTCATAAATCACTAATTGTGTGACCTGACTTCTAAAGCATACCTCAAATCCAACATGAATCCAGTTTTCCAGAGGAACTTTAATCTGCATTGATGCAGAATTACTAGAATTTGTAGTTTCTTTGTGTTCATGGAGAAGTGGAAAAAGCGTGATCATCTTCTCATTCAGAACAATAAAAGGAGCACTGCTGGTAATATCCAGGTGAACCTGTAAACAGAATTATTTAGTTCAACAATTCATTTTGAATGAAGAAAAAGAAATTGTCAAACAAGCAAAACACACCTGTGTACCACATTACAGAATATAAAATCACTGGTTAACAAAGATCTATGGAGTATGCAGAATGGTCACCTTCAGGCTTTGGTATCAAAGATGATCATAAATATCTAAGCAATCAAAAACATTATTCAGCTCCTTGATTTTACTGATTGACTCAGTTCTCATACTCATTAGCCTTATTAGTAATTAGACTTTCTTGACATAGGACTATAGGGCTATACAAAAAAGGTGGGATGAGCTACCGAATTTGGAAAAAAATTCATAATTTACATGAGATGAGAGGTGAACCTATAAAATCTTCAAAAAGAAAAAAAAAAAAAAAAAAGGTGATATCAACTGCAGTAATGCAAGTTTTTCCCCCTGGTAAGTAGGGGTAAGCCCTGAAAACCATAAAGATATCAAGCAGACAAATTAGTCAAATTTAATGAGGAACGGCACCACTCCTGCTCATGACCGTACAGAGAACACTAACCCTTCCTACATTCAAACCATATAAAATTAGGAGCCAGTAACAAACTAGCAATGTACTTGACCAAGACACCAACACGAACCCAATAAAAATAAAATTCAGGATATGGATGCCACTCAATTGAACAACACACAAAAAAAAAAACAGCAACATTCCCGGTATTTAAATAAATTTTGCCGATGATTTCATAAAATCCTCGAAAAAGATATGAGCTTTAACAGCACTAAAACTACATGAACCCATCAAAAGAAGGAAAAATTTAAACATGGGCTACACCTCAAGTGATACGATAAAAGGCTGGAAGTAGAAATAAACTTAAAAATCCAGTTGAATGCCTAAATGCATAACAAAATAACAAAGAGAGAGAGAGAGAGGGCACGGTTTTCCAAACCTGTTTGATGATTGTAGCAGGAAACTTTGTGGTGTCGGAGTCAATAAGATAAACCCAGAAAGAGAGAGATAATTTTTTTTCTTTTTCAACTTCAATTTCCATTCTGAAATCTTTCAGCAAAATGTAATCTTTAATGTTTATCACATTGTTATTAATACGACTACCCATGATTATTATTTCTTGATCAAAAGGAGCCTCAAAAAACCCAAGCTCACTTTCTCTTTTTCTGTTTCTCTCTCTAAATAAACAACGACGCTAACAAAGAAGCTGAAATTTTGTTTTCCTCCTCTCTCAAAGTTAACCACTTTATTAGTTTGTTTCTCTCACTATAAGCAGCGAGAGAGACGGTTGTTCTGTGGCGGCTGTTCTGTTGTTAATTAACGGTTGGTTCGGTCGGGGCTGGGTTCGGTTTCTTTTAATGACAATGAAAGGAAGTGGGTAATAATCATGTGCTTCGTGTTAAGGCAAAACTTTAGGAGTGGAGAAATAGGATTTATAAAAAATAAAAACATGGGAAATGAAAGAGAAAATAATTTTAATTATAAAATAACTATGATTTTAAAATATATAAATTCATCTTTAAATGGTTTTTATTTTCAATGATATCGAAAAATTTAGAGCAATGATTTTAATATATTTGATTTTTATGAATAAAATCCAAACAACCTAATAATAATTATATTTATAAATTTAAGTATTACTCAAATATTTATAAAATTAAAACCTAACTTCCACAAAATTATTTATAATTTGAAATGTTTTTTTATTTTTAATGCATCTATTTTATACACACTTATTCAATCTCATTATGTATTTTTACATTTTTTTATCAATTGAATTTAAATAAAAATAATATCAATAAAAATAAAAAATATTAAAAATATATATATGATATTCTATATACTAGAACACTATTCATTTGAGAATTTTAAGGTACTTGGTATTTGAACAAAAAATAGTATAAACTAGTTAATTGCCCGCACTACATTGCGGGTTGAGTAAACAATTTTTTTAACTGTTAGGATTGAAACAATTAATAGATTTTGTCAGTTCAAAAATAAAATATAACATCTATACATGCAAGGTTTGATATAATAAAACACATCAACACACTTTATTATAACAACAACAACATCAAAGGCTTAACATCTAAAAATATAATTATTATTATTGCTAAAACAATAAAGTTAAGGGATAACATAGGCAACCAAATTGTTTGAGCTTGAGATAGTTGGGCTTCTGGTTAAACAATTTCTCAAATGGACATTGATTATTCAAGGTTGAGGTCAGCATTCGATTGATAAGATAGGCAATGGTTTGAAATGCATTAGGCTAATAGGAGAGAGGCATGTGGGCATCAGTGAGTAAAGTGAGGTTATTCTCAACAAAATGACGATGTCACCTTTCAGACATACCATTTTGTTGTAGAGTGTAGGAATTAATAGAGTAGTTACTAATTCCATGAACAGAAAGATAGAATTTTAGGCCGATATATTCCCCACCATTATCAGAATAAAAACTCTTTATTTTTTAATTAAATTTATTTTCCACAAGATTGCAAAATTATGGAAAAATTGTTTTAACATTTGATTTATGAGTCATAGGATAAAGCCAAATATACTTGGTATAGTAGTCAACAAAAATAACATAATATTTTGAGTCATTAATCCCAATATCATGAGATAGACCCCAAATATCCATGTGAAGCAGTTTGACGACGAGTATTAAGGGTTTGATGATGAGCTTTGTTTTGAGAGCTTGAAGTGCACATAGATAAATGGATATTTTTATTGGTAGGTAAAGAAAAAAATATGAATAAGATGATGGACCAATTTTGACGATGGATGACCAAGATGTTTGTGTCATCTATCAGTTGAAGTACGTTCATGAACATAGGCAATGACATTTTTTTTGGTGGATGGTAGATGCTCCAGAAATGGGCACACTCTACCTTCATATTCGCCTTTGAGTAGTACTGCCCCTATGATCTAATCCTTCACCAAAAAATAAGTGGGATGAAATTCAATGTAAACATTATTATGCTTGGTAAAATGGTGAATAGAAATAAGATTTTTTTATGAATTGTGAGAACACAAAGAGTATCATGTAAATGAAAGACATGATTGGACGATTCAAGAGACAAGGAACCAATATGAGACAGAGGAAAACCTGATTCATCACCAATTACCACCTCATCAATACCATCATATTCATAATTAATCATCAAATTAGAGAGATCAATGGTCATATTGTGAGATGTCGCTGAGTCAACTAGTCATTTGTGATTTTTTTGTTGAGAAGCTGCATAATTAGCAGTGAAGTCACCAGTAGACATTTTTGAGCAGTTTGTTTTCGTATGACCCATTTGATCACACCATTGACATTTTGGTTTATCTCTTATGACCTGAATTAAAAGACCTATTTTTCACTGTGACTACGAGTGTGATTAGGAGAGATCTGGGGGCGCCATTGATTCTGTTTGGAGAAAAATTAGGGGTTCCGTCTATTTTGTCTAGAGGGGTTGCCTTGTCGGTGAGAGTAATATAGTGGGCACAAAGGTTGTTGTTGATTGATGCTCCAATCACCAAAGGTAACTTTCATGGCTTACAAGGATATCGTGGATTTCTTCAAATTTTAGAGAAGTCTCACGAGCATGAATAGGTGTTGTAATTTCTCTAAATTTATTATCCAGTCCATTGAATATGTATAGGGTTAGATCATCGACTGAAACTGGATGATCAATGACTGCGAGTTCATCAACAATCACTTTGATTCCTTGAAGGAATTCAATGACGGTGTGAGATCCACGAGTGCTCAAGAACAAAGCTTCCTTGAGATGCATCACATGGGTTCTTGATTTTTTTACATATAAATGGGTAAGTGTTATCCAAGCCTCATGGGATGTTTTGTAGGCAATAAGGAGGGGGTGATGGAGGTGGAGGTGGAGGTGGAGGTGGAGGTGGAAGCAAGGATGGCATGGAGGATGAGTTTGTCTTATGAATCCAGTGGGAGTTTGCAGCTTTGGAGGTAGTGGAATTCATTGCATCAATGGCAAGAAATTTGATAATGCCTGTTACAAAGTTGATGAGATCATACCTAATAAGCAGGGCTTCAAATTGAGCCCTCCACTAAGGGAAGGTAGAGGGGGTGAGTTTTTTGTTGATGGTGGTGGCAGCATTGATTGTGAATATAGGTGAGTTGGGTAAGTCAGTGGTAGATGCAGAGATGGTAGCCATTTTGTAGGAAGCAAAGAGGAAGAATACTCGTTAGAGATTTTTAAGGAGGGTGAAAGTTTACTGAGGCTGATGAGGGTGAAAGTTTACAAATACATGTATCAACCCCAAATTTGTTTAAGCAACAACTCCTCCATTTAGCTCTATCAAGTAGCGCTCTATAGTAAAACCTTCTCCCATATGTGTCGTTGAGGGGAGAGGCCACTAGTGGTGGCTTCGAAACACTCAAAGAGGATAAAACATATCGTTTTAGTTCAACAACACAAAGTTACAAAGCTTGAACAATATGTCAAAACTCTATTTTCTCTCTAGTGTTTCTCTCTATTGTCTCCCACTTTCATTCACCTTAACTAAACTTCCTATTATACCCAAAATGAAAACTTGATAAAATAGACTTTTAAGTGTGAAAACACTTGGCGGTTGCAGTCGGTGGCTGTCAATGGCCACACTCGGTGGCCATAGTCCGTGGTTACCGTTCTTGACTTTTGCAAATTGAGTTTACACTAACAAATTCTCCTTTTAAACTCAATCGGGAGATGTCATGCCAATGATGAACTTCAATCTAATAAATACATATTTGTTCAATGGCTTTGTAAGGATATCTGCAACTTGATCATTTGTTTGCAAGATATCAATTCAAATTCTTTGTTCTTCACATGCTCCCAGATAAAGTGATGACGTATCATTATGTTTACTTCTTTCATGATACACTAGATTCTTTGCTAATGCAATCATCGATCAATTATCAATATAAATCTCTGTTGAATCTTCTTAAGGAAATCCCAATTGCTTCAGCATATTCCTTAACCATATTAAGTGACATATAACTGAGTTAGCAACAACATACTCAGCTTCACAACTTGATAACATCACTATCAATTGCTTCTTGGATGACCATGTGAAAGATGTATCTCCCATAAAAAATACAAACCCTATTGTACTTTTCTCTCCATCCAAATCTCGACTTCAATCACTATCTAAGTAGCCAATAAGTTTAACATTCTTACTTGATGTATAGAACATACCTTCACTTATTGTTCATTTGATATAACAGAGAATTCTCTTAGTTGCACTCAAATGCGTCTGATCCGGTGTCTCCATATATTTGCTAATAAGTCCTACTCCATAGAGTATATCCAGTCTTGTACATGTCAAGTACCTCAAACTTCCCACTAAGCTTTTGAAGTAAGTAGGATCAACATTTCCTACTTTACTTTTCCTTAATTCCACTCTATTTTCAAATGGAGTTGATACTGTATTGTAGCTTTTCATCTTTAACTTTCCAAGAATATCTTTGGCTTAACCATTTTGGGACAAAAAAATCCCTTCTTCTTTCTGAGTAACTTCTAAGCCAAGAAAATGTGCCAACAGACCAATCTCTGTCATCTCAAACTCTTGTACCATGTTTTTCTTAAAGTCTGTAAACATGGATTGTTGTCGGTGAATATCAAGTCATCAACATGTAAGCAAGCAAATAGTGTACTTCCATTGTCTTCTTTGTTCACATATATGGCGTGTTCATATGGATATTTTTCAAATTCATTTTCTTGAAAATACTTGTCAATTCTGGTATTCCAAGCTCACGGAGCTTGCTTCAAACCATAGAGAGCTTTCTTCAACTTGTATACTTTTCCCTCATTATCTTCTTCAATGTAGCCAATTGTTTATTCAACATAAATCTCTTCTTCTAAAAGCCATTCAGAAATGTTGACTTCATATCAAGTTGATATATCTTCCATCTATGTTGTGTTGTAAGTGAGATAATCAGTCTAATTGTCTCTAGGTAGGCTACAAGAGCAAATACTTCTCCATTGTCTATGGACTCTCTCTATTTATTGCCTTTTATTACCAATCTTGCTTTATATCATTGTACTTCACCTTTTGCATTCTTTTTGGTCTTATATACCCATTTCACACCAATTGTTTTCTTACTTTCTAACAGATTGGTTAACTTCCAAGTACAATTCTTCTCAATGACATTTGTCTCTTCATCCATTACTGTGGTCCATTTCTCTTATTTAATAGCCTCACGAAGCTATTTGGATCACTATCTGTGAAGAAACAAAATAATGTTGTATCTTCCATTACCTGAGTTGCATCATATAAATCATCTAGATTTCTCATCCTTCTTGGTTTTTTTTATGAGGATGCTACTAGTGATATTGATTATGATACTGGTGTTGGAGTGTTTCTCCTATTGAATACAGGAAAATTATGTACTGGAGACTGTGGCTCCTCTTCTAGTACTCTTGGATCTTCAATAAATACTGTTGGTACTCTACTTCATCTTCAAGGATCAAATCTGTATTGATCGATTTGATTTCTTCCTGGTCATCTTTCCATTCCCAGGCTTTATCTTCTTCAAAGATAACATCTCTGCTCATGATCACCTTCTTTGTGATGGGATTATACAACTTGTATCCCATCCTTCTATCATAATATCCCATAAAGATACGTTTCTCTATTTTATCATCGAGTTTTGTTCTTCTTGCATCTAGGATCTTTGCATATGCCATATAACCAAAGACTTAAAGATGAGTAACACTTGGTTTGTGACCACTCCATGCTACTTCTGGAGTGACAGCTTGCAGACTTCTTGTTGGGCAGCGATTCAGTAGATATACTGCACATGATACGGCTTCACCCAATATTGTTTGGGCAACTTCTTGGCTATGAGATGACTTCTTGCCATATCAAGAATTGTTCTATTCTTTCTTTCTATTATACCATTCAACAATGGTGTATAAGCCAGTGTTGTCTGATGTCTGATGCCTTGTTGTGTGCAAAAAGCTTTGAAGTCATTAGATGTATATTATTCACCTTGATCAGATCTCACTTATCTGATATTATACCCATTTTGCTTCTCCATAATTGCTTTAAAATCTTTAAAACAATTTAGCACTTTTGACTTCCTTTTCAGAAAGTATATCCATGTCTTTCTACTAAAATCATTAGTAAAAGTGAGGAAATGCCTATTATGTCTAGTTGACTTGGATTTATCGATCCACACACACACACACACACACACATGTGTGTGTGTGTGTACTAACTCTAGTGGCTTCCTTGCATTTCAATTGACCTCCTTGGCAAAACAAGTTTTGTTGTGCTTGTTGAGGACACAACTCTCACATACTTCTTCTAGATGATCAATGTGGGCATACCTTTGACCATCTACTTACTTATAAGCATCTTCAGTCTTGTAAAATTTAGATATCCAAGCCTCAGGCGCTAGAGCCATTCTTTACTGTTGGTGGTGGCACTCAAACACTTTGCTGCATCATACTAGATGTTCAGTGGGAACATCCTATTCTTAGAGATCTTGACAAAAACAATCAATCTCTCATTGTTGTCTTTAACTAAAATATGGCAATCCTTCATGAAGAGAGTATACCCTTTCTCAAGAAGTTTTCCTATACTCAACATGTTGTGTTTGATGGCTGGAATATAGTACACATAAGAAATGTAACTATTATCACCATTCTTTAACTTTATCGAGATGTTGTCATTCCTTTTAACTAGGACTTTGTAAGTATCTATAAATACGACATGTCCTTGTATGGTCTCATCAAGATTACTAAAGAGAGACCATTGTCCGAACATATGATTGCTAACTCCTTAATCTAGATACCAAACATGCTAATTTTTGCCTAGTCCTTGTTGGACAAATAACACAGCTGAACCACTAATGATGGTATCTTCGTTTGCATAGTTAGTTTGCTCACACAACTCTATTAGAGCTTTGTTTTGGAATTCAGTGTTATAATGCACAAATTGATTGCAACTATAACATCGAATATGACTCTTATCATGGTTATTGTAACTACCTCATCTTCCTCTAGGAGTAAAAGATTATTGTTCTCGTCCTCCACTAGTGGTGTTTCTACCATCTCTTCTTCTAAATGTATTCCAAGATCATCTTCCTTGAAATCATTGGAAGCCTCCTCTTCTTTGTTGATTTCTTTCTCGAGGGTATATTCATGTGTTGAAGTCCCCCTTTGCTTGTATTTGTCTTCCTTAAAGAGACAATTTTGATTGCAAGGCATGCTTTATTGCCTTATCTCCATTTCTTCTCACAATCTTTTGTTCATGAGCTTATAAAGAACCCATCAGCTCATCCACCATCAATTTATCCACTTCCTTGGATTCTTCAATGGCAACAACAGCATAATCAAATTTTGAATCAAGGATCTCAAAATTTTCTTAGTAATCTGAGCATCTATGAGGGCCTCTCCATTTCGTTCATTTGATTGATTATCACCATAATTCTCATGTGATAATCAGAAATAGATTTCATTGATCTCATTTGTAAGGATTCAAACTCACCTCGCAAAGATTGAAGATGATTTTTCTTGATTCTGTCAGCACCTTTGTATTTTTGTTGGAGAGCTTCCCATATATCTTTAGAATTTTCTGTAGAAGCGATGATCCCAAACGTGGCTTCATCAAGACCTTGATAAATGATGGTCTAGGGTTTGTTATCTTTCTTTCTATTATTTCTAAGAACTTGCTTCTACGATTCTTGCAGAGCATCCTCTGCTTCTCTGGACTTTGGTTCATCATAACCATAATCCACAATCTTTATACATTCTTGTGAGCCAAGAAATGCCTTCATTTGGATGCACCAATTATCATAATTATCTTTGGTCAGCTTTGAAATGAGTGTCTGAGCATTTTCTATAGTAATTGTATTCTTGAAATGACTATATCATCTTCTTTCTATTTCCTTTTGACAAAATGGACATCACTAATGGATCCGAAATGGTCCAAATAGTAGGGAATCTGTCTAACATGGTTCCAAATGAGACCAAAAATGGGTGAACCGGTCCAACAATCACTTCAAGATGTTGGTCGGTTCGTTGTGATTGAATATGGAATATTCTAGGGAATATTATTTACGGCTGGCTTTTGCAGTAATGGCTCGGCTTATGGCTCGGGTTGTTCAAAAACAGCTTGGCGTGACTTGACGGCTTGGCGTATCAGCTCGGCTTGATGGCTCAATAAATGGCGCGCATGAAGATCAATCGTCTTCTTCCTCGGGGCGCGTGGACTGAGAGTGGTGAATAGTGTCATATGTTAGAGGGAGAGTGTGGCTCAACCCTAGCTCCGATTGAGTCAATTTTTGCACCGATGAGTTCGTATTAAAGAGCTCTTTACTGTGGAATGATCAAAATTTGTGTTGAACAAACTTGAAAATTTGAATGTATCCCAAAAACTTCTTTGTTTTTATGAACGAGGCTCTGATACCAATTTTGGGGGAAGAGGCCACTGGTGGTGGTTTGAAACACTGAGAGGGGATCAGACACACCGTTTTATTTCAACAACACAAAGCTGAGAGATTGAACAATCTGTCAAAACTCTCTTTTCTTTATAGTGTTTCTCACTCTAATTTACCTTAACTAATATTTCTATTTATACACAAAATGAAAGCTTGATAAAATAGACTTTTAAGTGTGAAAGCGTCTGGCGGCTGTAGTCAGTGGTGGCCGCAGTTGGTGGTTGGTGGTGGCTGCATTCAGTGGCTGTAGTCAGTGGCTATAGTCGGTGGCTGTAGTCGGTGGTCGTAGTCAGTGGTTGCTTTTTTGTACTTTTGCGAATTGAGTTTACGCCAACATCTGTGGAATGGATTCGTGTATAAGCTGGGTAAGGGCGAGGTCTTTTTGTGGCACAAAGCTGGAGCAAGGTTCGATTTAGCTCTAATTGATTTTGTTAGTATCTCTGATTCGGACCTACAGGTTAAAGATCTTTAGCACAATAGAGCATGGGATTTTAGCATAATATTTATGACTGATATTCCAGTTGGATCAAGCACCTTATTTTAACTATCTCGAGTCCCTCCTTATCTTGATTTGATGATTGTATTACTTGGGTTGCTTCTAATTTATGAATATATACCACTAAATCAGCCTATTTGTGGTTGATCTCTTGATCAAAAGAGCTCAATCAGGATCTTAAATGGAACTAGATGTAAAGATTACATGCCCTACAGAAGATCAAAGTTTTAATCTGGCTTGCTAATCATTCATAATTGTCTTCCCACAAACGAGTTACTGTTCAAATGCAACATTATCTCAGCAGCCCTCTTTGCAGTAGATGTTCCCAATAGATGGAGAACAATATACATTGTTTTTGCTAGACAAGTATGGGCTTCTTTGGGAATCACGAACTATCATGGTTTTTGAAGAGCAGACATCATTACATGGATCACGAATTTGGCAACAAGTGAGCCAAGGATTGGGAGGTTTCTATCGATCATACTCTAAGAGAAGCTAACTCCTGTGCTGATGATTTCTTAGCTAAGATGACAGCTGAATAGATGATGGAGTTTTTTTATTTGGGATTCCTCTCCTTTCAAGGATTTCTCATCTTCTGTTTGCTGATTCTTTTGGTGCGCTAGTTGCTACACGGGAGGTAAAAAAATTTCTCCCTTTCCACTGTACCAAAAAAAAAAACTAGCTAGCTAGAGTATCGCATTTCGTCGTTTGAAAACGTCGTGAGTAACTAGATTTTATCCTTCTTGGAGTTTTTTTATTTATTTTAAAAAACAGGTGAATTTAAATATTTATATTCTGATCATGTTCCTTCTTTTTGGCCTTAATAATTATTTAAATGTCTTTTGATTCTAGCTTTGAGTTTGAGTGTGGTTGATCTTCTCTCAAAGGAGAAAGGGCTGGAAGAAGAAGAGTTTCCCACGTATGAAAGTAAAATCTTTCATGATCCAAGGCCCTAGCTAGCTCCCTGTTCCAATAGCACCTCTCGATCGGCCACCCCATGTTTTTTCATCGAAGAAAATATGAACAGCAACACATATATGTTGATTTGAAGTGGGTACGTATGGGTAATTTAGGGCTAGAACTATGCAAACAAGAAAGCATCTCTTACTTGACTCCATCCATTGTCGTACTCGTCTGGCATTGAAAGCCAATATTTTCTCTTCAAAACCTATCCATTGTCTATAAACTTATGCACGTTCATGGTCTTCCTCATGATACAAAGCCATGAATTTTTCCATGTCTTTTCTTTTCATTCTGCTATTAGTCTCCTTCTCCCTCCCCCTCACGCGTCCCAGTTTGGCCATCAAAAAGCTCGAAGGTTCGTGCTCTCTCTCTTTCTCCATCTCCGATCTACCCCCCTCCGATCTCTTTCTTCAACAATAACAAGGGTTTGTTTTCCAGATACAGGAATTACCAAAGTGAAGTCAGCAGATATTGAAGGCAAGGCCAGGCCAGTAAGTAAATCACCAACACCTTATACTTGAGCTTGTTGTTTTTCTTATAATCTTTTATGAATTTGGTGGATCTTCAGTCAAACTTTGAAGAAGGTGATCGCGTTCGACGGAAATACTTGCATGAAGTACATTCAGGACCTAATCCTATCAGTAATTCCTTTCCGAAACAGAAGTGGAAAACAAGGTCAAGAAGAAATCCATGAAATTACTTCTTCTTTTCATCATTTCTTCTGCACCAAGTTTGTCATCTAGCTAGATTCATTTGCAGCATTATATGAAAAACTATTAGCAGATAGATCGTTTAGTTATGCTTTTGACTTGCCATGATTACAGCAATCATCATTTGGATTGAGCTTCGAGCTAAAAGTAATTCAGATGATCATTCAATATCCCCAGAAAATAGTTGTGCAGTGCTCTTTTTAATTTTGAAGCCCACAATAATTCACTCTTTTTTAGTCATCAGCACTAGTTTTATGTACGCCAAGGCGTTGCGTTTGCACTGCGCATACACAATCATGAAGAAAAAATAATGTAGCTAAATCAAAATCTATAAAGTTTGCTTCATGTTTTCTGAAGTTTGAGTTGACGTATGAAAGATTGAGGTAAAAGGGATACTTTTTATTTGCTTTATTAAAAGTATGTTTAAAAGCATCTCCCACTGTATTGCTTGATTTAATTAATGCAACTTGTTTTATTTATATATATATATGTATGTAAGGATTTCTGCAACATCATCTTGAATTCATATTAGGCGTGTTTAGTGATGTGTTTTTTAAATATATTTTATTTTATTTAAAAATATTTTTTAGATATACTTTTAGATCATTTTGATATACTAATATTAAAAATAATTTAAAAAATAAAAAAATAAATATATTATTTTGATATATTTATAAACAAAATTATTATTTTTTTCCTTTCAGAATAAAATAAGACATGTACTAGGAATCACATGTAGAAAAATAAAAAGCTTGAGGCGGCGTGTCATTGAGTAATCATTCGTGGGGTGACTCTTTCAAAATATATGCTCTCCAATTGCTGTTTGGTAACAAGATTTTTTTTTGGGTCCTCTAATGTTTCAAATAATCAAAAAAAATATTTTTTATTTAGAAATATATTAAAATAATATTTTAAAAATATCTGAAAACATAAAAAAAAATTTAAAATAAATAAATAAATTATTTTTTTATCAAAAATATTTTTAAAAGAAAATGCCAAACAGATACACTAAGAGAGACATGATTGTACAATTTTGAGAAGAAAAGGAGGCATATGATTTCTCTGGTTGCTGTTTCCTTTTAGAAAAGAAATCTAAAAAGGTGCTTGTAAAATCTGTAGTGATGACAAATGTGGCCAAATATTTCTTCTTCTCGTAGGATGATCAACTTTTTCTTTGATTGAGTGCTCACTTAATTTGTCGGTAAACACACAAAATACACGTAGAGATGCCGTCATGACAACGGGTAGGAATGGAACTAAATAAAGCATCTACTCGGGTGGGATTTTAATTGTACAACTAAGACATATATTAATGTAATTGTTGTTTTACCCTCTCGGTATGTTAAAATTTAGCTCTTGGAACAGGGGTATTTTTTTTTCTATAGAATCGGTTGACATTACTTGAATATTTAAGGGTATTTGAGTCTTTTCCTAGTATTTTTTAAAGCAAATATATGTTTTTATCTTTGCCAACAGACAATAAATAATTGACTATCTGAGGGTATTTTTAATTTTTTAAGCTAATGTTAACAATAAATAATTATATTACCCTTAAATAAAATAAAAATAAAAAGTTACCACTAGAGCATTTCTGGAATTTAACATTTACATGTATAGATGTCATCAATGACAATGGGTAGGAATGCGATGGTTACTGGGCTACTATCCAGCTTTGTTTGAAGATGTGTTTGGAAAGTATTTTTGACATAAAATAAAAAAAAAATTGAATTTTTTTAAAATTGTTTTTATGAGTTGATATCAAAAATATTTTTTAAAAAAATTTAATACATTTCAAAATAAAAATTCTTTTAAAAAATAACCTCACCGGTATTCAAAATATACCCTAAAGAAAATATAATTTGATGTCCTCTTTTTAACAATACCCGCTCCCTGCCAAAGAAACTACAAGGATTCTCTTAGGGTGCGATTTATTGTGCTGTTCAATCCACTTTTAAAAATGTTTTTTCAATTATTTTTATATAAAAAAGAAAAGAATGTTAAATTATTAGATATTTTTTATGATTTTAATATGTTAATATTAAAAAATATATATTATTTTGATGTATTTTTAATTAAAAAAATATAAAATCACAATGTAGCGTAAAAAAATTCTTGTATCATCCCTCTGAATAAATATAGTGACTACAAAAACCAAGAAAGGTTTATCTTTTGATCAAAGTAAAAATCAGCTAGCAGTTTTGTTATTTGGAGTTCGGTCAATATTAAGTATTAAGTATGAATATTACTCTAATAATTCATAATTTATTTCATATATTTCTTGCTCCAAATACTAAATAAATAGTCAAAAACCATATTATCTATCAAGATAAGATGACATGCGTTTTTTGTATTATCAATATAATTAATTGTATTATCCCCAAAGAGCGTGTTGTGATAGCGATTTGCACAGCAAGTCTCGAGTTCAAGTCAGAACGTGCACTCCTTGTAAAAGTTAGGGACAGCCCGAGTTTTACTCACTCACCTGAGCAAATAAAATATGCTTTCTAGAGGGTGGAGTTTACTCACATAAAAAAAAAATTCATTGTAACAAATAGCACACTTATATTCCAGAAATAAATAAGAAAAACAGAGTACATGATAGATCTACCAAAAAACAAAACATAAAATAGGCCAAAGAAAAAACAAGATCAAAACAATTCACTTTGTATTAAAAGTTAGAATTTAGTGGTTCTTATAAATCTAATTTATTAAAACTTCATCCAGTAAAACCAGAGAATTATAAATCTATAAGATAATATATAAAGATATTGAGTCCCTTAGGAGCGTAACGTGATGACAGAATTTACGATCTTTATAGCAGGTTTCAAGTTTGAGTCAGAATATGTATCTCATATAAGAGTTTGTGACAACAAAAAATTTATTTGTTTACCTAAATCAATAAATTATACATTTTTAAAGATGAAATTTCATCGCATCCAAAAAAAACAAATATCAAGCCATTGTGACAAGTAGTTCATCACCCTGAAACGACTTTACCAACTACGAATTCAATGATTTCTTGTAGAGTATAAACCTGTAAATTATACCCATCATAACTGCTAGTTTTGTTACTCTGACGGTTTAACTCGTCGCTAAAAAGTAGGTGCCCACTAATTTTTATTTTAATCCCTAGAATCATGGAAAAAAGCTATTAGATCCTTGAATATATTATTTTTTATAAATAAGTCTTCAATTGGAATTTTTTTGGTCTGATATCGTTTGGTTACTATCTAGGATTGAGATGTTTTTCATCTTTTAGGTATCACTAGTTAAATTGTCTACACTGTGTTATGGATTGAGCAAACAATTTTTATAACTATTAGGATTTAAACAGTTAATAGATTTTGTTAGTTCAAAAATAAAATATACTATCTATACATACATAATTTGATATAATGAAACATATCAACACACTCTATTATAACAACAGCAACATCAAAGCCTTAACATCTAAAATTATCATTACAATTACTGTTAAAACAATAAAAATTATTAAATTACTCCAAAGAAAAAAAACTCAAAAACATTAACAAAAGAGAAAGAAAAAAAAAAACTAAAATTATTATTATTGTTGTTGTTGTTGTTGTTGTTGTGTTAATAATGGAAAAAACAAAATAAAATCAAAAAATAAAAAAGTCAAAAAACTTTAACAAAAGAGAAAACAAAAAATAAATGATAAAACAAAAAAAAATTATTAGCTTAAAAAAATCATTTGACTTGAAAATTAAAAAAAAAACTAATAACAAAGACTTAAAGAAAGAAAAAAGGAAAAAAAACATAAGAAATAACAATTTTCTAATGATTATAAGCACAAACTAAAATTTAAGAACTAAATTTTTCAAAAAAATATTACCAAAACAAAAGAGAAAATAATAAAAATTAAAAACCAAAGTTACGAGCATATATATATAAACATGAACAAAAATAGAGACTATTTCAGATATATAAAAAAATAAAGTAATTAAAATAAAAAATCAAAAGTATAAGGGCCGAAATAAAATATATATATATATATTATCAATTTCAATAAAAAAAATTTGAAAAAATTAAAACTTTTTGTACTGAAAATATTAAGGAATTGAAAACCAAACCTAAAATTAAAATAATAAGGACTAAAATGAAAACACAATATATAATCAATTTCAATCGAATGATATAATTGAAACAAATCAAAAATTATATAACAGAAATCAGGACCATACAAAACAATTAAAAGATCAGGGACTGAATGAAAACATCATAAACATAGGGGTCTGTCATGTAATTTAGCATGGAGGGAGAAAAAGGCCAAAAAAGTTCAACCGAGCACCATCATGACTCTGTCCACTGTGTGCAACCATGCGCTACACCATGAGGAAGAGTACATGGTAGCGCATCGGGGTGAGACGCCAGATGGACTTTTTTTTACCACCAGACGCCGTCGCACGTGCCACCCAAAGTGTGTTTCAGACACGCACACATTATTTGGCAGAAAAGAATAATAAAAATGGTAAATTATCGAAACACCCTCACAACCAACTCTTCTATTTGTCTTATTGGGGGTAGATAAGTATTTAAAGATTTTCAAAAAATATGAAATATCTGAAACACTCCCACAGGCAACCCTTGGTTTTTGTCTTATTGGAGGCTAAAAATGTTATTTTACTGTAACACCCCTTCCAACAACTCTTTTTTTTTTGTCTTATTGGAGGGTAGAATGGTTATTTTAATATGCAAAAAAATATAAAAAATCAAAACAAATTGTGATCCGCCCGAAACCAAACCAACTCAAAAACCAAACTGACCCAAAACCACTATTACAATCCACAGTAAAAACACTCACAATGAATTGTGAATGTCTTATCTCTTTTAGTATATAGTATAATTTGGTTAAATATCTCAAGAACAAAAAAAAGACAACAATGATAAATAAAACAAGATAAAATAAGACATCGAATATTGAATTTTTTTGTTATGTTAAAAACTTTGCCATATATTTAATGAATATCTTTTATCCAGTCATTGGACAAACTTAATAAAGTTCTTATTATGAGAGGATAGATATCATTGTACATTATCATTCTATCATATTTCTTGTATATTTATATTCATATTATAAAAATCTAAATGTTGTGGTGCTCTTGCTATGCTTATAGTATTATTCACTCTTTTATATTTTATTGTTGATTAAAATAGTGTAATTGTTTAAAAAAATAGTTTGGTCTTTATGATCTTTTTTTGAACAATCAAGCTTAAATTGGAGCCCAATTGCATGTTTTTTTTTAAGGATGAACGCTGAATTACAAGATATGGAACTAACGTGCAATACACTGAAACATAGGTGACATGTTCTTTTTTTAGATTAACATGGATATCCGGGTCAGTTTGCGTGCACCTCGATAATTCTCATGGGCCCTAAAGTTAACGGTCATGTAAGCCTCCAATAGTCATCATTTTAGTAACCATAGGACTCGAATATGAGACCACAAGGAGAGCAAACCCTTATTCCCAAACTTTTATCACTAGGTCACCTACTAGATAGTTATATAAGTGGCACATTCAGATTTACTGGTGGAGTATATATTTTTTGTCCTTCATATTTATTTGCTAACTCTAGTTTTTTGAATTTTAAAAGAATTATTTTTTGAATTTTATTATTTTTAGTTTTTATTATATGATAGGAGAGATAAATTCTCATCAAAATTCGGTCTAGAAAGATAAACATTATATTGATAGACTCATTTTTTTAATTAACTATCAGTAATATTATTAGTAGGAGAAAAATACAAAGGCATGGCGTACGTGTATTAGGACCTTCATTAACATTGCATTTCAAAAGTATTTTTGAAAAAAAATAAATTTTATTTTTATTTTTATTTTTTACTTTAAATTAAAAAAATTTGTAGTTTTAGATTATTTTCATTTGCTGATATTAAAACCAGATTTTAAAAAATAAAAATAAAATCATTTTCATTCATTTATGAATGAAAAACACTTTTAAAAAAAAATTAACCACACTTCCCGAACAAAGGCACTAGGTAAACCAAATTTATGGAGTTAAAACCCATGTGGTGGCATTGACTGAGTTTCTTCTAGTATCTGATTAGTATTGTGTTTTAAAAATATTTTTAAAAAATTTTAAGAAAAATTATTTTGATTTTTTATATTAAATTAAAAAAATTTGGTGTTTTAAATTATTTTCATATATTGATATCAAAAATAATTTTAAAAAAATAAAAGACATCATTTGATATATTTCTGAATAAAAAATATTTTGAAAAACAACCTCAACCATTACTCGATGAAATTTAGATGTTTTGAAGATTTCATCTCACTCGTAAAAGAATATTGGAATTGGAAATAATTTATTATTTTATTTAATTTTGTATTTTAGATCTAGAAAACCCTACTCGACTTTCTTGTCATCTCTTTAGTTATAAGAAATTATGGCAGTAGATAATGATGCTCTTGATGCCCTTAAGCATAACAAAATTAAGATCATGCGCATAGTTCTAGCCTTACAAGTTTATACGCACCGGATTTCTTTTTTTAGCCAGGGACCTGGCCTACTCTCTTTGGCCCAAGCGCTTTGCCTCTTTCAATGTTTTAATTTTCTTTTTTGTTAAATTTTGGTTGAAATGCATCAGGATATTTAAATTGTTATTCGGTTTTTCCATGTTTTTTTAAAATATTATAGGTTTTATGGTAATTTTAACAATTTCTTTTTCAATTATTATTTGTATGATTTCCATAAAAAAAAACAAGAAATACTCATAAATATTCAATGAAAATAAATTTTTGATTTTATTTTTATTTTTAATGAACTTTTGACATGATTTTGTCATATTAATTGATTTCATGCAATCACACATAGAATATCGACTCATTATTTGAATTCTTTTTTTAGATCATGATAGGTTTTTTTTTTATTTAAAAAGCAATGCTTAATATTAAAAAAAAATGATTTTATTAAAACAATAAAGTGATTTTTAATAATAAAAAAAACGAAGTTTAATCAATGAGATACACTTTTTAATTATTACAAACTATTGAAATTATTTAAAAAAAAATTACTTTAATTGCCACTATCTTTTCTTTGAAACAGCATGCTGCTAATAAAAAAATATTCCATTATTTTTAAGAGTATTAGAAATTTCTTATGTTGATATTATCGTTTGGTTTATGTATAATTATATATTAATGTGATATTTATATTCTTACCAATTTTTTTTTATTAATATTACATAATAATATATATAACTTATATATTTTTATCAAATTTATTTAAAATAATTTTCTCATTAATATTACACAAGAATAAAAGTATGGAGGAGAAACAATACATTCCTCCATAATTCTATCATTATCCTTTTCGTAAATGTTTATTTTTATTATAATATGAGTAAATAAAATTTACATTTCAAAAAGTTAAATGAGGTTTTAATTAGTTGATCAAGTCAGGAATGATCCCATCAAATAGACTAAATATAAATATTTACTTTTTATTTAATCTTAAGAGGGAAACAAATTTCTGAATATTATCATTATGTCTAATAATAATAACTCTTTGACTGCCTTCATACTTCCATTATATATATATATATATATATATATATATAAAGAGGTCAGATCGTTACGGTTCACTATAAGTGCTTTTATTGTTGATTGTTGTTAGAGAATAATATAAATCATATTCTGGGGCCTCACCTACAAGCTTGAGCTTTTAGGTGAGATGGTTCTTTAACATGGTATCAGAGCCTTATTGACTCAGCGGTTATGAGTTCGAATCTCACCACCCCCATTCTATTTGATAAAAAAATCAAACACAAGGTAATGTGGGCCTGTGTGCAAGTTTCAAGCCCAAAGGGCTTTCACTTGAGGGGGTGTGTTAGAGAATAATATAAATCATATTTTGGGGTCTCACCTACAAGCTTGAGCTTTTAGGTGAGATGGTTCCTTAACAATTGTAATAGTGGTTTTGGGTTGGGTTGGTTGGGTTTATGGGTGGTTGGGTTACAGTTTGTTTTTGTTTTTTTTACTTGTGGCGTGTGTTGTGCCACGTGTCCTGATTGTTTTGATTTCTGTTGTGTTTTTTGTCTAACGCCTTACTTTTTCTATTTTTGTTGTACCTTTTTTGCATCTTTTGCTTGTGGTCTTTGGTTGTTCTGCCATTTTATTGTTTTTTGCATCTTTTGCTTTCGTTCTTTGCTCCTTCTACTGCACTAAGGGGAGACATTAGCGAGGTTTATTTCATCTTTTGCTGTCAATTTTGGGACCTTGAGCTGCACTAGGAGAGAGGGTCGATGAGGTTTTTTGCTATCGGATTTTTTTTGCTTTTTTCAACCTAATTAGTTGTTGGGGAGGGGTCTGATATGTTTCTTGGCTCTTTGGGTGGTGGGGTTTTGCTTTGGCATCACTGGATGATGGGTGAGGGGGCTGATTTGTTTGTTGGGTTTCTTGGTGGTGGGTCGATTTGTGTGGTATCACTGGAATATGGGTTATGTGGTATCACTGGAATATAGGTTATGTGGTTGTTGATCTCGGTTTTATGGGTGTGTTAGCAATGGAGGATTTCTTTGGATGGAAGAGTTTATTTGTGTTTTGACTTAATCGCTAGGTGCCAATATTTTGTGGGTTTGGTTTATTGTTGATTTTGATTTTAACGTGTTTGTTGATTTCTGTTTTGTGGGTGGGTGACTTCGATGTGTTGGCAGTGAGGGCCTGTTGCGAATAGAGGGTTTATTATTTGTGTTTTGGAAAAATCATTGGGTTGGTTGTAAGTGGAGGTTTTTGCCGATGTGCTATTGGTTTGGTTTATTGTTGGTTTTGATTTTTTTTATGCATGTTTATATTGATTTTTATGTGTTTGTTAACTTCAATTGGGTTTGTTGGCAGTGTAGGGATCCTTCGATTAGAAGAGTTGATTTTTATGACCAGGTTGTTGCCAATGTTTAATGGGTTTGGTTGACAAAATTGTTGGATTGTGTGTGTGTGCAGTTGCTGCTAATGTCATTTGTGTTTTTTTTTAATAATTTTTATGCATATTTGTGTTTTTTAGCTTACACGGTGCAAGTTCTGTTTGTTGTTTCTTCTGCTTTCCTATTTCTTTTTGGAAGTAGATGACAATTTGCATTAAGTGCACAGATTACCTGTTGTGTCTTGGCACATTTGATTTCGACTATTCCCAGTCTTTGTCTCCTAGGCAGTTATGAGTTTGGTATGTGATTGATGTTGTTTACTGTTTTGTTCTGCCTTTAGATATGGTTTGCTAATATTAAAATATTTTCTTTTTTGCTGGGACAGGGTGTTGTTACTGTTGATGATTTTTATTACGTGTATGTGTATCTCATTTTTTGTTAACTGCATTGTATTTGCTTCGACAGTTATATATAAGTTGTATGCAACTTGCAAAACTTTTTTGTTGGCTATCAAGGTTGAATTTGTGAGTTTTATGCTAGTGTATGATAATTTCTTCTCTTTAACATTGTTTTGTCTCCTACTTCATTTGTTAACTTATTTTTGGTTCCTGTTTTTCATTTTCTATTCTGTTTTTTTGTAGGGGATTAATTGTGGTGTTTGTTTACTTTATTGGTTCTTAAGGTATATGTGTGTGGATTTTGGTTTTATGTTGATTGAGTTTTTTTTTTTTATATTGTTAGGTTGAATAATGGGTGTTGTTGTGTTGGCTGATTGTTTTGCTTATTGTTTGGTGGTTTTTATGGGTTTAATTTAGTTACATCCTCATTTTGTTGATTGTTGTGTGACCTTTTTTCAGTGTTGTGTTGTTTTCTTTAATGATTTGTTGTTTGTGATGTTGATGTTGGATTTTTTTCAGATGCTTGAAGTTGTTGTTTTGTTTTCCTTGCTTTTCTTTAATTGAGGTAACTATTTTATTTGAGAAGTTATTTGTGTTGATCATAATCAACAAAACTGTTCTTTCGGTTTTTAGTTTTGATTGTGTTGAATTTAATGGTTGTGAAAGTTGTGTTGTATCTTGGAACAAATTTTTTGTTGGGTTTTGTGCTGGTATAAAACATGGGACTTGATTTTTGGTTGTTGTTCATGACTTTGTTCGTAGTTTCCTTGCTCTTTTATCTTTTTTTGCATTGTTTTATCTGCTATTTCGTTTGATTGATTGATTTTCAGTTTCTTTTTTTGGTTATTTTTTCCTGTTTTTTTGCATAAGGATTGAGTGTTGCGGGTTTTATTGGTTTTGCTGGTTATCAAAATGTTTTAACGTGTTTCATCAGGAAAACTCATTCCAGTACCACTTTCATGTTCTTACTTCTCTTTGGCCCATACATAAAAAAGCCACTTTGACACAAATCACAAATCACAAAACAATGTCTTTATCATTGCCATTCATTTTTTTGTTGGGCTTTTTTGTTTGCTTTTTTTCCCTATCGGTTAACTTCATATTTGATTGTTTGAATGATTGGTTTGTTGTTTTTCAAGTTTAGTTGTGGTTTGGTTGCAAGTATACACTTATGTGCATGTGCTGCCATTTATAAACATGAATTGTTTTATAATTATTCCAATAATATTAAAATTAAATCTTGAGAATAAAAAAAATTGTTATGCCGATATATTTCTCAGTTGGAAGTTCATTCCAGCGTAGTTTTTTGAGTTTTGCTAAAATAGCATTGATGGAATTTTTTTTTAAAAAAATAGCTCAATTAAAGAAATATCACAATTTTTAAGAGCATTGTGTTAGAAAAATATACTTCGATACCATGGTATTTCAAGAGTTTACTAAAATGAAATGATATAAATTAAAAGGATAGGAAAAGAGTAAAACAATATAAAAATGATAAAAGAAGAAAGAGATATTGAAATAAGATAAATGTTCCAAACAAAATAAAATTGTTGGTATAGCATGCATTTATGTTTATGGATTCTCCCATTTAATGTGTTTCAATATGCTAGTGAACTCCCATTCCTTTTTCTCTTCTTAGAAGAATTCATGTCACTTTAGTTTTGATGAATATCTTATAATACTTAAGTTTACAAGTGCTATTTTTTAAAAAATATCACACTTGGAAAGTATAAGATTTCTCTAATTGTGTTATTTTGCACTAAATTTCTATTTCATTTAAATGGGAGAAATTTCAAAAAATTCCTTTAATTAAATAAACCACGACATATATCATGAGAACCATAAATACGTGTATTGAAAATAGTTTTTTGAATTGGTGTTTTTTTGAAGCGTTGAATTAATTTTTTTTTTATTTTTTTCAATGATTGAGTAATTTTTTATGTAATTTCGAAATTTTAATATTTAAATTATTTATAAAAAAACTAAAAATAAATAGCATTTTTTGAAGTGAAATAAACTGAAAATGTGTTTAGCATTTTATAGACAAGGAAATATAGATTTATTGGTTGATTGGATCATTTTATTGCATCTTTTTATTTTGCAAGAATATATATATTAGACTTTCTTTTCTTATGATAAATCTTTGAGATTATAAACATGTTTGTATTACGCAACTTTACTGGGTAGTAAATTGGAAACTATAGTGTTTTAAGGAATTTATTAGAATGGATTAATATAAATTTAGAGGATGGAAAAAGAGGAAGACAAGATTAAAAAGGCAAAAAAGAGATTGAAATCACATAAAAGTTTCAGGCAAAATAAAACTATTGGTATATTTTTCATTTTTGTTGATGGATTATCCCATTTGATTCTTTTTAATGATGATTGGATGTTGTAATTGAAATTTCAACGAGCTAACTTGCCCGCGTGATGCGCTGAATTTTTTTTCTATACAGGAAAATAATTGATTTTGTGCATGTTGTAATTGGTTATTGTAATATTTAATTAGTAAAACTGTAATTGATAAAGTATTTTAGAAACGGTTTTTTTTTATGCCTAAAATTGATTGAATATTGCTACTGTTAAAACTATTTTCATAATTATTTAATTGGTAAATTGTACAGTTGAGATAGAAAAAAATCTTTTAAAATGAGTTGCGTGCTCCGTGTAACATACTGATTGATTGTTGTGTAAGTTTTATTTATTTCATGAATTATTTTATTAACAAATAGTAAAATTACAATTGATGAATTTTAGTATAGATGAGTGATTTGTGTTTACACAGTAAACAATTTGATTTGTGGTTTTGTTTTAACTACTTTGATAATAGTTTAATTGATAGATAACAAAACCGCAATTGATGATATTGACTAAAGATATATTATTTGTTATCTGCAATATACTAATTGTTTGTTGGGCATGTTTTAACTATTTGATTAATAATTTATTTGACATATAGAAAAAATGCAAGTGCTAAAATTTATCAAAGATTATTTTTTTAGATTTTTTTTCTGCATATTATTATACTAAAAGTTTTTTAGAACACTAAGATTAAATTAATGGGAGATTTATAAAGAAAAGTGAGTTTATTTATTTATATATCTTTATAATATCAAAAAAATATCACAATATATAGTATCACAAAAATTAAGAGCTTGTACATATATATAAAAAAAATTCATTTATAGGACAAAATTGAAAAAAATTCAAACTTTGATACCAAAAAAATTAAGAATTTAACACAAAATTGGAAATTAAAAGACTTAGGACCGAAATGAAACTAAAATATATAATCAATTTCAATTGAAGAAAAAAATTAAAACAAATCAAAATCGATATTACAGGATCAAAGGATCATACAAAACAATCGAAAGATTAGTGACTAAAATGAAAACCTAATAAATAGCGGGGGCTGACGTGTACATGTGCATGAAGGAGAGAGAGAAGGGGGTAAAAACTTCAACCGCCAACTCACATGTCTCCGACAATCATTGAATCACACACGCCACACCAGGAGGAAGAAAACATGGTGGAGAAAAATTTGAGACGCCGATTGGGCATTTTTGAACGTCGGACATTGCTGGACACCACCACAAGCGTCGTCCAAAAGCCGTGTGAGCGCGAAAAAGGACGACGCGTCCGACAAAGTGCATAGAGTATCGTGTCAGAATATATTAAAAAAATGGTAAATTACCGGCACACCCCTGCACCCAACTTTTGGATTTTTGTCTTATATAGAGGTATATACGTATTTGACTATTTTTTTAAAAAAATGTCGTTACCGTTCTGACCCTTTAGTTTACTGTGAAATTTGTCTTATTAGGGGTATTTTAGTATTTAGTCATTTAAAAAAATGTACAATAACTTTAATGCCCCTGACGGTTCCTGTTTTGTTCTGTCTTATTCATGTGTATTATGGTTATTTGACTGTGTACAGAAACATAAAAAATCAAAAATACCCCCAAACCCAAGGCTAAAAACACAGTAAACGGAGGGGCAAAATAATAATTTTAGTATTCTAATCCATAGTGCTTCTGAGTTTAGATGAAGAGTGAAAAATCAGTGTTCATTACTGTTTAACTTCTCAATCTCTTTTAGCTTTCTTAGTAATTTAGCCATGTTGATTCTAAAGAAATTGTTTTTATTTTTATGTGTTTAATTTTAAAATAATATTATTTTAATTTGTTGTAATGTGTCTTTAGTATCATCATGTAATTGGTTTTAAAAGTACTTTTTTTTCTTAAAAATATATTAAAATAATTTTTTTATTTATTTATGATATTAACAAATCAATTTTTTTCTCTAAAAAACACCAAACAGATGAATTTTATATCTTTTCAATAAAAAAAAACTTTTAAAATATACTAAGAAAATAAAAACTAATTCTCAATACACTTTGAAGATTAATAATTGAAACATAATGCATTTAATTCGGTTAAGTTTTTAGTAATTCGTTAAGTACAATTTAATTTTGGCTAAATCAATAATAATAATAAATAATGTTAGTATAACAAAAGCAAGTGGAAAGGATTATGTGTCAAATGCTTCTAATTTATTGATTTGTTTGTTTATTTATTAATACTTATATCCAAATATTTTACAAAATAAAAAGAAAAAGAAAAAGAAAGGAGCTATATTTGAGGAGATAAATAAGTGGAGATGCAGGGGATCAAACCCTGCACCTCTCGCATGCAAAGCGTGCGCTTTACTACTTAAGCTACATCCATGGCACTTGCAGTTTCCTTGAAAATATTAACCAAATAGTAATTTTACTATTACAATCCACAATAATCTGAGTCTAGAGCTATAGTAATTCGCTACAGTGCATGCATAATAAAACCACAACCTGATTTAGCTGTATAGATAATGTGTCTATGAGTTCTCATTCTTTTTTCTTTTTGATTGAATTTATGCACCTTATTTTGATGCAGATCTTACAATATTGTAATTTACAAGTGCCATTTTTTTTAAATATCACACTTGGAAACTATAGAATTTCTCTAATTGTTTTGTTTTCCACTAGATTTCTATTTTTTAAATGTGATAAATTTCATAAAATTGCTTTCGCTAAAAAAATATATATATCATTACAAATATTAATACGTGTGTTGAGAATAGTTTTTTTTAAAAGCATTTAATTAAAAATTTCCAGGTTTTTTCATGATTGGATAACGTTTTATGTAATTTTGAATTTTAAATATTTAAATTATTAATAAAAAACATAGAATAAATAGTGTATTTTTTATGATTATACATAAATTTAAAGGCTGTTTATTTTTTTATTGGAAAAGAAAATTAGGTTTATTGGTTCATTGAATCATTTTTTTACACAATTGTTTTCTTTTCGCATGAATATATATAATGTGTTTGTTTGTTTGTTTGTTTTTTTATGCCAATTTTTTATGATTGTAAACATGTTTGTGCTGCGCAACTTTATTTTGTTGTGTAGTGTATGTTGCTATTTTTTTTATAAACTTATTTTGTTTCCTCTTTTCTTCCTTCCTATATAAATTGGTGTTTCGATGCTTATATAATTAGTTTGTTATGGTTCAAATGGATTTTCAATTTTGTTACAGGTGTTTGCTTTTGTGCATATGTTGGGGTTATCAACAATATAGATTCCTGTTTGTATATTGTTGGGGAAAGTGTGTTTGCTTTTTTATTGATAAAGCAACTTAGATTTATTGGTCAAGCAGTTTATTTGTTGCAACTTTTTTTTTTGTTAAATTTATATTTAGTGTTGATTTTCCAATGTTTTGTGCATTAAATTTCAATGTCAATGAGAGCAACAAGTGTTTTTTTTTACTAAGAAAAAGAATGCATGAAAAAACAATCGCTTTTCTCATGCTAGAAAATAACCGACAAGTTGATTTTCCATTTAGTTCTCTTTAAGATTTTTTGCTTTGGGATGTTAAGGCATGTTTTAACTGCCGTTAAGCTGTTTGGTATTACTGTTTTTCATGCTTTTTTATTGTAAATGGAGAGGCTTTCATTTTTTTCTCCTCTCTTGTTTTATGGGTAATTGTTGATAATCTTTACAAAGAGACATGCCATTTTCTTTTAGGTGGCGACAATATTGCATGTACTCCTTATTTGTTTTCCTTGAATAAATTATATGGGTTCACACAACTTATTTTAGTCTTTTGTTTATAGAAGAAATAATAGGTTTCTTTATTAATTTCTTCCAATCTATAGATAGATAGTGAGATAATAAGTTATCGGCAAAGACTAAGATCACCAGCCATGAAGAAAACATTCGTGAGTCCCTATGAGAACATATTATGCTTATCTTATTCATGAAAGGGCAAATATTGAAAACACCGTCATCAAAGGTGGTCGTCTTTATCAATAATTTTTGGTTGATGCTTTTGTCAATGTAAAGGAGGATCGACTTGATTACATAAGGGCTAATCAAAGTAATCTAAGATCATAAATTTATAAAGGCATACATGAAGCAATATTTAGGGGAGATGTTGAGGGTAATGCTGCTGGGAAATTATTGTTCCCTCTTCCTTAACTGGTAGCCCACGTTATATGATAAATAATTATTGGGATGCAATGGCTATCTGCAAGGCTTACAGTAAACCAGATCTTTTTATTACATTTACATGTAATACATATTGGCCAGAGATTCAAAGAGATATTAGAAAAAATAAACCTTACAAGCAAGAAGACAAGCCTGGCATTGTTGCAAGAGTCTTCCAAGAAAAAGTAATTGATATGATTGGCTATATAAAATTAGGCAGACCATTTGACAGGATAATCACAGGTGCTTATAGCTTTTTTATTCTTGTTTTCTATTATTAGATTACCATACATTTAAAATAAATTTCATACTTTTTTAAATTTCTTCATTCAAAAAAAGATGTTTGTGCAGTTGAGTTTCAAAAAAGAGGACTTCTGCACACCTGCCTTCTCATTTGGCTAGATGCAGAATTTAAATGTCAAACTGCAGAAGATGTTGATTCTATTGTTTCAGCAAAAATTCCTCGCAAAAATGCCGATTCCATTTGTTATGATATTGTATCCAAATTTATGATCCATGGGCCATATGGTCTGCCAAATTAGAAATCTAAATGCATGAACAAGGGTAAGTGCTCCAAATCTTTTTTGAAGACATTTAGAACAACAAATATTTTTTATGACAATAGTTTTGTTTACTACAAGTGTCGCCAACAACATGATAATTTTGTGCTTAAAGATAGAATACAGCTACACGACAACTATGTTGTTCCATATAATAGAGAGTTGTTATTAAAATACAATGCACACATCAACGTTGAGATATGCTATCAGTCAATGCTTATAAAGTATCTTTTCAAATATGTTAGCAAAGGATTAGAAAGGTGTCGGATGGCTATCCAAAAAGAGAATGACGATGAAATTAAAGCCTATCTTAACTGTCATTACCATATGAAGCTGTCTCGTGACTTTTTCAATTTTCTATTCATTCAAGAAATCCTCCAGTTGAGCGTTTACAGGTTCATCTATCATCACAACATAACATTGTCTACCTAGGAAATGAATCATTACTAAATGTAATGAAAAGATCTAGGGTTCACAAAACAATGCTTACAAAATGGTTTGAATTCAATAAAAATGATTTAGTTGCATGAAACCTGTATTATATGGATTTTCCAAACAAATTTGTTTGGGATTCCAGGCAAAAACAATGGTCCACAAGAACAAAGAGTTTCAGTCTTGGTTGTCGAACATATGCTTTTGGTTGAAATACAATGCAACCAATGAGATGGATAAGGCGTATGAGGCAATGATACAGTTGAACATGGATATGCAAGATGTAGGTGAGAAACAGATTTTGCAAATCATTGAGATGGATGAATTCCATAATAATTCTTATGAGAATGCTAAAATCTAAGGAAAGACTAAGGCATGGCATGACAAACATATTGCACGTAAGGAGTTTTTCCTTGGTCAACAAGTGTTGCTCTTCAACTCATGGCTTCGCTTGTTTCCTAGTAAGCTTAAATCGCGATGGTCAGGGCCATTCACGGTTGTTGAGGTGTGTCGCACGTCGCCGCGCGGCGTCCCGGGAGGGATCCTGGCTCTCGCGATGGAGTTGAGAAGGAGTCGCCACCTGGCTGTTGAGGGTCGCTAGGAACACCCGATTTGTACTGGTCTGCTCAGAGATTCGAGGGTAAGGGACTGGTTGCGTAAAGGGAAGGTATTAGCACCCCTTGTACACCTTACCTGAGATAAGCTGCATCGTCTACTTTGATGTGATTTTGAATGCTTCAATAAGTCATAATTATTCACACAAAAAATGTTTCGATTGAAAAAAATCAATCACCGTTTAGAATAATCCTGTGAATTTTATTGATTATTATCATCCCCACCGAATATTTTAGATATTAACCCCTTAGAATTTATTTATCCAAACACCGAAAAGTGAATAATAGCATACTATTCCCGCCGAATATTTTGGATAAGATTTATTTATCCAAACACCAAACAGTGAATAATAGCATACTATCCCCCCGAATATTTTGGATATTAACCCCTTAAGATTTATTTATCCGAATACCGACGGTGAATAATATATTCCCAAAAAATAAGATTTTTATATTTTTGAAATATTAGCCATATGCAAAGAAAACTCATTTTTTTTATTTCATTTTATATTCTTTTTTCTTTATCAAAACAAACATAAAATTGAATAAATAAAACACAACACACACCCACACAATCTCTTTTTCATTCCTTTTTCATCACATTTTTTAAAAATAAAATACAACTCACACACACATTGTCTTTTTCATTTCCTTTTCATTACATTTCACAAATAACAGTTAAAATACAATAAATTCAAATAAAACACATAAACATAAAGAAAAATTACAAAAAGAACTTCAGGAACAGTGCTGGAACAGTGGCAGCAGTGCAGGGGGGCTGGTGGCGCGTCTGTCCACGCGCCACCGTCACTGGCGCCGCCGCCACCGGTGAACAGTAAAACAGGGGTGGGGGCTGGATCTGCTTCTTCTCTCCAATCTCTCGCCGGAGGTGGTCTTCCGGTGAGCTGCAAAAACAACAACGAACAAACAAACAGACACAAATAGGGCAGCTGGTCTGTTTTTCTCCTCTCGGTCCCTTCTTCTTCTTCTTCTTCTTCTTCTTCTTCTTCTTCTTCTGCTTTCTCTCTTCTTCTTCTCCATCTCCATCTCCATCTCACCGGCAAGGATGACCTGCAAACAAACGAACAAAGCACAAACACACAAATACATCAAAGCATCAGTTCGATCAGCCCTTTTCCTTTTCAGATCTAAACTTCTTGGTGGCCCTCTGCTCATCTTGTGTTCTTTAGGTGGCAGCTGGGCTGCCGTGGAGGCTGGGGTGGTGACCAATCTGTTGGCCGGTGATGGGTTCGTCGTGCGCAGTGGCTGCTGGAGAAAGGAACTGACAGGAAGGGAGGCTGGAGGTGAGAGCTGCTGTGATGGCTGGCAGGGGAGAGGCTGGTCGGATTTGCAGAAGAGAAAAGAGAGTGGACGGGGCTGCTGCTGTGAGGAAAAATTGTGGGAAAAACGTGAGGGTCTGGAGGTAAAGGCTGGTCGGAGGTGGAGAGAGAAATGGGGAGATCGCCGGAGAGAGAGAGTCTGGCCAGAGAAGAAAAGGGCTGAGGGCAAGGGGGCTGCCTGTGCTGGCTCTGTGAGACCGTGGGGAGAAGAAGGGGAAGAGCAATGGAGGGGGGAGGGCTGCAGCAGCACAAAAGAGCTGGCGGCTGCAGCCCCCAACGGGAGAGAAAAATATGGGTTTAGGGTTTCTTGGGTTTTTTTTGAATGAAAGTAATTTTTTTTTTGGTCCCTTTTCTTTGTGGCCATGCACTCTATTTATAGAGTTTTCCATGAGCAAAAATCAAAATCAGCCATCAGCTTGCGTGCCTTTTTCAAATTGGTCCTTGATTTCCAATTTGTGCGATTTGACCCTGCATTGACTGTTAAATTCTCAATTTATTCAATTTTGCCCCTATAACAAGATATTTTTGGATTTTTGTCTTTTTTTCTATTTTTTTCCTTTTCTTCCGAAACATAAAAATAAGTAGGTCAAAATTTGGGTAGCAACAGATGCCCCCTCTTTACAATGCTTACGACTAAAGTCTTGCAAAAGACTTTAAATAGTAAGCGTTGTAAAGAAAAAAAAAGGTAGAATGGTGGAGATGGTCTCATTGTGACGGGTGACCTACCCGGATGAAAGAGGGTGAAATGGGTCTCATTGTTCTGGGTGACCTACCCGTGTTAGCAGTTAGAAGGGTCTCATTATTCCGGGTGACCTACCCAAGTTAGAAGGGTCTCATTGTTCTGGGTGACCTACCCAAGTTAGAAGGGTCTCATTTTTCTAGGTGACCTACCCAAGTTAGAAGTGTTAGAAGGGTCTCATTGTTCTGGGTGACCTACCCGGGTTAGTAGTTAGAAGGGTCTCATTGTTCTGGGTGACCTACCCAAGTTAGAAGGGTCTCATTTTTCTGGGTGACCTACCCAAGTTAGTAGTTAGAGGGGTCTCATTTTTCTGGGTGACCTACCCGTGTTAGTAGTTAGAGGGGTCTCATTTTTCTGGGTGACCTACCCGCGTTAGTAGTTAGAGGGTCTCATTTTTCTGGGTGACCTACCCGGATGGAAGATGGGGTCTCATTTTTCTGGGTGACCTACCCGGATGGAAGATGGAAGGGTCTCATTTTTCTGGGTGACCTACCCGGATGGAAGATGGAGGTATGGGTCTCATTGTTCTGGGTGACCTACCCGGATGGAAGATGGAGGTATGGGTCTCATTGTTCTGGGTGACCTACCCTGATGGAATTGATGATGAGGTGAGGGTCTCATTATAATGGGTGACCTACCCGGTGGAAAATGGAGATGAGGGTCTCATTATAATGGGTGACCTACCCGTATGAAAGATGGAGGTGAGGGTCTCATTATAACGGGTGACCTACCCGGTGGAAGATGAAGGAAGAGAGTCTCATTATACTGGGTGACCTACCCGGATGAAAAACCCGGTTGAAAAATGATGAAGATATGGATGCAATGCATGATGATGCATGTATACTTAACTGAGAAATATAGGTCCCCTTTCTCTGATGCTCCATTTTCGTAGGATGCCCTTGCCTAGCCTCAAAGCTTTGTTGTCATTCATTCAAACAATCTTAAGCGCATTGCTTATTCTTGGCTATCTGCGACGATCTCTGCTCTCATTGCATATCAAGTTTAACATTGCCCCCAAGTGTGGTGTTGCTTGATTCATCGTGAAAGAGTGTAACAAGTCATCATCTTCTTGGGTTTTCTCAACAACAGCTCTTAGGTTTGCGGGTGTTCTGCTAACAATCATTGCAAGGCTTGCTAGTGCTGACCTCATCTTCGGTTGTCGATCAATCATGGAGTTTTTTCATCAATTGAATCATATTTCTTCTAGCATATGTCATCATCAACATTCATGCGATAGATTGTCAAGTCATCTAGAAATGTATCCAAAACTCATCGGTGCATGCTCCATGCTATCATCAATAAATTTCTCTCAGCTCGTGAAAAGAGATGCAATGTTATCATCACCCGCATTCATGAGATGAATTGCGCCTTGAACTGATGCAACTGTTCGGCCATGCAATCTGAAACTCTTCGTCGTAGACTCAATTTCTTCTAAGCAAATTCTTCTTGTCTGTGCAAAGAATTATGATATTGTCATGTTTTTTCCATATTCACGCAAGGAAATGAACCTTAAGTCGATGGGCTTCAAGTAGTGAAGTGAAGCTTGAATCAACGGACTTCAAAATAGATTATCTCACAATTAACCTTTATGGTGTGCATACTCTTCAACATTTATCAAAATGCACCCGTGCAATATCATCTTTTGGAGACAACCAAATCCGCAAATAAGCTGATATTTCAGGAATTTGAAGGTGCTCTTCGAATACAACGTTAATCTCAATCGTTGTTGGAGCTTGTTACACCATCATTCTCTACTAAGCAATTCTGCCTTGAGTTGATCTGTTGTTGCTCATTGATGAATTTCACTAAATCATTATTTGCTTGTGCTTCTTTGCCCCCAAGTTGATGTGAAATTATTTGCATTCCTATCAAGATCCACATTCTGGCCTCTGACTGCTGAGCTTTCCAATCAAGAACTGCCAATATCAAGGATTCTGCAAAATCCAGTCACCGTCTTCTTTGTTTGTAAATCTTTTTGTTCTGAAATTAAATCACCAATTTAAAAAAATCATGTGCATCCAAAGTCTAACCCTTGTAATAAAATCAAAGAGATGTCATTTGTTGAAAATCAAATTCATTTGGTCAAATATCCAATACACGATATTCAATGCATGCAAACCTGTAATCATCGTGTATTTTTTTGCAAACAGTAATTGACCCATTATGAGATTGAAATCGAAACTCAGATTTTGGGCTATGTCCTTTGATGGTACATGATGAAGTGATAATTTGTAGTTTTCAAACAATTAGAGTTGAGTAAAAACTTGAGGTTCAGTTGAAAAATTTGTCTCATTCTTCAGCACTTATTTTATCAATATGCATAACAACTTGCAATTTTTTCATGAAATTATAACCCTTATGGAAAAACTCTAGCAAATTTTGAGAGCGCCACTTATCAGTTAAAATTGCTTGCTTGATCAAGAAGGACTTTTACAAGCATGTAATGAGGCTATGGTTCATGGCTATAAAAGAAAGGGGTATTCATAGGCTCAAAAAGGTGTTTAAGGGTTTCAAAGACCTAGGATCACCATCATCTAGTCGTTAACTTCTCTGCTCTTGTTGTCTTTGTAGAAGAGACCACATCAAAATACGTTAATTATCTTAACGTGATTTTTTATCAACCAATGCTCTAAGAATCTCTACAACCATGTCATTCCTTTCATTGACAATTTCAACCTTAGAAGGGAAATACTAAACTCGAATCATCATTTATCATCTAATGTTATTTCATCTCTTGTTGCACTCAATATAGCCTAACAAAACAATTATGCAAGATCTTCATTTGATGAATAATTTATCTTGAAGACTCAATAATCTGAATAACATTCCTTCCCATGTGAGGTTTGACCACAATACCAACGGACATGATATAGTTCAATATTCTCTTTTTTTCTCAACTTTTTTCTCTTTTTTTCTTTTTTTCTTTTTTCTTTTTTTTTTCTTTTTTTTTTTGAACTTGTCCTTAGCATTGACTCATGGTTTTTTCATATCCTATCTCCACTTGATAGTTCCCAATGTTGGGTTATCATTCTTGAACATCCCCCTTTTTGTTAATTCTAATGTTGTCACTGTATCCTCAAACTACAAATCTCTTATTTGCCCCCAATGTGAGGGTGTGATCCATGTCGGGTGTTTTTCAAAGAAATATAATATCAGACTCAAATTGGGATTAACAAGGGATATATATTTTAAGAATAGTGAAGGAAATAAACAAAGATGGCCTTTTATCATTTCAAGCAAAGTTGGCTTTAACTGATAAATTTTGACCTCGTCCAATGTAATGATTGGACATGCCAAGTCATGATTCGCGGGTCCATAACTATCGAATCCATTACATGTCAATATGCATACTCATAAAGCTTAGTTCTATGATGTGGTTCAAAAACTCGGTGTATGGGCTCAAAAAATTGTTTGGTCACCTGGTATTGGTCATCATGTCTTTTAACAAAAGTTGGGTCAATTATGCAATCAAAATACTTTTAATTTTCAAAAATGATAAACTTTAAATTTTGCATGTTGGAGTTTGATCAAAAATATTTTGTCAAAACTAAGAATGTCAAACATCTCTTGATTTCAAAACAACAAAAAGACAAGGAAAACACATGATTCAATGAACTGATGATTTAATCCCAAAACAAAGTGATAGCCGATGAGATTCCATGAGAAAATTACTGACGATTCGACACTTTTCTCAGACTTTCCAAACAATCATTTTTGTATTGTCACTGCTCATTGATCTCGCTTATGCTCGCGATGATTTATTGCTGACACTGCCGACGATAACATCCTCCACAAAACTTGACTTGCCTTTTGCTGGTTAACTTCCACACTTGATTACTGAAGTTCTTGCAACTATTCATCCCTCTCATCTGGATTATGTCGCAAAAAGAAGGCTTTTTTTTTTTTTTTTGCGCTCCACCGCGCTCCTCTTTGCACATAAAAAGTGAATCAAGCTTGGAAGCACTCTTGTCAAAAACACCATAATGCGCAAATTATAAAAAATTTCGTCATACGACGAAAAGACTATTTTTGCGGCAAAATCGCTTCTTCGAGCAATGTAATCTTGCAGTGCACATATTTTGACTTCTCAGACACCAGAACAAATTGAACAATATCATAATATGTCTTCTCACTCAAGATATTTGTCTTCTCTTTAACAGACAAAATTGTGCGCAAAATAACATGGTCTTCTATGTGTGGCGGCATAAAACTTCCTGATTTGATAGTGCCGCAATAACTCCACATGATCAGGAGAGAAATCAATTGATACTTAAACAAGCTGACAACTTCTTTGACTGATGCTTGCTTTCTGAAAATGGACTACTCGCACTCCCTCAAAAGAAAACCCGAATTTTCCACAATTCCCATTGATGATTGCATTAACACTCTGCAGATAATATCTGGGCATATGTCCCACTTGATTTCACTAGAGAGCAGAGAACCTTATTGTTGAGTTGCAGAAGAAACACGAATGATGGCTCTGTATCGGTGTGAGTTCTTCTCAGCAATGTCAAAATGTCAATGACTCTTGACCCTTCGACGGATGACAAATTGAGGGACCTCTATTTCAAAACTATGGGAATGTATGTTGAAATGCATATGCATGTTTTTTGGTTTTTGGGTTTTTTTTTTTTGACAAACTTGCCCTTTAAAGAGCGACTAACAAAAACTATGAGAATGCATGCTAACAAAAACTATGAGAATGCATGTTAAAATGAATATGCATGTTTTTTTGTGTTTTTTTTTTGACAGACTAGTCTTTCGAGGAGTGACACATGCTTGTAACAATTGTATGATAAATAAAAACTACGGGAATGCATGTTAAAATGCATATGCATGTTTTTTTTTTTTTTGACAAACTCATCTTTCGAGGAGTGACACATGCGTGTAACAATTGTATGATAAACAAAATTTTGATTTTTGTTTAAACCCTGCAATGCAAATTTTCTAAGCGATGGCTACTGTGTCACCTAAAATTACTGAATTCAAAATGCCTCGAGAAGAGTTTGCCTCAATGCAAAACAGAATGAATGGAGCATACACCCTAATGATTGGTTCTAATCTTTGCACAACAAATGGTGAGTTTGCTACTTTGGTCTCTAAACAGGGTCTCTTGCTGTCCCAGTGATCACCCTCGTAAAGGCAATATGGGGGCTTAGCAGATAATGGGATGGCATGTATACCAATCACTACCAGTCTAAGCTCTCAGCGAAGAGTTGGGGTTTACACAAACTTCAACCTTGACTCAAGTCATAGGTAAGCTGCTAGTCCCCCACGTAACTTAAAGTTGCAAACAACAAAGACATAACTCAAATAAATTAACAATGCATGAACATATGTACATATGCAAGAAATAAAAATGTGAAAAACTTGCTAAAAATAAACACACATAAAATTCAAACAAATTGAAACAAATAAATCACATCAAAATATTCAAAGCTTAGTCCAATATTTCTTAGAAAAAAATACCGTCCCCAGCGGAGTCGCCATTCTGTCGCACGTCGCCGCGCGGCGTCCCGGGAGGGATCCTGGCTCTCGCGATGGAGTTGAGAAGGAGTCGCCACCTGGCTGTTGAGGGTCGCTAGGAACACCCGATTTGTACTGGTCTGCTCAGAGATTCGAGGGTAAGGGTCTGGTTGCGTAAAGGGAACGTATTAGCACCCCTTGTACACCTTACCTGAGATAAGCTGCATCGTCTACTTTGATGTGATTTTGAATGCTTCAATAAGTCATAATTATTCACACAAAAAATGTTTCGATTGAAAAAAATCAATCACCATTTAGAATAATCCTGTGAATTTTATTGATTATTATCATCCCCACCGAATATTTTAGATATTAACCCCTTAGAATTTATTTATCCAAACACCGAAAAGTGAATAATAGCATACTATTTCCGCCGAATATTTTGGATAAGATTTATTTATCCAAACACCAAACAGTGAATAATAGCATACTATCCCCCCGAATATTTTGGATATTAACCCCTTAAGATTTATTTATCCGAATACCGATGGTGAATAATATATTCCCAAAAAATAAGATTTTTATATTTTTGAAATATTAGCCATATGCAAAGAAAACTCATTTTTTTATTTCATTTTATATTCTTTTTTCTTTATCAAAACAAACATAAAATTGAATAAATAAAACACAACACACACCCACACAATCTCTTTTTCATTCCTTTTTCATCACATTTTTTAAAAATAAAATACAACTCACACACACATTGTCTTTTTCATTTCCTTTTCATTACATTTCACAAATAACAGTTAAAATACAATAAATTCAAATAAAACACATAAACATAAAGAAAAATTACAAAAAGAACTTCAGGAACAGTGCTGGAACAGTGGCAGCAGTGCAGGGGGGCTGGTGGCGCGTCTGTCCACGCGCCACCGTCACTGGCGCTGCTGCCACCGGTGAACAGTAAAACAGGGGTGGGGGCTGGATCTGCTTCTTCTCTCCAATCTCTCGCCGGAGGTGGTCTTCCGGTGACCTGCAAAAACAACAACGAACAAACAAACAGACACAAACAGGGCAGCTGGTCCGTTTTTCTCCTCTCGGTCCCTTCTTCTTCTTCTTCTGCTTTCTCTCTTCTTCTTCTCCATCTCCATCTCCATCTCACCGACAAGGATGACCTGCAAACAAACGAACAAAGCACAAACACACAAATA
Source organism: Salix arbutifolia (assembly GCA_025169955.1). Classification (NCBI taxonomy): domain Eukaryota; kingdom Viridiplantae; phylum Streptophyta; class Magnoliopsida; order Malpighiales; family Salicaceae; genus Salix; species Salix arbutifolia. The sequence continues at coordinate 9,721,474 of CM045912.1, read as the reverse complement.
CATCAAAGCAACAGTTCGATCAGCCCTTTTCCTTTTCAGATCTAAACTTCTTGGTGGCCCTCTGCTCATCTTGTGTTCTTTAGGTGGCAGCTGGGTTGCCGTGGAGGCTGGGGTGGTGACCAATCTGTTGGCCGGTGATGGGTTCGTCGTGCGCAGTGGCTGCTGGAGAAAGGAACTGACAGGAAGGGAGGCTGGAGGCGAGAGCTGCTGTGATAGCTGGCAGGGGAGAGGCTGGTCGGATTTGCAGAAGAGAAAAGAGAGTGGACGGGGCTGCTGCTGTGAGGAAAAATTATGGGAAAAACGTGAGGGTCTGGAGGTAAAGGCTGGTCGGAGGTGGAGAGAGAAATGGGGAGATCGCCGGAGAGAGAGAGTCTGGCCAGAGAAGAAAAGGGCTGAGGGCAAGGGGGCTGCCTGTGCTGGCTCTGTGAGACCGTGGGGAGAAGAAGGGGAAGAGCAATGGAGGGGGGAGGGCTGCAGCAGCACAAAAGAGCTGGCGGCTGCAGCCCCCAACGGGAGAGAAAAATATGGGTTTAGGGTTTCTTGGGTTTTTTTTGAATGAAAGTAATTTTTTTTTTGGTCCCTTTTCTTTGTGGCCATGCACTCTATTTATAGAGTTTTCCATGAGCAAAAATCAAAATTAGCCATCAGCTTGCGTGCCTTTTTCAAATTGGTCCTTGATTTCCAATTTGTGCGATTTGACCCTGCATTGACTGTTAAATTTTCAATTTATTCAATTTTGCCCCTATAACAAGATATTTTTGGATTTTTGTCTTTTTTTCTATTTTTTTCCTTTTCTTCCGAAACATAAAAATAAGTAGGTCAAAATTTGGGTAGCAACAAGGTGTTTCCTTTTGGAGTAGTGGAAGTCACTCATGATGAGAAGGGAACATTCACAGTAAATGGGCAATGTCTAAAGCATTATGTGAATGAGCAGTCAATTGGTAAGAAGGATGTCATCTGTATTGCCCCAGCATAGCCATGTGAAGAGTCAAGCTACTGACTATAACTAAGTGTTGATTGGAAGGTAACCTAAAAAAAAAACTATTAAATTCATCTTTATTTGTTTGATTGTGTTGTGCAAGTTTGAACATTCACGCAGACATATATTTTGCAACCAGCACTACATGCTTGTAGAGTAAAAAGGGAAGTGTTTGTTTACTGTTCTTTATTTATTTATTTTTCTTTTCTTTTCCCTTTCCCATTGAGGACAATGTCAAATTTAAGTTTGGGGGGATGCATGCATATTCACCTATGGCTAAATTTTGGTTGAAATAATAGGTTTCTCACTCGCGCTTCAAAATCTCACTAATGGTTTCTAAAACATGATCGTGCGAGATAAAAAGAACACAAACCTTTCACATCTCTTAGAGATGACATCTCTCACAATTAGCCATTTGTTGGCAAGTCATTATTGCTAGGTTGGGATTTTAGGCAATCTTGTCGATGGTTGCTGGAGGAACAAGAGAAGATATTATCCATGATTCATTAAGTAGCTCACCGTTATGGCATGAATTTAAAATTTTCACACTAAAACATGTGTCTTTCATCAACTGGACTATTTGATGCTGAGAAGATTGAATTGCAATTATTTGCCAAATGGATTCTTATGATCGACAATGGAGAAATATCTGACATCCCATTTGAAGATCACTATGATGCATTTTTAATCAAAATACCATCAGAACTGCTTTTAGATTCAAATTCTAACCCTATTAAATCTATAGTTTCTTCAGTTTGCCCCTGTATCAACAATCATCGCCTAGATTTTGTCTATTTTCAAGAGAGGGCAATAGTCACACCTAAAAATTCTATAGTTTTCATGATCAATGATTTCATCCTTGACATGTTGCTAAAAAACAAACATGTTTATTTAAGTTGCGACAATGTTTACACATCGTTAACTGATGTAGAAAATGTTGATTTATTGTATCCAATTGAATATGTAAATTAACTTGAATTTAATGGAGTTTGTTCACATAAGCTTTCATTGCAAGTAGGGACACCAACCATGTTCTTACGGATTTTAAACCCATCAACAGGTTTATGTAATGGAACAAGGCTTTTAGTGACGCAAATAACCGAGAAAGTCATTGAAGTGGATAATAACAGGTTCTAATGATGGTAGCCGTGTATTCATTCCAAGAATTATATTCCTAGTGAATAATGGAAGATGTGCATACACAATTAAAAGAAGACAATTTCCTATTTGTCCATGCTATGCAATGACAATAAATAAAAGTCAAAGGCAATCTTTAAAGGTTGTCGAAATTTTTCTTCAAGAACAAGTTTTTACTCATGGCCAACTTTATGTTGCTCTTTCAAGAGTTAATAAAAAAGGACTTAAAATAATTACACTTGATGATAAAGGCAATCCTATTAATTATGCAAAGAACATTATCTACAGAGATATTATTAGCTCGGTCATAAAAAGTTGATATTATAGCACTCAGAATGCAAATCAAAAAAATTTCTATGGTGCATCCAGCTTAATCACTCTTTCACAGGTTCAACATCAAGTCTTAGATTTGATTTAAAATTTTAAATTATGTTTAATTATGATATGTATTTGTTATTTTTTCTTTGCATATTTCATACAAGTTTGTATTCTTTTTTGTGTTGTTATCCATATCTTTTCTTATTTTTTGTTTTTCTTTGTTATGGATATAATTTTTCAATCTTGTTTTCCCATTATCAACTTAACAATTTTTTATGCATGAACATGACTGTGTGAATTAAGGATATCAAAAAGTACACTTTCTATCCATTGATGCGAGCACGAGTTTGTCGTGTATGGATTTTGAAATTTGAGAAACAAGTCAGTAGTTTTAATTGTGTTTTCTGTGATAATCAAGTGCAGTTGTTTTCTTTTGTGCATTTTTCTTTCATTTGCATTCAAAGAAGAAAATGATATCTGCACATAAATTTTTTGCATTTTCTTTTCAAGTATATCCAACAATCAAACAAGATATATGATTTGTTTTATTCTTGATTTTGTTCTAGCTCATCCTGCCCTTTTATTTCGGTATCATTTTCTTACATGATGCAAATGTTATCATCTATTTGGACATTAATTTTTATTTTGTGCTTATTTTTTGTACATATCATAATCATTGTTGTAAGAAAGGTGGAGTTATCCAAGGATCATCAAAAGCAAGAGATGTTGCTCATTTTGCTGATGCAGTCATTGAGGGTCTTTACTACAAAGTCAGGGGTTTTTACACCTATGAAAACAGATCATCAAATATAGTTGTTGATAACAATGTGGTTGTCGAGCTTAAACCTTCCATCAAAATTAAAACCATTGATCTTCTCATTCCTGTAGTGCCAAGATACTACTTCAACTTCATTCACTTTGCACATGTTCTCTCTTTCAAAAAGGGTTCAAGAGTTCTCACAAGTTTAATTGGTTCCTTTTATGTTATATGTAACTTATACATAACTTTACTTTATTGTTTATTATCCATACATGTCAATCTAAAATTAACATGTATATATTTTTTTTTATTCAGATGTTCGAGGAAGGCTTAAAGTTATTCAACTAATTTAACAAGTATTGGTTCGGGGCCAAACATTGGAGAATAAAAGAGAGTTTATACTTGAATATATAAGGTTTACTAACAAACTCAATACATTTTTATACTATATTTATTTAACATGTTTTGTTGATGTTTGTTAAGGGGGTGATGAAATGCGTATAACTATATGGAGTGATCATGCAAGGGATTTTGTTGGTTCAACTCTTCAAACACTCAAATCGCCAATTATGATGGCTTTTGCAGGATTTCGTATAACAGAATATCGAGGTTTCAATATCTTATGCTGCCTAAAAACTCTACTTTTTTCTGTATGTTGTTGTTTCTTAGCATATTTTCTTATTTTAGTATCTCATTTCAATGCCAACTTTTTCAACCATTAGGTCAACCTAATTTAAATGGGACAGTTGCTTCTTTTTGGTATTTAAATCCTAACATACTAGAAATGTTGCCCTACCATCATCAGTAAGTTTCTTCCTCTTCATTTAAATTTGGCTTTTAATAAATTTTATCTTTTATTTATATTTATAGTCATCTAATTGCATATGAATTCTATTTTGAAAGCTTTGACAAATTGCCTGTTGAAGTGTACCAACTTCCTTCATCCTCCAACGTTGTTTTGAAATTGGAGGATCAGATTATTGAAAATAGAAAAACAATTAAAGAAATCCTGTGCATGAATCCATATGAGCACAAGGTCTAATTTATTTCTTCATATATTTTTTTGTTTCTTTTTTTACTATATTTTGTGCATCATTTAAAATGTATCAGAATTTATCCATACTACTTTTTATATGAAACATACGTTAAATCTATTTGCCCCCCCCCCTTAAAACAGATATTAGATTCACATGTCGTGCATCAATTGTTGATTTCAATTTTTTTAATGGATGGTGGTACCCAAGTTGTCCTCATTGCAACAAAAAACTAGTTGGCACTGCTAATAATCCAGTTTGCATAGATCATGATACATTAACATCCTTGCCTATGCCATGGTGGGTTTTTTTTTTAAAAAATAAAAAACTTAATGATTTAGTATTTGTTGTTTATAAACATACAATTTTTTCTTGGTATATTAACTTTCATACATCATTTTCACAACTTATATAGGTTTCAATGTGATTGTGTTTTCACTAATGATACAAATGTGACAAACTTTCTCATGGTTGGCAAAGTTGAAATTTTTGTTTTGGATCATCAGCACATCACTATGTGTATGATAGAGGTTTTAATTCTTCATCCATTTTTAGATTCCTTGAACTTTTGACTGGTGATGTCTTTAAGGCACGTTTTGAAGATTGTCATTTTGATGAGAACATTTTCCCATTATTAGGGAAAGCAAATTCAGTGCCTGAAGCATGAGACGAAATTACTTGGAATAACCCGAAGTTATCTCATTTTGATCCAAGGACAAATCAATGTGAACTTGAAGTTCAAAGGATAATTCATTTACAAAATATTGCAAAACAATTATTGGATGTTTTCACCAGTAGTGAAAAGGTAGTTAAATCTCATATTCCTGCTGTAAATGCTCCATTTAGAATTGAAATTCCTGAAGAAAAAAAGGTCAACATAGCAGCAAATGAATCTATACCACGCCTGAAGCACGGAAGACCTACTGGAGCCAAAGACAAAAATCCTAGAAAGCAAAAACTCCAACGAATAGATGATGGTACTCTTGGAGAGTCCTCATTCATAAAAACAAACATCAAATCTTGTGTCCAAATCATCTCCTAACACTAACCCCCTAAAGAGGGACATTTTGAAGAGAACCAAGTACCTAGAATAATGAGATCTCCAAAAACTATGTTTATATAGAAGAGATTTTGGAACGAGATAAAATTATCATAGATGATGTATTTGCATTTAAGGTTTCTTTTGGCATCACTAGAAGTGATGATGAATTTGAACCATAAATTGTTGAAGAATGTCGACATAGAAATGATTTGCCAATGTGGAAAGAAGCAATCCAAACACAGTTGAACTCACTTGCAAAATGTGAAGTATTTAGACCTATAGTCCATACACCTAAAGGTGTTATACCCGTTGGACATAAGTGATTTTTTGTTAGAAAACGCAATGAGAACAATGAAATTGTGCGATATAAGGCACGACTTGTGACACAAGGTTTCTCACAGACCTAACATTGATTATGAGGAAACTTATTCTCCAGTGATGGATGCAATCACTTTAAGATTTTTAATTGGTTTAGTGGTCTCAGAAACGTTAGATATGCGTTTAATGGATGTAGTTGCAGCATATCTATATGGATCATTAGATAAAGACATCCATATGAAAATCCCTGAAGGATTTACAATGCCTGAAGCTTTTTGTAATAAACTTAGAAGTGTTTATACTATTAAATTACAAAAATCTTTATATGGGTTAAAGCAATCTGGTCGGATGTGATATAATCGTCTTAATGAATACCTCTTAAAAAGAGGGTTTGAGAATGACGAGATTTTATCCATGCATTTTTATTAAGAAAACAATATTCGGATTTACTATTATTGCACTATATGTTGATGATTTAAATATTATTGGTACTCTTGAAGAGCTCATAGAAACTGCAACCTATTTGAAAAATAAATTTAAGATGAAAGATCTCGTAAAGACAAAATTTTGTCTTGGTTTACAGATTGAATATTTTTCAAATGGAATATTTGTATATCAATCGATATATACAAAAAGTCCTAAAGCGTTTTTATATGAACAATTCTCATCCTTTGAATGCACCTATGATTGTTCAATCACTTGATGTGAAAAAGGACCCTTTTCGACCTCCAGAAGAGGATGAAGAGATTCTTGGTCTTGAAATACCATATCTTAGTGCTATTGAAGCACTTATGTATCTTGCAAACTATATAAGACCAAATATATCTTTTGCAGTAAATTTATTGGCAAGATATAGTTCCACTCCCACCAAAAGACATTGGAATGGAGTCAAACATATATTTCGTTATCTCCGTGGAACAACCAAAATAGGGTTATTTTACTGTGGATCAAATTCACAATTGATTGGATATGCAGATGTAGGTTATCTCTCTGATCCCCACAAAAGTAGATCACAAACAGGTTATCTATTTACCTATGGTGGTACTGCAATTTCTTGGAGATCTGTCAAACAAACATTAATGGCTACTTCATCAAATCATTTAGAGATTATTGCGATACATGAAGCAAGTCGAGAATGTATAAGGCTAAGATTAATTATCCAACACATTAAGAGAAAATATGGATTGTCAGCTATTGAAAATAGTCCAACAATATTGTTTGAAGATAATGCTGTCTGCATCACTCAACTTAGAGGAGGCTATATTAAAGGAGACAAAATAAAACATAACTCACTAAAGTTCTTTTATACTCACGAGCTCCAACAAAAGGGAAAGATTGATATCAAACAAATCAGGTCAAGTGATAATCTAGTAGATTTATGTACAAAGTCTTTATCAGCCTCAACTTTTAAGAACTTGTCCATAATATTGGAATGCGTCATCTTAAATATTTGTCATAAGACATGTACTTTTGAGGGGAAGTCAATGTAAATTGTACTTTTTTTCCTTCGCTTAGGTTTTTTCCCATTAGGTTTTTCTTTGCAAGGTTTTAATGAGGCAATTTGACATTGTTTTATTGAATCCTGAAGTATTCATATATAGATCTTGAAGTATATATAAAATCCTCTATTGAACTTTAAAGTACATGGTCATTCAAGGGGAAGTGTTATAAATTCATATTTATGTGTATTGAATGTCCATGACTCTTGAGTTTAGTCTCTTGGATTTCCATAACCCTTGAGTTCATTTCCTTTTCCTATAAATAGACCACTTGTCTTGTATTCTTTACACTTTTTCAATATAGAGGGATTCATAATAAAAAGGTATTTCTCTCTTGACTCGTTTGATTATATTTTGATGTCTATGTTCTTTTATGTTAATTATTTATTCTTTTTCTAACAAATAATTCATTTTTAATAGATTTTATCGATTTTAGTTTTGTTATCTATCAATTGCACTATTTCCAATTAATTTAAACGAGTCCAACGATCAATCAATTTGATGCAGAAAATAAATAAATCATTTTGATAAATTTTAATTATATTTTATTCTTTATAACTTCAAAAAATTCAATACATAAACCCATGTAGCGTGTGCAATGTATCTCAAATAATATATACGAGGTGATTTGCTGGCGCATTGCGTTGGACTTTTACTAATTGATTTTTTATGTGTTGTAATTAGTTATTTTAATATTTAATTAATGAAATTGTAATAAATCAAATCTGTTAGAAATGAGTTTTTTTTTGTGCTTCAAAGGAACAATGTAATTGAAACGTAGGAGAAGTGGTCCATATATTTTTTAATTGTAGATAATTTGGGTACATTTGTCTACCCATTTTGTTTGCAAGTTTCATCTTTATCCCAGTAATATCAGATCTAAAATATGAAACAATTTTATTTTTTTTACAAAAACAATCTAAAATCCAAGAATCAAATTTTTCTAAGAAATAAGCTTAAACAAAACAGGACAAAATTAGAATTAAAAGACAATTTTTTTTGTAAGATTTATTCCTCATATTATTATACTAAAAGTATTCAAGAACACTTATATTATTTTTTTGTTGTTTAAAAAATTCTAGGTCATTTTTTCTGTATATATATATATATATATATATATATATTTCAGGTGTTAATATTAAATAAATATTAAAATATATAATTAATCTCACATATTTATAAGAAAAAAAACCTAAATAAATGACAAAAAAAAAATTAATATAGGTAGATTTTAAAAACAAAATTGACTTGAAAGATAAATAAATAAAATCTAAAAAACAACAAAGAGAGAAAATAATAAATATCAATTTTTAATGATCATCAACACAAATAAAAATGTATATATTTAAAAAAAACCTTAATAACAGTGAAAATAATAAAAATTATTTAGACCATAATTATTGTTAGAAAAAAATATTCCATATTTTTTTATAAGATTTATTACTCATATTATTATATTAAAATGATTTTAGAGCAATGACAATAATTTTTTCTCCCAAAAAATCTAGGATATATATATATATATATATTAAGGCGCTAATATTAAATAAATATCAAAAAATATAATTAGTCTGACATATTTAAAAGAAAACAAAACTAACAAATAATCATTATGATTATTTTGAATTTCTTTTCTATAATAATTAGAAAATCCAAGACCTAACAATATTAAAAAAAAGCAATTAAAAACCAAAATAAATGATAAAATAAATATAAATATTATTAGATTTTAAGAAATTATTTGACCTGAAGGGAAAAAAAAGAGAAATAATAATAATTATTAATTCTCAAATGAACACCAACACATATTAAAATTTGAACATTGAATAAAAAAACTTCATAACATTATAAATAAAAAAAATTGGAAACAAATACTAAGAGTATGTACATATAAACATGGACAGAAATAGGAACTATGTGTAAAAAAATAAAGGCACTAAAATAAAATCCAAGATTAAAAGTATAAAGGATAAAATGAAAAAAAAACATATGTAATAAATTAATTTGAAGGGAAAAATTGAAATAAATCCAAACATTGATACCAACGAAATTAAATAATTTAAAACAAAACCGGAAATTAAAAGAATTAGGATCGAAATGAAACTTAAATCTATAATTAATTTGCATGAAAGGATAAAATTGAAAAAATCAAACTTTGATACCTAAAATATTAAAGATTTATAATAAATTTGCATGGAAGGATAAAATTAGAATAAATCAAAACTTTGATACCAAAAATCTTAAGGAATCCAGACCAATCCAAAAAATCAAAGAATGAGGACCTAAATGAAACTCTAATATATAATCAATTTTAATTGAAGGACGAAATTGAAACAAATCAAAACCTATATAATAGCAATAAGGACCCAAAAAACCAAATTGCAAGTTTAGGGACTGAAATGAAATATGACAAAAAATAGCTGCGCTGACATCATCTTGTACAGGCAAGAGAGAGAAAAGGGGGGAATTCAAACGATCATTGACACGTCTCCAGCCACCGTATACTAACACGCGCTGCACCATGTGGAAGATAACATGGCTAAAAATCATTCTAGACGCCGATTAGGTATTTTTGGACGCCGTAATAATCCACACACGCCGTTAGAAACACACGTGAGCACGGACACGGACGGTGGGTCCGGTGATGCGCCAATAGTAATTTGGCAGAAAAAAGAATTAAAAAATGGTAAATTACTATCTCGCCCCTCACTCTTAGACTTGAAATTTGTCCTTTTCAAGGGACAAAAATGTTATTTCACTGTACAAAGAAATATTAAAAAAACAAAAAATCGGCCAGATGAACCGGGCTGAAAAGGTGAAATGACCATTGAGCCCCTAAGTCTAGTGACCTTATTTTGTCTTTTTCTAGGGACAAATTCGTTATTTCACTGTACAAAAAAAAATCAGCAGATTGATCGGACTGAACGAACCAACCGAACCGAACTGACCTGAAAATTGAGTACTACTATTAAAATCTATAGTGCTTTGTCTCTGGGTACCCAGTAGAATTGACTCTCGAGCTGTTTTAACTTTTAGATAATGCTATTATTTTGTTTTATATAATTTTTAAACAATTGAGGAAATAGTAATTGAAAAAGAGAGTAAAAAGATAAGTAATAACAAGACAAGTTGGTTTTCTCCTTATTTAAACAATCACCGTGACATTGTTGTGATTCTCTCTTTGCTTCTCTCTCTCCATTGTTCTCTTCTCCTCATATCCATACAACAACCGTTTCTCTCTCTCTCACAGATCTCCTCGAAAAACTCATCTGACCAATTGAGGCTGTTCTTGCTTCAAAGTTTAAGCCTTTATGAGTTTTTGGGTGGTGGGTTGAGAGAGAGAGAGTGAAAATTTTGAAGTGGGGTGTTGATGGTTGTTGAAAAGAAGTTAACTTTGAAGCAGAGAAAAATAAAGTCTTTGTGTTTATTGTTTTGTGGTGGGTTTTGAAAATCTAGAAGACTCAACAAGATCATCAAAAAGGTTAGTTTCCTTCTCCTCTCTCTCTCTCTTTTATTTTTGCTATTGATCTTGATTTTTCAATTGAAAAAGCTTGAATTCTCTTGTTTTGAAGAATTAGGGATCTGGGTTCTTTGATTCCATTTGGGAAAATTTGGATTTTGGCTAATTTTTTTATTCTTAATTGTATGGCATTTTTTTCTCGGGGGAATAAAAACTAAAAGAAAAGAAGCTGAATGGATTTTTATCACATTCAACCACCCACTTGATAAACTTCTTTAAGTTAAGGGAAGATGAAAGATTTGATTTTCAATGGTGTTCTATTCAGTTTTTGTTGAAGAGGAAAATTATCCTTTTGAATTAGGATCGGGGTTATTGATATTCTCTGTTCGGGTCGGGAGAAAGTGTAGGATAATGGATGAAGTTTTGTAATTTGAGAAAATTGGGCTTAATCTGATTAGCAAGTAAATATGTTAAGTTTGGGGTTATTTATGCTTTATTTGCATTAAGTTCATGGTCAATTGGTTATGTTTTGAAATGTGGTTGGATACTACTTCTAGTTTACTTGTAATTTAATTCTTTGGACTACTGACTTTTTTATTTTCAATTTTAAAAACTTAAGCTAATTATTTGTACTTGGTAAGGTTGGGTTATTTATGCTCTTGATAGCTTTTAACTAGAACTTTAGTAATTTTGTTACTTGTATGAAAAAGTATGATCTGTTTTTAGATTTTGGTTGCTCTGTGATTATGAAGTGTTTACGGTTTTGTCTGTCTCAATACTTATTGAAACAAATGCAAGCTAAAATTCGCCATTTCTGAACTGCCAAACTATGAAAAACCTAATTTATTGATTTTGGGTTTGATGCTTGATTTTTTTTTCCTTGTCCTAATTAGTCAGATTAATGGTTCTGACTCTTACTGATGTTGCTTCCCTCCAGAAAATAAAGGTGTTTTACTTGATATTTTGTGTGCTGTATTGCAATTGCTAGAACTATTATAGTTCATTAGATTCTGAATTTGATTCTTCACTAATGCTTATCGTAAGCTATGACCAATCTGGAACCCTATTCCGTTCCCTAAAGTTGATGGTGCACAATTTCTCCACTATTCATCCTTCATCCTTCATCCTTCATCCTTCGCTTATTTTTTCTAATGTTTTTCATGTGTATTGATTAGTGAAAGATTCCATTATCTCATTCTTCAAGCATTTCTTTTCAGTGTAATGATGATCTTTTGGCATACAATCAAGTTAGAGATTAGTTCACTCTTAACATGATCATTTGATAAAATTATTGGTTTATGTGTGTCCAGTGTTGTTTGCTCTAGAATATACAACTGATTTCTGTATTCTTGTTGAACTGACTGGATCTTTTTGGTTATGCTCGCATCTGTATATGATTCACAATTTATGCTCTATGTATGCTAACATTTTAACAGATACTTCATCTACTTCTTGTCTTTTATAGCCAGAGGCTCTTGGATTTGTGTTTATGTTTTCTTTTTCTTTTCTATTAATTTGTTTCGAGATTGATTGTATCTAGTCAATCCCTGCATCAAGATTATTGCATTATTGTATCTAGTCGATCCCTGCATCAAGATCCTTGATTGAAATTTTTGTCCTGTTTCAGGACTTCAAAGAGATGGAGTTTTTCACCGAGTATGGGGATGCCAATAGATACAAGATTCTAGAAGTTGTTGGAAAGGGAAGCTATGGGGTTGTTTGTGCTGCAATTGACACGCATACTGGAGAAAAAGTGGCAATAAAGAAAATTAATGATATTTTTGAGCATATTTCTGATGCTATTCGAATCTTGAGAGAAGTAAAGTTACTAAGGCTTTTACGGCATCCTGATATTGTTGAGATTAAGCGAATTATGCTGCCACCCTCAAAGAGAGAATTCAAAGACATATTTGTTGTTTTTGAGCTCATGGAATCTGATCTTCACCAAGTCATCAAAGCTAATGATGACTTGACAACGGAACACCATCAGTTCTTTCTTTATCAGATGTTACGAGCACTGAAATATATGCATACAGGTGACTGTTTCTTTCTTACCTACCCTGTCACAGGCTGCTTTTGGGTCAAAACTTGCTCTCTAATCCTTGAAAGCATATGTATGCTTGGTCAGCATCTTGTGTAACTGTGTAAATGCGCCCCTATTTTTAAAATTTAAAATTTTAGTGCTTTTGATCTACCTCTGTTCTGAACTGAATTTGTTTTGCTGCAGCAAATATGTACCATAGAGATCTTAAACCAAAGAATATTTTGGCAAATGCAAATTGCAAACTAAAAGTATGTGACTTTGGGCTGGCAAGAGTAGCATTTAGTGATACACCAACCACTGTTTTCTGGACGGTATGTATTCCAGCATTTTATAACAAATATCAGATGACCAACATATCTCTCAGTTAAGAAGTTTTCATTAATAAATACATCTTGCAGGACTATGTTGCTACAAGATGGTATAGAGCTCCGGAGCTGTGTGGATCTTTCTTTTCAAAGGTATGGCTTTCATTACCGTGTGTGGTCATTCTTTTCCAGAGCCAACCTGGTTGGAGCATGATATAGGCTACATTGCACTAGCATTTTGGTATAGGACATGTAATTTTCTGAATAATGCTATAGTATCATGTCATTGTTCGGCATATTTAATATAAGTATGGTATTTCCTTATTTTACAATAAGCTTTTGTTGGATGTGAAGCAACAGAAAATATAGTACAATCGGTTGTTCTTGTGTATTATTGAAGATAAATGTTTACTTCTCCATAAAATGATTTAGTGCTTTATAGTTAGCAGTAATGCCTAGATTAAAATGATTGTTGTTCAGGGAGGACTATGAACTCTCCTGGAAGTTGAAATATCTGTCAATTCAGGTAACTGTGTCAGGTTGTGTCTGTTTTCTAGAGTGGTTTAATTGCAGTGGAAAGCTCTATAGTTCTGGTTCTTATTTTTGTTGTGTGTGTTTCTACTTGGGTGCAGTATACGCGAGCAATTGATATATGGAGCATTGGCTGCATCTTTGCGGAGGTATTGACAGGGAAGCCACTGTTTCCGGGTAAAAGTGTTGCACATCAATTAGATTTGATCACTGATCTTCTTGGGACTCCTTCATTAGAAAACATTTCTAGAGTATGACTCTCTCGCTCACCCCCCCAGTTGGTGACAGCAATTCCTTTTCAAGTTATTGATGGTAATTTGTATTGCATTTAAAATGCAGGTACGAAATGACAAGGCAAGAAAATACTTGAGTGAAATGAGGAAAAAACAGCCTGTGCCATTTGCACAGAAATTTCCAAATGCAGATCCTTTGGCACTCAGGTTACTGCAAAGGCTGCTATCATTTGATCCAAAAGATCGACCAACTGCTGAGGAGGTGTGTGCTTTGTCGTATTTGCTTGCCATACAAATGGTGTCTGGCATTCAATTCTTGTTGCTGTATGAATGGAGCTACATTTCCTGCTGCTCCTTATCTTTATTTTATTGCTGTACTGATTGATGCAAGTTTTGTATAATAGGCATTAGCTGACCCTTACTTTAAGGGCCTTGCCAAAGTTGAGAGAGAACCTTCCTGCCAGCCAATCTCGATGTTGGAGTTTGAGTTTGAAAGGCGAAGGGTAACAAAGGAAGATGTTCGGGAACTGCTATACCGTGAAATACTGGAATACCATCCACAGCTACTCAAAGACTATTTGAATGGAAATGAAAGCACTAATTTTCTCTATCCTAGGTACTAAATTCTTCCTCCCTCCAGCGCACCTTTCCCCTATTATGAGTAGAAGCAATTGCCTTTCCATTTCCTTTCTATGTTTAAATAATGGATAATTTGAAATGCAGTGCCATAGGTCAATTTAGAAAGCAGTTTGCGTATCTTGAGGAAAATTGTGGTAGAAGTGCACCAGTGATACCTCTAGAGAGGAAGCATGTCTCCCTTCCACGGTATGATTTGCAATTACATGTTCCTTTGGCCTCCAAATCATTGATGATAAAATGGCTTATAAGCTTTATTTGTTTTGAGGGTTAGAGTATTGTTTTATCTGGAATTCTTGTGATCTACCACTATAAATATGATTACTGCATTTTTTCCTTTTAACCTTTCCTTTTGTTCACAGGTCTACTGTTCACTCAAACACAATCCCACCTAATATGCATTCAAACTCAACCTCATTTGACAACAGGCAAGTTACAGAAGATGCTTCTAAAAACTTAAGAGTACAAGATATAAGTTATAGAAATCCAGCAAAGGTCGCAAGGCCCCTACCTCGAATGCCATCAGGTATAACCTGTGCTTATTTTGTTTGCTTTTTGTAAAGAGCCCCCCCCCCCCCCCCCCCCCCCAAATCTAGCCTACTGACTTATGGCTGAGCTTGTTAACTTTTTTTGTCCATGCGACTTGAATTGTTTTTACCAGATGCCTTTCTAGACTTTTTATTCTGCTTCCTGGGGTTTTTTTTTGGTTTCCCCGAGCTAGATTCTGTTTAGCTGCCTAAACATCATATTTTCTTTTTTTGTTTTGTTGTGCAGCAAAGCCAGGGAGAGTTGTGGGATCAGTTGTGCCCTATGAGAATGGCAGAAATATCAAAGATCTCAATGATGCAAGGATGTTTTGTAGAAATGCTGCTCTTCCTCCCCAAACCAGCTCTCCACATTGCCTCTTTAGAACTAACACATTGATAGAAGAGAAGTCTATCGCGGAGACTGAAAAAGATTCACAAACCAAACAGCAACCTCCTCAATGTAATGTGGTGGCCAAGGCATCCCATGGGATGGCCATGGACGTGAACACCAACCCATATTACCAACCACAAACTAGGCTGGAGCCGTTAAAGGAGAGAATTGCCATTGATGCAAAACTGCTCCAGACACAATCCCACTTTGGTCTTGGTGCTGCTTCTGTGGCTGCTCATAGGAATGTGGCACTATTCACTATGGATTAAAATAGTCTCTCTTCTTTGAGATAATCCTTTCCACCCTCACGCTGAAAAGACAAGTATCAAAGATTATGCAATGGCTTTAGGTCTAGAATTCGAGGTGAGGTAGCTGGTCCACTTTCTAGAATGATACGTTTCAAGGGTGAAGTCAAACTTCCTGTATCTATTCATGCTGTGTAACTATATTGTAATTCAATTCTTTGATCAGAATAAATTCCACTCAGCATTTAAAAGAACTTTATGTGTTTTAGTGCAGTACTATTGTCGTTTAAACAACAAAAAGGGATATGGTTTGGTCAGCCCTTTCCTACTAAGAGCAATCTTTGAATAGAAAAAACTATTTTGAATTAGAAGAGCTAAATTAGTAATATGGTTTTTTGAATGGAAATATAATATTTATGGAACCTGGTCAGGATTGACTTTTGATTGTTATTAGAGTTTTCATTTTCCCAGACAATAAGCTGTGATCCTAGTATGGTTATTAAAAAGAAAGCAGTAGTCAAGCTCAAATAGGAACCATGAGGGATATATTTTAGAATACAAAGATAACATTTCAAGCATAAACAGTTATATATTTTTGTGAATGAATGGCTAGCAAATTAAACTATAGACAATTATGCATGCAACTAAAATATGAGCATGGGAACAAGCTTTTTTGTGTATTTTTTTTATGTCTTGGTTGAAAATTGTTTGGCCACCTCAAAATGAGAATTGCTTAATTTTTCACCCTACAAAAGAGTGTTTAAATGTTGTTTTAAGCGAACATCAAATTATTTCTGAAATGAAAAGGTAAAGTTGATTTTTTCAAGATTATTTAGGCAATGGTGTTTACCAAACTAATGTTGTCAAAACTTAGACCTTGGAATCATGAGTTGAAGTGATGTTTTTACAAACCTAACTAAAGGTTAATCCATGGCTTCTAGACGAGTTTGAAAAGGTGGCATAAATCAAAACTAAGCATTTACTCTAGGTGGTTTTGTAACAAACTTATAGGTGAAGGTGAAGTATTTTTGGCCTTTGATCTTGAGAAAAGGGATTTAAACCCTTGATAAGAATCTTCGAGGAGCTTTCAAGTGTGAAGATCATATACAATAGAAGAAGTCATCATCCAGCCATTGTCATGCAATTTCAAGCATTTAGTTTTTCTACCGTGTCGGCTTATCCAATAGCCAAGAATGATCTTATCTTTGGATTGAGACATGCAGACTACGATATTCATTTGTCCTTTCATGTTGTTTACGACCCAGTCTATGATCTTAATACCATCTACTAGCTATTAATGTATATATTAATCAATAAACTATTTAACTGGATGACGAGGGGTAAGCAACTTGAAAAATAATAAAGTCATAATGAAACCCCATCTAGGGCTAAAGCAACTTGAAAAATAATAAAGTCATAATGAAAACCCGATCTAGGGCTAAGCAACTTGTAAGAAAACAATAATTTTAGTAAGAAAAGAAAAAGAAGAAGAGTCTTTCTTTTTCTTCATTAACACTCATCATCATTGATAATAATTTATAGGAAGACTTGAGAGCCAAGATAGAGACCCCCAACTTAAATAAGGTAAGCTCATCATTGTTTTTCAACCCATTTCAGTTAAAATGATATACGGTAGCACTTGTACCAAGATAGAGACGCTCAAACACTCAGACTTGAGTTTGTCATCATTGTTTTTTAAATAGTTTTTGTTCAAATTAATTTTGTTTTAAATAAATTTCTAGCCAATAGTGCTTTCTTTTCACCACGATGTCCAGCATGTTTTTGTACCTCTCAATGATGGCCGAAGACACTGAGATATAATAAAAGTCAAATGATGTAAGAATCATCCGCAGAACATACAAACAAAGCACGCTGAAATTAAATAAATAAAACTAATGGCATGATAGGAGGTAGATGGCGAGGCCCGGAAATGGTTAGGTTTGGCCGGCGCCCCTCATCTCGATCGTCTGGCAACTTGGAGAAATGTCATCTTCCTTGCTCAGCTGCGATACAAGAATTTAAAATTATGCCATCAATTAACTTGGAGAAAATTATGCCATTTCACTTGAAAATATCATCAATTACCAGCTGTTGATTGAAGCTCATTTCGGACAGAATAGAGTTGAGCAACGGCGTCGCTGATTTTCATGCGCTCTCTCGGCAATTCAACAGAACATGAGATTCCAATTCGGAATATTGAATTCAAGAACTCAAGAATTGTGCTGCTAAATTCCTGAGCAAGAGTTGGATCTGTAATCTGGTTCACTTGTTCCGGCACAGCTCTCTTTGCGTAGTCATGAAGATTTGAGCCATCTCTAAACATTTCATCAGTTGGCCTCTTTCCTGTGAACATCTCCAGCAACAGTATGCCATAGCTATACGTGTCACCACAGGCTGACACTCCATTTCCTACGCCATACTCTACAGTTCATAACGAAAACATGCAATTTAGTTTGCCTTTTCAAAACACATTTAGCAGTAAGAGATTGGAAGATTGATAATTTTACTACCTGGAGGAGCATAACCTATAGTTCCTCTTACTCCAATGGAAGTCGATTCATTTGGTGGACAGTCAGGGCTTGCTTCAGGAAGAAATTTTGCTAGCCCAAAGTCACCTACATGTCCAGTGAATTCATCGTCGAGAAGAACATTGCTTGGTTTAAGATCACAATGAGCTATTGGGATTTCACAATGATGATGAAGGTACTCTAGTGCACACGCAACATCGATGGCAATGTTGAGTCTCCGGCGGAGATTCAGAATCAGCGGCGCGCCACCTCCTGTAGCAGATGGATGCAGCCAATCGTCTAGACTCCCATTTGCCATGAACTCATAAACTATGGCCTTGAAATCGTTCCCGTGGTAATCAATACTTGAGCATGCAGTCAAAACCCTGACAAAATTCCGGTGTCTGATGTTTCTCTGGGCTTCACATTCAGCTATGAAACTCCTGGAAGCTCCTTGACGCATGAGATTCAGCACTTTGACAGCAATTAACATTCCATTTTCCTCAAGTATTCCCTTATACACAGACCCAAAGCTACCTGTACCAACCAAATTCGCTGAAGAGAATCTATCGGTAGCTTTTAAGAGAGTTTGGTAGGACACCTCCATTAGCGCATTCCGCTTAGAGCTCGATTTAAACTCTCTTCTTTTCCTTCTTGACGTTCTGAGAAATAAACAAGTGACAACAAGGGCCAGTGCTAGAAGCACGGCAATCGCAATGATTGCCATCTTCAATTTGTGGTTCAGCCTCTTTGGTTGGTGGATATTGCATCTCGGCAGCCCAATATCATTGTCACCACCACCGCATAGATGGCTATTTCCTATGACTGAAACTACAGTTGAGTTCTTGAAAATTCCTTCATCTGGTACCATGCCCTCGAGGTTATTATACGAGAGATCCAGCATCTCTAATGAGTTGAAGCCCTGAAAAAACTCTGGAATTTTCCCTGACAAGTTGTTGTGAGAAAAGTTGAACTGTACAACTCCTCTCAGTGAACTCAATGATGAAGGAATAGACCCATGAAAGAAGTTGGAATTCATGTACAAGCCTTGAAGACTTACACAACCCCCAAGACCACTAGGAATCTCACCTGATAAAATGTTTAGAGATACATCTAAGATTGACAGATTTATTAACTTTCCTATTTCGATGGGGAGGGAACCCGACAAATTGTTTTTAGAAAAACAAATATACAGTAATGAGAAGATCCCAAAAAGTCCTGGGGGTATGTCACCACTGAGATTGTTTTTACACAGATTCAACACTAACAATTTCTTGCAGTTCTCTAGACTTGAGGGGATGCTACCTTCAAGACTGTTCTCCCGTAAATGGAGTGCCATTAATTTGGTCAGATTCCCAACAGAGGATGGAATATGCCCTGATAAATTGTTGTAGTCAAGAACCAATCCCTCAAGATTTTGAAGCTCTCCGATGCTAGAAGGAATAATACCTGAGATTTTGTTGGTGCTAACATCAAAGACTGTCAAACTCACCAGCTTCTCTGTTCCAGCTGGGATGCTTCCAAAGATGTTATTTTCTGCTAGGCTGATCACCCCGAGCATGGTTGAGAGATTGCTGATTTGTTTCGGCAACTCCCCACCAAAGTTATTTCGCTTAATAGACAAATACTCTAAAGTGGTGGAATTGGTCATTGAGGAGAGAAAGTTCAAGTCATTAGCTTGTCCACTTCCTAAATGGTTGGAGAAAAGGGTGAAGAAGTTAAGCCTATGCAGCTTTTCTAATGTAGGAACTTCTCCTGTTAGATTATTTAAACTTACTTGGAGCAATTGAAGATTTGAAGCATTTGATATAGAAACAGGAATGGAACCAGTGAACTGGTTAGAGGCGATTGAAAAGAATTCAAGATTCGGGAGAGATATGCCTATATCAGATGGAATATTACCATGGAAGAGGTTGGATCCTATATCCAAACCCGTCAATAAAGAAAGATTGAAGATTGAGGGTGGAATGACACCTGAAAACATATTATCCATCAGATTTAAAATCCTGAGATTCTTTAATTTTCCTAGAGTAGTAGGAACATTCCCAGACAGAATTTTATTTTTTTCTAGCCGAAGGATCTCAAGGGAGGATAGATTCCCTAAAGAAGGAGGGATGGTCCCTGTTAGACCATTGATTTGCAGAGTAAGGTTTTTGAGCTTCGACAAAGAGCCTAGCTCCACAGGAATTTCTCCTGTCAGGTTGTTGTTTTCAATCTTCACTGAAATAAGGTTAGAGCAATCAGATATGCTAGGAGGGATTTGACCAGAGATGGAATTATTGTGAAGAGACAATACTTGCAAGCTACGCAAACGGCCAACTTGTGGAGGGATTTCATGAAAGAAACTATTGTTTTGAAGGTATAGTTCCTTTAAAAAGCTCAGATTGCCAATATGGGGTGATATGGTACCTGAAAATTTGAGGGACTGTAGGGCTAACACTCTGACCCTTTGGTGCCTAGGACCACAAGAGACGCCATACCACTGGCAGAAATGGATAGTGCTGTTCCACGAGCTCATGATCCCAAGAGGGTCATCCACTATTCTGTTCTTGAATTGGATTAGGGCTAATAAGTCAGTCTCATTAGAGTAGCTGGCGCAGGTGACTGAGATGAAAGATGAAAGCAAAACAATGGCTCGGAAGCAAAAGGCTGAGAGAAACATGGATGAATGATCAGATTAAAGGGCTGGGTACTGGTGCTCGGATGATTCTTACAATTGAAGAAAGATCAGAACTGCGTGCAGATTCATGTGGACATGAGCACAGTTTTATAGAGAGGAGCTATAATAGATTAAGAGGTGAGCATGCAATGTTCGAGCCCTATTAGTTTATTTCAATTCTCCCTTTCCCTTATTACGTTGCATTATAATTGAAAAATAGTTTAATTGTCAATTATTTTGAAATTTTTAAGCTATATATTAGATTAAGAGGTGAAGATGCAATGTTCGAGCATGCATGATTTCTAATATTATATATTGTATATGTTGAATTTGTCAAATCTATTCTTTCAATAGTATAACCAACCTATTAGTTTAATTCAATTGTCCCTTTCCCTTATTACATTGCATTATGATGTAAAAATAGTATAATTGTCAAAAAAATTGAACTTTTTAAGCTCTATATTAGATTAAGAGGTGAAGATGCAATGTTCGACCAACTGGTTTGTCTATTTACGTTTCTATAAAAACATAATCTATGATGTGCTAATCTAAACGTAAATATCAATGGTGTACAATCTCGCTGTTGAATTTTGTTGTGACGTGACACTGTGCTGTGCATGGAGAACATGGGAGAGAAAGTGCCCCACTATGTCATAGAATATAGGGATGATGGTTCTGCCTTGTAACTCACTTATGTTTGTCTATAAATAGGCTGGAAAGCCTTGATTGTGTAGCATTTAATCTTTGTATAGAGCACACACACTTGTATATGGTGTAATTCTTTTGTTTACGAGATTAATAAAGGTTGGGCGTTTTCCCATATATGTTGTGCACTTTGCATTCCTTCTTACTTGTGTGTTCCACTTGCTTATAACTTGTGAGAGTGTTGAAAACCTCTTAAGTGGGGATACACTTAGTTGTAGGCAAGCACGAGTAAGGCGTGAGGAAAGGCTGAGTTTTGTAGGGGGCTGGGTTGTCGCATAGGGGCTGGTTTTAGGCAAAAACATTTGACCCCGTGACAACAAGACTATTTTATGGACAAAGTGAAGGGCTGATTTGGAAGAGCCACTGTTGGGATAGTTTGGAGCGTTGGTGACTAAGCATTTCACATATAAACGTATAAAGACAATTCGTGAAAGGTTGACACGTCTTGAGACATTGATATGGCCAGTGGAAGAGGGTAAAGAACACTATCACTGCTCGCTTCAAGGAAGCTATGAAAAACACTGAAAGGGATGAAAGTTTGTACATTTGTCTTGCTGCATAATCAAGTGAGTGATTGGAAGCTGTCGAAGAGATGATTGCCATTCTAAAAAAGGAAATAACAATCAATCTAAATGGGGTAAGTATCTCTAAGCCTAAAGTGTTTGAAACAAAGTCTTTTGGTAGGGCAAGAAGTTCCAAAGACCTTGAAAATTTCTTAAGGGACATGGAGCAACTTTAGTGTTGCGAAGATCGATGTGACTGAACAAGTGGATCTCATCATAATGTAACTCATGGGTGATGCTAAAATTTGGTGGAGGACAAGAACCATATAAGATTTGAATGTTGGATGTCTCAAGATTGAGACATGGGAACGTCTGAAGGAAGAGCTGAAGGAATAATTCTTATCGAACAACACATTCTGGATTGTGTGGGAGGAATTGAAACAACTCAAACATGACAAGACAATTTGTGAGTATGTCAAATCATTTAGTTCTCTAATCCTCAACATCGAGAATATGTTAGAGGAGGACAAATTGTTTAATTTTCTCTCAAAACTCCAGTCATGGGTGCAATTGGAGTTGAGGAGGTAAAAGGTTTCAGACTTGTCATCGGCTATCGCAACAGCTAATGGACCAGTTGTTTTTGATGTTGTGGCTAGCAAGGGGGATAATGGGGCATCTGAAATCTCGTTCAAGATCAAAGACAAGGATGAGATGGTGAAGAAGAGAAGGCAAAAAAAAAAAGGTTCAAAGCCAAATGTACGCTGCTTCATTTATGAGGGGAATCACTTCACAAGATAGTGCTCAAAGAGGGCATAACTCAATAGTATCTTGGTGGAAAGGTTCTAAGGATACAACATACCCAAGTCCTATGCATGTGCTTAATGACTAAGATGAATTGAATTCCAGTCTTCGTGGGCTGGCATATCGGTGGGGATTTTGATTAGCCTTACTGCTTTTAGGTGGTAGAATTTGGGTTATTTTGTACACTTTGATGATGAGAGTGCTTGCGGTGATGGAAGCAAAACAAATTGTTGTGCATCTTGGCGAACAAATAGGACAAGATGAAGAAAAACAACATTTGAGAATTCTAGGCACATTGACTATCATAACCCATTTAGGGGATATTCACCAAAATCTATCCAAAATAAAATAAAAATAAAATAAAGGGGTTAGCGTTGGTAGAAAGACCCAAGGTGGAAAATTTAGACATTTTTTAGAGCCCGATCGTACGTCTTTTGTGCCCTAAAAGAAAGAAAATGCAGATTGAAGGCTAAAATAATTTACTATTGGATAAATATGCATAACAATTAAGCTGAAAGGTATAGTTATTTTTTTATAGGCCAATTGTATTTAATCGTGGGTCAATTTAAAATATAATTATGTTTAGGAATTAATTTAAGGTATAATTCAAGGATTTAATTAAGTGCAATGACTTAATTATACTTTAAATTGGTCAAATTAATTTTATTAAGGGCTTAATCAATGAAAAATCAAGTTCTTGAACTTCATCCAGGTTCAATTGAGAAGATTGGAATTGTAGAGACCAAATTGAATTTTTCCAAGCGAATTGTGTGAAGTTAGGGGCCAAATTGAGAGTTTAATGGTCAATAAAGGGTCAAATCGCATAAATATGAAATCAAGGATAAAAATAAAAAAGGCGCACAAAGCTAAGGTTGTTGTTGAAATTCTGACAGGGATACAATTACATAAAATTAAAAGTTTAAAGACAATTTTACTGGTGCAATTAAAACAATTACAAATTGAGGGACCAAAGTGTATTTGCACCTTCTCTGAAATCCTCCAAATCCTGCAGACATGACTACACTGTCCAGTCACCTTAACAGTGCAAGCACACTATTGCATGTGACTAGGAGGCAACCCATCGCAGCATGCAATGAGCAACCGAAGGGTTGCCTACTTCGCCAATAAATAGCATGCACAAACGATAACACACGAGAAGAAAATTTACAGAACACGGGGGAGATTAGCACAGAATAAAATTGCACCATAACCACTGCAACTCTCCCATGGTCACCATAACCATCTCCATTTTTCCTCTTCCTCAACACCAACAAAACCATGTTGGTAGCCCTCTCTGTCCCACATTCTGGCAACAACTCTCTCCCTTTCAAAAACCAATGGAAGTCGGCTTTCTCTCCCCTCCAACAACAACACTTCCAGGCGAACACTAATAGTCTTCCCTCCAGCATTGTCAGCCTCTCCTCTTCACTAGCAGCACTTGCACCAGTACAGTCTTCTTCTCCAATGCCAGCAATGCAACGACAACCCCTTCTTAAAAACCAGTAGTCGCTTTTGGCGCTCTTTTCGGCCACCATAGGCAACCAATTCTAACGCCACCATCATAGGAAGAACCACCTCAGCCTCCTCTACCTGGCTAAAGTGGCAAGTAAGCCTCTCATCGGCCCCAGCCAACCACCCTGTTACTGTTCACGTAACACGTGAACAATGCAGCAATTTTGTTTCTTGTTTTTGTTTTTTGATTTTGATTTTTTTGGGTTGGACCTATTTTAGGTCCAACCTACTTGGTCGAGTGGGTTCTAGCACAAGTGTCAGCCCATTTAGTTGGGTCAGGCCTAGTCCGATATTTTCTATTTTTATTAAAAATAATATAAAAAATCGCATTAAAAAAACAAAAACAATGTGTTGTTTTCGTGCATACGACTGAAATCCAATGTTTTTCCAAGCATATTTTTCTTAAAAAGATAGCTAATTTCTCATGTTTTGAAAAGAAGATTGGATATCATAACCAGTTTACGATTATCCATTGGAATTTAGCCAAAATATCAAAAAAGTTAAAAATTATTTTGTTTTAACTATCACGATATAAAATTACATTGTAAAGTACACTTATAGAATGTTTTTTTTAGAAAAAAATGCGGTGTAAAAATTTTCAATATTTAGAATGGTCAAGTTTTTGACTCTCAATGAGGTAGAGACTGTCATGAAGAGAGATATACTTCAAGCTTTAGGAAAGACCAACGAATAAAAAATCAAACGCATAAAAACAATCAAACAACAATGGAGCTTGCCTTAAGTAAGGTGCACTAGGGGTGATACGTCTTCCCCATGCACAACAAGTCCTCTTACCCAGACTCTCGCAAGCCATTAGGTTTCCTAGTGACCTTAATACTAGGTGGCGACACCTAAAAAATATATAGTCGTAATTTTATGACTATAAAACTTTCTTTCTCCGCGCGTCATCTTTCCTCTGGAGATGGGAGGGCATGAAACATGAAAAAGACACTGTTACATCATTGATGTTGGATTTTTCAGTGTTAGGAATTCAACAGCCGAATTGAGGGTTCGGTCGTGGACCCAAAAAATCAACGAGAATGGTTTGGTGTGTTGTTGTGGTAGGGAGGTAGTATGGGGTTTGTTTTGTACCTTGGATGATGGATTGTACAAGGTATATGAGTAGATAGTAGCCTTTGTTTGTAAAGCATGTCAGGAATTTTGATGGCTGAAACATGTGAAAAAGGTTACATATGGAACAGTTGGGTGAGTTTGATGGTTATAAGCACTTATTTAAATTCTCAATGTAGGTTCTATATGGTTGTGTTTTGAAATATATGGAGGGGATATTTAACATTTTTGCGATAGAGGCTTGTGAGTGGAGTATTTGGCATGCAGGATTACCAAAAAATAGGAATTGTGTTGTGTGTGACTTGGGAGTTATATACAATATTTTGAAGACATGACTGTTTGTGGTAGTGTTGCACAGTTAAAGAACAGATCACAACCTTGGCGGTTCAAAAGCAAGTGGAAGATGTGAGTGTCAGTTGGACATGATAGGATCAATGGTCTAGATTTTGGATGAATGGGGGCTGAACCAAGAGGCTCAAATGTGCAAGGGGTACATATACGTGACAGTGGACAGACTTGGCGTGAGGATACTATAGGCTTATTTCGATGAGGATGTCAATTTCTTATGGTATGAGAGGTTTGTAACAGTGTTGAATAAGCCATATATAAGCTGATGAGAAATGTTGTGTCAAAGACATAATACGTAGTGATGGTCGTGAGGCAATCTCACACCGCAACTAAATTAAGTAGCGAAAGTAGTGCTAGTGAGTTTGGCAACACACATTGGTTCATACAAGTCATGGGAGGTGATTTGCATGAACATGGGGCATGGATAAGTAATGTTCAAAGGTGGTAAAAAACACATCCAAAACTGGCAGTTGGGTGTTAATAGTTAAACATAGATTGTGGGGACAAATGGCTAGAACATGGGGCATAGTTGGGATTTCTCTACAAACCACTAAGATCACAAGGACATGGGGGAGAAACTATCCCTCAATTGTTGGAACAAAAGCCACTAATTGCATGGAGAACATGAGTGAGAAAGTACACCATAATGTCATAGAAAATAGGGATGATGGTTTTCCTTATAACTCACTTATGTTTGTCTATAAATAGGCTAGAAAGCCTTGGATATGTAGCATGCAATCTTTGTGCAGATCACACACACTTGTATATGGTATAATTCTTTTATTTACAAGATTAATAAATGTTAGGTTTTTTCCTGTATATGTTGTACACTTACTCTGCATTCCTTTTTACTTTTGTGTTTCGCTAGCTTATAACTTGTGATAGTTTTAAGAGCCTCTTCGATGTGGGTTACATTTAGTTGTAGGCAAACACAACTGAAAGACTGATAAAAGGCCGAGTCTAGTAGGAGGCTGAGTTACCGTACAGGGGTTGATTTTAGGCGAATAATTTGATCCCGTGATAATTGCCATCTTGATTTATGAAAACATTGCCAAATTTATTTTTATATTTGATACATCATATCGAAATGGGCTAATTAGCTGTAACTATTTAAAATAATAATCTACCATTTTTATGAAGAAAATCTTCTAAACATAGAATTTGAGCAATATTTAATGACATTTTGAATGATTTTAGAATTTTTCAGTTTGATTAATCCTATAAATAAGTGTAAAGATTGTAGTGAATAAGTAATCAATTTTCTTCAATTTTTCAGTTCAATGAAACAGTAAAAACAATTATTGTTCAAATCAAAATCTAGCAATTGTCTTCATTTTTTTAAACCAACACTTAAAACACTTACAAATGGTATTAGAGCTAATTTCTTAAATGACCTATGATGGATGTTGAAACAAGTGTCTCTTATTTCTTCTCCAATCTTTAATGGAGAAAATTATCACCTTTGGGCAGTAAGAATGGAAACCTACTTGGAAGCTTTAGATCTTTGGGAAGCTTTTGAAGAGAATTACAAAGTTCCACCACTGCCAAATAATCCAACCATGACTCAGATCAAGAGTCATAAGAAGAGAAAAACCAAGAAATCAATAGCAAAGGCATGCTTGTTTGTTGCTGTTTCAACAACAATCTCATAAGGATCATGTCCCTAAAATCTGTCAAAGATGTTTGGGATTATCTGAAGGAGAAGTATGCAAGAGATGAAAGGATTCATGGAGTGGAAAGTCTTAACCTGAGAAGAGAGTTTGAACCGCAAATAATGAAGGATGCTGAGACCACCAAAGAGTACTCAGACAAATTGCTTGGATTTGTCAACAAGGTAAGGTTACTTGGCATAGATTTCTCTAATTGTAGAATTGTAGAGAAAATTCTCGTAACTGTGGCTGAAAGATATGAAGCATATATAACCACCTTGGACAACACAAAGGATCTATCCAAGATCAACTTGGAAAAATTGATAAATGCCTTGTAGGCTCGAGAGCAACAAAGACTTATTAGGCAAGATCATGTTATAGAAGGAGTTTTACAATAAAAGTATTCTAATTTTGACAAGAAGAAATTCTTTTAAAAAATCAGACTTCAAACAGTAGTAATACTATTGTCAGTCAACTCTAGAACAACGGAAAAATTCTTAAGAGAAACTTTCCACCATGTCAGCACTGCAACAAGATAGGTCATCCACCATTCAAGTGCTAGAAAAGACCTGATGCAAAGTGTAAAAAATATAATCAAATGGCACATGAAGCAATCATCTCCAGAACAAAATTCCATAAACCTGATGAAGATGCTTAGATAGCTAGACAAGATGATGAAGATCAAATGTTTGTAGCTACATGTTTTTCAATCTAGACCTCCTCAAATCACTAGCCAATTGACAGTGGGTGCACAAATCGCATGACTTTGCAATCTATTGAAGTTGCAAGGTCAAAATTGGAAATGGTGATTTTATAGCTGCAAAGGAAAAGTAATAATTTCCATCACCGCAAACTCTGGTACAAAAACTATTTCTGATGTTCTCTATGTACCTGCTATAGATTAAAAACTATTGATTGTTGGTAGTTAATAGAGAAAGGTATGAAAGTGGTTTTTGAAATTAATCTTACTATATCTTTGATGCTACTGGACAAAAAATATTGCAGGCCAAGATGAGAGGCAAAAGCTTTTAATTTTTACCATTTTAGGAGTACACAGCCTTCCAACAAAGCTTAATGACATGGAATTGTGGCATAGGAGACTAGGTAACTGTCATCAACAATAGATGATCAATATGAAGAAGCATGATGCTGTAAGAGGAGTGCCTCTATTCACTAATCTTTTATCAAATTGCAATGCCTATCAATTTGGTAACTGTTGCGATGTCGCGGTCGCACAAATTAATTACCCTAGCTTAAAACACACAAGATAGTATAGAGCAAGCAAGGGGTCGATCCCACGAGGAAGTTTCAAGTTAGATTTTTATGTTGTACGTTATGTGATTGGGGGGATTTGGTTTGTGATTATCTAAACTATGACAGCAATTAAACTAGCAAACAAAATCAATTAAAACCGAAACTTATCAAGAAAACAAACCTTGGTCACAAGCATACATCCACCTACGGAAATTAGAACCGATCCTTGAAACTAAAAATGCAGTTCATGTTCTGAAATTTTATCTTTTCTTAACGTGATTAATTAACGGATCCACCGTATAACTAATCCTAACCAACAAACAATCAAAGTGTCCGCACTAATGATTCAATTTAATGGTAGCTTTAAGAACTAGATAATTTCATCAAGATTAACATACAAGTTGTCCGCAACTTGTGTCAATTTATTCAAATGTTCTCCCTAAGTTCAATAATGTAGTTCCGCCACAATTATCAAGCTTAGATGCTTCACAAGTTCATATATCACAACTCCGGTTTTGATATTAAACTTAGCAATAGATTGTTCACAACAATAACTTAGAGTCCGCTCTAGCAATCATCAACAACAATCATAGAAAATATGCATAGGAAAACAATCATACTCATTCATAACATAAACTGAAAATAGAAGGAAGAATAAATCTCATGGTTCTTGAAATCCGAAGGTTTTTGTGTCTTTGTAACCAAGCAAAAGAGTCTAGCCTTGCATGTTTATTGAACAACTAGATAAAAACATGGAAGAACACATGATTTAGGGTTTGGAGGAGGAAGATTTTGTGTTTTCTTTTGTGCTGGCCGCCACTTCCTTGCTCCTCTTCTCCTTTATATATGCTTAGAAACCCTAATGTCTATTTTACAAAATAGTCCTTCCTTAAGTTGGTAGAATTTAGTTGTCCCTTGTAAAATTCATATCTCCTTCATATCACATCATTTTGAGCTGAAATGTGGAGCGTTTATAGGCCTTTGAGTCCTTAATCCACGAAAATTGATTTTGCATCAACCAGACTTTTGTAGCTCGAGATATTAAAGTTGTAATGGACAAAGGTCGATATCAGCAGATTGCAAGATTTGACTTTGAAGGCTGCGATTTCCATGATCTTCCTTATTTTATTTCTTTTCTTTAGCTTTCCATAAATTTATGGATGTTAGCTTTTGAATGTCACTGGAATCACTTCATTTCGATCTCTAGAGCTTCCACTCTGCACAAAACACCGACTGAAGGTCAAATCTGTCAATCATCTCCAATTACCTCATTTTTGCATCTTTCATCCAAAAATGCCTTCAAAATATAAAACAAAGAATATCAAGGCATTTTATACATAAAACATATGCAAAACACTACGTAAATATGGATGAAACTATCAAATAATATGGTCGCATCAGTAACCACACCAAGAAACCATTTCCAAAATCAACATGGAGCTCTACACAAAAACTTTAGTTGATTTATACTGATATTGTTGGTCCTCTTAGCACTCCTTCAATAAAAGGTAGTCGATATTACATAATTTTTATTGATGACTTTACTAGAATGTGTTAGATCTTCTTTATGAGTACAAGTCAAAAGTAGCTGGGCTTTTTTGGAGATTCAAGAAGAATGTGGATAATAATAGCAACGATAGGATTCAAGCCATTCGGTTAGACAATGGTAAAGAATATACTTCATCAAATTTCAATCCTTATTGTGAGGAAGCTAGCATTGAACATCAATTCACTGCTCTTTACACTCTAGAACATAATGGAGTTAGTGAGAGGAGAAACTGATACATTATAGAGATGGTTAGATGCATGTTACATGAAAAGAACTTGCCATAAACATTTTGGGCAAACACAACCAACACAACTGTTTTTCTTCAAAGTCGACTTCCAATAAAATTGCTTGAAGAAAAGACACTTTTTGAAGTGTGGTATAATTACAAACCTTCACTAAGTTTTCTTCATATCTTTAACAGTATTTGTTTTATTCATGTTCCAGAGATCAAAAGGGACAAGCTTGATAATAAGGCTCTACAAACTCCAAGATTTGTCCTCAGAAGTTTGAACTTGCTAGCAAGTAGTGGTTTGGTGAAAATGTCTACCACTTGTTCTTCTGTTTTGTAGTAGATAAGATTAATAACTCCATCTTTCTGAACTTCCCTGAAGAAGAATAATTTAATGTTAAAGTGCTTAGTTTTCTTGTGAAATACAGGATTATGAGAGATAGTAATAACAACTTTGTTGTCAACTAGAATTTCCAGGCTTTCTTTTTGTTCCAAGTTAAGATCAATTACAATCTTCCTCAACCACAAAGCTTGATTAACAGCAGTTGTTGCAGCAACAAACTTGGCTTCAGTAGTGGATTGAGCTACAGTTTATTGTCTTTTTTAGTTCCATGAAATATACCATAACCTAAAGAAAAACAGTAGCCTGAGGTGCTCTTTAAATCATCAATAGAACCTCCCTAGTCACTGTTTGAGTACTCTGCCAGCCTGAATTCCTTGCTTCTTGTGTATTTGATGCGAAAATTGCATGTTCCTTTGACATACCTGATTACTCTCTTAGTAGCCTTGAAATGCAATTCAATTGCACAATACATGAATCTAGACAAGATACTCACAACATTCAAAATATCAGGCCTAGTTGTTGTGAGATACATCTAACAACCAACTAGTTTTCTGAATTATGTCTGATCAACCTTCTCAACTCCATCTTCTTTACATAACTTCTCCTTTTATTTCATAGGAGTGCTAACTGCCTTGCATTCTTCAAGTTTGAACTTCTTAAGAATTTCTTTGGCATATTTCTTCTAACAAATGAAGACTTCATGTTCTGCCTACTAACTTCCATTCCAAGAAAGAAAGTCATCAAGTCGAGATCTTTCATCTCAAAAACATCCATCATCTCATCTCTTGCTTGAATTTATCAACATGATTGGTGTTATTTCCTGTCACAAGCAAATCATCAACATATAGTGAGATGATCAGAATGTCATCTCCATTTTGCTTGATGTATAGTGTTGATTCAGAGATGCTTTTTCCAAACCCTAGGTTTTGCAAATGTTCATCAATTCTGTTGTACCAAGATCTTGGAGCTTGCTTTAATCCATATAGGGCCTTCTTAAGAAGATAGACTTTGTCATCTTCTTTTTTATTTGCATAGCCTTTTGGTTGCTCTATATAAATCTCCTCCTGCAAAACATCATTTAAGAATGATGACTTTACATCTAGTTGATACACCTACCAATTCTTTTATGCTGCAATGGCAAGTAGTAGCCTGATAGTATGAAGTCTAACTACTGGTCTGAAGGTGTCTGAGTAGTCTACACCAAATATTTGAGCATAACCTTGACCAAAAACCTAGCCTTATGCTTATTGATTGAGCAATCAGCATTAAACTTTGTTATGCAAACCAATATGATGAATGCGTGCCTCCTCACAAAACTTCTTGAAAGTGTTAGAGGTGTATTCCTTGCAATTATCTGGTCTGAGAGCTTGAATTTTGCAGTCACTTTCACTTTCAATTCTGCTTTGAAATTCCAGAATACTTAAGCTACCTATGACTTGTGCTTCAATAAGAAAATCCAACACATACAGTTGTAATCATCAATGAATACATCATATTAAAAACTACCATTTAGAGAAGGTGTCCTTTGTGGTCCCCCAATATTTGTATGAATTAATTGCAACTTCCTTGTTGCTCTCTATGGGACCTTTGGGAAAGGTTTCCTGCTTTGCTTTCTTGAAATACATGTCTTGCAGCTGGACATATGATCATCAAGTGCTGGAAAATCCTTAGCCATCATCTTGGATTTTATCAGCAACAACCCTTTATGATGATAATGCCCTAGCCTCTTCTAGCAAACATCAATGATATTTTCTTTGATTGGGAAAATAGTATGCTCCTCCTCCAATGGATTTAGAGCAAAGATTTTCATTTTCATATTTACCTCGAAAATATCATGGCCATGTACATCTTTAATCAAGCAACTTTGTTTTTTAACACCACTTTATAACCTTTTTCAGCTAGTTGGCCAACACAAAACAAATTTTGATTACTGCCAGGAACATACAGCACATCAGAGATGAACTTTGTACCTGAACAAGTCAAGATTGCAACTGTTCCCTTTCAATCTACAACTAGGTACCCCATTTCCAATTCAAACTTTTAAAGTGTTCATACTTATTAATTCCTTGAACAAATCTTTGCATGTGTCATATGGTTAGTACAACCACTGTCAATAAGCCAGCTCTCACTTGAATCATTACCAGAGATGCAAGTAGCCACAAACAGTTGATCTTCATATGCTTGATCAACAATTTGTGCCTCTTCACCATGTTGTTGGATTTTGTTTCTACAGATAACAACTTTATGCCCCATCTGATTGCATTTGTGGCACTTAGCTTCTAGTCTTCTCCAGCATTTAACATGTGGATGAGATCTCCTTTTACAATGTTGGCATGGAGGATAAGGTCCTTTCTTGTTTCTAGTATTGCTCCTGTTGTAACTCTTGGAATCTCCTGATGAATCTTCATGACTGCTTCCCTTATTCTTCTTGTAATTCTTTCCATTTTCTCTAAGCTTGACAAATAGGGCTCCTTCAAACTCATCTTCCTGTCTCATATCCCTTCTTTGCTCCTAGGCTTATAATGCATTTAGGATTTCTATGAAAGTAATTTTTGACATATCCTTAGTGTTCTCTAAGGATGTAATTGTAGTCTCAAATGTTTCACGAATTGTTGCAAGAATTTTTTGAACAGTTCTTGATTCAGGCAGGGATGAGCCAATTAATCTGATTCGGCTAGCAATATTAAGCAACCTATCAGAATATTCTTTAATGGATTCAGTCTTCTTCAACTTCTGCAATTCAAAGTCATGCACCAAGTTTAGCACTTGCATCCCTGGAATCCTTTCATCCCATTCATATCAATCTTGAAATAATCCTATATCTCCTTTGTTGTTTTTAGAGACATGATTCGAGTGAAAATGGTAGATGATACTGAAGCAAACAAGCAAGCCTTTGCCTTTGATTTTTTTCATCTTCTTCTCCTTCCGAGTTTTGACTTGTGCCATGGTGGGATTGTTTGGAAGTACAAGGATTTTGTAATCTTCTTCCACTGCTTTCTATAGATCTAAAGCCTCTAAGTATGTCTCCATTTGTACTGCCCAAATTTGATAATTGTCTCCCTTGAGCACTGGTGGAGCAATTGATAAGACGATGACTTCTGTTTCCATGGATTTCGCCACAGATCTCTTTAAACCAGAGAGCTCTGATATCAATTGTAGTTGTATTGAAGTTTAAGATGAAGAAAGACAAAAATAAAATAATGCATCAGACAATTGAGATTGAGAACAGTGTTTGAAATTAAAGACTTGAATACACTTTATTATCTTCGGCATTACAATTTATAGATTGAATAAATAACAACCTACTAAAATAATACTCCTAAGATCATGCCACAATTGATAATAAAATAAATAACTGAAGCTACGAAATAGCAGCAGAAACTGAGAAATTGACAAATTCAAATCACTTAACAATGTTTACTTATTCCACATCAGCAGTCCTAAACATGTTTCCTAACAGATTTATTTGTTTTGAGGGTTACAGGTCGCAAGTCCCCTACCTCGAATGCCATCAGGTATAACCTGTGCTTATTTTGTTTAAGTTATAGAAATCTAGCCTACTGACTTATGGTAGAGCTTGTTAACTCTTTTGTCCATGCGACTAGTTTAGTTCCTATCCTGGATATTTGCTGTTTTTATACTGTGAAAAGCTAAATTTTCTTCTGAAGTTTGAAAGCAAGAACTAGTTTTTGAATTGTTCTTATGAACGTTTTTACCAGATGTCTTTCTAGACCTTTTATTCTGCTTCCTGGGTTTTTTGTTTCCCCGAGCTAGATTCTGTTTAGCTGACTACACATCATATTTTCTTTTTTTTGTTTTGCTGTACAGCTGTGCCCTATGAGAATGGCAGAAATACCAAAGATCTCAATGATGCAAGGATGTTTTGTAGAAATGCTGCTCTTCCTCCCCAAACAAGCTCTCCACACTGCTTCTTTAGGACCAACACATTGATAGAAGAGAAGTCTATCGCGGACGCTGAAAAAGATTCACAAACCAAACAGCTACCTCCTCAATGTAATGTGGTCGCCAAGACATCCCATGGGATGGCCATGGACGTGAACACCAACCCATATTACCAACCACAAACTAGGCTGGAGCCGTTAAAGGAGAGAGTTGCCATTGATGCAGAACTGCTCCAGACACAATCCCAGTGTGGTCCGGTCGGTGCTGCTTCTGTGGCTGCTTATAGGAATGTGGCACTATTCATTATGGATTAAAATAGTCTCTCTTCTTTGAGATAAATCCTTTCCACCCTCACGCTGATAAGACAAGTATCAAGATTATGCAATGGCTTTTGGTCTAGAATTCGAGGTGAGGTAGCTGGTCCTCTTTCTAGAATGATACTTTTTCTAGGGTGAAGTCAAACTTCCTGTATCTATTCATGCTGTGTAACTAGATATCTAATGTAATGGATTTCAATTCTTTGATCAGAATAAAATTCCACTCAGCATTTTGTGTTTTATGGCAGTGCTGTAGTCTTAAATCACTATTGTCGTTTAAACATCAAAAGGAGATATGATGCCTGAGCGGTTAAAAATTGTTTAAAAAATAACTTTTTATTGACTTTAGTATGATAAAGTTTGGTGTTAGGTTAAAATTGTGATTAAAATTAATAAAAACAATATGATATGTTTGATTAATTTGTTTTTAACATTAAGATTCTGCTCCCTCGAGTCTCCATCTGCTCCTTCTTGGTAAATTCAATATCAATTACAGTGAATACATCAACACAGAATCAAGCTTGAAGAAGAAGAGTCCAAAAGGTAAAAAGTTTCTACTGATTTTGAAAATACAAAGCAATTGATGTTACCTGCACATAATTTATCAATATATTGCATCGACACCCACCCACCTATATATATATAATTTACAATTATCATTTGTCCCTTTCATGCTGTTTACGACCCAGTCTATGATCTTAATTTCTTGTTTACTTGCACACAAATTCAATGAATCTTGCCAAGAAAATGAAGGTTACTAAACTAAGTTATCATAGTTACTAAACTAAATTATCATAGTGTTTATGTCTGCATCCATAATGGACACTCTTTTATTTTTTAATTGTAGAATTTATTGCCATTTTTTGCAAATTAAATTTGTGCTAAACTTGATCATGTTAGCATGAGGTAATAATGAATACTAGGGATCAATTTAGTAGTGTGGTTAGGTGCGATACATTTTATTCTAATTACACATTTGAAAGTATTTAGGTAACTAACTGAAGATACACACAATATATTGAACAATGTTTTATTATTGTGCTCTGTTTTGTATCATTGACAGAGATGAACATAAATAGGCTACAAAGTTCTATTTACATGGAAAGAAAAAATACATTGCTGGAATTAAGAAGATCTGCACATTATGCAGATTTGATATTATTCTTGC
Source organism: Salix arbutifolia (assembly GCA_025169955.1). NCBI lineage: Eukaryota > Viridiplantae > Streptophyta > Magnoliopsida > Malpighiales > Salicaceae > Salix > Salix arbutifolia. The sequence continues at coordinate 9,685,497 of CM045912.1, read as the reverse complement.
ACAGATTTGGGAAGATCAGCAGGGTGCTAAATATGGAATGCAGGTAACGGCTTGATTTTCCACACTCCCCCTCAAGCCGTATTGTAGATATTGATCATTCCAAGTTTCTTTATCAGGTCTTCATATTTACTTCGAGCAAGAGATTTCGTGAGGATATCAGCAGTTTGGCAATGTGTTGGAGTGTAGCTGACTTCAAAAATTCCTTGTTCAATCTTCTCTTTGATAAAGTATCGATCTATCTCCACATGCTTGGTTCGATCATGATGGACTGGGTTTTTAGCAATACTGATGGCAGCTTGATTCTCGCAGTGTAGTGTCATGGGATATTTTACTGGAACTCGTAATTCTTCTAACAGTCTTTTCAACCAAATTCCCTCGCAAATACCTTGTGCCATAGCCCGAAATTCTGTCTCAGCGCTGCTACGAGCTACCACTGGTTGTTTTTTGCTTCGCCATGTAACCAAGTTTCCCCAAACAAAGGTGCAGTAACCAGAAGTTGATCTCCGATCAGTTACTGAGCCTGCCCAATCTGCATCTGAATATATATCAATTTCTCTATTTGTTGTTCTTTGGAAGAAGAGTCCTTTTCCTGGTGTCATTTTGAGGTATCTCAATATTCTGGTGACAGCGGTCATGTGTTGCTCTGTTGGATTATTCATGAATTGGCTCACCATGCTAACAGGAAAGCTGATGTCTGGTCTTGTATGGGAAAGATAGATGAGTTTTCCAACAAGACGTTGATATCTTCCTTTATCAACTGGAGCACTTCCATCATTTTCCCCTAATTTAACGGTTGTATCCATAGGAGTTTCTGCCGGTCGACATCCTAGCATTCCAGTTTCATTGAGTAAGTCTAGAATATATTTGCGTTGTGAGACTACTATACCTTTCTTTGACCTTGCAATTTCCATCCCAAGAAAGTACTTGAGGTTTCCAAGATCCTTGATCTCAAACTCCTTCGTCAATGATGTTTTCAGCGAGTCAATTTCTTCTTCATGATTCCCTGTTAGAATTATATCGTCAACATATACAATGATCATAGCCAACTTCCCTTCTGAAGAGTGTTTCACAAACAATGTATGGTCGGATTGACATTGGCTGAATCCATACCCTTTGACTGCCTTAGTAAATCGATCAAACTATGCCCTCGGTGATTGTTTAAGACCATACAAAGATTTTCGAAGTTTGCATACCTGCTTGGAATTCCATGTCATCTTCAGTCCAGTGGGGATGTCCATGTACACTTCTACCTCTAAGTTACCATTGAGGAAGGCATTTCTTACGTCGAGTTGGTGAAGTGGCCAATCAAGGTTAGCTGCCAAAGATAACAATACACGGACAGTGTTGAGTTTGGCAACTGGAGCGAACGTTTCTTGGTAATCAATCCCATATGATTGGGTGAATCCTTTGGCAACTAATCTAGCCTTATACCTGTGCACATTCCCATCTGCCTTGTATTTTACTGTAAAAATCCACTTACACCCAACCGGTTTCTTACCTCTTGGAAGGTCAGTAATCTCCCAAGTACGATTCTTTTCCAGTGCTTGAATTTCCTCATCAACTGCAGCCTTCCATTTGGGAATTTTTAAGGCTTCCTGAATATTTTGAGGAATTTGTATCTCTATGATGCTAGAAGTAAATGCACGAAAAGTGGGTGATAACTTATCATAAGAAATAAAATTTCCAATGGGATGTTGAGTACATGTTCTTACTCCTTTCCTCCAAGCTATGGGCATATTAAGAATTTCTCTTTCAAACTCAGAATCAACAGTGGAAATAATATTATCTGAGATAGGAGTGTTGTTACCTGGGCTTGAATCAGCATTCGGTTCAATCTCATGGGTCTGTTGAGGAAATGTTCCTTCTTCTGGATCTTCTCGGATGTGCTCCGTTCCCCTTAAGTCAACCATAAATTCGGGATGATCAAATGTTTCTGGTGGTATGGCTTCAGGTGTGATGGGTTCAGGTGTGATGGGTTCAGTGGTGATTGGCTGATCGACTGTGATTTGAGTGATGGGCGGAATGGAAGTGGATTCATTAAGTGATTCGGGGTCCCACCAAAATTGATATTCCTTAGCTGGAGTCTCCCCCTGAATATCGATTTTGGGATAGTAAGGTTGTTTTTCAAAGAATGTGACATTCATTGAATTGTAGATTTTCCTTGTGACTGGAGAGTAGCATTTGTATCCCTTTTGATTTGAAGAATACCCGAGAAGAATGCACTTAATTGACCGGGGATCAAGTTTACTTTTATGTTGTTGACTGATATGAACAAATACGGTGCACCCAAAAAATTTTGGTGGTGTTGTGGAGATGAGACAAGTGGTTGGAAATGATTTTAGGAGTAATTGACAAGGTGTTTGAAAGTTTAGCACTCTAGATGGCATCCTATTGATGAGGTAGGTTGCCGTAAGAACAGCTTCTCGCCAGAATAATTTTGGAACATTTGTGGAGAACATTAGAGATCTTGCCACCTCTAACAAATGTCTATTTTTCCTTTCAGCGATACCGTTTTGTTGCGGGGTATCAACACATGAACTTACATGAACTATCCCCTCTTTTGCTAAAAATTCCCCTAAAATGAGGTTGAAGTAATCCTTAGCATTATCCGACTTTAGAATCTGTATTTTTGACTGAAATTGAGTCTGAATCATTTTTGAATTTTTTTTGAAAATGTGACTCGTTTCAGATTTTTCTTTCATGAGAAATACCCAGGTTAATCTAGTATGATCATCTATGAATGAGATAAACCATCTAGTTCCAGTAACATTTTTTATTTTTGATGGACCCCAGATATCACTATGAATCATTGAGAATGGACTGGATGCTTTATAGGGTTGAATGGGAAAATTGGATCGAACTTGTTTTGATAGCTGGCAGATTTCACACTCAAAAGGTTTTGGATTTTTATTAAATAGAGAAGGAAATAAGTGTTTAAGATACGTAGCACTGGGATGCCTTAATCGATAGTGCCACAATAGGATTGCACTATCTTTATTTTGATATGAAGCTGAAAAACAATTACCACCAATTTGAGGTTGCTTTTTGGGATCGTGATTCTTGTTTAGAAGATAGAGTCCAGAACATTCCTCAGCATTGCCAATCATCTTCCCCGAATCCAGATCCTGAAATATACAACGAGAGGAGGAAAATTTAGAAATACACCTATTATCTTTAGTAAGTTTACTAATTGACAATAGGTTACAATCCAGTTTAGGAACAAGAAGAACAGAGTGAAGAACAAGGTCTTTTGATAACACAACTGAACCTATACCAGTAACCTTAGTTAAGGACCCATCTGCAATTCGAACTGATAAGTTATCTGGGCAGGGTTTATATGTATCAAATATTGTCATATCTCCCGTCATATGGTCAGATGCTCTTGAGTCCACAATCCATGTGTATTTGTGGTTTTTCCCGACAATAAATGCACATAAAAATTTACCTTTGTGAGTCAAAAAACCCGAACCAATAACCTGGTTGGATGATGGGTCATTCTGTGATTGTGCCAACAGAAGGGGAGATAGCAATTTCTGGAGTATCTCCATCTGCTCCTTGTTGAACGGAGTTTCAGTTTGAGTTTGAGTTTGTGGTGGTTGTCCACTAGCAATTACATGGTTACCTCGTCCTTCATATGGTTGGCGTGGCTTCCAGTCTGCTGGTTTTCCATGGATCTTCCAGCATGTTTCCTTCAAGTGACCTGGCTTTCTGCAGTGATCACACCAAGGTCTCCCTCCTTTTGATCTTTGGCGGTTTTCAATTGAAGTGAATTGGGTCTTAAGGGCTGAACTTTCTGTCATGTTCAATTGTTGGTGAGTTCCCATCATGAGATTTTTCCGGCTTTCTTCACGACGAACCTCAGAGAAGGCTTCTCTGAGACTGGGTATGGGTTTTGTTCCCATTATTCTACCTCTGATTTCATCAAGATTTCTGTTTAACCCTAGCAAAAATTTAAACACACTTCCACAATCTTTTTATACAACACACCATCAGTACCACAACTCCAGTTATGAATTTCAAAAGTATCAAGTTGACGCCATAGACGAGTGAGGGTATTGAAATATTCAGTTACCGTAAGATTGTCTTGGCGCAGATCATGGAGTGTGCCTTCAATTTGGATGATTTCTGATGTGTTTTCTTTGTCTGAGAATGTTTCCTTTGCCACGTCCCAGATTTCTTTGGCAGTGTCGAATGACAGAAAATTTTCACCAATGTTTGTGGTCATAGAATTAACTAACCAAGACATAACCATGTTATTTTCTGCTATCCACCTTTTGTAGGTTGATGCTGTTGATTCTGGTGCCGTCGAGACTCCAGTTATATATTCATCTTTTTCCTTTCCCCGTATGAACATCAATATGGACTGAGACCATTGCAGATAATTTTGTCCATTTAGTTTGTGTGCTGTGATTTGAAGATGAGAAGAGGTTTCCATTTGGTGGGAGGATGAAGATGATGGGATGGTGATATTTGAAGAAGAAGTGGATGAGTTGGTAGCCATTCTAAGGGCTGGTCCGTATTTAGGCATATACCATTTGGTGGGAGGATGAAGATGATGGGATGGTGATATTTTTGCTAGGGATTTGAAGAAGATGATGATGCAGTGTTACACCTGCTCTGATACCATGAAGATACACACAATATATTGAACAATGTTTTATTATTGTGCTCTGTTTTGTATCATTGACAGAGATGAACATAAATAGGCTACAAAGTTCTATTTACATGGAAAGAAAAAATACATTGCTGGAATTAAGAAGATCTGCACATTATGCAGATTTGATATTATTCTTGCACAGATTTGGGAAGATCAGCAGGGTGCTAAATATGGAATGCAGGTAACGGCTTGATTTTCCACACTAACTTATCCTATAGTTTTGTATAAGTTTTACTGAAAACTCTCTTTTGAAATTTTAAATACAAAAAAATTATAATTTATAGCTTGTATTAAATCTATTATTTCAAACCATGACCATAATAGTTGAGATTGTTTTTGAAAATTCGTTTCGTTCAGAAATACATCAAAATAATGTTTTTTTGTATGTTTTAAAAAATATTTTTGACATCACCACATCAAAAAGATCTAAAAACACAAAAAAATATTTAATTTAAAAAAAATCAAAAAAACAATTTAAAAAAAAAAAAACACTTTTGAAACGTAATGTAAAACACCATTTAATACCAACTGCTAGCTATTAATATATATTAATAACTAAACTATTTAACTGGATGATGAGGGGTAAGCAACTTCAAAAATAATACAGTCATAATGAAAACCCATCTAGGGCTAAAGCAACTTGTAAGAAAACAATAATTTTAGTACGTAAAGAAAAAGAAGAAGAGTCTTTTTTTTTCTTCATGAACACTCATCATCATTAAGAATAATTTATAGGAAGACTTGAGAGCCTAACTTAGCACACGTACCAAGATAGAGACCCCCAACTTAATAAGGTAAGCTCATCAAGTCAACCAATTTAAGTTAAAATGATATATGGTATTAAATTCCTAAACTTTAATTTACATCAATTTGTCATAAAATTTACTTTTAATGGCACATAAAATACAGTAATTCTTAAGATTTGTCATCGTTATTTTTTTAAATAGTTTTTGTTTAAAATAATATTTTTTTCTGTCCCTAAAAGATGAAAAAAATCAAAGTACTTTAAAAAAAAAAACAAATAAATTTCTAACTAATAGTGCTTTTTTTTTACCACGATGTCAGACATGTTTTTGTTCCAACCCGGAGTTGCGTTGGAATAAAAAAATAAAAACTGAAAATCGCGATCTTCTATCCATAGAATCCATGCTTAAATAGGAATTTGAATATCCTGCCTTATTTTAGAAACTTTTCTTGGATCAAAAGTGAAATTTTCTCTGATTCTAATTTAGTTTTGAGTAGCAGTTTTCTAATGTATTGGTTTAAGAGGGTGTTTAAGAGTTTAATTGTAGTTGTTTTTTAAAATATTTTTTATTTAGAAATGTATTAAAATAATATTTTTTTAAAATAATATTTTTAATATCAACATATACAAATAATCTAAAAACATTAAAAATAATTTCATCTAAAACAAAAAAAAGTATTTTTTCTTTAATAAAACACTTTTAAAGTGCTCTCCGAACACCTTCTAGTTAATGATGGATTGTCATTAAGGTGCAAATAGTTTTATTAGGAAATTGAATATAGTTTACAATAATCATGTGTCCTTTCTTGCATACTACGCAATCGATGGTGTGAAAATTTAGAAGTGTGATTCAGTGTTTTTTATTTAAAAATATATTAAAATATTTTTTTTATTTTTAAAAATTATTTTTGACATTAACACATTAAAATGATTTAAAAATATCAAAATTTTTAATTTTTTTAAAATAGGTTTGAAATACAATGTCAAACACCTTCTATTTCTCGTAAACTTGCACACAAATTCAATTCATATTGCCAAGAAAATGAGGGTTGCTAAATTAAGTTGGATTTATCAATTGTTTTGGATAAATGACAAAGATGGTATGAATCCTAATTTAACTTTTGGTACCTCTCAATGATGGCCGAAGATATAATAAAAGTCATATGATAAAAGAATCATCCGGAGAACATACAAACAAAGCACACTGAAATTAAATAAATAAAACTAATGGCATGATAGGAGGTAGATGGCGAGGCCCGGAAATGGTTAGGTTTGGCCGGCGCCCCTCATCTCGATCGTCTGGCAACTTGGAGAAATGTCATCTTCCTTGCTCAGCTGCGATACAAGAATTTAAAATTATGCCATCAATTAACTTGGAGAAAATTATGCCATTTCACTTGAAAATATCATCAATTACCAGCTGTTGATTGAAGCTCATTTCGGACAGAATAGAGTTGAGCAACGGCGTCGCTGATTTTCATGCGCTCTCTCGGCAATTCAACAGAACATGAGATTCCAATTCGGAATATTGAATTCAAGAACTCAAGAATTGTGCTGCTAAATTCCTGAGCAAGAGTTGGATCTGTAATCTGGTTCACTTGTTCCGGCACAGCTCTCTTTGCGTAGTCATGAAGATTTGAGCCATCTCTAAACATTTCATCAGTTGGCCTCTTTCCTGTGAACATCTCCAGCAACAGTATGCCATAGCTATACGTGTCACCACAGGCTGACACTCCATTTCCTACGCCATACTCTACAGTTCATAACGAAAACATGCAATTTAGTTTGCCTTTTCAAAACACATTTAGCAGTAAGAGATTGGAAGATTGATAATTTTACTACCTGGAGGAGCATAACCTATAGTTCCTCTTACTCCAATGGAAGTCGATTCATTTGGTGGACAGTCAGGGCTTGCTTCAGGAAGAAATTTTGCTAGCCCAAAGTCACCTACATGTCCAGTGAATTCATCGTCGAGAAGAACATTGCTTGGTTTAAGATCACAATGAGCTATTGGGATTTCACAATAATGATGAAGGTACTCTAGTGCACACGCAACATCGATGGCAATGTTGAGTCTCCGGCGGAGATTCAGAATCAGCGGCGCGCCACCTCCTGTAGCAGATGGATGCAGCCAATCGTCTAGACTCCCATTTGCCATGAACTCATAAACTATGGCCTTGAAATCGTTCCCGTGGTAATCAATACTTGAGCATGCAGTCAAAACCCTGACAAAATTCCGGTGTCTGATGTTTCTCTGGGCTTCACATTCAGCTATGAAACTCCTGGAAGCTCCTTGACGCATGAGATTCAGCACTTTGACAGCAATTAACATTCCATTTTCCTCAAGTATTCCCTTATACACAGACCCAAAGCTACCTGTACCAACCAAATTCGCTGAAGAGAATCTATCGGTAGCTTTTAAGAGAGTTTGGTAGGACACCTCCATTAGCGCATTCCGCTTAGAGCTCGATTTAAACTCTCTTCTTTTCCTTCTTGACGTTCTGAGAAATAAACAAGTGACAACAAGGGCCAGTGCTAGAAGCACGGCAATCGCAATGATTGCCATCTTCAATTTGTGGTTCAGCCTCTTTGGTTGGTGGATATTGCATCTCGGCAGCCCAATATCATTGTCACCACCACCGCATAGATGGCTATTTCCTATGACTGAAACTACAGTTGAGTTCTTGAAAATTCCTTCATCTGGTACCATGCCCTCGAGGTTATTATACGAGAGATCCAGCATCTCTAATGAGTTGAAGCCCTGAAAAAACTCTGGAATTTTCCCTGACAAGTTGTTGTGAGAAAAGTTGAACTGTACAACTCCTCTCAGTGAACTCAATGATGAAGGAATAGACCCATGAAAGAAGTTGGAATTCATGTACAAGCCTTCAAGACTTACACAACCCCCAAGACCACTAGGAATCTCACCTGATAACATGTTTAGAGATACATCTAAGATTGACAGATATATTAACTTTCCTATTTCGATGGGGAGGGAACCCGACAAATTGTTTTTAGAAAAACAAATATACAGTAATGAGAAGATCCCAAAAAGTCCTGGGGGTATGTCACCACTGAGATTGTTTTTACACATATTCAACATAATGAATCTTTGAATGGTGCTAGATATTTTGTGTTGTTTATAGATGATTTTAGTAGATTTTGTTGGGTGTATTTCCTTAAAACCAAAGGGGAAGTTTTTGAGGTGTTCTTGAGGTTCAAAACTGCGACTGAGAAGGAATCCAGCTGCAGCTTGAAGATTTTAAGGTCTGATAATGGGAGAGAATTTACCTCCCATAAATTTGAAGAATACCTAGTTAAAGAGGGTATTAAGCATCAATTAACCATCCCTTACACCCCTCAACAAAATGGTGTAAGTGAGAGAAAAAATAGGACCTTAATGGAGATGGCAAGATGCCTTATCTATGAGAAGAAATTGCCCTTGAAATTCTGGGCTGAGGCTGTGAGCACAGCCACTTACCTCTTAAATAGGATGATAACAAGGTCATTAGGAGATAAAACACCCTATGAAGAGTGGCATGGACATAAACCAAGCATAGATCATCTAAAGGTATTTGGCAGCCCCTGTTATGTGCTTCAGCCTGAGATTAAGAGAAGGAAATTGGACCAAAAATCTGAGGTTGGGATTTTGATAGGTTATAGCTCAAATTCAAAGGGCTATAAGGTTTTTGATTTGAAAACAAACCAAGCTGTAATAGCTAGAAATGTTAAGGTGGCTGAGAGCCAAATATGGAATTGGGATGATGAGAAAAGTTTAGGTATAAACAATGATCATGCACCCGAGACTGATGATGAAACTGAATCTGAGGATGAAGACCAATCAGTGAGGGGGACTAGGTTGCTTAGTAACATCTATGATAGATGTAATTTGGTTGAAATTGAACCAAATAATGTAGAAGAAGCCATGGATTCTCAAACTTAGGTGGCAGCAATGAAGGAGGAGTTAATGATGATAGAAAAGAATGAAACATGGCAGTTTGTTGATAGACCTAAGCATAGAAAATTTATTGGTGTTAAGTGGGTTTATAAAACAAAATTGAATGCTGATGGTAGTATCAATAAGAACAAAGCTAGACTTGTAGTTAAAGGATACTCACAAGAGCAAGGGATTGATTACCATGATACTTTTGCCCCTGTTTCAAGAATGGACACTATCAAGTTGCTGCTTATGTTGGCTGCCCAAAAGGAATGGTTGGTTTGGCAAATGGATGTCAAATCAACATTTTTAAATGGTACTTTGAATGAAGAAATATATGTGGAACAACCACAAGGTTTTGAGGATGAATCAAATTTGAACAAAGTTTACCTTCTAAAGAAAGCTTTGTATGGTTTGAAACAAGCTCCTAGAGCTTGGTATAGCAAATTGGATGATTATTTGACAAGCTTGGGGTTTGTGAAAAGCTTGAATGAAGCCACTCTATATGTGAAGAAGGTTGATGATCACATTTTGATAATCTCAGTGTATGTAGATGATTTGTTGATTACGGGTAACAATGAAAAATTTGTTGATGAATTCAAGATGAACATGAAGAACAAGTTTGAGATGAATGAACTTGGATTATTAGCATACTTTCTTGGGATGGAAATAACTCAATCAAAGGAAGGTTGCTTTGTATGTCAAAAGCAATTTACAACAAAAATGCTAAACAAGTTTGCAATGGAAAATTGCAAACCAGTTAGCACACCAATGGTGCTTGGTATGAAGCTCACAAAAACTGATGGTGCTCCCTCTGCAGATGGAAGAATTTATAGAAGTTTGATTGGAAGTTTATTGTATTTATCTTCCACACGACCTGACATTGTGTTCACTGTCAACTACCTCTCAAGATTCATGCAAGATCCCAGCCAAATACACTACATTGCAGCCAAAAGAGTGTTGAGATACCTAAGAGGAACACTGGAATTTGGCAAGATGAACACTGTCAAATTGAAAGGATTTTGTGACAGTGATTGGGGTGGGAGTGATGAAGAGATGATGAGCACTTCAGGGTATTGTTTTTCAATGGGGGAATGCATCTTCTGTTGGAATTCAAAGAAGCAATCAGTAGTTGCACATTCAACTGCTGAAGCTGCATACATTGCAGCATTTGTGGCTGCCAATGAACTTGTTTGGTTGAGGAAGATTTTGAAGGATTTGGATTGTGATCAAGTGGAACCTACTGAGTTGTTTTGTGACAACATGTCTGCAATTGCTATTTCCAAAAATTCAGTGTTTCATGATAGAACAAAACACATGAAAATCAAGTTTCATGCTATTCGGCAATTCCAGCAAGAAGGAGAACTGGAGATGAAGTACTGCTGTTCTAAGGAACAATTGGCTGACTTATTTACCAAAACTCTACCAAAGGAAAGGTTTGAAGAACTAAGAAGAATGGTGGGAATGCGCAATCCAGGAATCAAGGAGGAGTGTTGAAATTCTGGATTGATTCCAGGTCTGCCAAGCTGACAGGAGAAGAAGCTAACGAATTGAAGATTGAAGAGTCATGTTTAATTGTTTCCTGTTTTAAATTCAATGTAATCAAGATGATTAACATCCAATAGATAAGAAGTCAACATTATTCAGTTAATTCAGTTAAAAGTCAAAGTTTAGATAAGTTTCAATTGTAACTGATTTTTGTAATTCTAGCCGTTGTAAGTTTTTGATTCATATAAATAAAGCTAATGGGATGGCAGTAACCATACGAAAAATTCTGCCCATGTTCACGTTCTTTTAATTCAAAAATCAGAGTTTTGTGTTCTTTATTTTCTGGAATTTTCCCTTCATTTCTGGAAAAATTCCCGTCCCCAGATTTTTAATCTCTACAGTACCTGTTCTCAGGTTTTTTTTAATTCGTCCGTACAGATTTGAACAGTACATGTTCTTATCAGAAATTTGACATTTTCTTCAAAATTCAACATGGTATCAGAGCAGAATTAGATCTTTGAAAAGGGATTTATAGTGAAACACGAGTGATTAGAAAAAGAAAGATTATTCAAGGTTAATTAAATCTTGAAAGGGAAAGAAGAGTTTTTTCATGAATTTGCAGATTTCTTCAAATCAAGAAATTTGACTTGATTTGTTCTTTAAAAGGATAATCAATTGATATCCTTGTTCTCTGTGTTGTGAAGTCTTGGAAGTGAATTGCAAAGAAGAGGAAAAATTTCGAGCTGACAGGTTTTGACAGAAATGGATGCATCATTTTCTTCAAAATCTCCAATCTTCACAGGAGTGAACTATGGAGTCTGGGCAGTAAAGATGAAGATATATCTTAAAGCCTTCGACCTGTGGGAAGATGTGGAGGTTGACAGGGAACCAACTCCCTTGAATCCAACAATGGCCCAACTTAAATACTTTAATGAACAAAGAGCAAAGAAATTCAAAGCTCTTACTTGCATTCATAATGCAGTAAGTGAGGAAATCTTCTCAAGAATCATGGCGTGTGAAACAGCTAAGGAAGCTTGGGACAAATTAAAAGCAGAATTTCAGGGTGATGAAAAATCTAGGAAAATGTAGATTTTAACCTTGAAGAGACAGTTTGAAGGCCTGAAGATGAAAGACTCAGAAACAATCAAGGAATTTTCTTCAAATGTGTCCAAGATTGTAAACCAAATGACTCTGCTTGGAGAAGAAATTCAAGAAGAAAGAGTTGTGGAGAAAGTACTTGTCAGCTTACCAGAAAAATTTGAGAACAAGATATGTTCTTTGGAAGATTCAAAAGACTTCACTTCAATGAGTCTTCAAGAATTAATCAATGCCTTGCAAGCTGTAGAGCAAAGGCAGGCATTTAGACAAGAAAACACAAGTGAGGAAGCCTTCACTGCTGGATTTAAAGGAAGAACAAAATTCCATAATTTGCAAGTGTTCTTCAAGAACTCAGAAAACAGAACCAATTCTGGAAAATCATGGCAGAGCAAAAATTGGCCAAATAATGCCAACAACAACTTCAATGCAAGGGGGAAGGAAAGAAGAGAACAATTTCCCACCTGCAAGTACTGTCAAAAGACAAATCATCTTGAGTCATTTTGTTGGCTCAAGAATGCTCAATGTCGAAAATGCAAGCAATTTGGACACATTCAAAATTTTTGCAAGAACAACACCTGAAAAGGTTGAATCCTATATCCAAACCCGTCAATAAAGAAAGATTGAAGATTGAGGGTGGAATGACAGCTGAAAACATATTATCCATTAGATTTAAAATCTTGAGATTCTTTAATTTTCCTAGAGTAGTAGGAACATTCCCAGACAGAATTTTATTTTTTTCTAGCTGAAGGATCTCAAGGGAGGATAGATTCCCTAAAGAAGGAGGGATGGTCCCTGTTAGACCATTGATTTGCAGAGTAAGGTTTTTGAGCTTCGACAAAGAGCCTAGCTCCACAGGAATTTCTCCTGTCAGGTTGTTGTTTTCAATCTTCACTGAAATAAGGTTAGAGCAATCAGATATGCTAGGAGGGATTTGACCAGAGATGGAATTATTGTGAAGAGACAATACTTGCAAGCTACGTAAACGGCCAACTTGTGGAGGGATTTCATGAAAGAAACTATTGTTTTGAAGGTATAGTTCCTTTAAAAAGCTCAGATTGCCAATATGGGGTGATATGGTACCTGAAAGTTTGAGGGACTGTAGGGCTAACACTCTAACCCTTTGGTGCCTAGGACCACAAGAGACGCCATATGAAAGTGTTTAAAGAAGAAAAAAAACAGAAACAGAGGAAAAACAGAGGATGATGAACCTAGAAAATAATCTGCACAGTAGATGTTTTTTACTGTTCACGCAGCTTTGATAATTTGCAGAATTGAATTGTTTAAAAACTGAATTGCAACCTTACAATTTATAGAAGAGAAAGACACCCACGACAACCATGATATGGACTCCACTATCATGTAACACGCTGCCACAAAGACACGATTGAAGAACCACTACGCAGACCACTACGCAGCAGACCACTACGCATGAAGTGAGCTGAATAAGCTGCACTGTCATTTACACGTAATCAACAATTTCCTAAAGACTCGGACAACCTTGACTCACTTGAAGTGCAGGTGAATTAAACAACAATGACTAAAAAATAATTAATCAAACAATGCAGGACTAAAATAAATAACTAACACTCCTCCATATTTTAGGAGCTGCAAATACCAAGTTTCTGCCTCCGAAATTTGAACTTGTTGGCTGGCAATGGCTTTGTGAAAATGTCAGCAAGTTGATCTTCAGACTTGCAGTAAATGAGACTAATTTCACCTTCCTTCTGCACTTCCCTCAAAAAGAAATATTTGATCTTGAAATGCTTCGTTCTCCCATGAAAAACTGGATTGCACGAAATTGCAATTGCTGCTTGATTATCCACAAACAATTCGGTTTGTTCCAATTGATTCCAGTATAAGTCACGACATAATTTTCTCAGCCAGACCGCTTGGTTTGCTGCAGCTGTTGCAGCAACAAATTCGGCCTCAGCAGTTGATTGTGCCACAGTTTCTTGCTTCTTCGAGCTCCATGAAAATACTCATGATCCCAAGCTGAAACAGTAGCCAGAGGTGCTCTTCATGTCATCCACAGAACCTCCCCAATCACTGTCAGAAAATCCCAGCAGTTTGGAATTTTGACATTTCGTAAATTTTATACCAAAGGCAACAGTCCCTTTGATATATCTAATTACTCTCTTTGCTGTTTTGAGATGATTTTCGCTAGCACAATGCATAAAGCAAGAAAGGATGCTAACAGCAAATAGAATATCTGGTCTAGTTGCCGTTAAATACATTAGACAACCAACCATGCTTCTGAAATAATTTTCATCCACCTTGTCTACACCATCATCTTTGCTTAAACTCTCCTTCGAATTCATTGGAGTAGCCATAGCCTTGCAATCTTCCATGTGGAATTTCTTGAGAATTTCCTTGGCATATTTTCTTTGGCAAATGAAGACTTCATGCTCTTCTTGCTTAATTTCCATCCCAAGAAAATATGACGTTAACCCAAGGTCTGTCATTTTGAAAATCTCCATCATCTCCCCTTTGAATCCATCAATTTGCTTAATGTTGCTTCCTGTAATTAGAAGATCATCAACATAAAGAGAGACAATAAGCAAATCATTTTCTTTATGCTTCACATAAAGAGTGGCTTCGGACAGGCTCTTCATAAATCCCAGCCGTAATAGGTGCTCATCAATCTTGCTATACCATGCTCTAGGTGCTTGTTTCAAGCCATATAGAGCCTTCTTCAGCAAATAAACCTTCTCTTCTTGTCCTTGTGCAACAAAACCTTCAGGTTGATCCACATAAATCTCCTCCTGCAAGCTGCCATTGAGAAAGGCGGATTTTACATCCAATTGAAAAACCTTCCATCCATTTTGAGCTGCCAATGCTAACACAGTTCTGATGGTGTCAAGTCTGGCTACCGGTGCAAATGTATCGGAGTAATCAACTCCAAAAATTTGTGAGTAGCCCTTTACGACAAGTCTGGCCTTGTACTTGTTGATGGATCCATCTGCGTTCAGTTTTGTCCTGAACACCGATTTTACGCCAATCACCTTCCTGTTTTTTGGCCTTTCAACCAGCACCCAAGTCTTGTTCTTCTCTATCATTGACATCTCCTCTTCCATGGCCTTCAGCAGCATCTCATTTTTGACAGCTTCAAAGTAATCAGCAGGCTCACATACAGCCACATTACATCTTTGATAGATGTCTTGAAGCAGCCTTGTTCCACGAATTGGTTCCTCATCTTTCAAGTCTGTTTCTTCTTCTTCTGCTGGTTGAAGAACAGATGTGGATATGAGTTTGCTGCTGCTTGTTTCACTTGTTGGCTCCCAATTCCACTTTTGCTCCTCATTGAAAATCACATCTCGGCTCACAACTATCTTCCTTGTCTTTGGTTGATAGACTTTGTACGCCTTTGAAGATGAGCAATACTCGATGAAGATGCGAGGTTCTGATTTTTTATCTAGCTTATCTCGCTTGACCTGTGGAATGTGAGAAAAACATACACAACCAAACACTCTTAGAAAATTGAGTGAAGGTTTGTAGCCATACCAAGCCTCAAATGGCGTCATGTTTTTGACAGCTTTTGTGGACATCCTGTTCTGCAAATACACAGCCGTGCTTGCTGCTTCGGCCCATAAATTTTTGGGCAAGTCCTTCTCATGCAGCATGCTTCTTGCCATCTCCATAATGCTGCAATTTCTCCTCTCACTCACTCCATTTTGCTGAGGAGTGTAAGGGGCAGTAAGTTGGTGTTCAATACCAGCTTCTTCGCAAAATGTGTTGAATGCCGAAGATGTGTATTCAGTTCCATTGTCAGTCCTCACGGTCTGAATTTTGCAGCCACTTTGGTTTTCCACAAGCCTCTTGAAATTCCAGAACACTCCAGCCACTTCTGACTTGAATTTCAAGAAAAAATCCAGCACATTCGCGAAAAATCGTCAATGAAAATGACATAGTATCTGCTACCTGCGAATGATTCAGTTCTGTGAGGACCTGCCACATCTGAGTGAATGAGCTGCAGCTTGCGAGTGGCTTTCCATGATGAAATTGGAAAAGCTCTTCGTCTTTGTTTTCCAAATTTGCAAGCATCACAGATTTGGAAATTTTCATCAAATGTTGGTAATCCAACCTTCAATTTCATGGCCTGCATACGTTGCAAGTGACAGTAGCCAAGCCTCTTGTGCCACAATTCTGTGTGGCTAGCTGCTGTAGTAAATGCTAAAAGCTCTTCTTTTATTGGATTAAAAGAGAAGCTTTTCCCCTTCATTTTGACTTTGAGAATATCCTCTCTATTAGCATCAAACACTTGACAGCAACCATCTTCAAAGACCACTTTAAGACCCCTTTCAATTAGCTGGCCAACAATTAGCAAATTTTGGTTAATTTCTGGAACATAAAGAACATCAAAAATTAACTTGACGCCACTGCTGCTAGTGATGGTGATGGTTCCTTTCCCTTCAACAGAAATATAATCACCATTACCAATTTTAACTTTGGTAATTTCAGTCGGCATTAAGCTTTTGAAAAGCTTTTTGTCATTTTTCATGTGATTTGTATAACCTGAATCAATTAACCAACTTTCAGTGGAGGTTTCACTTACAAAACAGGTTGCTACGAAGAGTTGATCTTCATCTTCTTCCTCGGCAATTTGAGTTGCACTCTCCTGCTGCTGCTGTTGATTTTTCCCTTTGCAAATCACGGCTTCATGTCCAAGCTGGTTGCATTTTGCACACTTTGCATCAGGTCTCCTCCAACATTTGAATGGGGGATGACCTTCCTTGTTGCAGTGATGACAAGGAGGATATTTGCCCTTGAAGCTTCCCTTTTTGCTGCTATTGTGTGCTGCGGCAGATCCAGAAAAATTGCCATCTTGACCCTTCTTCTTTTTCCACTTGCTTTTATCACCTCCATGATGCTTTGCAAACAAAGCTCCTTCGGTCTTGACCTCCTCTCTCATGTGTCTCCTTTGCTCTTGTGCTTGCAAAGAATTCAACAATTCTGCCATAGAGATTTTTGACAGGTCCTTGGTATTTTCCAAGGTAGTAATTGTAGCTTCATACCTCTCAGGTACAGTAACTAACAATTTTTCAACAATTCTGGAATCACTAAAATCAGAACCAAGTAGTCTGATTTTGTTTGCAATTCCAAGAAGTCTGTCTGAATACATCTTAAATGTTTCAGACTCCTTCATTTTTTGCAACTCGAAATCCCTGATGAGATTCAATACCTGCATTCCTCTTATCCTTTCATCTCCTGCATATTCTTCTTTGAGATAATCCCAGATGGATTTTGCTGACTTGTGAGACATGACCCGAGTGAAAATTGTTGCTGAAACCGCAGCAAACAAGCATGCTTTGGCCTTTGATTTCTTTGTCTTCAACTCCTTATGAGTTTTGATTTGCGTCATGGTGGGATTGTTTGCAAGTGCAGGAATTGCATAATCCTCTTCCACTGCATCCCAAAGATCCATTGCTTCAAGGTAAGTCTCCATACGGACAGCCCACATGTGATAATTGTCTCCATCGAAAATTGATGGAGCAATTGAAGAGAAGCTTGATTCAGACTCCATGATCGCAACACACAAACAAGACAACCTCACACACAGATCCCTCAAGAATAAAGCTCTGATACCAATTGAAAGTGTTTAAAGAAGAAAAAAAACAGAAACAGAGGATGATGAACCCAGAAAATAATCTGCACAGTAGATGTTTTTTACTGTTCACGCAGCTTTGATAATTTGCAGAATTGAATTGTTTAAAAACTGGATTGCAACCTTACAATTTATAGAAGAGAAAGACACCCACGACAGCCATGATATGGACTCCACTATCATGTAACCACTACGCAGCAGACCACTACGCATGAAGTGAGCTGAATAAGCTGCACTGTCATTTACACGTAATCAACAATTTCCTAAAGACTCGGACAACCTTGACTGACTTGAAGTGCAGCTGAATTAAATAACAATGACTAAAAAATAATTAATCAAACAATGCGGGACTAAAATAAATAACTAACACTCCTCCATATTTTAGGAGCTGCAAATACCAAGTTTCTGCCTCCGAAATTCGAACTTATTGGCTGGCAATGGCTTTGTGAAAATGTCAGCAAGTTGATCTTCAGACTTGCAGTAAATGAGACTAATTTCACCTTCCTTCTACACTTCCCTCAAAAAGAAATATTTGATCTTGAAATATATGGAGGGGATATTTAACATTTTTGTGATAGAGGCTTGTGAGTGGAGTATTTGGCATGCAGGATTACCAAAAAATAGGAATTGTGTTGTGTGTGACTTGGGAGTAATATACAATATTTTGAAGACATGACTGTTTGTGGTAGTGTTGCACAGTTAAAGAACAGATCACAACCTTGGCGGTTCAAAAGCAAGTTGAAGATGTGAGTGTCAGTTGGATATGATAGGATCAATGGACTGGATTTTGGATGAATGGGAGCTGAACCAAGAGGCTCAAATGTGCAAGGGGTACATATACGTGACAGTGGACAGACTTGGCGTGAAGATACTGTAGGCTTATTTCGATGAGGATGTCAATTTCTTATGGTATGAGAGGTTTGTAACAGTGTTGAATAAGCCATATATAAGCTGATGAGAAATGTTGTGTCAAAGACATAATACGTAGTGACGGTCGTGAGGCAATCTCACACCGCAACTAAATTAAGTAGCGAAAGTAGTGCTAGTGAGTTTGGCAACACACATTGGTTCATACAAGTCATGGGAGGTGATTTGCATGAACGTGGGGCATGGATAAGTAATGTTCAAAGGTGGTAAAAAACACATCCAAAACTGGCAGTTGGGTGTTAATAGTTAAACATAGATTGTGGGGGACAAATGGCTAGAACATGGGGCATAGTTGGGATTTCTCTACAAACCACTAAGATCACAAGGACATGGGGGAGAAACTATCCCTCAATTGTTGGAACAAAAGCCACTAATTGCATGGAGAACATTAGTGAGAAAGTACACCATAATGTCATAGAAAATAGGGATGATGGTTTTCCTTATAACTCACTTATGTTTGTCTATAAATAGGCTAGAAAGCCTTGGCTATGTAGCATGCAATCTTTGTGCAGATCACACATTAGAGGTCGATTGTGCGACAATAGGCTTCTTTCACCGAAGGGAGCGATGGGATCCATTGTATATGGTATAATTCTTTTATTTACAAGATTAATAAATGTTAGGTTTTTTCCTGTATATGTTGTACACTTACTCTACATTCCTTTTTACTTTTGTGTTTCGCTATCTTATAACTTGTGATAGTTTTAAGAACCTCTTCGATGTGGGTTACATTTAGTTGTAGGCAAACACAACTTAAAGAGTGATAAAAGGTCGAGTCTAGTAGGAGGCTGAGTTGTCGTACAGGGGTTGATTTTAGGCGAATAGTTTGATCCCGTGACAATTGCCATCTTGATTTATGAAAACATTGCCAAATTTATTTTTATATTTGATACATCATATCGAAATGGGCTAATTAGCTGCAACTATTTAAAATAATAATCTACCATTTTTATGAAGAAAATCTTCTAAACATAGAATTTGAGCAATATTTAATGACATTTTGACTTGTTCACATAATTAGGAAATAAAATAAAGGACACTTAACCCTGAATTGGTTGGCCAAAACATTGTTACTTTTTTTCAAATAAATTTGTGCTATAGTCCATAGATAATTAATTTGATTTAGTTCACCATCATATCAAACAATAGTTCTACCCATGATTTTAACAAGATATGTGCTCTACATGTTTTGTTTTTTTCATGTTGTGTCCATATAAGCTATAAAATATAATAGAAAATAGCTGGTGGTTTGAAATTATTTCAATATTAGAAAACAATATATAGAAGTTATACTTATTAGTCTTCTATCTCATGAAATTTAGAATCATTTATCTGATAATGTTTTAAGAAAAGTAAGAAATAGTCATTTATTTGGAACCCCACCCCTTTGCATTTAACTATTGATGGCCAACAATTCTTTTTAGGTGAAGTTCAGCTTTTCTAAATAAATTTGAAATGAAAAGCAAAGCAAGAAAACATGGTTGAGAAAATTGCTCACAACCAAGAAAATAACACAACAAAATATCTCTTACATGCAAATGGTTAATATGCGCAACAAACATATCAATAACAAAAGCCGCATATATTCACAATTCCAAACATTGAGATTCGATAGTTTAGTTTTATTTATCTTAAAATCAATTAAAGAGTTTCAAAATATAAATCAAGAATAACATGTTAAACTTGATTGGAGACAATAATATCCTGATTTAAATATAGGTGATTAAAGAGAGATATAGTTCAAGTATATATGATGTAAGATCCTTAGAACAAAGAAATAAATAAGAAATAATTAGGATGACTAGGTAGTTATTATAAATTATCTTGAGTGCAATATGGTGAGTGGATAATAATTAAAAACTACTTTGAATGGAATATGGTGAGTGAGTAATTATTATAAGTTATCCTAAACTTTCATATTCAAAGAGGGATGCAAGGAAAATCATAGTCAATAACAACAACTAAACAAAAATCAGCATAGTTGCTCTGCTATTGAACTGAATTTTCAGAATCTTCAAAACTAGTTTATCAGCAGACTTTTAATCTTTTAGGCATCAATTAGTAGGCATATAACTTGTAGGCAAACAACTTGTAGGATGATAATTTATAAGCGATAATTAGTAGGCTTGTAGTTTCCAGTGTAATCTAGCAGACTTGCAAGTTTCATTACAAAAAAATAGAAAATACCAAAAATATATCAATCCATGTTTTTCTATCAAGGAATTCCCGAGCTTGTTTGTAATCAATTGAAGAATCATCAAAAGAATATAATTTCTTTGATCTTGAGTTGTTTTGCATTCAAAACATTAAGGCTAATTGATCATTTCACAAGTTTTTAATTTTCTTTTAGAATTTTAAAAGATCACTAAATTTTAAATTCACTTTTGAAAAATATCATTACAAGTTTAGAACTACAAGTTTGAAGTTGTAGGATTAATGTTTAAAGTTTAAATTGTTGACATCAAATTTTACATCTAACTTTGAAATTCAAATTCTTCTTAATTGAAATAGTAAAAAAGAAAACCATACATAACCGGCGACCATAGGGGGAGTGTCTTTTTTTTCTTATTTAAAACCATGGCATTGAAAAATCAAAATTACCATAAACCTTGAAGGAAATAGAAGAATATATGGACATCTCTATTAAAAAAGGAAATAGGGAATTAATCTTTAAAGGGTTAAAAGTAGAATATGAAGAAGGGGAAGACAAATTCATGAGTGTAAAAGAGAGAGATATACACACTTTGAATAAAGGGTGGAAGAAGCTAAAAAGGTACTTAAATAGAGATGTAAGCTTCTTTTTGAAGAATCTAAGGGGAAAAATAAAGATTAAGATGATTGAAGATTACTACAACTAGATTATGGCAATGAATGAGAGATTTACTCGCGTCATTCTAGAGTCCAATGTTAAAGAGAGATAAAATGGTGAGAAAAGTGTACACCATTATATGAATTAGTTATGTAAGGAGGAGACGTATTACCCCTAGTATACCCTACCCATGGTAAACTACTATATTGTCTTGTTTCTATCTGTGTATACTATCAAAGGTTCAAGATAAATCTCCTTCCACGACGAAGTGTCTACCATACCAAGTTAAATCTAGAGTTATGTGGATCTTTCTTTTCAAAGGTATGGCTTTTATTACCGTGTGTGTTCATTATTTTCTAGAGCCAACCTGGTTGGAGTGTGATATAGGTTGCAGTGCACTAGCATTTTGGTATAGGACATGTAAATTTATGGTGCGTGATTCCTAAACCTCTTACAAGTGTTGTTGTATAGTGGTACATTATTTTTGTCAACCCTAAGTTTATTTCTTTTGTTGAATAATCTTATTGTTATCATGTTATTGTTCAATATATTTAATATAAGTATGGTAATTCCCTGTTTACAATAAGCTTTTGTTGGATATGAAGCAACAAAAACTATAGTACAATCAGTTGTTCTTGTGTATTAATGAAGATTGTTGAAGTTTGCTTCAAGTTGTTGTTGCTGTGTCAAAGACTTTGTTGTTTAAGTTGCTATTTTTTCAGCATTAATAAGGAATTGTCCTAGTCTTTAGGATTTTTTTGATCTGTCAGTTTTTTAACAAATCATGGCATGATTTTAGAATTTTTCAGTTTGATTAATCCTATAAATAAGTGTAAAGATTGTAGTGAATAAGTAATCAATTTTCTTCAATTTTTCAGTTCAATGAAACAGTAAAAACAATTATTGTTCAAATCAAAATCTAGCAATTGTCTTCATTTTTTTAAACCAACACTTAAAACACTTACAAATGGTATTAGAGCTAATTTCTTAAAGGACCTATGATGGATGTTGAAACAAGTGTCTCATATTTCTTCTCCAATCTTTAATGGAGAAAATTATCACCTTTGGGCAGTAAGAATGGAAACCTACTTGGAAGTTTTAGATCTTTGGGAAGCTTTTGAAGAGAATTACAAAGTTCCACCACTGCCAAATAATCCAACCATGACTCAGATCAAGAGTCATAAGAAGAGAAAAACCAAGAAATCAATAGCAAAGGCATGCTTGTTTGCTGTTGTTTCAACAACAATCTCAGAAGGATCATGTCCCTAAAATCTGTCAAAGATGTCTGGGATTATCTGAAGGAGAAGTATGCAAGAGATGAAAGGATTCATGGAGTGCAAAGTCTTAACCTGATAAGAGAGTTTGAACCGCAAATAATGAAGGATGTTGAGACCACCAAAGAGTACTCAGACAAATTCCTTGGAATTGTCAACAAGGTAAGGTTACTTGGGATAAATTTCTCTAATTGCAGAATTGTAGAGAAAATTCTCGTAACTGTGGCTGAAAGATATGAAGCATATATAACCACCTTGGATAACACAAAGGATCTATCCAAGATCAACTTGGCAAAATTGATAAATGCCTTGTAGGCTCGAGAGCAACAAAGACTTATTAGGCAAGATCATGTTATAGAAGGAGTTTTACAATAAAAGTATTCTAATTTTGACAAGAAGAAATTCTTTTAAAAAATCAGACTTCAAACAGTAGTAATACTATTGTCAGTCAACTCTAGAACAACGGAAAAATTCTTAAGAGAAACTTTCCACCATGTCAGCACTGCAACAAGATAGGTCATCCACCATTCAAGTGCTAGAAAAGACCTGATGCAAAGTGTAAAAAATATAATCAAAGGGCACATGAAGCAATCATCTCCAGAACAAAATTCCATAAACCTGATGAAGATGCTTAGATAGCTAGACAAGATGATGAAGATCAAATGTTTGTAGCTACATGTTTTTCAATCTAGACCTCCTCAAATCACTAGCCAATTGACAGTGGGTGCACAAATCACATGACTTTGCAATCTATTGAAGCTGCAAGGTCAGAATTGGAAATGGTGATTTTATAGCTGCAAAGGAAAAGTAATAATTTCCATCACCACAAACTCTGGTACAAAAACTATTTCTAATGTTCTCTATGTACCTGCTATAGATTAAAAACTATTGATTGTTGGCAGTTCATAGAGAAAGGTATGAAAGTGGTTTTTGAAATTAATCTTGCTATATCTTTGATGCTACTAGACAAAAAATATTGCAGGCCAAGATGAGAGGCAAAAGCTTTTAATTTTTACCATTTTAGGAGTACACAGCCTTCCAACAAAGCTTAATGACATGGAATTGTGGCATAGGAGACTAGGTCACTGTCTTCAACAATACATGATCAATATGAAGAAGCATGATGCTGTAAGAGGAGTGCCTCTATTCACTAATCTTTTATCAAATTGCAATGCCTATCAATTTGGTAACCACACCAAGAAACCATTTCCAAAATCAACATGGAGGTCTACACAAAAACATTAGTTGATTTATACTGATATTGTTGGTCCTCTTAGAACTCCTTCAATAAAAGGTAGTCGATATTACATAATTTTTATTGATGACTTTACTAGAATGTGTTGGATCTTCTTTATGAATACAAGTCAAAAGTAGCTGGGATTTTTTGGAGATTCAAGAAGAATGTGGATAGTAATAGCAACGATAGGATTCAAGCCATTCGGTTAGATAATGGTAAAGAATATACTTCATCAAATTTCAATCCTTATTGTGAGGAAGCTAGCATTGAACATCAATTCACTGCTCTTTACACTCTAGAACATAATGGAGTTAGTGAGGGGAGAAACTGATACATTATAGAGATGGTTAGATGCATGTTACATGAAAAGAACTTGCCATAAACATTTTGGGCAAACGCAGCCAACACAACTGTTTTTCTTCAAAGTCGACTTCCAATAAAATTGCTTGAAGAAAAGACACTTTTTGAAGTGTGGTATAATTACAAACCTTCACTAAGTTTTCTTCAGATCTTTAATAGTATTTGTTTTGTTCATGTTCCAGAGATCAAAAGGGACAAGCTTGATAAGAAGGCTCTACAAACTCCAAGATTTGTCCTCAGAAGTTTGAACTTGCTAGCAAGTAGTGGTTTGGTGAAAATGTCTACCACTTGTTCTTCTGTTTTGTAGTAGATAAGATTAATAACTCCATCTTTCTGAACTTCCCTGAAGAAGAATAATTTAATGTTAAAGTGCTTAGTTTTCTTGTGAAATACAGGATTATGAGAGATAGTAATAACAACTTTGTTGTCAACTAGAATTTCCATGCTTTCTTTTTGTTCCAAGTTAAGATCAATTACAATCTTCCTCAACCACAAAGCTTGATTAACAGCAGTTGTTGCAGCAACAAACTTGGCTTCAGTAGTGGATTGAGCTACAGTTTATTGTCTTTTTTAGTTCCATGAAATATACCATAACCTAAAGAAAAACAGTAGCCCGAGGTGCTCTTTAAATCATCAATAAAACCTCCCTAGTCACTGTTTGAGTACTCTGCCAACCTGAATTCCTTGCTTCTTGTGTATTTGATGCGAAAATTGCATGTTCCTTTGACATACCTGATTACTCTCTTAGTAGCCTTGAAATGCAATTCAATTGCACAATACATGAATCTAGACAAGATACTCTTAACATTCAAAATATCAGGCCTAGTTGTTGTGAGATACATCTAACAACCAACTAGTTTTCTGAATTATGTCTGATCAACCTTCTCAACTCCATCTTCTTTACATAACTTCTCCTTTTGTTTCATAGGAGTGCTAACTGCCTTGCATTCTTCAAGTTTGAACTTCTTAAGAATTTCTTTGGCATATTTCTTCTAACAAATGAAGACTTCATGTTCTGCCTACTAACTTCCATTCCAAGAAAGAAAGTCATCAAGTCGAGATCTTTCATCTCAAAAACATCCATCATCTCATCTCTTGCTTGAATTTATCAACATGATTGGTGTTATTTCCTGTCACAAGCAAATCATCAACATATAGTGAGATGATCAGAATGTCATCTCCATTTTGCTTGATGTATAGTGTTGATTCAGAGATGCTTTTACCAAACCCTAGGTTTTGCAAATGTTCATCAATTATGTTGTACCAAGATCTTGGAGCTTGCTTTAATCCATATAGGGCCTTCTTAAGAAGATAGACTTTGTCGTCTTCTTTTTTATTTGCATAGCCTTTTGGTTGCTCTATATAAATCTCCTCCTGCAAAACATCATTTAAGAATGATGACTTTACATCTAGTTGATACACCTACCAATTCTTTTATGCTGCAATGGCAAGTAGTAGCCTGATAGTATGAAGTCTAACTACTGGTCTGAAGGTGTCTGAGTAGTCTATACCAAATATTTGAGCATAACCTTGACCAAAAACCTAGCCTTATGCTTATTGATTGAGCAATCAGCATTAAACTTTGTTATGCAAACCAATATGATGAATGCGTGCCTCCTCACAAAACTTCTTGAAAGTGTTAAAGGTGTATTCCTTGCAATTGTCTGGTCTGAGAGCTTGAATTTTGCAGTCACTTTCACTTTCAATTCTACTTTAAAATTCCAGAATACTTAAGCTACCTATGACTTGTGCTTCAATAAGAAAATCCAACACATACAGTTGTAATCATCAATGAATACATCATATTAAAAACTACCATTTAGAGAAGGTGTCCTTTGTGGTCCCCCAATATTTGTATGAATTAATTGCAACTTCCTTGTTGCTCTCTATGTGACCTTTGGGAAAGGTTTCCTGCTTTGCTTTCTCGAAATACATGTCTTGCAGCTGGACATATGATCATCGTGCTGGAAAATCCTTAGCCATCATCTTGGATTTTATCAGCAACAACCCTCTATGATGATAATGCCCTAGTCTCTTGTGGCAAACATCAGTGATATTTTCTTTGATTGGGAAAATAGTATGCTCCTCCTCCAATGGATTTAGAGCAAAGCTTTTCCCTTTCATATTTACCTCAAAAATATCATGGCCATCTACATCTTTAATCAAGCAACTTTGTTTTTTAACACCACTTTATAACCTTTTTCAGCTAGTTGGCCAACACAAAACAAATTTTGATTAATGCCAGGAACATACAGCACATCAGAGATGAACTTTGTACCTGAACAAGTCAAGATTGCAACTGTTCCCTTTCAATCTACAACTAGGTACCCCATTTCCAATTCAAACTTTTAAAGTGTTCATACTTATTAATTCCTTGAACAAATCTTTGCATTTGTCATATGGTTAGTACAACCACTGTCAATAAGCCAACTCTCACTTGAATCACTACCAGAGATGCAAGTAGCCACAAACAGTTGATCTTCATATTCTTGATCAATAATTTGTGCCTCTTCACCATGCTGTTGGATTTTGTTTCTACAGATAACAGCTTTGTGCCCCATCTGATTGCATTTGTGGCACTTAGCTTCTAGTCTTCTCCAGCATTTAACATGTGGATGAGATCTCCTTTTACAATGTTGGCATGGAGGATAAGGTCCTTTCTTGTTTCTAGTATTGCTCCTGTTGTAACTCTTGGAATCTCCTGATGAATCTTCATGACTGCTTCCCTTATTCTTCTTGTAATTCTTTCCATTTTCTCTAAGCTTGACAAATAGGGCTCCTTCAAACTCATCTTCCTGTCTCATATCCCTTCTTTGCTCCTAGGCTTATAATGCATTTAGGATTTCTATGAAAGTAATTTTTGACATATCCTTAGTGTTCTCTAAGGATGTAATTGTAGTCTCAAATGTTTCACGAATTGTTGCAAGAATTTTTTGAACAGTTCTTGATTCAGGCAGGGATGGGCCATGTAATCTGATTCGGCTAGCAATATTAAGCAACCTATCAGAATATTCTTTAATGGATTCAGTCTTCTTTAACTTCTGCAATTCAAAGTCATGCACCAAGTTTAGCACTTGCATCCTTGGAATCCTTTCCCATTCATATTCAATCTTGAGATAATCCTATATCTCCTTTGTTGTTTTTAGAGACATGATTCGAGTGAAAATGGTAGATGATACTGAAGCAAACAAGCAAGCCTTTGCCTTTGATTTTTTTCATCTTCTTCTCCTTCCGAGTTTTGACTTGTGCCATGGTGGGATTGTTTGGAAGTACAAGGATTTTGTAATCTTCTTCCACTGCTTTCTATAGATCTAAAGCCTCTAAGTATGTCTCCATTTGTACTGCCCAAATTTGATAATTGTCTCCCTTGAGCACTGGTGGAGCAATTGATAAGACGATGACTTCTGTTTCCATGGATTTCGCCACAGATCTCTTTAAACCAGAGAGCTCTGATATCAATTGTAGTTGTATTGAAGTTTAAGATGAAGAAAGACAAAAATAAAATAATGCATCAGACAATTGAGATTGAGAACAGTGTTTGAAATTAAAGACTTGAATACACTTTATTATCTTCGGCATTACAATTTATAGATTGAATAAATAACAACCTACTAAAATAATACTCCTAAGATCATGCCACAATTGATAATAAAATAAATAACTGAAGCTACGAAATAGCAGCAGAAACTGAGAAATTGACAAATTCAAATCACTTAACAATGTTTACTTATTCCACATCAGCAGTCCTAAACATGTTTCCTAACAGATTTATTTGTTTTGAGGGTTACAGGTCGCAAGTCCCCTACCTCGAATGCCATCAGGTATAACCTGTGCTTATTTTGTTTAAGTTATAGAAATCTAGCCTACTGACTTATGGTAGAGCTTGTTAACTCTTTTGTCCATGCGACTAGTTTAGTTCCTATCCTGGATATTTGCTGTTTTTATACTGTGAAAAGCTAAATTTTCTTCTGAAGTTTGAAAGCAAGAACTAGTTTTTGAATTGTTCTTATGAACGTTTTTACCAGATGTCTTTCTAGACCTTTTATTCTGCTTCCTGGGTTTTTTGTTTCCCCGAGCTAGATTCTGTTTAGCTGACTACACATCATATTTTCTTTTTTTTGTTTTGCTGTACAGCTGTGCCCTATGAGAATGGCAGAAATACCAAAGATCTCAATGATGCAAGGATGTTTTGTAGAAATGCTGCTCTTCCTCCCCAAACAAGCTCTCCACACTGCTTCTTTAGGACCAACACATTGATAGAAGAGAAGTCTATCGCGGACGCTGAAAAAGATTCACAAACCAAACAGCTACCTCCTCAATGTAATGTGGTCGCCAAGACATCCCATGGGATGGCCATGGACGTGAACACCAACCCATATTACCAACCACAAACTAGGCTGGAGCCGTTAAAGGAGAGAGTTGCCATTGATGCAGAACTGCTCCAGACACAATCCCAGTGTGGTCCGGTCGGTGCTGCTTCTGTGGCTGCTTATAGGAATGTGGCACTATTCATTATGGATTAAAATAGTCTCTCTTCTTTGAGATAAATCCTTTCCACCCTCACGCTGATAAGACAAGTATCAAGATTATGCAATGGCTTTTGGTCTAGAATTCGAGGTGAGGTAGCTGGTCCTCTTTCTAGAATGATACTTTTTCTAGGGTGAAGTCAAACTTCCTGTATCTATTCATGCTGTGTAACTAGATATCTAATGTAATGGATTTCAATTCTTTGATCAGAATAAAATTCCACTCAGCATTTTGTGTTTTATGGCAGTGCTGTAGTCTTAAATCACTATTGTCGTTTAAACATCAAAAGGAGATATGATGCCTGAGCGGTTAAAAATTGTTTAAAAAATAACTTTTTATTGACTTTAGTATGATAAAGTTTGGTGTTAGGTTAAAATTGTGATTAAAATTAATAAAAACAATATGATATGTTTGATTAATTTGTTTTTAACATTAAGATTCTGCTCCCTCGAGTCTCCATCTGCTCCTTCTTGGTAAATTCAATATCAATTACAGTGAATACATCAACACAGAATCAAGCTTGAAGAAGAAGAGTCCAAAAGGTAAAAAGTTTCTACTGATTTTGAAAATACAAAGCAATTGATGTTACCTGCACATAATTTATCAATATATTGCATCGACACCCACCCACCTATATATATAAAATTTACAATTATCATTTGTCCCTTTCATGCTGTTTACGACCCAGTCTATGATCTTAATTTCGTGTTTACTTGCACACAAATTCAATGAATCTTGCCAAGAAAATGAAGGTTACTAAACTAAGTTATCATAGTTACTAAACTAAATTATCATAGTGTTTATGTCTGCATCCATAATGGACACTCTTTTATTTTTTAATTGTAGAATTTATTGCCATTTTTTGCAAATTAAATTTGTGCTAAACTTGATCATGTTAGCATGAGGTAATAATGAATACTAGGGATCAATTTAGTAGTGTGGTTAGGTGCGATACATTTTATTCTAATTACACATTTGAAAGTATTTAGGTAACTAACTGAAGATACACAAAATATATTGAACAATGTTTTATTATTGTGCTCTGTTTTGTATCATTGACAGAGATGAACATAAATAGGCTACAAAGTTCTATTTACATAGAAAGAAAAAATACATTGCTGGAATTAAGAAGATCTGCACATTATGCAGATTTGATATTATTCTTGCACAGATTTGGGAAGATCAGCAGGGTGCTAAATATGGAATGCAGGTAACGGCTTGATTTTCCACACTCCCCCTCAAGCCGTATTGTAGATATTGATCATTCCAAGTTTCTTTATCAGGTCTTCATATTTACTTCGAGCAAGAGATTTCGTGAGGATATCAGCAGTTTGGCAATGTGTTGGAGTGTAGCTGACTTCAAAAATTCCTTGTTCAATCTTCTCTTTGATAAAGTATCGATCTATCTCCACATGCTTGGTTCGATCATGATGGACTGGGTTTTTAGCAATACTGATGGCAGCTTGATTGTCGCAGTGTAGTGTCATGGGATATTTTACTGGAACTCGTAATTCTTCTAACAGTCTTTTCAACCAAATTCCCTCGCAAATACCTTGTGCCATAGCCCGAAATTCTGTCTCAGCGCTGCTACGAGCTACCACTGGTTGTTTTTTGCTTCGCCATGTAACCAAGTTTCCCCAAACAAAGGTGCAGTAACCAGAAGTTGATCTCCGATCAGTTACTGAGCCTGCCCAATCTGCATCTGAATATATATCAATTTCTCTATTTGTTGTTCTTTGGAAGAAGAGTCCTTTTCCTGGTGTCATTTTGAGGTATCTCAATATTCTGGTGACAGCGGTCATGTGTTGCTCTGTTGGATTATTCATGAATTGACTCACCATGCTAACAGGAAAGCTGATGTCTGGTCTTGTATGGGAAAGATAGATGAGTTTTCCAACAAGACGTTGATATCTTCCTTTATCAACTGGAGCACTTCCATCATTTTCCCCTAATTTAACGGTTGTATCCATAGGAGTTTCTGCCGGTCGACATCCTAGCATTCCAGTTTCATTGAGTAAGTCTAGAATATATTTGCGTTGTGAGACTACTATACCTTTCTTTGACCTTGCAATTTCCATCCCAAGAAAGTACTTGAGGTTTCCAAGATCCTTGATCTCAAACTCCTTCGTCAATGATGTTTTCAGCGAGTCAATTTCTTCTTCATGATTCCCTGTTAGAATTATATCGTCAACATATACAATGATCATAGCCAACTTCCCTTCTGAAGAGTGTTTCACAAACAATGTATGGTCGGATTGACATTGGCTGAATCCATACCCTTTGACTGCCTTAGTAAATCGATCAAACTATGCCCTCGGTGATTGTTTAAGACCATACAAAGATTTTCGAAGTTTGCATACCTGCTTGGAATTCCATGTCATCTTCAGTCCAGTGGGGATGTCCATGTACACTTCTACCTCTAAGTTACCATTGAGGAAGGCATTTCTTACGTCGAGTTGGTGAAGTGGCCAATCAAGGTTAGCTGCCAAAGATAACAATACACGGACAGTGTTGAGTTTGGCAACTGGAGCGAACGTTTCTTGGTAATCAATCCCATATGATTGGGTGAATCCTTTGGCAACTAATCTAGCCTTATACCTGTGCACATTCCCATCTGCCTTGTATTTTACTGTAAAAATCCACTTACACCCAACCGGTTTCTTACCTCTTGGAAGGTCAGTAATCTCCCAAGTACGATTCTTTTCCAGTGCTTGAATTTCCTCATCAACTGCAGCCTTCCATTTGGGAATTTTTAAGGCTTCCTGAATATTTTGAGGAATTTGTATCTCTATGATGCTAGAAGTAAATGCACGAAAAGTGGGTGATAACTTATCATAAGAAATAAAATTTCCAATGGGATGTTGAGTACATGTTCTTACTCCTTTCCTCCAAGCTATGGGCATATTAAGAATTTCTCTTTCAAACTCAGAATCAACAGTGGAAATAATATTATCTGAGATAGGAGTGTTGTTACCTGGGCTTGAATCAGCATTCGGTTCAATCTCATGGGTCTGTTGAGGAAATGTTCCTTCTTCTGGATCTTCTCGGATGTGCTCCGTTCCCCTTAAGTCAACCATAAATTCGGGATGATCAAATGTTTCTGGTGGTATGGCTTCAGGTGTGATGGGTTCAGGTGTGATGGGTTCAGTGGTGATTGGCTGATCGACTGTGATTTGAGTGATGGGCGGAATGGAAGTGGATTCATTAAGTGATTCGGGGTCCCACCAAAATTGATATTCCTTAGCTGGAGTCTCCCCCTGAATATCGATTTTGGGATAGTAAGGTTGTTTTTCAAAGAATGTGACATTCATTGAATTGTAGATTTTCCTTGTGACTGGAGAGTAGCATTTGTATCCCTTTTGATTTGAAGAATACCCGAGAAGAATGCACTTAATTGACCGGGGATCAAGTTTACTTTTATGTTGTTGACTGATATGAACAAATACGGTGCACCCAAAAAATTTTGGTGGTGTTGTGGAGATGAGACAAGTGGTTGGAAATGATTTTAGGAGTAATTGACAAGGTGTTTGAAAGTTTAGCACTCTAGATGGCATCCTATTGATGAGGTAGGTTGCCGTAAGAACAGCTTCTCGCCAGAATAATTTTGGAACATTTGTGGAGAACATTAGAGATCTTGCCACCTCTAACAAATGTCTATTTTTCCTTTCAGCGATACCGTTTTGTTGCGGGGTATCAACACATGAACTTACATGAACTATCCCCTCTTTTGCTAAAAATTCCCCTAAAATGAGGTTGAAGTAATCCTTAGCATTATCCGACTTTAGAATCTGTATTTTTGACTGAAATTGAGTCTGAATCATTTTTGAATTTTTTTTGAAAATGTGACTCGTTTCAGATTTTTCTTTCATGAGAAATACCCAGGTTAATCTAGTATGATCATCTATGAATGAGATAAACCATCTAGTTCCAGTAACATTTTTTATTTTTGATGGACCCCAGATATCACTATGAATCATTGAGAATGGACTGGATGCTTTATAGGGTTGAATGGGAAAATTGGATCGAACTTGTTTTGATAGCTGGCAGATTTCACACTCAAAAGGTTTTGGATTTTTATTAAATAGAGAAGGAAATAAGTGTTTAAGATACGTAGCACTGGGATGCCTTAATCGATAGTGCCACAATAGGATTGCACTATCTTTATTTTGATATGAAGCTGAAAAACAATTACCACCAATTTGAGGTTGCTTTTTGGGATCGTGATTCTTGTTTAGAAGATAGAGTCCAGAACATTCCTCAGCATTGCCAATCATCTTCCCCGAATCCAGATCCTGAAATATACAACGAGAGGAGGAAAATTTAGAAATACACCTATTATCTTTAGTAAGTTTACTAATTGACAATAGGTTACAATCCAGTTTAGGAACAAGAAGAACAGAGTGAAGAACAAGGTCTTTTGATAACACAACTGAACCTATACCAGTAACCTTAGTTAAGGACCCATCTGCAATTCGAACTGATAAGTTATCTGGGCAGGGTTTATATGTATCAAATATTGTCATATCTCCCGTCATATGGTCAGATGCTCTTGAGTCCACAATCCATGTGTATTTGTGGTTTTTCCCGACAATAAATGCACATAAAAATTTACCTTTGTGAGTCAAAAAACCCGAACCAATAACCTGGTTGGATGATGGGTCATTCTGTGATTGTGCCAACAGAAGGGGAGATAGCAATTTCTGGAGTATCTCCATCTGCTCCTTGTTGAACGGAGTTTCAGTTTGAGTTTGAGTTTGTGGTGGTTGTCCACTAGCAATTACATGGTTACCTCGTCCTTCATATGGTTGGCGTGGCTTCCAGTCTGCTGGTTTTCCATGGATCTTCCAGCATGTTTCCTTCAAGTGACCTGGCTTTCTGCAGTGATCACACCAAGGTCTCCCTCCTTTTGATCTTTGGCGGTTTTCAATTGAAGTGAATTGGGTCTTAAGGGCTGAACTTTCTGTCATGTTCAATTGTTGGTGAGTTCCCATCATGAGATTTTTCCGGCTTTCTTCATGACGGACCTCAGAGAAGGCTTCTCTGAGACTGGGTATGGGTTTTGTTCCCTTTATTCTACCTCTGATTTCATCAAGATTTCTGTTTAACCCTAGCAAAAATTTAAACACACTTCCACAATCTTTTTATACAACACACCATCAGTACCACAACTCCAGTTATGAATTTCAAAAGTATCAAGTTGACGCCATAGACGAGTGAGGGTATTGAAATATTCAGTTACCGTAAGATTGTCTTGGCACAGATCATGGAGTGTGCCTTCAATTTGGATGATTTCTGATGTGTTTTCTTTGTCTGAGAATGTTTCCTTTGCCACGTCCCAGATTTCTTTGGCAGTGTCGAATGACAGAAAATTTTCACCAATGTCTGTGGTCATAGAATTAACTAACCAAGACATAACCATGTTATTTTCTGCTATCCACCTTTTGTAGGTTGATGCTGTTGATTCTGGTGCTGTCGAGACTCCAGTTATATATTCATCTTTTTCCTTTCCCCGTATGAACATCAATATGGACTGAGACCATTGCAGATAATTTTGTCCATTTAGTTTGTGTGCTGTGATTGGAAGATGAGAAGAGGTTTCCATTTGGTGGGAGGATGAAGATGATGGGATGGTGATATTTGAAGAAGAAGTGGATGAGTTGGTAGCCATTCTAAGGGCTGGTCCGTATTTAGGCATATACGGGATTTGAAGAAGATGATGATGCAGTGTTACACCTGCTCTGATACCATGAAGATACACACAATATATTGAACAATGTTTTATTATTGTGCTCTGTTTTGTATCATTGACAGAGATGAACATAAATAGGCTACAAAGTTCTATTTACATGGAAAGAAAAAATACATTGCTGGAATTAAGAAGATCTGCACATTATGCAGATTTGATATTATTCTTGCACAGATTTGGGAAGATCAGCAGGGTGCTAAATATGGAATGCAGGTAACGGCTTGATTTTCCACACTAACCTATCCTATAGTTTTGTATAAGTTTTACTGAAAACTCTCTTTTGAAATTTTAAATACAAAAAAATTATAATTTATAGCTTTTATTAAATCTATTATTTCAAACCATGACCATAATAGTTGAGATTGTTTTTGAAAATTCGTTTCGTTCAGAAATACATAAAAATAATGTTTTTTGTATGTTTTAAAAAATATTTTTGACATCACCACATCAAAAAGATCTAAAAACACAAAAAAATATTTAATTTAAAAAAATCAAAAAACCATTTTTTTAAAAACGTTTTTAAAACGTAATGTAAAACACCATTTAATACCAACTACTAGCTATTAATATATATTAATAACTAAACTATTTAACTGGATGACGAGGGGTAAGCAACTTCAAAAATAATACAGTCATAATGAAAACCGATCTAGGGCTAAAGCAACTTGCGTTGTTCCAGCCGGAGTTGCGTTGGAATAAAAAAATAAAAACTGAAATGGCGATCTTCTATCCATAGAATCCATGCTTAAATAGGAATTTGAATATCCTGCCTTATTTTATAAACTTTTCTTGGATCAAAAGTGAATTTTTTCACTGATTCTAATTTTGTTTTGAGTAGCAGTTTTCTAATGTATTGGTTTAAGAGGGTGTTTAAGAGTTTAGTTGTAATTGTTTTTTAAAATATATATTTTTTTAAATTATTTTTAATATCAACATATAAAAAAATCTAAAAATCCTAAAAATAATTTCATCTAAAACAAAAAAAATATTTTGTCTTTAAAAAAACTCTTTTGATTAATGACGGATTGTCATTATGGTGCAAATAGTTTTATTAGGAAATTGAATATAGTTTACAATAATCACGTGTCCCTTTCTTGTTTACTACCCAATTGATGGTGTGAAGGTATAATCTAGAAGTGTGATTGTAATTTTTTTTCAAAGTATTTTTTATTTAAAAATATATTAAACTAATTTATTTTTATTTTTAAAAATTTATTTTTATTTTTTAAAATTTATTTTTATCATCAGCATATGAAAATGGTTTAAAAACATCAAATTTTTTAATTTAAAATAAAAAAATTGAAAATTTTCAAATTTTTTTAAAAAACTTTTAAAATACAATATCAAACATCCCCTATTTCTCGTAAACTTGCACACAAATTCAATCCATCTTGCCAAGAAAATGACGGTTGCTATATTAAGTTGGATTTATCAATTTTTTTGGATAAATGACAAAGATGGTAATGAATCCTAATTTGACTTTCGGTACCACTCAATGATGGCCGAAGATATAATAAAAGTCAAATGACGTAAGAATCATCCGCAGAAAATACATAAAAAAGCACACTGAAATTAAATAAATAAAACTAATGGCATGATAGGTGGTAGGGCGAGGCCCAGAAATGGTAAGGTGTGGCCGGCGCCCCTCATCTCGATCGTCTGGCAACTTGGAGAAATGTCATCTTCCTTGCTCAGCTGCGACACAAGAATTTAAAATTATGCCATCAATTAACTTGGAGAAAATTATGCCATTTCACTTTAAAATATCATCAATTACCAGCTGTTGATTGAAGCTCATTTCGGACAGAATAGAGTTGAGCAACGGCGTCGCTGATTTTCATGCGCTCTCTCGGCAATTCAACAGAGCATGAGATTCCAATTCGGAATATTGAATTCAAGCACTCAAGAATTCTGCTGCTTCCAATGCTGCTAAATTCCTGAGCAAGAGTTGGATCTGTAATCTGGTTCACTTGTTCCGGCGCAGCTCTCTTTGCGAAGTCATGAAGATTTGAGCCATCTCTAAACATTTCATCAGTGGGCCTCTTTCCGGTGAACATCTCCAGCAAGAGTATGCCATAGCTATACGTGTCACCACAGGCTGACACTTCATTTCCTACGCCATACTCTACAGTTCATAACGAAAACATGTAATTTTGTTTGCTTTTTGAAAACACATTTAGCAGTAAAAGATTGGAAGATTGATAATTTTACTACCTGGAGGAGCATAACCTATAGTTCCTCTTACTCCAATGGAAGTTGATTCATTTGCTGGACAGTCAAGGCTTGCTTCAGGAAGAAATTTTGCTAACCCAAAGTCACCTACATGTCCAGTGAATTCATCGTCGAGGAGAACATTGCTTGGTTTAAGATCACAATGAGCTATTGGGATTTCACAATAATGATGAAGGTACTCTA
Source organism: Salix arbutifolia (assembly GCA_025169955.1). Taxonomy (NCBI): domain Eukaryota; kingdom Viridiplantae; phylum Streptophyta; class Magnoliopsida; order Malpighiales; family Salicaceae; genus Salix; species Salix arbutifolia. The sequence continues at coordinate 9,648,675 of CM045912.1, read as the reverse complement.
GTGCACACGCAACATCGATGGCAATGTTGAGTCTCTGGCGTAGATTCAGAATCAGCGGCGCGCCACCTCCTTTAGTAGATGGATGCAGCCAATCGTCTAGACTCCCATGAGCCATGAACTCATAAACTATGGCCTTGAAATCGTTACCGTGGTAATCAATACTTGAGCATGCAGTCAAAACCCTGACAAGATTCCGGTGTCTGATGTTTCTCAGGGCTTCACATTCACCTATAAAACTCCTGGAAGCTCCTTGACGCATGAGATTCAGCACTTTGACAGCAATTAACATTCCATTTTCCTCAAGTATTCCCTTATACACAGACCCAAAGCTACCTGTACCAACCAAATTCGCTGAAGAGAATCTATCGGTAGCTTTTAAGAGAGTTTGGTAGGACACCTCCATTAGCGCATTCCGCTTAGAGCTCGATTTAAACTCTCTTCTTTTCCTTCTTGACGTTCTGAGAAATAAACAAGTGACAACAAGGGCCAGTGCTAGAAGCACGGCAATCGCAATGATTGCCATCTTCAATTTGTGGTTCAGCCTCTTTGGTTGGTGGATATTGCATCTCGGCAGCCCAATATCATTGTCACCACCACCGCATAGATGGCTATTTCCTATGACTGAAACTACAGTTGAGTTCTTGAAAATTCCTTCATCTGGTACCATGCCCTCGAGGTTATTATACGAGAGATCCAGCATCTCTAATGAGTTGAAGCCCTGAAAAAACTCTGGAATTTTCCCTGACAAGTTGTTGTGAGAAAAGTTGAACTGTACAACTCCTCTCAGTGAACTCAATGATGAAGGAATAGACCCATGAAAGAAGTTGGAATTCATGTACAAGCCTTCAAGACTTACACAACCCCCAAGACCACTAGGAATCTCACCTGATAACATGTTTAGAGATACATCTAAGATTGATAGATTTATTAACTTTCCTATTTCGATGGGGAGGGAACCCGACAAATTGTTTTTAGAAAAACAAATATACAGTAATGAGAAGATCCCAAAAAGTCCTGGGGGTATGTCACCACTGAGATTGTTCTTACACAGATTCAACACTAACAATTTCTTGCAGTTCTCTAGACTTGAGGGGATGCTACCTTCAAGACTGTTCTCCCGTAAATGGAGTGCCATTAATTTGGTCAGATTCCCAACAGAGGATGGAATATGCCCTGATAAATTGTTGTAGTCAAGAACCAATCCCTCAAGATTTTGAAGCTCTCCGATGCTAGAAGGAATAATACCTGAGATTTTGTTGGTGTTAACATCAAATATTGTCAAACTCACCAGCTTCTCTGTTCCAGCTGGGATGCTTCCAATGATGTTATTTTCTGCTAGGTTGATCACCCCGAGCATGGTTGAGAGATTGCTGATTTGTTTCGGCAACTCGCCACCAAAGTTATTTCGTTTAATAGACAAAAACTCTAAGGTGGTGGTATTGGTCAACGAGGAGAGAAAGTTCAAGTCATTAGCTTGTCCACTTCCTAAATGGTTGGAGAAAAGGGTGAAGAAGTTAAGCCTATGCAGCTTTTCTAATGTAGGAACTTCTCCTGTTAGATTATTTAAATTTACTTGAAGCAATTCAAGATTTGAAGCATTTGATATAGAAACAGGAATGGAACCAGTGAAGTGGTTAGAGGCGATTGAAAAGGATTCAAGATTTGGGAGAGATATGCCTATATCCGATGGAATATTGCCATGGAAGAGGTTGAATCCTATATCCAAAACCGTCAATAAAGAAAGATTGAAGATTGAGGGTGGAATGACACCTAAAAACCTATTATCCATCAGATTTAAAATCCTGAGATTCTTCAAATTTCCTAGAGTACTAGGAACATTCCCAGACAGAATTTTATTTGTTTCTAGCCGAAGGATTTCAAGGGAGGATAGATTCCCTAAAGAAGGAGGGATAGTCCCTGTTAGACCATTGATATGTAGAGTAAGGTTTTTGAGCTTCAACAAAGAGCCTAGCTCCACAGGAATTTCTCCTGTCAGGTTGTTGTTTTCAATCTTCATTGAAATAAGGTTAGAGCAATCAGATATGCTAGGAGGGATTTGACCAGAGATGGAATTAGTTTGCAGAGACAATACTTGCAAGCTACGCAAACGGCCAACTTGTGGAGGGATTTCATGAAAGAAACTATTGTTTTGAAGGTATAGTTTCTTTAAAAAGCTCAGATTGCCAATATGGGGTGATATGGTACCTGAAAGTTTGAGGGACGGTAGGGCTAACACTCTGACCCTTTGGTGCCTTTGACCACAAGAGACGCCATACCACTGGCAGAAATGGATAGTGCTGTTCCACGAGCTCATGATCTCAAGAGGGTCATCCACTATTCTGTTCTTGAATTGTATTAAGGCTAATAAGTCAGTCTCATTCGAATAGCTGGAGCAGGTGACTGAGATTAAAGATGAAAGCAAAACAATGGCTCGGAAGCAAAAGGCTGAACGAAACATGGTGGAATGATCAGGTTGAGGTGCTCGGATGATTCTTACAATTGAAGAAAGATCAGACCTGCGTGCGGATTCATGTGGACATGACAACAAGTTTTACAGAGAGGAGCTATATAATAGATTGAGAGGTGAACATGCGATGTTCGAGTATGCATTATTTTTAATATGATATATTGTATATATTGAATTTGTCAAATCTATTCTTTCAAAATTATAACCAACCTATTAGTTTATTTCAATTGTCCCTTTCCCTTATTACATTGGATAATAACAACACCAGCACTTGTTTATGAAGGACAAGATAAACAAAAGGTTTTTCCAACATGGACTTCACAATTGTATTGATCAAAATAAATAGGTATACAATGTAACAAGGCAAGATTAATAATACAAGGATTGAAATATGGAATATGCATTTTGAAAATAGATACTCTAACATCCCTCTGCAAATCAATAGGGAGATTGTACACCATTGATATTTACGTTTAGATTAGCACATCATAAATTATGTTTTTATTTATGTGAATCTTTAATCCCCATACTTAAAATCCATGCAATTTGAATCAAATATGTTTTTTCATGATTCTGGAAAAAAAGTTTTTCTTTTTAACCCTAAGCATGCAAGTTTAGATTTGTTTAACCTTCGATACTTTACAAATTTAACACAACATTCTATGAATGGAAAAAATTGGGGCTCGCCAGGCAACTCTATCCATGGCCTCATCAAATATATATTTCTTCAAAGATTTTCTTCAGTAAAACTTGCTCCATAAATTGCCAGTCTCAAAGTTTCTTAATCATCTTTGACTACTATATTTATTAGTTATAATTATTGTGACAATATTGAATAAATAATATATGTAGGACAAGAAATGTTGCGTCAAAGACATAATAGGTAGTGACAGCCCGTGAGGCAGCGAAAGCAGTGCTAGTGATTTCATTAGCACACATTGGTTCATTGAAGTCATGGGAGGTAACTTGGCATGAACGTGGGGCTTAGATAATGAATGTTCCAAGGTGGTAGCAGACACATCTAAAAATTGACAGTTGTATGTTGGCAGTTAGACATGCAGATTGTGGGTTAGTGGTGGTAGTTATGGCTCTAAATCATGGGGGACTCGTGGTTGGAACATGGGGTATGATTGAGATTGCTCTTCAAGCCACTAAGATCATGGGAACACGGTGGAGAAATTTTGCATCATTTGCTAGAATAGAAGCCACTAAGTGAATGGAGAACATGGGAGAGAAAGTGCCCCACTATATCGTAGAATATAAGGATGATTGTTTTGCCTTGTAACTCACTCATGTTTGTCTATAAATAGGCTAGAAAGCCTTGATTGTGTAACATGCAATCTTTGTACAGAGCACACACACTTGTATATGGTGTAATTCTTTTGTTTACGAGATTAATAAAGGTTAGGCGTTTTCCCATATATGTTGTGCACTTGCTTTGCATTCCTTCTTGCTTGTGTGCTCCACTTGCTTATAACTTGTGAGTGTGTTGAAAACCTCTTAGGTGTGGGATACACTTAGTTGTCGGCAAGCACGAGTAAAGCATGAGGAAAGGCTAAGTTTAGTAGGGGGTTGGGTTGGCGTATAGGGGCTGGTTTTAGGCAAAACATTTGACCCCATGACAAGTGTTATTAGATAGAAATTGTATTCTTGGTAGAATAATGAGACTATTTTGTGGATAAATAGAAGGGCTGATTTGGAAGAGTCATTGTTGGAATAGTTTGGAGTGTTGGTGACTAAGGTTTTCTCGTATAAATCTATAAGGACAATTTATGAAAGGTTGACGCATCTTGAGACATTGATATGGCCAGTGGAAGAGGGTAAAGAACACTTTATCACTGCTCTCTTGAAGGAAGCTATGAAAAATGCTGAAAGGGCTGAAAGTTTGTACGTCTCTCTCACTGCAGAATCAATTGAGCGATTAAAAGCTGCCGAAGAGATGGCTGCCATTCTACAAAAAGGCAATAACAAACAGTCTAAATGGGATAAGTATCTCTAAGCCTAAAGTGTTTGAACCAAATTCTTTTGGTGGGGCAAGAAGTTCCAAAGAACTCGGAAATTTCTTATGGGATATGGAGCAACTTTAGTGTTGTGAAGATCAATGCGACTAAACAAGTGGATCTCACCGTAGTGTATCTCATGAGTGATGCTAAACTTTGATGGAGGACAAGAACTTGATAAGATTTGGATGTTGGAAATCCCAAGATTGAGACATGGGAACGTCTGAAGTAAGAGCTGAAGGAACAATTCTTATCGAACAACACATCCTAGATTGCATGGGAGGAATTGAAACAACTCAAACATGACAGATGATTTGTGAGTATGTCAAATCTTTTAGTTCTCTAATCCTCGACATCGAGAATATGTTAAAGGAGGACAAATTGTTTAATATTTTATTAGGACTTCAGCCATGGGAGCAATTGGAGTTGAGGAGGCAAAAGGTTTTAGACTTGTTGTCTACTATAGCAACTGCCAATGGATTGGTTGTTTTTGATTTAGTGGCTAGCAAGGGGATAATGGGGCATCTGAAATCTCATTCAAGATCAAAGACAAGGATGAGATGATGAAGAAGAATAAATTTGGTGGGGGAGAATCCAACTAGGATGCTAGCAACAGAAGGTCAGAAGAGAAGGTCAAAGAAAAGGGTTCAAAGCCAAATGTACGTCACTTTATTTATGAGGGAAATCACTTCACAAGAGAGTTCTTAAAGAGGGCATAACTCAAAAATATCTTGGTGGAAAGGTGTAAAGGATATATCATACGCAAGTCCCATGCATGTGCTTAATGACTAAGATGGATTGAATTTCAGTCTTTGTGGGATGGCATATTAGTGGGGATTTTGATTAGCCTTGCTACTTTTAGGCAGTAGAATTTGGGTTTATTTTGTACACTTTGGTGACGAGACAAATTAGGGTGATGGAAGCAAAAAAAATATGTTGTGCATCTTGGCAAACATACAGGGCAAGATCAAGAAAAACAATGTTTGAGAATTCTAGGCACATTGACTATCATAACCCATTTATGGGATATTCAGCAAAATCTATCCAAAATAAAATAGAAATAAAAAAAATAAAATAAAAAGGGGTTGATAGAAAAACTCAAAGTGGAAAATTTAGATGTTTTTGAGAGCTTGATCGTACCTCTTTTGTGCCCAGAAAGAAGGATAATTCAGATTAAATGGCTAAAATAATTTATTATTAGATAAATCTGCATAAGAATTAAGCTAAAAGACATAATTATATTTTTTATAGGCCAATTTAAAGTATAATTATGTTTAAGAACTAATCTAGGGTCTAATTCAAGGATTTAATTAAGTGTAATGACTTAATTATACTTTAAATTGGTCAAATTAATTTTATTAAGGGCTTAATCAATGAAAATGAAGTTCTTGAACTTAATCCAAGTTAAATTGAGAAGATTGGAATTGTGGAGACCGAAATGAATTTTTCCAAGCTAATTGGGCGAAATCAGGGGACAAATTGAGAGTGTAATGGTCAATTAAGGGTCAAATCACATAAATATGAAACCAAGGACAAAAATAAAAAAGGCACACAAAGCTAAGGTTGTTGTTGAAATTCTGACAGGGATACAATTACACAAAATTAAAAGTTTAAAGCCAATCAGGGGTGCAATTAGAACAATTACAAATTGAGGGACCAAAGTCTATTTACACCTTCTACGAAATCCTCCAAATCCTGCAGACATGACTACACTGTCTAGTCACCTGAACAGTACAGGTATGCAGCTGCATGTGACCAGGAGGCAACCCATCGCAGCATGCAATTGACAGCTGAAGGGTTGCCTCCTTCATCTATAAATAGCATGCACATACGATAACATAGGAAGAGCAAATTTACAGAACACGGGGGAGATTAGCATAGTATAAAATTGCACCATAACCATTGCAACTCTCCCACAGTAACCATAACCACCTCATTTTTCCTCTTCCTTGACGCCGACAAAACCACGTCGTAGCTCTCTGTATCCCACAGTTCAGCAGTAACTCTCTCCCTCTCAAAAACAAATGGAATTCGACTCTCTCTCTCCTCTAGCAACAACACTTCTCAGCGAACACCAGCAACCTTCCCTCCATCATTGTTAGCCTTTCATCTTCACCCGCAACACTTATACCAGTCCAGTCTTCTTCTCCAGCACTGACAATACAGCAACAACCCTTCTTAAAAAGCAGTAATCGCTTTTAGTGCTCCTTCCAACCACCACAGACAACCAATTTCAACGGCGCCACCATAAGAAGAATCACCTTGGCCTCCTCTACCCTATGGAAGTGGCAAGTAATCCTCTCGTCACCATTAGCCAACCACCCTATTACTGTTCAAGTAACACGTGAACAATGCAACAATTTTTTTTTTTTCTCTTTTTTGGTTTTAGTTTTTTTGGGTTGAACCTATTTTGGTTGGGTCAGGTCCAGCCTAAGTGTTGGCCCATTTAGTTGGGTCAGGCCCAGTCCGATTTGTTTTATTTTTCTTAAAAATAGTTTAAAAAATCACTTTAAAAAAATAAACAAAAAAATATGTTCTTTTCGTGCATACGACTGAATTCCAAAGTTTTTCCAAGCATATTTTTCTTCAAAAATAGCTTATTTGTCATGTTTTGAAACAAAAATTAGATATCATAACCAATTTATGATTATCCGTTGGAATTTGGCCAAAATATAAAAAAATAACAATTATTTTGTTTTAATTATCACGGTGTAAAATTACATTTTAAAGTACACTCGTAGATAGTAAAAAAGGTTTTTTTTATAAAAAATGCGATGTAAAATTTTTCAATCTTTAGAATGGTCAGGTTTTCGACTCCCAATATGGTAAAGACTCTCATGAAGAGAGATATACTTCGAGCCTTAAGAAAGACCAACGAATAAAAAATCAAACGCATAACAACAATCAAACAACAATGCAACTTGTCTTAGGTACGGTGCACTGCGGGTGATATATCTTCCACATGCACAACAAGTCCTCTTACCAGACTCTCGAAGGATATTAGTTTTCTAGTGACCTTAATACCAGGTGGCGAGACTTAAGAATTATATAGTCATAGTTTTACGACTGTAAAACCTCTCTTCTCTGTGCATCATCTTCCCTTCGGAGATGGATGGGCGCGAAGCGTGAAAAAAACATTATCACATCATTGACATTGGATGTTTTAGTGTTAGGAATTCAGCAACCGAATTGGGGGTTCAGTTGAGGAGCCAAAACATTGACGAGAATGGTTTAGTGCGTTGCCTTGGTAGGGAGGTAGTATGGGGTTTGTTTTGTACCTTGGATGATGGATTATACAAGGTATATGAGTAGATAGTAGCCTTTGTTGGGAAAGCATGTTAGGAATTTTGATGGTCGAAACATGTGAAAAAGGTTACATATGGAACAATTGGGTGAGTTTGATGGATTTATAAGGACTCATTTAAATTCTCAATTCGGGTTCTATGTGGTTGTGTTTTGAAATACGTGGAGGGATGTTTAACATTTTTGCGAAAGAGGCTTGTGAGTAGAGTCTTTGGCATGCAGGATTACCAAAAAAATAGAAATTGTGTTGTGTGTGAGTTGGGAGTTACAGACAATATTTTGAAGACATGACAGTTTGTGGCAGTGTTGCACACTAAAAGAACATATCACAACCTTGGCGATTTAGAAGCAAGTTGACGATGTGAGTGTCAGTTAGACATGACAGAATCAGTGGACTAGATTATGGATGAATGGGGGCTGAACCAAAAGGCTCAAATGTGCAAGGGGGTACATATACATGACAGTCGACAGACTTAGAGTGAGGATACTTTAGGCTTATTTCGATGAAGGCGTCGATTTATTTTTGTATGAGAGGTTTGTAACAATGTTGAATAAGCCATATATATGCTGATGATAAATGTTGTGTCAAAGACATAATAGGTAGTGACAGTCGTGAGGCAAAGTCACACCGCAACTAAATTCAACAACAAAAACAGTGTCAACTGATTTGGCAACTGAGACAGTGCTAGCTGAATTCAGTAGCGAAAACAGTGCTAGTGAGTTTGGCAGCACACATTGGTTTATACAAGTCATGGGAGGTGATTTGCATGAACGTGGGGCATGGACAAGTAATGTTCCAAGGTGGCAACAAACACATCCAAAACTGGCAATTGGGTGTTGATAGTTAGACATACAGATTGTGGGAGGATAGGTGGCTAAAACATGGGGCATAGTTGGGATTACTCTACAAACCATTAAGATCATGGGGACATGAGGGAGAACTATCCAACAGTCAATGGAATAGAAGCCACTAATTGCATGAAGAACATGAGTGAGAAGTACCCCATAACTCATTTATGTTTGTCTATATATAGGCTGGAAAGCCTTGCCTATGTAGCATGTCATCTTTGTGCATATCACACACACATGTATATGGTATAATTCTTTTATTTACGAGATTAATAAATGCTAGGTGTTTACCTGTATATGCTATACACTTACTTTGCATTCCTTTTTACTTTTGTGTTTTGCTAGCTTATAACTTGAGAGAGTTTTAAGAACCTCTTCGATATGGGAAATATTTAGTTGTAAGCAAACATGACTAAAAGAGTGACAAAAGGCTGAGTCTACCAGGGGGTTGGGCTATTGTATAGGGGTTGATTTCAAGCAAAAAATTTGATCCCATGAAAATTGTCATCTTGATTGATGAAAACATTGCCAAATTTATTTTTATATTTGATACAGCATATCGAAAAGGGCTAATTAGCTTCAACTATTTAAAATAATAATCTACCATTTTTATGAAGAAAATCTTCTAAACATAAAATTAGAGCAATATTTAATGACACTTTGACTTCTTCATATAATTAGGAAATAAAATAAAGGATACTCAACCCCAAATTGGTTGGTCAAAACATTATTACTTTTTTAAAATAAATTTGTGCTATAGTCCATAGATAATTAATTTGATTGAGTTCACCATCATATCAAACTACAGTTCTACCCATGATTTTAACAAGATATGTGCCCTGCATGTTTTGTTTTGTTTTTTTCATGTTGTGTCCATATAAGCTATAAAATATAATAGATAATAATTGGTGGTTTAATATTAGAAAAAAATATATAGAAGTTACACTTATTGTTCTTCTATCTCATGAAATTAAGAATCATTTCTCCGATAATCTTTTAAGTAAGAAATAGTCATTTATTTGGAACCCCACCCCTTTGCATTCAACTATTGATGACCAACAATTCTTTATAGGTGAAGTTTAGCTTTTCTAAATAAATTTGAAAATGAAAAGCAGAGTAAGAAAGCATGGTTGAGAAAATTGCTTGCAACCAAGAAAATAACACAACAAAATATCTCTTACATGCAAATAGTTAAGATGTCCAACAAACGTATCAATAACAAAAGGTGCTTTGATTCACAATTCCAAACATTGAGATTTACTACTTTAGTTTTATTTATCTTAAAATCAATTAAAGAGTTACAAAATATAAATCAAGAATAACATGTTAAACTTGATTGGAGACAATAATATCCTAACTTAATTATAAGTTATGAAAGAGAGATATAGTTCAAGTATATATGATGTAAGATCCTTAGAACAATAAAAGAAATAAGAAATAATTAAGATGTCTAGGTAGTTATTGTCATAACCCAATTTCTGGGTTACTCCCCAAAATCTACCCATAAATAAGAAAAATAAAATAAAAGAGGTCGGCGTTGGTAGGAAAATCAATGTGGAAATTTTGATTGTTTTCGAGAGTCTGATCGTATCTCTTTTGTTCCAAAAAATAGAGGAAAGTACAGATTTAAGGAAAAAATAATTTATCATTGGATAAATCTGTGTTAAAATTAAGTCTAAAGGAATTATATTTTTTATTGGCCAATTTGATTTAATCATGAGCCAATTTAAAGTATAATTATGTTTGGGAATTAATTTAGGGTCCAATTGAAGGATTTAATTAAGTGCAAGGACTTAATTATACTTTAAATTGGTCACATCAAATTAATTAAGGGCTTAATCGAAGAAAAATCAAAATCTTGAGCTTAATTCGAGTTCAATTGAGAAGATTGGAATTTTCGAAGACCGAATTGAATTTTTCGAAGCCCATTATGCGAAATCAGGGGCCAAATTGAAGACATCAAAAATTTAATTGTCAATTAAGTCGAATCACATAAATCGGAAGCCAAGGACCAAAATAAAAAAGGCGCGCAAAGCCAAGGGTGCTATTGAAATTCTGACGGGATACAATTACACAAAATTACAAGTTTAAATCCAATTGGGGGTGCAATTAGAACAATTATAAATTGAGGGACCAAATTGCAATTTTGCCTTCCCCAAAATTGTCGCAACACACACTCCCGCCGCATGCCTTTATCTGCCCTGCCTGCCAATAGCCACCTGCGCTACCGCCGACAAGCCACTTTTGCATGCATGTTATTGATGGCAGGCCACCATGCCACTGCCAACAACCACAGGAGTTACCACCGATGCAGGCAAGTTACGCCTATAAATAGCGAGGAAAAACTATGCAGGAGGGGGGGAATTTAAGTAGAAGAACGAGGGGAAACCAGGAGAAAGCGATGAAAAAAAGAAAAAAAAGAAGGCAACATTTATGTAGAGAGAACAGAGGAAAACTCTATGCAGAGACAGAGCTACATTTCCTCATCTCTAGCAACAACAACCCATCCTCTCCCGTCAACCACAATCAACAACAACCATCTTCATCTTCCTCGTCTTTGACAACCAGCCTCCATGATAGATGCAGCGTGTCCCTGTCTCTCTCCCCTACAATTCCCTCTCTCTCTCCCCGACGATGGTTCTCTCTCTAAAACAAGTTGCACCGTTGACTCTCTCACTCCTCCAGCCAGTTTCCCATACCAGCAGCTCCTTCTCCTCAGTGCCAACAACTCCACCAGAAGGTCCAGCTCTCCTTCCCCAACTCCGGCAAAGAAGCAGCAACGAACGACAGCCACAACAACATAAACCTGACGGCTTCCAACGCCTACTCCGGCACCATAGGCCACCATTTTAGACGCCACCACCACAAGGACAACCAACTCAACCTCCTCTACCCAGCGACAGTGGTAGGTGACCCTCTCTCATGGTCGGCCGACCACCATTTTACTGTTCACGTAATACGTGAATGGTATTAATTCACATGTTCTAAACAATGCAGTTGTTCCTTTTCCCTTTTTTCTTTTCTTTTCCTCTCTTGTGTGTCTTGGGCTAGACTGCTCTTGGCCCAGCCCAAGTCCTTTGCCCACTTTGGTTGGGCTGACCCATTCAGCTAGACCCTGACTGGATATTTTAATTTTAATTTTATTTAAAAAAATGCATTTAAAAAGAAACAAAAAAAAATTGTTGTTTTCGTGCATATGGTCGAATTCCAAGTTTTTTCCCATCATATTTTTCGTAAAAAAATATGTTGCATCTCATATTTTGAAACAAAAATTGGATATCGTAACGAGTTTATGATTATCCATTGGAATTTGACCAAAATATCAAAATAAATTAATAATGATTTTGTTTTAACTATCAGGGTGTAAAACTACATTGTAAAGTACACCCATGGATAAAAAAGTATTTTTACTGCAGTGTAAAAATACATTGTACAATACATCCACGGATAAAAAAAAAGATTTTTACTACGGTGTAAAATTACATTGCAAAGTACATCCGTAGATAAGAAAGAAGATTTTTAACTGCAGTGTAAAATTACATTGTAAAGTACACCCGCAGACAAAAAATAGTTCTTGAAAATGCAGTGTAAAAAAAAATTTAACTTAGAAAAACAACAATGCAACTTACCGTATGTAGGGTGCACTGGGGGTGATGCGTCTTCCCCTTGCACAACAAGTCCCCTTATCCAGACTCTCGCAAACCAATAGGTTCCTAGTGACCTTAATACTAGGTGGCAACTCCTGATATTTATAGCCGTAAATTTTACGGCTATAAAACACACCTCCATTTTCACCGCGTGCCGTTGTCCCCCCAAATCTAGGGATGGCAAGGCGCGAGGTGCGAAAAAAACTGCCATCACGACAGTTATTATAAATTATCTAGAGTGGAATATGGTGAGTGGATAATCATTAAAAACTACTTTGAATGGAGTATGGTGAGTGAGTAGTTATTATAAGTTATCCTAAACTTTCGTATTCAAAGAAGAATGCAAGGAAAATCATAGTCAATAACAACAACTGAACAAAAAATCAACAATAATAGGTGCTCTACAATTGAACTGAGTTTTCAAGATCTTCAAAACTGGTTTATTAACAGACTTGTAATCTTTTAGGCACTAATTAGTAGGCATATAACTTGTAGGCAAACAACTTGTAGGATGATAATTTATAAGCGATAATTAGTAGGCTTGTAGTTTCACGTGTAATCTAGCAGACTTGCAATTTTCAAAAATAAAAATAGAAAATACCAAAAATATATCAATCCATGCTTTTCTATCAAGTAATTCATGAACTTGTTTGTAATCAATTTAAGAATCATCAAAAGAATATAAGTTCTTTGATCTTGAGTTGTTAGGTTATCTTTTGCATTCAAAACATTAAGCTAGTTGATTATTTCACAAGTTTTTAATTTTCTTTTAGAATATTAAAAGATCACTAAATTTTAAATTCACTTTTGAGAAATATCATTATAAGTTTAGAACTACAAGTTTGGAGTTGTAGGAATAATGTTTAAAGTTTAAATTGTTCACATCAAATCTAACATCTAACTTTGAAATTCAAATTCTTCTTATTTGAAATAGTAAAAAGAAAACCATACATAACCGGCGACCACAGTGAGAGTGTCATATTTTTCTTATTTAAAACCATGGCATTGAAAAAAACAAAATTACCATAAACCTTGAAGGAAATAGAAGAATTTATGGACATCTCTATTAAAAAAGGAAATAGAGAATTAATCTACTTTTAAGGGCTAAAACTAGAAAATGAAGAAGGGGAAGACAAATTCATGAGTGTAAAAGAAAGAGATATACAAACATTGAATAAAGGGTGGAAGAAGCTGAAAGGGTACTTAAATAGAGATGTAAGCTTCTTTTTGAAGAATCTAAGGGAAAAAATAGATATAGATGATTGAAGATCATTACAATTAGATTATGGCAATGAATGAGAGAATTGTCATGTCATTCCAGAGTCTAATGTTAAAGAGAGATAAAATGGTCAGAAAAGTGTATACCATTAAGTAGGAAAATTACAAAACTTAAGGAATTTTATAAAGAAATAATCAGACCAAAAAAATATTTCAATTAGTAATTAGATGCCAAAATACATAAACGAATGATGAAGTAATATTTTGACTTTAATCATACTATTATGGAAATAATGAATAAAATTTCCAAACATGTGGTAGTTGAAGTCAAAAATCACTTGAAGGAATCAAACTTTAGGAAAGTTGATCGTACACAAAATGGAAATGAGTTAGGTTGGCCATAATAATATAATGTAAAGAACAACCCTATATCTAAACCTAGAATGAACTAGTGAAGGTCTTTTGTGATAAAAAAAAGTTGAAAATAGTTCAAAGACTAGTTTACTAATTATAGGAATTCACCACCGAGGGATGTGGGTATCCTATACAACTTTGACATAAGTAGATCTCAAAGTAGATTTGATCCCAAATATGTTTTAGGAATAATGAAACAAACATACTCTTTGACATGCACAACACTAAATGGTAGAGTTGCCTCCTAGATTAAACGAGTTGTTGAAATTAATCATAATTTGAGTCACCACCAAGTATCATGATCACTAGGAAAATTATGGTTTGTGAGAGTCCGGGTAAATGAATTAATTATGTAAGGAGGAGATGTATTACCCCTAGTATACCCTATCCATGGTAAGATGCTATATTGTCTATCTGTGTATCCTATCAAAGATTCAAGATAAATCTCCTTCTGTGACGGAGTTTCTACCATACCTAGTTAAATCTAAAGTTGTGCAAATCTTTCTTCTGAAAGGTATGGCTTTTATTACCGTGTGTGGTCATTCTTTTCCAAAGCCAACATGGTTGGAGCATGATATAGGCTAAACTGCACTACCATTTTGGTATAGGACATGTAAATTTCTGATGCTTGATTCCTAAACCTTTGACAAGTCTTGTTGTATAGTGGTACATTATTTTTGTCAACCCTAAGGTTATTTCTTTTGTTGAATAATGTTATAGTTATCATGTTATTGTTCAATATATTTAATATAAGTATGGTAACTCCCTGTTTTACAATAAGCTTTTGTTGGATATGAAGCAGCATAAAATATAGTACAGTCAGTTGTTCTTGTGTATTAATGAAGATTGTTGAAGTATGCTTCAAGTTGTTGTTGCTGTGTCAAAGACTTTGTTTTTTCAGTTGCTATTTTTTCTGCGTTAATAAGGAATTGTCCTAGTCTTTAGGAATTTATTGATCTATTAGTTTCTTAACATATCATGGCATGATTTTAGCATTTTTTTAGTTTGATTAATCCTATAAATAAGTGTAAAGATTGCAGTGAATAGGTAATCGATTTTCTTCAATTTTTCAGTTCAATGAAACAGTAAAAACAATTTATGTTCAAATAAAAAATCTACAATTGTCTTCATTTTTTCAAACCAACACTTAAAACACTTACAATTGGTATCAAAGCTAATTTCTTGAAGGACCTGTGATGGATGCTAAAACAAGTTTTTCTTATATCTCTTCTCCAATCTTTAATGGAGAAAATTATCAATATTAGGTAGTAAAAATGGAAACCTACTTGGAGTTGTAGATCTTTGGGAAGCTATTGAATAGAATTATAAAGTTCCACCACTACCAAATTATCCAACCATGACTCAGATCAAGAGTTATAAGAAGAGAAAAACCAAGAAATTAAAAGCATAGGCATGCCTGTTTGCTGCTGTTTCAACAACAATCTCACAAGGATCATGTCCCTAAAATCTGCCAAAGATGTTTGGGATTATCTGAAGGAGAAGTATGTAGGAGAGGAAAGGATTCATGGAATGTAAAGTCTTAACCTGATAAGAGAGTTTGAATTGCAAATAATGAAGGATTCTGAGACCACCAAAGAGTACCCAGACAAATTACTTGGAATTTTCAACCAGGTAAGGTTACTTGGCATAGATTTCTCTAATTGCAAAATTGTAGAGAAAATTCTCGTAACTGTGCCTGAAAGATATGAAGCATATATAACCATCTTGGTTAGCACAAAGGATTTGTCCAAGATCAACTTGGCATAACTGATATATGCCTTGCAGGCTCAAGAGCAGCCGAGACTTATTAGGCAAGATCGTGTTATAGATGGAGTTTTACAAGCAAAGTATTCTAATTCTGACAAGAATAAATTTTTCAAAAAAATTAGAACGAGTTTTATAAGCAAAGTATCAAATCACATGACTTTTGATAAAAGTCTCTTCAGACCTTTGCAATCTATTGAAGCTATAAAGGTAGAATTGGAAATGGTGATTTTCTAGCAGCAAAGGGAAAAGGAACGATTTCCATCACCACAAACTCTGGTATAAAAACTATTTCTAATGTTTTTTATGTACCTAGTATAGATTAAAAACTATTGATTATTGGGAAATTAATAGAGAAAGGCATGAAAGTGGTTTTCAAAAATCAATCTTGCATCTTTGATGCTACTGGACAAATAATGTTGCAAGCCAAGATGAGAGGAAAAAGCTTTTAAATTTTTACCATTTGAGGATTACACAACCTCTCTAACAAAACTGAATGACATGGAATTGTGGCATAGAAGACTAGGTCACTGTCATTAACAACGGATGATCAATATGAAGAAGCATGATGCTATAAGAGGAGTGCCTCCATTCACTAATCTTTTTATCAAATTGCAATGCTTGTCAATTCGGTAACCACAATAGGAAATCATTTCTAAAATCAACATGGAGGTCTACATAGAAACTTTAGTTGATTTATATTGATGTTGTTGGTCCTCTTAGAACACCTTCAATAAAAGGTAGTCAATATTACATACTTTTTATTGATGACTTTACTAGAATGTTCTGGATTGTTTGGCGATTCAAGAAGAATATGGATAATAATAGCAACAACAGGATTCAAGCCATTCAATCAGACAATGTTCAAGAATATACTTCATTAGAATTCAATCTTTACTGTGAGGAAGCTGGCATTGAACATCAATTCACTACTCTTTACACTATAGAATATAATGGAGCTAGTGAGAGGAGAAACCAATATATTATAGAGATGGTTAGATGCATGCTACATGAAAAGAAATTTTCAAAGACATTTTGGGCAGAAGCAGCCAACACAATTGTTTTTCATCAAAACCGACTTCCAACAAAATTGCTTAAAGGAAAGACACCTTTTGAAGTGTGGTATAATTACAAACCTTCACTAAGTTTTCTTAAGATCTTTAGTAGTATTTGTTTTGTTCATGTTCCATAGATCAAAAGGGACAAGCTTGATAAGAAGGCTCTACAAACTCCAAGATTTGTCCTCGAAAATTCGAACTTGCTAGAAAGTAGTGGTTTGGTGAAAATGTCTGGCACCTGTTCTTCTGTTTTGCAGTAGACAAGATAAATAACTCCATCTTTCTGAACTTCCCTTAAGAAGAAGAATTTAATGTTAAAGTGCTTAGTTTTCCTGTGAAATACAGGATTATGAGAGATAGCAATAACAAATTGGTTATCAATTATAATTTTTGGGTTTTCTTTCTATTCCAACTTAAGATCAATTAGAATCTTCCTCAGCCACAAAGCTTGATTAACAACACCTGTTGCAGCAACATACTCGGGTTCAGTAGTGGATTGAGCTATAATTTCTTGTCTTTATTATTTCCATGAAAAATACCATAACCTAAAGAGAAAAATTAGCCAGAGGTGCTCTTCAAATCATTAATAGAACCTCCCCAGTCACTGTCTGAGTACTCAGTCAGCTTGAATTCCTTGCTTCTTGTTTATTTGATGTCAAAATTGCATGTTCCTTTGACATACTTTATCACTCTTTTAGTAGCCTTGAAATGCAATTCACTTGCACAATGCATGAATCTAGACAAGATACTCACAACATTCAAAATATCATGCCTAGTTGCTGTGAGATATATCAAACAAACAGCTAGTTTTTTGAATTATGCTTGAATGACTTCTCCTTTTGTTTCATAGGAGTGTTAAATGCCTTGCATTCTTCAAATTTGAACTTCTTAAGAAATTCTTTGTCATATTTCATGTCACAAATAAAATTTCATGTTCTGGCTGCTAACTTCCATTCTAAGAAAGAAAGTCATCAAGTTAAGATCTGTCATCTCAAAAACATCCATCATCTCATCTCTTGCTTGAATTTATCCACATGATTGGTGTTATTTCCTGTCATAAGCAAATCATCAACATATAGTGAGATGATCAGAATGTCATCTCCATTTTGCTTGACGTATAGTGTTGATTCAAAGATTCTTTTATCAAACCCTAGGTTCTGCAAATGTTCATCAATTTTGTTGTACCAAGCTCTTGGAGCTTGCTTCAATCCATATACGGCCTTGTTAAGAACATAGACTTTGGCTTCTTCTTCTTTATTTGCATAGCCTATTGGTTGCTCTATATAAATCTCCTCCTGCAAAACATCATTTAAGAGTGATGACTTGACATCTAGTTGATACACCTTCCAATTCTTTTGTGCTGCAATGGCAAGTAGTAGCCTGATAGTATCAAGTCTAGCTACTGGTCTGAAGGTGTCTAAGTAGTCTACACTAAATATTTGAGCATAACACTTGACCACAAGCCTGATCTTCTGCTTGTTGATTGAGCCATCAACATTAAACTTTGTTGTGTACACCAATTTGACTCCAATCACCTTTTTGTTTTGAGGTTGATCAATCAACTCCCATGTTTTGTTTCTTTCAATCATGAATAGCTCCTCCTTCATTACAGCAATCCAATTTTGATTCAATTTGGCTCCTTTAAAATCTATGGTTCACATAAGGCAATGTTGCATCTTTGATAAACATCAAAAAGTGATATTTTGCCTCTAACAGGAGTGTTGTCTTCCATGTCATTTTGTCAGTCTTCTATGCATTGACCTTCTGTATTTGAAGCAAGAAGGCTGATTTTTGGCTCAAATGAGGTTGGATTACTTTTCTTTGCATCATTCTAGTCTTGTTCTTCATCTTCCATGAAGTGTACATCCCTGCCTATAATATTTTTTCCAGTTTGTGGCTTGAAACTTTTATAAGCTTTTGCAACTACACTATAGCCAATGAAGATGCTAGGAAGTTCTCTTTAAGTTTGTCTCTTTTAATCTGTGGAACAAGGGTGAAACACACATATCCAAATATCTTAACAAAATTCAAAGCTGGTTTATAACCATACCATGCCTCAAAGGGTGTTTGATCCTTCAAGGCTCTTGTTGGAAGTTTGTTTTGCAAGAAGACAACAGTGTTTGATGCTTCTTCCCAAAACTTCTTTGGTAGATTTTTCCCATATAACAAGCATCTTGTCATCTCCAAGATGAACTTGTTTCATCTCTTACTAACTCCATTATGTTATGGAGTGTATGGAGTTATAAACTGATGATGAATGCGTGCCTCCTTGCAAAACTTCTTGAAGGTGTTAAGAGGTGTATTCCTTGCAATTGTCTGATCCGAGGGCTTGAATTTTGCAGCGACTTTCCCTTTCAATTTTGCTTTAAAATTCCAGAATACTTGAGTTACCTCTAACTTGTGCTTCAAGAAGAAAATCCAACACATACAGTTGTAATCATCAATGAATACATCATAATAAAGACTACCATTTAGAGAAGGTGTCCTTTGTGGTCCTGCAATATCTGTATGAATTAATTGCAACTTCCTTGTTGCTTTCCATGTGACCTTTCGAAAAGCTTTCCAACTTTGCTTTCTAGAATGACATGTAATGCAGCTAGATATATGATCATCAAGTGCTGAAAATCCTTAGCCATCATCTTGGATTTCACTAGCAATAACCCTTTATGGTGATAATGCCCTAGCCTCTTTTGCCAAACATCAATGACATTTTCTTTGATTAGGAAAATAGTATGCTCCTCCTCCAATGGATTTAGAGCGAAGCTTTTCCCTTTCATATTTACCTTGAAAATATCATGGCCATCTACATCTTTAATCAAGCAACTTTGTTTTCGAACACCACTTTATAACCTTTTTTAGCTAGTTGGGCAACACAAAACAAATTTTGATTAATGCTAGGAACATACAGCACATCAGAGATGAACTTTGTACATGAACAAGTCAAGATTGCAACTATTCCCTTTCCATCTACAACTAGGTACTCCATTTCCAATGCAAACTTTTGAAGTGTTCATACTTCTTAATTCCTTGAACAAATCTTTGCATGTGTCACGTGGTTAGTACAACCACTGTCAATAAGCCAACTCTCACTTGAATCACTACCAGAGATGCAAGTAGCCATAAACAGTTGATCTTCATATTCTTGATCAACAATTTGTGCCTCTTCACCATGTTGTTGGACTTTGTTTCTACAGATAACAACTTTGATTGTATTTGTTACACTTAGCTTCTAGTCTTCTCTAATATTTAACATGTTGATGAGATCTCATTTTACAATGCTGACACGGAGGATAAGGTCCTTTCTTGTTTCCAGTATTACTCCTATTGTAACTCTTGGAATCTCTTGATGACCCTTCATGACTGCTTACCTTATTCTTCTTGTGATTCTTTCCATTTTCTCTATGTTTGACTAATAGGGCTCCTTCAAAGTCATCTTCCTATCTCATAACCCTTCTTTGTTCCTAGGCTTGTAATGCATTTAGCATATCTGTTAAAGTAATTTTTGACATATCCTTAGTGTTCTATAAGGATGTAATTGTACCCTCAAATATTTCAGAAATTGTTACAAGAATTTTTTGAACGATTCTTGATTCTGGCAAGGATGAGCCAAGTAATTTGATTCAGCTAGCAATATTAAGCACCCTATCAGAATATTCTTTAATGGATTCAGTCTTCTTCAACTTCTGCAATTCAAAGTCACGCACAAAGTTTAGCACTTGCATCCCTTGAATCCTTTCCCATTCATATTCAATCTTGAGATAATCCTATATCTCCTTTGTTGTTTTTAGAGACATGATTCGAGTGAAAATGGTAGATGATACTGAAGTAAACAAGCAAGCCTTTGCCTTTGATTTTTTTTCATCTTCTTCTCCTTCCGAGTTTTGACTTGTGCCATGGTGGGATTGTTTGGAAGTACAGGGATTTTGTAATCTTCTTCCACTGCTTCCCATAGATCTAAAGCCTGTAAGTATGTCTCCATCCGTACTGCCCAAATTTGATAATTGTCTCCCTTGAGCACTGGTGGAGCAATTGATAAGACGATGACTTCTGTTTCCATGGATTTCGTCACAAATCTCTTTAAACCAGAGAGCTCTGATATCAATTGTAGTTGTATTGAAGTTTAAGATGAAGAAAGACAGAAATAAAATAATGCATCAGACAATTGAGATTGAGAACAGTGTTTGAAATTAAAGACTTGAATACACTTTATTATCTTCGGCATTACAATATATAGATTGAATAAATAACAACCTACTAAAATAATGCTCCTAAGATCATGCCACAATTGATAATAAAATAAATAACTGAAGCTACGAAATAGCAGCAGAAACTGAGAAATTGACAAATTCAAATCACTTAACAATGTTTACTTATTCCACATCAGCAGTCCTAAACATGTTTCCTAACAGATTTATTTGTTTTGAGGGTTACAGTATTGTTTTATCTGGAATTCTTGTGAGCTACCACTATAAATATGATTTTTGCATTTTTTCCGTTTAACCTTTCTTTTTGTTCACAGGTCTATTGTTCACTCAATCACAATCCCACCGACAACAGGCAAGTTACAGAAGATGCTTCTAAAAACTTAAGTGCACAAGATATAAGTTATAGAAATCCAGTAAAGGTCGCAAGGGCCCCTACCTCGAATGCCATCAGGTATAACTTGTGCTTATTTTGTTTGCTTTTTGTAAAGAACCCCACCCACCCTAAATCTAGCCTACTGTCATATGGCAGAGCTTGTTAATTTTTTTTCTATTTGACTAGTTTAGTTCATATCCTGGATATATGCTGTTTTTATAATGTGAAAAGCTATTTTTCTTTTGAAGTTCGGAAAAGAAAGAATTAGTTTCTGAATTGTTCTTATGAGCTTTTTTACCACATATCTTTCTAGACCTTTTATTCTACTTCATGGGGCTCTTGGTTTCCTCAAGCTTGATTCTATTTAGCTAACTAAAGATCTTAATTTTTGTTTTGTTTTGCTGTACAGCAAAGTGTTAAGGAACCATCTCACCTACAAGCTCAAGTTTATAGGTGAGACCCCAGAATATGATTTCTGTTATTCTCTAACACACACCCTCAAGTGAAAGCCCTTTGGGCTTGAAACTTGCACACAGACCCATACTACCTTGTGTTTGATTTTTATCAAATAGAATGGGGGTAGTGAGATTCGAACTCATGACCGCTGGGTCAATAAGGCTCTGATACCATGTTAAAGAACCATCTCACCTAAAAGCTCAAGCTTATAGGTGAGGCCCCAGAATATGATTTATGTTATTCTCTAACACAAAGCAAGGGAGAGTTGTGGGATCAGTAATGCCCTATGAGAATGGCAGAAATATCGAAGATCTCAATGATACAAGGATGTTTTGTAGACTTCCTCCTCAAACCAACTCTCCACACTGCTTCTTTAGGACTAAAACATTGATAGAAGAGAAGTCTATCGCGGAGGCTGAAAAAGATTCACAAACCAAACGACAACCTCGTCAATATGATGTGGTGGCCAAGACATCCTATGGGATGGCCATGGACATGATCACCAACCCATATTACCAACAACAAACCAGGTTGGAGCAGTTAAAGGAGAGAATTACCATTGATGCAAAACTGCTCTAGACACAATCCCAATTTGGTCCGGTTGGTGTTTCTTCTATGACTGCTCATAGGAATGTGGGCACTATTCATTATGGATTAAAATAGTCTTTCTTCTTTGAGATAAATCGTTAGAGTATAGAAGAATGTGTATTCTAGAGTATTGAATTTGTATTCTAGAGTATGAATGATGGTATATGCTATGTGTATAAATAGAAATGTGCACACACGGTAAAGGCATGCAAAATAGAATTAATAGTACGGTGAAAATTTTCAAATTTCATTCTCCCTCTCTTTTCTCTCTTCTCGTCACTAAACACCATTCTTCTTCCTTTTAATTTCTTCAATTATCTACAACCTCGCACAATCCTAACATGGTATCAGAGCTTATAGTGCTCACGCAAATTAAGTAAGTGATCCAATCTTTTGCTTCCGCAATCTTCATCTCAAACTTCTTCTAATTCACTGTTCTTCATCAAAGAATCTCAAAAATTTATCAATATTTGAGCTACTACTAAATCTATCTTGAAAAATTTCTCTGTGTCTAATATTCACCAATCAAGACATTGTTATTTTTGAGTGAGTGATTAAAGCTGCTTACACTCTGTATTCTCTTCATACTCTTCTTTGTACTCTGTAAATTTTTCTGCAATGGTGACAACTACACATTTACACATTCTTCAATTCTCGATCACAAATCTTATCTCAATAATTTCAACATTTGTGAATGTGAAATTAAATGATTCTAATTACTTGAATTGGCACTTTCCAATGCAATTACTACTAGAGAGTAGCAAAATTTTTGGATTCGTTGATGGTTCCCACTTGTGTCTCCCTCTGCTACTAATGGAGAAAGTGGTACACATGTTTCTAACTCCTCTTCATATGTTGTGAATTGTGATTATATAATGATATGGAAAATGCATGATAGAGCAATGATGCAATTGATTACTGCAACCTTGTCTCTAGTAGCTATGTCTTGTGCTATTGGTAGTAACAATTTTAGGGATTTGTGGATCCATTTGAAAGAACAATTTTCTACTATTTCAAAGACAAGCATCTTCTAAATGAAGACTAATTTACAAAATATTAGAAAGGGAACTGACACTATAAGCTAATACCTTTTTAAAATCAAAGAAGCTAGGGATTATTTGTCCGCTGCTAGGGTTTACTTTGCAGATGAAGATATTGTTATTTTGTTATTGAATGGGCTTCCACCTGAGTATAATACATTTCGATGTGTAGTCAGGGGGACGAGAGAGTGTCCTTACATTAAAAGAGTTTCATTCTCAACTACTGGCTGAGGAACGAATTGTGGAAAACATCACCCCTGATAGTTCTACATATATTACTACTATGCACACCATGTCTAAATCTCTAGTGTCATCCACACAATTTCTTAAACCATCTCATAATCAACATGGCTATAGCTCATATGATAATGGTGGATATAGACAATTTAATAGGAGTAGAGGTAGGGGTAAATCTGCTCAAGGATAAAGAAATTTTCTGCCAAGACCATCAGTTCATGCTAAAACACATACCTCATTGACCCCTAACCCAGGTGTTCTTGGTTCATACCGTAATTCATACATCCCTTAACCTATATCAAGTGCTCCTATTTGTCAGTTATGCAACAATGAGGGACACACTACTCCATTGTGTGGGTTCCAAGGGTATGAGAGGTTTAAGTGCAATATTTGTGGGAAACTCAATCACACAACTTGATATTCTTTCTACAATGAGAATGGACCTAATTTTATTGGTAATGCAAGTGATTCTCCTGCTCATTCCCCTTCCACTCAACATCATGCTATGAATACCATGCATAATATTTGTCTGTCTCCTCAGCAATCCTTAGTTCAGCCTCAGGTGTGGCTTACTGATTTGGGTGCCACTAATCACATGACAACTGATTTGTCCAATTTATCATTAAGTACTGCCTACCCTATGAATGACATAGTTCAGATAGCAAATGGTGAAGGTTTGTTAGTGTCTCATACTGGTTCTACCATTATCCCTACTCAAACAAAACCTCTCAAATTAAACTCAGTATTATGTGTTCCAAAATTAACTAATAATTTATTGTCAGTTCATCGCATCTGTTTGGATAACAACTATTATTTAATATTTGATGCCTTTTGTTTTTGTATTCATGACAAAGCCACAGGGAGGATAATATATAAAGGGGAATGTCGTAATGGACTCTATCCACTTTCATTTGTGTCCCCCTCTAATAACCACTCCATCAGTTTTCACTCTCAAGCCTAAATTGGTTAGTTGATATTATCCTCTACTTGGCATCATAGACTAGGTCATCTTGCAAATAAAATTGTCAATTTGATGTTACAAAACACAAGTAATCAATGTCACTTAGATTCTATTACTGATGTATGTGTTAGTTGTCTTCAAGGCAAATTCACTAAGCTTCCCTTTTAGTCTAGTGCTCATTTATCTGTAACACCATTTTAGATAATACATAGTGATCTTTGGGCTCCTTCCCCTAGTATTTTTATTGATGGTTATAAGTATTATGTCATTTTTGTAGATGACTTTTCTCATTACTGTTGCTTATATCCTCTTATCAATAAGAGTGATTTGTGCTTTGTTCTTACTACATTTTATCATCAGATTCAGACTCATTTTTCACATTCCATTCAAATTTTGCAAAGTGATGAGGGGGGAGTATGTTAACAAACCTCTCAAACAGTTTCTTGATTCAAAAGGGATTGCACACCATAAATCTTGTCCATATACACTTGAACAAAATGGGTTGGCTGAATGTAAACATAGATATCTTATTGAAACTATCATTACTCTACTTCAACATGTTAGTTTGTCTTCATCCTTTTGGACATATACAGTGCATACTGCCTCTTTCTTAATAAACAGAATGCCACCTGTAGTATTACATTACAAATCTCCCTTTGAACTGCTATTTGGGAAAAATCCTTCTGTTTCACATTTATGTATCTTTGGTTGTGCATGTTTTCCATTGTTGAGACCTTGTCTTCAAAATAAACTGCAACCAGAAACTATTATGTGTGTGTTCCTTGGGTACGCCTCTCAATATAAAAGGTACATATGTTACAATGTTTCTAGCAAATGTACATATATCTCTCAGCACGTTGTGTTTAATGAAAATGTGTTTCCTTACAAAGACTTGATCACTAAAATTGTACCTCTCACTCTATTCTCTCATCATTCTTCTACCTCGGTTCTACCTATTATTATAAATGACAATGTAGTTTCTTTGCCTCCCATTCTTGGTCCATTAACTTTTGATGGTGTTTTTTCTCCTTCATCATCCTCCATGTCCATTATGTTTGCTCCTTTGTCCTTATCTTCTATCCCTGTGGGCCCTGATTCTAATGTTGAATGTATGAATACCGAATCCTCATCATCAGAGGAGCCTTTCAAACCTGAAAATTTATCAGTTGTTCTTCATATTCCTTCCATGAACTTACATTCCATGCAGACTCGCAGTAAAAGTAACATTGTCAAAAGAAAGTTTTGTTTCAATTCCATCAAGCCATCTAGTGAAGCTTAACCCTCATTAATAGAACCTATTAGTTACAAGTCTGCTTTGCAAGTTCTAGTGTGGTTAAATGCTATGGAAGAAGAGATTGTTGCTCTTCATTCTCAAAATACTTGGACCTTAGTTCCATTGCCTTCTTATAAGAACTTAGTAGGATGCAAATGAATTTTTAAACTCAAAAGACATGCAGATGGTACTATTGCTCGACATAAGGCTCGATTAGTTGCTCAAGGGTTAAGTCAAGAACCAGGTTAGGATTATGGGAAACTTTCAGTCCCATCGTTAAACCAACCACTGTTAGGCTTGTTTTGGCTCATGTTGCTCATCATAACTGGTTGTTGAGGCAGTTGGATGTTAAGAATGTCTTTCTTCATGGCATTCTTCATGAGGAAGTGTACATGGCTCAACCTCCTGGTTTTGCAGATCCTCTTCATCCTCAATTGGTCTGCAAACTTCATAAGTATTTGTATGGGCTTAAACAGGCTCCAAGAGCATGGAATGATACGTTTACAACTTTCATACCATTTCTGGGTTTTAAACACACATATGTTGACTCTTCTTATTTGTTAAGAGTCTTGATGCTGGGATCATAATTTTGTTGGTGTATGTGGATGACATTGTAATAACTGGCATTGATCCTTGTGAGATACACAAGATTATTGATTCTCTCACAACTGAATTTGAAATCAAGGATTTGGGGGATCTATATTATTTTCTATGACTTCAAATTGATCATATCAGCCAGCCATGGTCTATTTCTATCTCAGTCTAAATACATTCATGATTTATTATGTAAAACAGAGATGTTGATGCTAAGGCATTTAATACTCCTTGCCTTCCTTATCAAAGATTGTCCAAAGATGATGATGTTCCTTTTGAGAATCCCACACTATATTCCAACATTGTAGGAGCATTGCAGTACTTGACCTTCACACTTGACATTGCCTTTGCAATCCATCAAGTTTGCCAATTCATGCAACATCCAATGGTGATTCATTTTCTTGCAGTGAAAAGAATTCTACGCTATCTTAAGGGAACTGTTACCTATGGCTTGAGTTACTATCATGATTCCTGAGACCTTAAAGCTTTCAGTGATGCAAGTTGGGTAGGGGATCCAAATGATCGATGATCCATCACTGGATTGGTGGTCTTTCTAGGATCTAATCCTATTTCATGGTCTTCCAAGAAACAACAAACCATCTCTAGATCTTCTACTGAGGCAGAATACAGGGCATTGTCCTCTACAGCAACTGAAATTGATTGGCTCAAGCAATTAATGGCTTTTATGTGTGTTCCAATTCCTCAGACCCCAATAATTTTTTATGACAATCTTTCTACCTTTGCTCTATCATTTAATCCTGTTTAGCATCAGAAGACCAAACATATTGAGATTGATGTGCATTTTGTTCGCGAAATGGTGGCTAGCAATCAGCTGCAATTTGTCTTTTCCAAAGAACAATTTGCAGATATTTTGACGAAAGGTCTCAATGCTCCTCTGTTTCATGGCCATTGCTGCAATATCATGCTTGGTTTATCAAAGTAAGAGATTGAAGGGGGGGTGTTAGAGTATAGAAGAATGTGTATTCTAGAGTATTGAATTTGTATTCTAGAGTATGAATGATGGTATATTCTACATGTATAAATAGAAATGTGCACACACGGTAAAGGCATGCAAAACAAAATTAATAGTACAGCGAAAATTTATAAATTTCATTCCCCTTCTCTTCTCTCTCTTCTCGTCTCTAAACACCATTCTTCTTCCTTTTAATTTCTTCAATTATCTGCAACCTCTCACAATCCTAACAAAATCCTTTCCACCCTCATGCTGATAAGACAAGTATCAAGATTATGCAATGGCTTTAGGTCTAGAATTCGAGGTGAAGTCAAGGGTGGTCCTCTTTCTAGAATGATACATTTCAAGGGTGAAGTCAAACGTCCTGAATCTATTCATGTTGTGTAACTAGATATGTAATGCAATTCAATTCTTTGATAAGAATAAAATTCCACTCACATTTTGTGTTTTATTGTAGTACTGTAGTCTCAAATCACTATTGTCGTTTAAACATCAAAAGGGTATATCACGCCTGAGCGGTTAGAGGAGAGCCCTACTTTTCATTAACCTGGGTTAGGGTGTGGTTATTGTAGTAGCTTGTATGGTTGTATTTTGAAAAAAACTGTTTCAAAAAAATTATTTTTTATTGATTTTAGTATGATAAAGTTAGGTGTTTGATTAAAACTATGATTGAAATTAATAAAAAACAATATGATGTATTTTTGATTAATTTGTTTTTAACATTGAGATTTGATTGTCAAATGACCTAAAATAATATAAATATTAAATACATAAACAAACTGTTCTGCTCCCTTGGGTATCGAGCCTGTAGCAAGATCAATTTCCTTTCCCGGTTAGCAGCAGGTTTATGGGCACCAACTGTTCTGCTCCCTCGAGTCTCCATCTTGTAAAAATAACCCAAAATAGAAATTTGTAATCTGTATGGCCCCATTATAATTAAATTGTGATAAACAACTAAATCATGGATTGGTGAGGGTCTCTTGGGTCATGCCAAGAGTCGAAGCTTTTTCTGATGGATAGTTTTATTTTCCACTTTATGGTGGATTTGGAAGGATAGGAATAATGGAGTTTTCAATGAACTTGAGTCTAAATGGGAAGGAATTAATATTTTTTAATTTATTTATGACACCATCAAAACAAAACATAAAAAAATAATTAAATATTTAGCAAATAATGTTTTGATAGAAATGTCAAACATGTTCTTTGTTCCAACCCATCAACCATGTTGGAACAAAACAATTAAAAGTTGCAATCTTCTATCCTTCATAGGAATTTGAATATCCTGCTTCATTTTAAAAACGTTTCTTGGATCAAATGTGCATTTTTTCTGACTCCAATTCATTTTTGAGGAGCAACATTCCAATGCATGCTTAATGACTGTCCTTGGAGGTGCAAATAATTTTATTAGTAAATTGAATATACTTTACAATTATCATTTGTCCCTTTCATGTTGTTTACGACCCAGTCTATGATCTTAATTTCTTGTTTACTTACACACAAATTCAATGAATCTTGCCAAGAAAATGAAAGTTACTAAACTAAATTATCATAGTGTTTATGTCTGCATCCATAATGGACACTCTTTTATTTTTTAATTGTAGAATTTATTGCCATTTTTTGCAATTAAATTTGTGCAAAACTTGACCATGCTAGCATGAGGTAACAATGGATACTAGGGATCAATTTAGTAGTGTGGTTAGGTGCGATACATTTTATTCTAATTACAGATTTCAAAGTATTTAGGTAATTAATATACACTATAGTTTTGTATAAGTTTTCCTAAAAACTCTCTTTTGAAATTTTAAATACAATTTGTTTTATAATTTATAGCTTTTATTAAATTTATTTTTTCAAACCATGACCATAATGGTTGAAGTTGTTTTTGAAAATGTTTTTCGTTCAGAAATATTTTAAAATATATTTTTTTTTAAAATGATTTTTGACATTAACCCATCAAAATAATCTAAAAATACCAAAAATATTTCATTCCGTGCATTTTCACACTTTTACTTCATGCAATGTTTTTAAAAAAACATTTGGTCCCTCAAATCTCTTAAACATCTGTGCTTGATTTAGGTTCACGTACGGTCAAACTTCTTTTTATCTGGCAAACCAGCTGAATAGTTGTTTTTCAGTGTTTCGACTCATCATTTTGTGTACAATAATAAGAAGTTTAGGGACCCATATATAAATATTGTGTTCCACCACCGAATGTTGACAAGCTTAACGAAACCAAGATTTTCCAGCTACAATGTGGAGCAAACACTCTCTATCTATGAGTAGCCATCTTCAAACAGAGACAGTAAAAATCTAGAAATTTTTCAAAATGGTCTTGGTCTTGTTAAAGGGAACTTGCCCGAGTGTAAAAGATCTTAGATGTTCGAAATGGTCTAATTGTTCTAGGCGACCAACCTGTTTGTGAAGACTCTAGAAATTTTTGAAATGGTCTAATTTTTGCAAACCACCATCCTGTATGTGTGAAAAAATCAAAGGTTTTTCAAATAGTCTAATTGTTCAGGACAGCCTATCTCTTTGGGAAATATTCAAAGATTTTTCTAAAATGATCTTATTTTTGTAGGCAACTACCCTACAAGTGAAAAATTCGAAGTTTCTTACAAATAACCCCTTTTTCTAAAACGGTTAGCCCATTTTAAAAATGTTTTGGAAATTTGGCTATTTAGAGAAGTGGCGTACCCAATGACTTGGAAATTACAACCTAACTGCTTGGTTAAATCTAAACCTTCTTGATTGCAAGTTCGAACATGAAAAATTTTAATGGCATGGTTTGCCTTTCTTGCTTGATTATGATGATAAAAATGATATTTTCAAATGACGAGGTAAAATTTATGATGACAAGTTTGAATTCCTAATGACAGGGTTTAATTCGTTATTCCAAAGTATAAAAGTAGAGCTTCCTCATGATAAGGTTGAACTTCAATTTTGTTTATTGTAGGGTTAAGCAAATATTTTTTAATGATAGGGTTGGTTTTTGTTTCCTTATTACAGGGTTTAAAATTAAAATTTTATAATTATAGGTTTGATTTTCTTATTGATTACAAATTTAAAACTAATATTTTTATGATAATTTTAATTCTTTTTTCTTGATTATAGGGTTTGAAAATGAAATATCCTAATGATAAAGATGATCTTATTTTCTTTATGATTTTAGGGTTAAAATAAAGAACTCTTAATGACAAGGTTATTCTTTTTTACTGCAAATCTAAAATCAAGAATTTCTTATGATAGGATTCTTTTTTTCCTGATTGCAAGTTTAGAGTCGATGCATTTTGATGATAAAAATTGAATTTTCTTTTCCTGGTGGCATGATTAGATTATTTTTCCTTGATGGGAGAGTTAAAACTAAAGATTCCTAATGATAGGGTTGAATTGGAGATTCTTGAAGACATGTTTAAAATTAGAGCTTTTTGATGAAAAGTTTAAATTTTGCTTTCCTAATTGTAGGGTTGAATTTCTTTATTGTTGTGTTGAAACTTAAAATTTCTAATGATAGGATTCTTCTTCTTTTTAATTTCAAGGTTAAAGCTTTTTTTGTACCATGGCTCAAGGATAAAGTATTTGTTGACTTAGATTTATTGGGTTTTATTGCTGGTTTTTCCTGTAATATTTATGCAAAAACATTGTGCAATGCTTTAGGGTTGGATGGTATGTCTGCAACTTTATTTAGTTTGAAATATAGTTTTCCTTCTCTTCAATTACCCTTCTTCATTAATTATGGCAATGCTATTCTAATTATCAATGTAAAGAATGAGATTCTTAATTTTACTATCTTTTTAATTCAAGTCAAAACATGAAAAATAGATGAAATTGGATAAAATCTACACACAAAACATCATCATTATAGGCCAACACTCCCTCCAAGATTTGTTTTTCATATATATGCACGCGCGCACACATATATATACATACAAATAAAATAAAGAAAATATATTTTTAAGAGATCGATTAACACAAACGGTTGTGGGTGAATAAATGAAAACAAAAAGGATCAATTTAGAAATGCTAATGGTTGAATTAATTAAGGAAACATATTTTTTTTGAATTAACTTAGTCAAAACGAAACACACATTATAAAAAGGTAAGCTTATTTTTAGATTATCACCGAATAATAAAGCTAAAAATTTGTATTGATTTGAAATTACAAAGCAATTGATGTTACCTGCACATAATTTATCTAATTGTAAAAAAAAACCCAAAAAATAAAATTGTAAACTGTATGGCCCCATTATAATTAAATTATGATAAACAACTAAATCTTTATGTTTTAATTTATTTATGGCACCATCAAAACAAAACAATTCAAAAACATAAAAAAATAATTAAATATTTAGCAAATAATATTTTGATAGTGATGTCAAACATGTTCTCTGTTCCAACCCATCAACTATGTTGGAATAAAACAATTAAAAATTGCAATCTTCTATCTTAAATAGGAGTTTGAATATCCTGCCTTATTTTAAAAACTTTTCTTGGATCAAATGTGCATTTTTTTCTATGATTCCAATTCATTTTTGAGTAGCTAATGACTGTCCTTGTGTGAGCACATAAAGAATTGTGTTGAAGCTATCTTCTATTGATATTAACATAATGAATATATATACACAGCAGACTCCTATAACAGAGGAGTGATTACCGTAACAGACTCCTATAAATACAAATGAATGACATAATAATAGCAGTCGTTACATCTCTTGTATCTGTTACAGCCTTTATGTTGAATGTAGCTGTTACGTCTCTTAACATGCCCCCTCAAGATGGACGACTATCTAGCAGTCCAATCTTGTCTTTCAGAAACCACAATCGCTGTCGAGATAATGGTTTCGTCAATGCATCAGCCAACTGGTCTTGTGAGGAAACATGAGAAATGTGTAGTGCTCCTGACTGTACTCGTTCTCTGATAAAATGGAAGTCAATTGCTATATGTTTCATCCTAGAGTGAAATACAGGATTGGAACATAACTGTGTAGCACCAAGATTATCGCAATAGACAACAGGAGCAACATTAACCGGAAAATGTAACTCAGATAACAAAGAGCAGACCCAACTTAATTCAAATGCTGTGTCAGCCACCGATCTATACTCTGCCTCAGTAGACGATTGTGCAATGGTGCGTTGTTTCTTTGATGTCCAGGAGATTGGATTACGTCCAAGATATACAACATATGCACTCGTTGAAGATAAATCATCCTTGTTCCCCCCCAGTCTGCGTCAGAATAAGCATGAACCGTAGGTGGTGAGTGACGATGAAGAAGCAGACTTTCATAAAGAGTGCAAGATAAATAGCGTAGTAGACGCTTGACAAGTTGCCAATGAGCATCAGTGGGTTTGTGCATAAACTGCGAAAGTTTATTAACGGCAAAACAAATATCGGGCCGTGTGAGAGAGAGGTATTGAAGACTCCCAACGGTTGCACGGTACTCTGAAGGATCAGATAAGGGAGCACCCATGTCCAAGGTTGGCTGACTGCCTGGTGGCAGTGGAGTGGAAGTTGGTTTGGCAGCAGCCATGTTAGTACGATGAAGCAAATCCTGAATGTATCGTTGCTGAGAGAGAATGAGTCCTTTAGGATGAGGCCGAACTTCCACCCCTAAGAAATAAGTCAAAGAACCCAGGTCTTTCAATGAAAACCGTTGAGCTAAACATGAGATGAACTGATTCACAGCAATCTCATCATCCCCTGTCACAATGATGTCGTCAACATAAACAAGGAGATAAATGCGAGAAGCACGATGTCTGAAAATAAACAGAGAGGTGTCGGCCAGAGAATTTTTAAACCCAGATGTAACCAAAAACTGTCTTAATTCATGGTACCACGCCCGGGGTGCTTGTTTCAAACCGTAGATCGCTTTGCGAAGCTTGCAAACAAATCCCGGATTTGTATGATCAATGAAACCTGGCGGTTGAGCCATATACACATTTTCATTCAATGTACCTTGAAGAAAGGCATTGTTGATGTCAAGTTGTCGGAGCTTCCACCTATGACTGACAACGATGCTAAGAACAACACGGACAGTTGTTGGTTTGACAACGGGACTGAACGTCTCATGATAATCCAGACCAGGCCTTTGACTAAAACCTTTAGCCACTAAACGGGCTTTGTATCTGGCAAGTGACCCATCAACATTTCGCTTGAGTCAAAATATCCATTTGCACCCTACCACATTATTAGGAATATCTATTCAAGCACATAAGTAGTTTACAGAGTGGAATATATATACACAGCAGACTCCTATAACAGAGTCGAAATATCTATTCAAGCACCCTACCACATAATGTTAAACACATAATAAGTGTCTGTTTCAGAGTGTGATTGAGGTTGCTTTTAAAAGTATTTTTCCTTTAGAAATGTATTAAAATGATATTTTTAAAAAATATATATTTTTTGATATCAGCACATCAAAATGATCTAAAAATATCAAAAATATTTAATTTAGAGTAAACAATAAAAATAAAAAAATTTATTTTTTTAAAAACCATTTTTGAAACGTTATATCTAACACACTTTAGTACCATCTACTAGCTATTAATATATATATTAATCAATAAACTATTTAACTGGATGATGAGGGGTAAGCAACTTGAAAAATAATAGTCATAATGAAAACCCGATCTAGGGCTAAGCAACTTGTTAAAAAACAATAATTTTAGTAAGAAAAGAAGAAGAAGAAGAGTCTTTTTTTTTCTCCATTAGCACTCATCATCATTAATAATAATTTATAGGAAGACTTGAGAGCCTAACTCAGCACATGTACCAAAATAGACGTCCAACTTAATAAGCTAAGTTCAACAAGTCAACCAATTTAAGTTTTAACCATATATGATATTAAGTTTTCCAGGGGCATGATATGGTAACAAAAAATTTGAGATTTATCTTATAAAACTAGAGTTTGAGTCAAGATGTGCTCACCTTATAAGAATATAGAACAATCAGGATTTTACTCGCTTAACCCGGATTCACAAATAGTGCTTAAAGTGAAGTGAAATTTCCTCGAATAAAAAAACAGATATATGATATTAAATTCATAAACTTTAATTCACATCAATTTGTCATAGAATTTACTTTTAATGGCGCATAAAATACACTAATTCTTAAGAGTTTGTCATTGCAATAACTGTTTTTTTAAATAATTTTTATTTAAAAATACTTTAAAATAATATATTTTTTTACACTAACCCATGAAAAAATTCAAAGTAAGTTTAAACAACACAAAATAAACAAATTTCTAGCCAATAGTGTGTGTTTTTTACCACGATGTCAAACAAGTTATTGTTCCAACCCAAAGTTGCGTTGGAATAATAATAAAAAAAAACTAAAAATTGAAAATCGCAATCTTCTATCCATAGAATCCATGCTTAAATAGGAATTTGACTTATTTTAAAAACTTTTCTTGATCAAAAGTGAAATTTTTCACCGATTCCAATTTAGTTTTGAGTGGTAGTTTTCTAATGTATTGGTTTAAAAGGGTGCATGAGAGTTTCATTGTGATTGTTTTTTAAAATGTTTTTTATTTAGAAATACATTAAAATAATATTTTTTTATTTTTTAAAAATTAATTTTGACATCAGCCCATAATATAAAAATATTTTAATCTATAACAAAAAAAAAAATTCTTTCCAAAAATCACTTTTGAAATGTTTCCCACACACCTTCTAATTAATTACGGATTGTCATTGAGGTGCAAATATTTTATTAGGAAATTGAATATAGTTTATAATTATCATGTGTCCCTCGTTGTTTACGACCCAATCTATGGTGTGAATAGGCTTAATTTCTCGTAAACTTGTACACAAATTCAATCCATCTTGCCAAGAAAATGAGGGTTGCTATATTAACAAGTTGGATTTATCAATTTTTTTGGATAAATGACGATGGGATGAATCTCTTGAATCCTAACTTGACTTTCGGTACCGGTCAATGATGGCCGAAGATATAATAAAAGTCAAATGATGTAAGAATCATCCGCAGAAAATACAAACAAAGCACACTGAAATTAAATAAATAAAACTAATGGCATGCTAGAAGGTAGATGGCGAGGCCCAGAAATGGTAAGGTTTGGCCGGCGGCCCTCATCTCAATCGTCTGGCAACTTGGAGAAATGTCATCTTCCTTCCTCAGCTGCGACACAAGAATTTAAAATTATGCCATCAATTAACTTGGAGAAAATTATGCCATTTCACTTGAAAATATCATCAATTACCAGCTGTTGATTGAAGCTCATTTCAGACAGAATAGAGTTGAGCAACGGCGTCGCTGATTTTCATGCGCTCTCTTGGCGATTCAACAGAGCATGAGATTCCAATTCGGAATATTGAATTCAAGCACTCAAGAAATGTGCTGCTAAATTCCTGAGCAAGAGTTGGCTCTGTAATCTGGTTCACTTGTTCCGGCACAGATCTCTTTGCGAAGTCATGAAGATTTGAGCCATCTCTAAACATTTCATCAGTGGGCCTCTTTCCGGTCAACATCTTCAGCAAGAGTATGCCATAGCTATACGTGTCACCACAGGCTGACACTTCATTTCCTACGCCATACTCTACAGTTCATAACGAAAACATGCAATTTAATTTTGCTTTTTCAGAACACATATAACAGTAATGCAAGATTGATAATTTTACGAGCATAACCTATAGTTCCTCTTACTCCAATGGAAGTCGATTCATTTGGTGGACAGTCAGGGCTTGCTTCAGGAAGAAATTTTGCTAGCCCAAAGTCACCTACATGTCCAGTGAGTTCATCTTCGAGAAGAACATTGCTTGGTTTAAGATCACAATGAGCTATTGGGATTTCACAATGATGATGAAGGTTGTTGATGATATTGCAGAGAAGACAGATTTTGTTTATAATTGTTGCAGCAGAACTGAGATATATTATTCGATCTCAATGCACTTATTTATACATAAAAGCAAAAATAGAATTGCAAGATATTCTCCAAAGAGAATCTGATTTTCTGTTGCATAGAATAAAAGATAAAAATTGCCATTTGAATAGCAATAATAACAGCCTTTGATACTGTCAAAGATTCTGCTCTGATTTATTTTTCTTCTAGAATCACTCACAGTCAACAATTCTCCTCCTTGATTCTGGAATTGCAAACTCCCAGCCTTTGTCTCAAATGCTCGAACTTGACCTTGGGAAGTGATTTTGTAAAAATGTCTACAAGGTGTTCATCTGTGTTGCAGTAGAGCAACTTCACTTCTCCTTCTTGTTGAACTTCTCTTAAAACAAAAAATTTGATCTTGATATGCTTTGTCCTGCCATGAAATACTGGATTATTTGAAATTGATATTGCAGCTTGATTGTCCATAAATAGTTGAGTGCTTTTATCTTGTTTCAGATTCAAATCAACCAACAATTTCCTAATCCAAACTGCTTGATTTGCAGATTCGGTGGCAACAAAATATTCGGCTTCTACTGTTGATTGAACAACAACTTCTTGCTTCCTTGAGCTCCATGAAAAAACACCTGACCCGAAGCTAAAACAATAACCAGAGGTACTTTTCATATCATCCATGTTCCCTGCCCAGTCACTGTCAGTGTAGCCATAAAGATTAAATTCTCCAACTTGACTGAATTTGATCCCATAATCAGTTGTGCCTTTGATATATCTGAGGATTCTCTTTGCTGCTGTAAAGTGAATCTCACTTGCACAATGCATATATCTAGATAATAGACTTACAGCATGCATGATGTCTAGTCTGGTTGCTGTCAAATACATTAGACAACCTATTAAGCCTCTGTACAGCTTTTCATGTACCTTTTCAGCTCCATCTTCTTTGCAAAACTTTTCCTTTAGATTCATAGGTGTAGTAGTTGGCTTACATTGCTCCATGTTGAACTTTTTGAGAATTTCCTTTGCATATTTGTGTTGACACAAAAATATTTCATTCTGTTTTTGAAATATTTGCATGCCAAGGAAGAAAGTCATCCCTCCAAGATCTATCATCTCAAAGACAGATTTCATCTCCTCTTTAAACTTTTCAATTAACTCCTTGCAACTTCCTATTATCAACAAATCGTCAACTTAAAGAGATACAACAAGAATGTGTTCTTCATCTCCTTTGATGTAAAGTGTAAATTCACTTAGACTTTTAGTAAAGCCTAAGTTCTATAAGTAAGTGTCAATTCTGCTATACCAGCTTCTTGGAGCCTGCTTTAAGCCATACAAGGCTTTTTTTAGTTGATAAACTTGATTCTCTTGTCCTACAACAGAAAAACCTTCAGGTTGTTCAACAAAAATTTCTTCCTCCAAGCTACCATTCAAGAAGGCTGATTTGACATCCATTTGATATACAATCCAGCCCTTTTGTATAGCCAATGCTAGCAGCATCCTTATTGTATCTATTCTCGCAACAGGAGCAAAAGTTTCAAAAAAAATCAATTATATATATCTGAGCATATCCCTTTACGACCAGCCTTGCCTTGTGTTTATTCACAGAACCATCAGAATTCAGTTTGGTTCTATAAATCCATTTGACTCCAATGGCTTTCTTGTGCTGAGGTTTGTCCACCAATTCCCACGTTTGATTCTTCTCAATCATCTTTAACTCCTCCTTCATTGCATCTAACCATTTCTGATCAGCTGTTGCTTCTTTAAAATTTGCAGGTTCAATGGCAGTAACATTGCATCTTTGATAGATGTCTGCAATTTTCGGGTTCCTCTTACAGGCTCATCATCTACATCATCCTCCCGACTTTGCTCCTCAATCTTCTTTTCATCCTTCCAATTCCAGCTGTCATATTCAAAAAATTGAACACCCCTGCTGATGATGATTTTATCTCTTTGAGGTACATAGATTCTATAAGCTTTAGTGACTACACTGTAGCCTACAAAAATCCCAGCTTCAGCCTTCTTGTCCAATTTGTCTCTCCTATTTTGAGGAATATAGGAGAAACATAAGCATCCAAATATCTTCAGATTGACCAACTTTGGTTTGTAGCCAAACCAGGCTTCATATGGAGTTTTAGTTCCCAAGGCTTTTGTTGGCAATCGATTCAGTAAAAATACTGATGTATTCGCTGCCTCAGCCCATAATTTCTTTGGCAATCCTTTGTCATGAAGTAAGCATCTCGTCATCTCCATTACAGTCCTATTCTTTCTTTCCACAACTCCATTTTGTTGTGGAGTATATGGTGTTGTCAATTGGTGTTCAATGCCCACATCTTCACAAAATTTGTTAAAACTTCCAGAGGTGTATTCAGTCCCATTATCGGATCTAATCACCTTGATTTTGCAGTTGCTTTGAGTTTCAATCCAAACTTTAAACTTCCCAAATATGTCAGCAACTTCAGTTTTGAATTTCATAAAAAAAATCCAACACATCTTGGAATAATCGTCAATGAAGGCAATATAATACTTACTGCCATTTAGGGAAGGTGTGTTCATTGGTCCTCCAACATCCGTGTGAATCAATTGCAACTTCTGTGTAGCTTTCCAGGCTTTGCTTTGGTGAAATGGAAATCTTGACAGTTTGCCGAATTGACAAGCAGCACATGTAGGGAAATCTTTTCCAGTTTAGGTAAGCCTTTCACCATGTTATTCTTCTCCATGAATAATAAGGCTTCATAATGATAGTGCCCCATTCTTTTGTGCCAAAGAACTGAAGTTTTGTCTTCCTTGTGTACAGCAGCCTGTTCTTCATTTTTGAAATCCAGCACAAAACTTTTTCCTTTCATCTGGACTTTGAAGATTCTATGCCCTCAGCATCTTCAATCACGCAGCTTTTATCTTCAAATAACACCTTGTAACCTTTTTCCAGCAGCTGTGAAACACTTAACAGATTTTGATTAATTTCAGGAACATACAGTACATCTGAAATTAATTTAAAACCTGTTTGAGTTTCAATGGCCACAGTTCCTTTGCCTTCTACTTTCAGGTGAGTACCATTTCCAATCTTGACTCTTGAGATAATATTTCTATCAATCTCTATGAAGATCTTCCCTTCATGAGTCATGTGATTTGTACAGCCGCTGTCTATGAGCCAATTTTCAGTGACTCTGTTTGTGGCTAAGCATGATACCACAAATAGGTGCTCCTCCTGGTGTTGATCATCAGCAACCTTGGCTTCTGTTTGTTGTTGTTGAGTCTAGCATATCTTTTCCATGTGCCCTAGCTGACCACACTTAAAACAGCATGCATCAGGTATCCACCAACATTTATTTTTAGGATGATTGTCCTTTTTACAGTGAGGACATGGGGGAAAGTTTTGAGTATTGCTGCTCTTGTTCATCCTAGTGTTGAATGCAAAACCTCCAGACTTGTTGCTTTGTTTTTTCCTCTATTTTCCATCACGATTGTTTTGAGATTTGACAGAAATGCACCTTTTGCATTTCTCTCTTGCCTCATCAACCTTCGTTGCTCCTGTGCTTGCAGTGCATTCAACAATTCTGCCAAGGTAATGCTTGACAGATCTTTTGAGTTTTCTAAAGATGAGATTGTTGTCTCAAACTTTTCTGGAATTGTTACTAAAATTTTCTGAACAATTCTAGAATCAGAAAAGTCAGTACCAAGAAGTCTTACATTGTTAACAATACTGAGAAGCTTGTTAGAATACTCCTTGATTGTTTCTGATTCCTTCATCTTTTGTAACTCAAATTCTCTAATTAATTTCAACACCCGCATCCCTTTATTTTCTCATTTCCTTCGTATTCTCCTTTTAGAAAATCCCAGATTTGCTTTGCTGTCGTCTTTGTCATTATTCTGTAAAAAATTGTGGATGATACTGCTGCAAATAATGTTGCTTTTGCTTTTGATGCTCTCTGCTTCTTCTCTTTGTGATTTTTTATTTGGGCTACTGTTGGATTGTCTAACAGGATTGGAACTTCGTACTCTTGTTCAACTGCTTCCCATAAATCATTTGCATCAAGGTAGGCTTCCATTCTGACAACCCAGACTTGATAGTTTATTCCTTCAAATACTGGAGGTGCAACTGCCGTGAATGACATTTCTGGGTTCATTTTGATGTGTTTTGTGTAAAGATGGTAAGTGTTTGTGGGTTGTGTTTATGATCTCTCAATCTCGCCAGTGTTTGTAGATTGTGATCTCTCAAGTGTTTAGGCTCTCTGAATCTCACAAGTCCCTCAAGAAAAAATCAGCTCTGATACCAATATGTTGATGATATTGCAGAGAAGACAGATTTTGTTTATAATTATTGCAGCAGAACTGAGATATATTATTCGATCTCAATGTACTTATTTATACATAGAAGCAAAAACAGAATTGCAAGATATTCTCCAAGAGAATCTGATTTTCTGTTACATAGAATAAAAGATAAAGATTGCCATTTGAATAGCAATAATAACAGTCTTTGATACTGTCAAAGATTCTGCT
The DNA here is from genome assembly GCA_025169955.1 of Salix arbutifolia. Classification (NCBI taxonomy): domain Eukaryota; kingdom Viridiplantae; phylum Streptophyta; class Magnoliopsida; order Malpighiales; family Salicaceae; genus Salix; species Salix arbutifolia. The sequence goes on along the minus strand of CM045912.1, from coordinate 9,607,909 downwards.
CTGATTTATTTTTCTTCTAGAATCACTCACAGTCAACAAAGGTACTCTAGTACACACGCAACATCGATGGCAATGTTGAGTCTCCGGCAGAGATTCAGAATCAGCGGCGCGCCACCTCCTATAGCAGTTGGATGCAGCCAATCGTCTAGACTCCCATTAGCCATGAACTCATAAACTATGGCCTTGAAATCGTTCCCGTGGTAATCAATACTTGAGCATGCAGTCAAAACCCTGACAAGATTCCGGTGTCTGATGTTTCTCAGGGCTTCACATTCAGCTATGAAACTCCTGGAAGCTCCTTGACGCATGAGATTCAGCACTTTGACAGCAATTAACATTCCATTTTCATCAAGTATTCCCTTGTACACAGACCCAAAGCTACCTGTACCAACCAAATTCGCTGAAGAGAATCTATCGGTAGCTTTTAAGAGAGTTTGGTAGGACACCTCCATTAGCGCATTCCGCTCAGAGCTCGATTTAAACTCTCTTCTTTTCCTTCTTGACGAACTGAGAAATAAACAAGGGCCAGTGCTAGATGTAAAAGGAAACAATATAATCTGCAATCAAGCAGATTAGCTATCGGTTACAAATTGATCTGCAATCAATGCCCAACGGTTACAAGATGATTTATGGCAAATGAATATGTAATTGATGTAATAGATAGCTTACCTACTAGATACTCTTCTCTTGTATAAAAGATAGCATTCTGTATGTATAATTTATTCAATTTTCAATACAACAACTCAGAATTTCTCACTAGAAGCACGGCAATAGCAATGATTGCGATCTTCAATTTGAGGTTCAGCCTCTTTGTTTGGTGGACATTGCATCTCGGCAGCCCGAAATCATTGCCGCCACCACCGCATAGCTGGCTATTTCCTATGACTGAAACTACAGTTGCGTTCTTGAAAATTCCTCCATCTGGTACCATGCCCTCGAAGTTATTATAAGAGAGATCCAACATCTCTAACCCGTTGAAGCCCTGAAAAAACTCTGGAATTTTCCCTGACAAGTTGTTGTGAGAAAAGTTGAACTGTACAACTCCTCTCAGTGAACTCAATGATGAAGGAATAGACCCATGGAAGAAGTTGGAATTCATGTACAAGCCTTGAAGACTTACACAACCCCCAAGACCACTAGGAATCTCACCTGATAACATGTTTAGAGATACATCTAAGATTGATAGATTTATTAACTTTCCTATTTCGATGGGGAGGGAACCCGATAAATTGTTTTTAGAAAAACAAATATACAGTAATGAGAAGATCCCAAAAAGTCCTGGGGGTATGTCACCACTTAGATTGTTTTTACACAGATTCAACACTAACAACTTCTTGCAGTTCTCTAGACTTGAGGGGATACTACCTTCAAGACTGTTCTCCCCTAAATGGAGTGCCATTAATTTGGTCAGATTCCCAACAGAGGATGGAATATGCCCTGATAAATTGTTGTAGTCAAGAACCAATCCCTCAAGATTTTGAAGCTCTCTGATGCTAGAAGGAATAATACCTGAGATTTTGTTGGTGCTAACATCAAAGACTGTCAAACTCACCAGCTTCTCTGTTCCAGCTGGGATGCTTCCAAAGATGTTATTTTCTGCTAGGCTGATCACCCCGAGCATGGTTGAGAGATTGCTGATTTGTTTCGGCAACTCCCCACCAAAGTTATTTCGTTTAATAGACAAATACTCTAAACTGGTGGAATTGGTCATTGAGGAGAGAAAGTTCAAGTCATTAGCTTGTCCACTTCCTAAATGGTTGGAGAAAAGGGTGAAGAAGTTAAGCCTATGCAGCTTTTCTAATGTAGGAACTTCTCCTGTTAGCTTATTTAAACTTACTTGAAGCAATTGAAGATTTGAAGCATTTGATATAGAAACAGGAATGGAACCAGTGAACTGGTTAGAGGCGATTGAAAAGAATTCAAGATTTGGGAGAGATATGCCTATATCAGATGGAATAGTACCATGGAAGAGGTTGAATCCTGTATGCAAACCCGTCAATAAAGAAAGATTGAAGATTGAGGGTGGAATGACACCTGAAAACATATTATCCATCAGATCTAAAACCCTGAGATTCTTCAAGTTTCCTAGAGTACTAGGAACGTTCCCAGACAGCATTTTATTTTTTTCTAGCCGAAGGATCTCAAGGGAGGATAGATTCCCTAAAGAAGGAGGGATGGACCCTGTTAGACCATTGATTTGTAGAGTAAGGTTTTTGAGCTTCGACAAAGAGCCTAGCTCCGTAGGAATTTCTCCTGTCAGGTTGTTGTTTTCACTCTTCATTGAAATAAGGTTAGAGCAATCAGATAAGCTAGGAGGGATTTGACCAGAGATGGAATTATTGTGCAGAGACAATACTTGCAAGCTACGCAAACGGCCAACTTGTGGAGGGATTTCATGAAAGAAACTATTGTTTTGAAGGTATAGTTCCTTTAAAAAGCTCGGATTGCCAATATGGAGTGATATGGTACCTGAAAGTTTGAGGGACTGTAGGGCTAACACTCTGACCCTTTGGTGCCTAGTGTTAGAATTCAATAGTTTGAACAGATTTCAATCTAAACAGTCAGAATTGATGAAGTTTGCTTGAAGAAAGGGAAGATTTACATAATCCTATTAATGCAATAAAACTCTCAAGTGTTGAGAGTCCTAGTTTAATTCAATCTTATGTTGTTTAGAAGTCCTAGTTTAATTCAAATTCATGTTCTTGTAATAATTATATAAGGACTCTTCAATTCAATAAAAATAATGCTCTTGCCGTAATATTATTCTTTTGTTCATCAGAATTTTTACAGTTTTAATTCCCAGATTTCAATCTCAACAGTAATTGTGTAGATTGAAATCTGTTCAAACTATTGAATTCTAATAGTGGTATCGGAGCATTGTTCCTACGGGCTAAGGGAAATTTTGTGAGTGAAAACACGGTGAGATTGAGTGTAAAACACAAAAAATTTACATGTTAATCCATGGCTTCTTCTTCTTCATCAGTACATGCAGCTTCAGCTATTCCAGTGTTCAATGGTGAACACTATCATATTTGGGCTGTCAAGATGATATTTTTCTTGAGATCCTTAGGGTTATCGAATGTTGTGGAGACAGATGCTGATCCTACACCATTAAATGGAAACCCTACAATTGCGCAGATGAAGGCTCATGAAGAAGAAAAGGTGAAGAAAGACAGGGCCATTACTTGTCTACATTCTAGAATTACAGACCATGTCTTCATCAAGATAATGAACCTGGAAACACCAAAAAAGATATGGGACAAACTCCAAGTTGAGTTTGAAGGCAGTAGCAGAGACAAAACCATGAGGCTGCTGGCATTTAAAAGAGAGTTTGAGCTGGTGAAGATAAAGGACAATGAGTCTGTCAAGGACTACTTTGGCAGGTTGATGAATATTGTCAATCCAATGAGGCTTCTAGGGCAGACGTTTGAGGATCATAAAGTTGTTGAGAAACTTATGATGTCTCTCCCGCAAAAGTTTGAAGCCAAGATCTCTGCCATAGAAGAGTCCTGCGATTTGCAGACTCTTTCTACTGCAGAGTTGATTAGCAAACTCCACATTCAAGAGCAAAGGGTGTAAATGAGAGACGATGAAGTTGTTGAAGGTGCATTCCATGCAAGCAGTAAGGGATGGAAGATTGCTATTGTGCCCAAGAAAAATTTCAATAACAGGAAATTAATTACATTTCCTAAAAATAAGAATGTTATGCCTCCATTAAGACAGACCTTCTTACCTTGTTCTTATTGCAAAAGAACAAATCATGCTGAGAAAGACTGTTGGTTTAAGGGGAAAACAATCCTTCATTGTGATTTCTGCAACAACCATGGCCATAGTGAGAAATTTTGCAGGTTGAAGAAGAAACAACCGCAGCTATAGCTGCAAGCAAATGTTTCTAAAGAAGACAAGGATAATGAGGAAGCTGAGGAGCATTTGTTTATGGCCTTGCAGATCAATGACAGCTCCCAAAAGAACACATAGCTGATTGACAGTGGCTGCACCAGCCACATGACAAAGTACTTGTCAATCTTCTCGTCAATTGATCCTACAATAAGGCCAAAAATCAAGTTGGGGAATGGAGACATTGTGCAAGCCAAGGGAAGAGGTACTGTCGTAGTCAGTACAACCAAAGGTACTAAGGTTATCAAAATCATTCTTTCATTCCAGAATTAGATCAAAATTTGTTGAGTGTTGCACAAATGCTTAGGAATGGATATGGAGTAGCATTTAAAGGAAATTTCTACTTTATTACTGATTCTCGCGACTTGGCTGTAGCAAGAATTAAGATGGAAGGCAATAGCTTCTACTTGGATTTGAATGTTGTAGAAAGACATGCCTTGAGTGCTAAATCTGAAATGAGTGTTGTTTGGCATAAAAGATTTAGGCACTACAATTTTGAATATTTAAGAATGTTGCATGACAGAGGCATGATAGAGGCATTGCCTGAAATTTATGAATGTGCACAGCTTTGTGAAGGCTGCGAATTAGGAAAGCATCATCGAACATCATTTCCTCATGGTGCATCCAATAGAGCAACACAAAGGTTAGAATTGGTTCATTCAGATATTTGTGAACCAATGAGGACAGCCTCCTTAAACAATAATCTATATTTCATATTGTTTATTGATGATTACAGCAGGATGATTTGGGTTCAGTTTCTGAAACACAAGTCACAAGCACTCTCAATGTTTAAGAGTTTCAAATGCATGGCTGAAATTCAAAGTGGTGAAAGGATTAAAGTGTTGCGAACTGACAATGGTGGAGAATCCACATCAAAGGAATTTCAGAAATTCTGTCTTGATACTGGTATTGTGCACCAGTTGACAGTGCCCTACTCTCCACAACAGAATGGAGTTTCGGAGAGGAAGAACAGGACAGTCATGGAGATGTCTAGGTGCATGATGTTTGAAAAAAGATTGCCTAAGTTCTTATAGGCTGAGGTAGTAAACACTTTAGTTTACCTGCTCAATAGACTGCCAACCAAGTCAGTCCATGGAAAAACTCCATCGGAGGCATGGTCAAGTGTAAAACCTACTGCCAAACACCTCAAAGTGTTTGGTTCTTTGTGCTACTTCCATGTGCCTGCTGCCAAGAGAGGGAAGCTAGATGAGACAGCTGAGAAAGGGATTTCATGGGATATGCAGCTGAGTCCAAAGGTTATAGGATTTATAATCTGAATGAGGCAAAAATTCAGATCAGTAGAGATGTGCATTTTGATGAACTTGCATACTGGAATTGGGATTTGAAGGGGGTAAATAAAAAAATCACATGTACTCTTGAAGTTGCAACAAGCAAATCAAGTAATGGAGCTCAGTTTGATGTAGATGGAACTTCAGATGCAGATGTGTGCAAAGTAAAATCCTTGGCTGATGTGTATGAAAGATGCAACCTAGTGCATGCTGAACCAACTACCTATGCTGAGGCAGCAAGGGTTCCAGCTTGGGTTGAAGCTATGAGGACAGAAATTGGTTCTATTGAAAAGAATCAAACATGGAGTTTGATAGTGCTGCCTCATGACAAGAAGGAGATTGGTGTGAAGTGGGTGTTTAGAACCAAATTCAATCCTGATGGTTCAGTTTTCAAACATAAAGCTAGATTGGTGGTTAAAGGATTTGCACAAGGCATGACACCATTCGGCTTCTTCTTGCACTTGTAGGCCAACTGGGATGGAAAGTGTATCATTCAGATGTGAAGTCAGCATTTTTAAATGGTATACTACTTGAAGACATTTATGTGCAACAATCAGAAGGATTTGAAGTGGCAGGACATGAGTACAAGGTATACAAGCTACACAAAGCCCTCTATGGCTTGAAATAAGCACCAAGAGCTTGGTACAGCAGGATTGACTCCTACTTGATCCAACTGGGATTTAAAAGAAGTGAAAATGAAGCTACTCTGTATCGACAACAAGAAGGTAATGATGTGCAGCTAGTAATTTCACTTTATGTTGATGATATGTTGGTGACTGGAAGCAACAAACATTGCTAGCAAAGTTCAAAAAAGAAATGCAGGATGTATTCGAAATGAGTGATCTAGGAATGATGAATTACTTCCTTGGAATGGAGATACATCAAAGCAGCTCAGGAATCTTTGTGTCACAAAGAAAGTATGTTGTTGATGTGCTTAAAAGATTCAAATTGGAATCATGCAAGGAGGCAGCTACACCATTGGCATAAAATGAGAAGGTTTCAAAGAATGATGGTGAGAAGTTGGAAGAACCTTCTGTTTTCAGAAGCTTGGTGGGAAGCTTGCTCTACTTGACAGCAACTAGACCAGATTTGATGTTTCCTGCTGGTTTGCTGTCAAGATTCATGAGCTCACCAAGTAGCATACACATGGGAATTGCTAAAAGGGTGCTGAGATACATTAGAGGCACAAGTGATCTAGGCCTCAAGTACTCAAAAACAGGAGGAGTGTGTTTGGTTGGGTATGCAAATAGTGATTGGGATGGAAGTTTTGATGACATGAAGAGCATTTCGGGTTATGTGTTTAGCATTGGTTCAGGTGCAATTTGCTGGAATGCAAAGAAGCAAGAAGTGGTGGCACAATCAACAGCAGAGGCTGAGTACATTTCCATGGCTGCTGCTGCAAATCAAGCCATTTGGTTGAGTAAACTTCTTGAAGATTTAGGGCAAAAGCAGAGCACACCTACTGAGTTGTATTGTGACAACAAATCAGCAATTGCAATTGCTCAAAATCCAATCCAGCACGGGAGAACAAAACACATTAATGTCAAATTTCATGCATTAAGGGAAGCTGAGAAGAATTTGTTCATCAAGATCCTTTACTGTCCAACCGAAGTTCAACTTGCAGATTTAATGACAAAGGCTTTACCTCCATCAAAATTAGAGTTCCTGAAGATAAGGCTGGGAATGTCCAAAGCAAACTTCAAGGAGGAGTGACAGAATTGATGAAGCTTGCTTAAAGAAAGGGAAGATTAGGCAGAAGTTTGTGTTTCATTAGTTTACACAATTTCAGTTATTTTTACTATTCATAACAGGATTTACATAAACCTGTTAATGCAATAAAACTCTCAAGTCTTGAGAGTCCTAGTTTAATTCAATCTCATGTTGTTGAGAAGTCCTAGTTTAATTCAAATTTATGTTCTTGTAATCCTTATATAAGGAACTCTTCAATTCAATAAAAATAATGCTCTTCCCGTAATATTATTCTTTTGTTCATCAGAATTTTTACAGTTTTAATTCCCAGATTTCAGTCTCAACAGTAATTGTTTAGATTGAAATCTGTTCAAACTATTGAATTCTAACACCTAGGACCACAAGAGACGCCATACCACTGGCAGAAATGGATAGTGCAGTTCCACGAGCTCATGATCCCAAGAGGGTCATCCACTATTCTGTTCTTGAATTGGATTAGGGCTAATAAGTCAGTCTCATTGGAGTAGCTGGAGCAGGTGACTGAGATTAAAGATGAAAGCAAAACAATGGCTCGGAAGCAAAAGGATGATTCTTACAATTGAAGAAAGATCAGACCTGCGTGCAGATTCATGTGGACTTGAGCACAAGTTTTACAGAGAGGAGCAATATAATAGATTAAGAGTTGAAGATGCAATGTTAGACCATGACTTTTCCCAACGGATTACCAAAAACAGACTCAAACTATGTGCAAATTGTCCAGCAAGTGGATCAAAACTAGTGTTGACTTCCATGTAATTAACAAATATAAAGTTGGAGGCATTTGTCAGCGCTTGTTTTTGAAGGGCAAGATAAACAAAAGGTTTTTCCAACATGGACTTCACAGTTGTATTGATCAAAATAAATACGTATACAATACTGGATTTGGACACCACATTCTGCTTCTTTGCACTATTGGAGACGAGATTTTGGCCAACGAAAACTCCATAACCACTAGTTGACTTGCGATCATTCAGGTTTTCTACACAATCAGAATCACAAAAGGCCATCAAATGTGGATCACAGCTTGTAAGCTCGTCATGGCATTTAAAGTAATGGAAGATGGAATTTAAAGTAAACCATAATCAATGGAACCCTTTAAATACCATATATAGAGCTCGTTTGTCAACAATCCTTTGGAGTTCACGTAGAATATTCAAGAATTGACAGAGTTGATTTACAAAATAGTTGATATCTGAACGAGTAAGAGTACAATACTGGAACGCACCCACTACACGTCAACATATTATGTGCCATCTGCTATCATCTCAACTCATATGCAGAGAGCTGAGTTCCATAGATTGTAGAAGAAGATAGAGGATGAGCATCAACCATACGTGTGTTCTCAAGCTAGTTAAAAATATATTTGGACTATCGAAGATGGTAGACTAGTATGATCTATTAGAACTTGAATTATTAAGAATTATTAATGTAATATATTTACTTTCTAAATTAGTTTAGGTTAAATCCCACTAAATGTGGATGACGGCTTGTAAACCTTAGTGACGGTTTGGTATTGTGGTTGTGGGTGAGGTTTGAGGAAACTCAGTTGCTTTTATGTTTGGTAATTTTTCAATCACAACTACAGTTTATACTGTCACGTGATTTGATTGGGATTTGATTATTTATCAGGTACGGGTTTGATTTTGTATTAATTAGGGAATTGATTTTCCTTTATTAGGGCTATAAATACCTTGATTCTAACCTTCTATAGCATGTATTCTGATCTATATAATACAAATAAACCCAAATATTGGCTGAAACGTGTCGGAAGCACGCCGCATGCTCCATTTCAGCCATGAAAAAAAAATTAAAAAAAGAATGAATTAAGTGAATGCCTCGACACTCCCTTTCCCCATATCAATTTCACTCAAAATCTCAAATCAAATCCCTAACACTTTTTGTCACGACCCGATTTCCGGATTCGTGACCGGCACATAGGCATGGTCCCCCTCCAAGGCTCCACACCTATGCGAACCCAAACTTACACACAAACTTATCATTCATATTGAGAGTTCAACGCAGCGGAAATAACAAAGTAAACTTTATAACATAATTCGACTGTCTTAATACAAGAGTTGATTACATACTGTTATAACTGTGGAGCACTAACTAGACATAAGAACAAAAGTGTCAATTACAACCAAAATAACAAGTTCTGAGAGTATGATAAAAATGACCTGCTAGCAAGCTACGAGCCTGAAAATAATAAATAATGAGGGGGTGAGTTCAACAACTCAGTGAGTAGATAACATCTAATATACACATACGAGATAATACAACAATGAGAAGTATATTATCGAATCGGCTCAAAGTTCTTACAAGAAGTTTCTCAAATAGGTCATAACAATAATTTAATAGGTAAAGCTCATAAGAAAATCAAAATGCAATGAGCATGAGGCTCCATACTGTGGGATGATCAGTCCACATAGGTTGGTGACTCCCCCGACCAACTAGGGTTTCAGATACGATGTGCACAAAGGCTAACACTTCCCTATTAGCGTGGGTATTCTGACTAGCATACCGTAGGTATATATATATATATCATAATTAAACAGACATATTCATATTTCAAGGCTCAACGTATGACATCAATCAAATGAGGAGCTGTCAATTCACAAACAGATATTGGCTCATATCAAGAATGTATATTGATGTGAACCTCGTGATCACGTGGTCACGCAATCCACAACCAAGATTGAGATCTGATCCCGAAAAGCCAAAATAGGTCGGATAGGAGTGTGACACAATGGAAACCTGCCCTAAGGCACCAGCACTATTGGAATGAGTAGAATGACGCCACGAAGCTAGTTAATCTTTGATAAGTTGGATTCAATTCATTCAAGAACTAAAGAATGCAAGAATCACTCTCACACATAAACTGAAAAGTTCAGAATTAAATTTCATCAATGGCTGCCGAAATTTAGCTAACATGAATAGTATTTTAAAAAGTAACCCTAATGGACCCCTTATGTGGACTTAAATGAGGTCCACTCAAAACTGACCCAAAACCCTAAGTTGGAAAGCCTATGACTTAATCCAAACAAGCCTTGGATCCTAGCTGAAAACAAAGTCTTAATTAAGCTCAAACAAGCCTTAGGTTGTAGCTAACAAACTTAAATAAAGCCCATAAGGTGTTTTTTTTTATAGTCTTCCATCAAGCCCATTAATCCCATGTTTCCAAGTTGTAGTAAGATTATTTTGGCTTCTTTGTTGTCCTCACTTCATGGCCCAAATAAGGTTGTATTAGACCCCTCCTGTATATTGATAAGATGTACTAGGATCTTCTATTGACACTCCAATGGTCCTTGCATTTCTGACCTGGTTGAAACCTTCAAAACCAATGCATTCATTGCCTCTTTCAATGCCTTTGTCTTAGACCGTGTCATTGGACCATTTGGAACATATAATGGGTCCTTGCTGGTGTTTTTGGGCTGGTTCGCATCATATATTCAACAATTGATTATGCTTTACCGTAACAAGAATAGTAATGAACGTATATATTATCAAGAAGCATAATCTAAATACTAGCAAATCAAATATTTATAATATTTCTCATGCATATTAAATATTATCCACTCACCTGACTCAAAAGCAAACAAGGTTCAAAAGCAGAATGTTGATGAAACCTTACTAACGTCCCGCAGGTTGAATATCGGGATTATCTGAATATATAAAAGAAGATATTGTAGTGTTTTGAAAATTTTAAAAAGAAAAATACATGAATGCCTTTGGTGGCTTAGAATTAAGTTTAAATGAATTAAGGTTATTGTAGTAAATGTATAAGCTAGTAAATATAAATAGAAAAGAAAAGAAAACGAGAAGTAATCTGAAAATTGAAAGAGAGAGAATCGAGAAGAGAGAAAGAAGAAGAAGAAGAAGAAGAAGAAGAAGAAGAAGAAGAAGAAGAGAAAAGAGGGAAAGAGAAGAGGAGGAGAGAAGAAGAAGGAGAAATAAGTTGTTAAGGTAATGTATATGTTTTAAAAAGTATAAATGTGGTTATTAGTTACTATTTTTTCTTGTATGGATTGTTAGGGTTTGAGGATTTTATTTGGGTTTGATTGATGAATTAAGGGAGATGTTAAGGGTTGAATGTGTTGGGTAATGGTTTAATTAGTTTGATTGTAGATGATTTTGAAGTTATTTGATGTGTTTGGTGTAAGAAAATGTTGATAAATGGTGAAAAAACCTTGCTGGAATTCTGGGCTGGAGGTTGAAGATGACGAAATTTCATTTTGGTCCTTTTTGTGAAAATTATAGTTTGGTCCCTGAACTTTGGAAAATTATAGTTTGGTCCGTGGAGTAAAATTAGAGATTCTGGACAGAATTGAGGATGAATTATGGACAAAATTTCAGTATAGTTATGAATTTATGAGGAGTTCAATTAGTCACTTAATTTGATAAAATTACAATTTGACCCTAAAAATATAAGAAAAATTCAGAATGGTCCCTAGGTGAAATAATAGTATTTCAGATTGGCTTGATGGATAATTGAAGCTTATTTGATGAATTATTATCAATTTTATGAATTGTGTATTTTGAACTAGACTTCAGAAGAAACCATTGTTTTTAGGTTTTTGCGAAAAATGGATAGTTTGATTCAAAAACACGTATGATTATGAGTTGAACTCTTACATATGTTAGTAAAGGTATTTTACTTCTTTTGAGTAATTTTTGAGTATATTTTCTTTTATATATTCAGATAATCCGGATATTCAACCTACAGGACGTCAGTAGGGTTTCGTCAACATTCCGCTTTTGAACCTTGTTTGCTTTTGAGTCAGGTGAGTGGATAATATTTAATATGCATGAGAAATATTATAATATTTGATTTGCTAGTATTTGGATTATTCTTCTTGATAATATATACATTAATTACTATTCTTGTTACGAATAAGCATAATTAATTGTTGAATATACGTTCTTGATATGAGCCAATATCTGTTTGTGAATTGATAGCTCCTCATTTGATTGATGTCATGAGTTGAGCCTTGAGATATGAATATGTCTGTTTGATTATGATATATATATACCTACGGTATGCAAGTCAGAATACCCACGCTAACAGGGAAATGTTAGTCTTTGTGCACATCGTATCTGAAACCCTAGTTGGTCGGGGGAGTCACCAACCTGTGTGGACTAATCATCCCACAGTACGGAGCCTCATGCTCATTGCATTTTGATTTTCTGACGAGCTTTACCTATTAAATTATTGTTATGACCTATTTGAGAAACTTCTTGTAAGAACTTCGAGCCGATTCGATAATATACTTCTCATTGTTGTATTATCTCGTATATGTATATTAGATGTTATCTTCTCACTGAGCTGTTGAACTCACCCCCTCATTATTTATTATTTTCAAGCTCGTAGCTTGCTAGCAGGTCATTTTTGTCGTACACTCAGAACCTGTTATTTTGTTGTAATTTACATTTTTGTTCTTATGTCTAGTTAGTGCTCCACAGCTATAGCAGTATGTAATCAACTCTTGTATTAAGACAGTCGAATTATATTATAAAATTTACTTTGTTATTTCCACTTAGTTGAACTCTGAATATGAATGATAAGTTGGTGTGTAAGTTTGGGTTCGCATAAGTGTGGAACCTTGGAGGGGGACCATGCCTATGTGCCGGTCATGGATCTGGAAATCGGGTCATGACAGATATACTCAAAAGTGACTCAAAAGAAGTAAAATACCTTTAATAACATATCTAAGAGTTCATAGTCCTATGTGTTTTTGAATCAAACTATCCATTTTTCGCAAAAACCTAAAACAATGGTTTCTTCCGAAATCTAATTCAAAATACACAATTTATAAAATTGATAATAATTCATCAAATAAGCTTCAATTATCCATCAAACCAATCTGAAATACTAATATTTCACTTAGGGACCACTCTAACTTTTCTTATATTTTTAGGGTCAAATTGTAATTTTATCAAATTGAATAACTAAATTGAACTCCTCTTAAATTCATAACTATACTGAAATTTTGTCCATAATTGATCCTCAATTCTGTCCAGAATATCGAATTTCACTCCAGGGACCAAACTATAATTTTCACAAAAAGGACCAAAATGAAATTTCATCATCTTCAACCTCAATGCCCAGAATTCCAGCAAGGGGTTTTCACCATTTATCAACATTTTCTTACACCAAACACATCAAATAACTTAAAAATCATCTACAATCAAACTCATTAAACCATTACCCAACACATTCAACCCTTAACATCTCCCTTAATTCATCAATTAAACTCATATAAAATCCTCAAACCCCAACAATCAATACAAGCAAAAATCATAACTAATAACCAAATTTATACATATTAAAACATACACATTACCTTAACTTATTTCTCCTTCTTCTTCTCTCCTCTTCTCTTTCCCTCTTTTCTCTTCTTCTTCTTCTTTCTTTCTCTCTTCTGTTTCTCTTCTCTCTCAAATTTTCAGATTACTTCTCTTACTTTCTTTTTCTATTTATATTATACAAATTACTACTATATCTTTAATTCATTTATATCTAAGCTTAAGTCATTAAAGGCATTAATGCCTTTCCTATTCAAAATTTTCAAAACCCTACACTTCTCTTCCTCAATCCTCACCTCGAAAAATCTCAATCGATAAATATTGCCAAGCTCAAACTCCTCTTCCTTAGTCCTCAGCTCCTTAGTCCTCACCTCAACGACTCAGACTCCTCACTCCTCAAGTCAGGAATCCTCACCTCACAACTCAGACAAAACGGTGTCCTCCAAGCTTTGTTCTTCACTCTTACAAGCATGCAACATCCTGTTCACCGTGTAAGTTTATTGACTTTCTTCTTCTGCAATTTCTTTTTCATTCTGTAAATGGTAGCTCATTTTGCTCTTAATCTTTGCCAAATCTGATCTACTTCGTATGTGTGAATGGATTTAAGTTTTGAATTATTTTTTTTAATGAATTTTGAGATGCTAACAACACTGGTTCTGGCATATTAATTAGTTGAATTAATTTGAAAATATTGGATCTGGAACTTGAACCCCGGCCTGTCTTTTTCAAATTTTTAACTTTTACTGTCATAAAGGGATTGTGTTTAGGTGTTGGTGGTGGAGCTTTACTTAGTTTTCTTAGACTAATGGGAATAAAATTTATGACAGTTTGTAAAACTTTTCTGAGAACTCAATTGGGGTTTGAAGATTTTGGTGTGGAGATGGATAAGGAAGTTTTGAGGGTTGCGAGGCATTATTTTGGGTTGAAAGATTGTGAAATTCATGTTAGCATTGGGGATGCTATAGAATATGTAGAGAAGCTTGCAGGTAGAAATAGGGTGCTGGTTTTGCAGATACAACATTTATTTTTTGAAAAAGAGCTCATCACTGCTGGAATGTAGAGTCAGTGGAATCAAAATGGAGGTTGGTTATTTGCTATATATTGCTAGAGCTAGGTAGTTTAATTTGACAAAGAAGATTCAAAACTCGACAACTATTTATATTCACTACTTGCATTCTATCTACTCATTAAAATATCATTCATGCAATGTGAATTTATTTATTTATCATATTCTCCATGTTATGACTACATTAGAATGGTGTGGAATTAAAATACATTTTGCATTCCCAGTCATCCCTTTAACTGGACTTCACAACAATCAGAATTATAATTAAATCAGGAATGTGTAATTTTTCATATAGGGAAGATGTGTGTTTGTTTTGTTTCACATTGAATATTATGACTTGAATTATTGCATTTCATCAATTCTTTTTTCATTTTATATTGAATATTATGGAATTGTTTTGTTTAGATTAAATTACATGGCTAAAAACTCATCTAGTGATGGGACTTCAATAGTTTCAGCTCTAGTAAGATCAAATGATCCAGCATGGGCTCATGGACAGGTAGTTGTTGGTGCAAGGAACTCATGTATATGTGTTCTTTGTAACAAACGAATCAATGGTGCTGGTATTACTCGTCTGAGTATCATATTGCTGGTATTAAAGGCCTTGTTGAACCTTGTAAAAAGGTCCCTCCAGATGTTAGATGGCAAATAAAGCAATTGATAGAGAACTTGACAATGAAGAAAGAGAAAAGAAAGAGACGTAGAACTCATATTGGAAATTCTCAATCATTTTCCAATGATAATGTTGAAGAGGGTGATGATGCAAATCCTCATTTAAGTGATATGAGTTCACAAATAAATAAGAGATTGACAATGCAAAGCATAAGTGCAACTAGAAAAAAGATGACTTTATTTGCTTCACGAACTATCCCAAGTTCATAACCTAGCATTAAAAGTGCAATAGCTTCTAAAGAGAAGGAACATAATACAAGAAAGGCCATAGCAACATGGTGGTTTGATGTTAATGTATCATTTAATGGTACTAAATCATACTATTATCAGTCAATGATAGATGCCATAACATCAATGGGTCCTGGTTTTAAAGGACCATCATATCATGATTTAATGGGACCACTTTTAAAAGATTTAGTTCATGATGTACATGAATATCTTTTAGGAGTCAAGGTTGATTGGAAACTTTATGGATGCTCTATTATGGAAGATGGGTGGTCAAATAGGAGGAATGGTGCGAACCGGCCCAAAAACACCAGCAAGGACCCATTACATGATTAGGGGCTTGGTTTGTGGTTTTCAAAGTTTTCACCCTAGTCATAATTGCAAGGACCATTGGAAACAAAAGAATCCTACTACAACTTGGAAACATGGATTGATGGGCTGGATGGAAGAGAATAAATAAACCTTATGGGCTTCATTTAAGTTAGTTAGCTACAGCCCAAGGCTTGTTTGGGCTTAATTAAGACTTTGTTTTCAGCTAGGATCCAAGGCTTGCTTGGATTAAGTGATGGGCTTTCAACTTAGAATTTTGGGTCAGTTTTGAGTGGACCTCATTTGAGTCCACATAAGGGGTCCATTAGGGTTACTTTTTAAGAACTATTTAAACTCATGTAACCCTAATTTCGGCAGCCATGATTAATTTTAATTCTGAACTATTCAGTTTATGTGTGAGAGTGATTCTTGCATTCTTCAGTTCTTGAACGAACTAAATCCGACTTATCGAAGATTAACTGGCTTCGTGGCGTCATTCTACTCATTCCAATAGTGTTGGTGTCTTGGGGCAGGTTTCCATTGTGTCACACTCCTATCAGACCTATTTTGGCTTTCCGGGATCAGATTTCAATCTTTGTTATGGGTTGCGTGACCACGTGATCACAAGGTTCGCATCAAGGAATGTACCAATTGTGAATTTTCTTGCTTATTCTCCAAGAGGTACCATATTCTTGAAGTCTGTTGACACTTCAGGTCTTCAAAAAGATAAAGAAACATTGCTTGAGATGTTTGATGAAGTTGTCAAAGAAGTTGGACAAGAAAATTTTGTCTAATTTGATAGTGATAATGAGTTTGCATTCAAGGCTACTGGGAAAGCTTTGCAACAAAGGTATGACACCTTTTTTTGGTCTCCTTGTGCTGCCCATTGCATTGATTTAATGTTAGAAAATATTTGTGATCCAAGATATTTTTCGATGATTGATGAAACCAGTAAAAATGCAAGAAATATAACCAATTTTATATATAACCATGCATGGGTTTTAGCTTTGATGAGGAAAGAATTTATAATGGAAATGATTTATGTCGTCTTGGCATGTTTGCTACCCATTTTTTAAGCATCCAATGTTTACTTAAGTTTAAGAACGAGCTTCGACAGATGTTTACTTGCACAGAATGGGTTGAATCAAGTCATGGTAAAAGTCGAGTTGCAAAGGAAATTGTTGCTATAGTTTTACAAGATAAAGACTTTTGGCCGAGAAGTGAACATATAGTCAAAGTTAGCGAGCCTTTAGTACGAGTTCTTAGGTTAATAGATAGTGAAGAAAAACCATCAATGGGTTATTTATATGAAGCAATGGATAAAGCAAAAGAAGTCATCAAGATAAGGTTGGAAAATAAAGTATCTCAATATAGACCATATATTCAGGTAATTGATGTTAGATGGGATAAGCAACTTCATAGTCCATTAGATGCAACAGTTTGTTTTCTTAATCCTGAAATATAATTTAGGCCTTCTTTTTCAAAACAAAAGAAAGTTACTTGGGGTTTGCTTAGCGCAATTACTAGATTGGTTTCTGATGGTGACATTCAAGATATAATTAGTGGCCAACTTGAGTATAAGAAAGCTACCGTTGATTTTGGCATGCCCCTAGCTATTCGTCAAAGAGAAAGGTTAAATCCAGGTAATAACTTTTAGTTTTTAAAATATAATGTTTTTTTTTGGATCTATAATATTTGATTTATTGAAATTTTTCTTATCTAGTTGCATGGTGGGTGCAATTCGGCAATGATACTCAAGAACTTCAAAAGTTTGCAATTCGAGTTCTTAGTCAATGTTGTAGTGCAACTAGGTGTGAAAGAAATTGGAATGTATTTGAATTCATCCATTCCAAAAGGCAAAATAGGCTTGAGCACAAGAGATTAAATGATTTAGTATTTGTTCATTATAATCTAAGGATTCAACAGAGGTATAATATCAATACTATTACATTAATAATAATATTGAAAATAATAATTATTTTCTATTACATTGATATTATTTTTTTAATTTCTTTCATGTTTGTTCTTAGTAGGAATTTGAGCAAAACAAGAGATGCTTTAGATCCCATTAACCTTGATAACATTGATCTAATAAATGAATGGATTTGTGAAGAACCCAATCTTCTTGATGGAGAGGATATAAGTTGGGAGAGTATTGAAGCACCTTTGTCTACTTTAAAGTTAGAAGATGAAGAGACATGTTAGTGACGAGAATGAGCTTGGTGGAATGACCAACTATTGGAATGTCTAGTTGATGACTTTCCTTACATTCCACCGCAAGATCAAGATCCTTATTTTTATATTAATGATATAGAGTGTTGGTAGAAATCGCAAGAGCACAAATCGTAACAAGTAATAAAGTGATGAGTAGAGTATCGTCCCACGAGGATTTGCAACAATTATCAATACGTACCAAAATTATCAAATCCCTATCTATTTGAAGATTCAATTATAAAGGTTTACGAAACTAACAATAATTAAAACAAACAAGCAAAAAATTAAATGGTATTGAAATGAAGTTTAACAGATCCTAAGATTTTTTATTTCACCGTAACTAATCTTATATGAATTTTCTTAATTGAATTAATCCTCTCAAATCTTCTTCTTATTGTTGATAATCATGTTTTACTAATTTAATCATTAATCTCTCTCAAGCATCAATGAATTATTTTAACAAGCAAACTTCCTACCTCTCGGTGAAAATTCTAAAACTCGTCAAAATACATTAAGAGTGATAAAACCTTACACGATTACACAAGTTCCATAAATATCTCTATCCTATAGATTTTTTATGGTATTTCAAACAATGGCTGAAACATCAGTCTCAAATTGAATCCCAAATCATGCAAACGATGATCAAGCGTACACAAGCATTAAGCATAAAATGAAACACTCAACATGTATTAGATTAATTCAATCAAAGAACTTGTTCACATATTCATAGCTAGGCTGCATCAAAAATCCCATAATTAAAAAAATACTCCATAGCAAAATTAAAAAGAAACAAACTTGATACGATGAACATCACTCAAGAGTATTGGATAATTGGAGAGTTTGACATCTTGAAGGGGCTGCTGCTCTTGACTTCTTTCTTTCTGATTCGCTTGCCTCCTCTCCTAGATGTTGCCTCCTCTATTTTGTAATGTGTTTAGGGTTTTTCTCCTCTCCAAAAGACTCCCTTCAGTTGCTGCTTACGAGATATATATATATATATATATACACACGTTGAGTTTTTCCTCCAAAGGAAAACATGGATTCTGCTCCTTCCTAATAATGTGAGCCAATTTTGGGGAAGTAAACATGTTAATTATAACTCTAGATATGGTCCAAAAGCCGAGACAGTGTTAGGGTCACATGGATTCCTTGTCTGATTCGCCCTGCATTTCGACTCGATTTTTGGACTTCAAAATAGAAAAACTGGGCTCTTCTCATTTCATAAGAGTTGTAGGCATGTGTATTCTCTTTTCAAAAAAGTAAAGAACACATGAAACAAAGTTGTATAACTCCCGTTATACCTCAAAAACTAATCAGTGCTCAAGCTTGTCTAGGAAGACCAACCGGAATTTGAATTCTAAGCTCATCCCATTGTTTGCTTCTTCATATGATCTCAATTTCTGCATATTTTAGCAATTAACTACCTAAAAATACATTGAATTTTCAAGAAATGAATAATTCTAAAGGTTACCTAAAATTCTAGATAATTTGCTAAAAATCCAACGAAATTCTCTAAAATAGAGCAGCAATGACTTAAAACATGTATGCAATATATTCCTTTATCATAGAGGGATGTTTGATTTATATTTCTTTTATGTTAGAACATTTTACTTTTATAATATTTTGGAATTTTAGAGATGTTTCTGATTTTAAAATTATATTTGTTTGACTTTATGTTTGTATTATATAATTTAAAGTTATTTTATCTTGAATTTTAATTATTTTTTTCAATTAATATTTTAATTATTTATATATATATATAATTAATTAATTATATATAAACAGTACAATCCCAAAATAGCATAACAAAATACTGCAAAACCAAAATATTTCTATACCAAAAAAAAAGTCAACCGAAATGAAATTGACAATCTTTAAACTCGTGAATCCTAACTTGACTTTCGGTACCACTCAATATGGCCGAAGATATAATAAAAGTCAAATGATGTAAGAATCATCCGCAGAAAATACAAACAAAGCACACTGAAATTAAATAAATAAAACTAATGGCATGATAGGAGGTAGATGGCGAGGCCCAGAAATGGTAAGGTTTGGCCGACGCCCCTCGTCTTGATCGTCTGGCAACTTGGAGAAATGTCATCTTCCTTGCTCAGCTGCGATTCAAGAATTTAAAATTAGGACCAAATGTTGATGAGGAGTTCCAATTTTTAAGCAAGAAGCTAATTACCAGCTGTTGATTGAAGTTCATTTTGGAGAGAATAGAGCTGAGAAACGGCGTCGCTGATTTTCATGCGCTCTCTCGGCAATTCAACAGAACATGAGATTCCAATTCGGAATATTGAATTCAAGCACTCAAGAATTGTGCTGCTAAATTCCTGAGCAAGAGTTGGATCTGTAATCTGGTTCACTTGTTCCGGCACAGCTCTCTTTGCGAAGTCATGAAGATTTGAGCCATCTCTAAACATTTCATCAGTGGGCCTCTTTCCTGTGAACATCTCCAGCAAGAGTATGCCATAGCTATACGTGTCACCACAGGCTGACACTTCATTTCCTACGCCATACTCTACAGTTCATAACCAAAACATGCAATTTAGTCTGCTTTCTGAAACTTCACTTCTATATTTGATGTCCGAACCTGGCATAAGAGGTTACGGAAGAGAAAAGTAAAGATTGGAAGATTCATAATTTTACTACCTGGAGGAGCATAACCTATAGTTCCTCTTACTCCAATGGAAGACGATTCATTTGCTGGACAGTCAAGGCTTGCTTCAGGAAGAAATTTTGCTAGCCCAAAGTCACCTACATGTCCAGTGAATTCATCGTCGAGAAGAACATTGCTTGGTTTAAGATCACAATGAGCTATTGGGATTTCACAATGATGATGAAGGTACTCTAGTGCACACGCAACATCGATGGCAATGCTGAGTCTCCGGCGGAGATTTAGAATCAGCGGCACGCCACCTCCTGTAGCAGCTGGATGCAGCCAATCGTCTAGACTCCCATTAGCCATGAACTCATAAACTATGGCCTTGAAATCATTACCGTGGTAATCAATACTTGAGCATGCAGTCAAAACCCTGACAAGATTCCGGTGTCTGATGTTTCTCAGGGCTTCACATTCAGCTATGAAACTCCTGGAAGCTCCTTGACGCATGAGATTCAGCACTTTGACAGCAATTAACATTCCATTTTCGTCAAGTATTCCTTTATACACAGACCCAAAGCTACCTGTACCAACCAAATTCGCTGAAGAGAATCTATCTGTAGCTTTTAAGAGAGTTTGGTAGGACACCTCCATTAGCTCATTCCGCTTGGAGTTCAATTTCAACACTCTTCTTTTCCTCCTTGACGAACTGAGAAATAAACAAGTGATGAAAAGGGCCAGTGCTAGAAGCACGGCAATCGCAATGATTGCCATCTTCAATTTGAGGTTCAGCCTCTTTGGTTGGTGGAAATTGCATCTCGGCAGCCCAAAATCATTGTTACCACCGCATAGCTGGCTATTTCCTATGACTGAAACTGCAGTTGAGTTCTTGAAAATTCCTTCATCTGGTACCATGCCCTCGAAGTTATTATAAGAGAGATCCAACATCTCTAACCCGTTAAATCCCTGAAAAAACTCTGGAATTTTCCCTGACAAGTTGTTATGAGAAAAGTTGAACTGTACAACTCCTCTCAGTGAACTCAATGCTGGAGGAATAGACCCATGAAAGAAGTTGGAATTCATATACAAGGCTTGAAGACTTGTACAACCCCCAAGACTACTAGGAATCTCACCTGATAACATGTTTAGAGATACTTCTAAGATTGATAGATTTATTAACTTTCCTATTTCGATGGGGAGGGAACCCGAAAGATGGTTTTTAGAAAAACAAATATCCAGTAATGAGAAGATCCCAAAAAGTCCTGGGGGTATGTCACCACTAAGATTGTTTTCACACAGATTCAACACTAACAATCTCTTGCAATTCTCTAGACTTGAGGGGATGCTACCTTCAACACTGTTCTCCCCTAAATAGAGTGCCATTAATTTGGTCAGATTCCCAACAGAGGATGGAATATGCCCTGATAAATTGTTGTAGTCAAGAACCAATCCCTCAAGATTTTGAAGCTCTCCGATGCTAGAAGGAATAATACCTGAGATTTTGTTGGTGTTAACATCAAATAGTGTCAAACTCACCAGCTTCTCTGTTCCAGCTGGGATGCTTCCAAAGATGTTATTTTCTGCTAGGCTGATCACCCTGAGGATGGTTGACAGATTGCTGATTTGTTTCGGCAACTCCCCACCAAAGTTATTTCGTTTAATAGACAAATACTCTAAAGTGGTGGAATTGGTCAATGAGGAGAGAAAGTTCAAGTCATTAGCTTGTCCACTTCCTAAATGGTTGGAGAAAAGGGTAAAGAAGTTAAGCCTGTGCAGCTTTTCTAATGTAGGAACTTCTCCTGTTAGATTATTTAAACCTACTTGGAGCAATTGAAGATTTGAAGCATTTGATATAGAAACAGGAATGGAACCAGTGAACTGGTTAGAGGCGATTGAAAAGAATTCAAGATTTGGGAGAGATATGCCTATATCAGATGGAATATTGCCATGGAAGAGGTTGAATCCTATATCCAAAGCCGTCAATAAAGAAAGATTGAAGATTGAGGGTGGAATGACACCTGAAAACATATTATCCATCAGATCTAAAATCCTGAGATTCTTCAAGTTTCCTAGAGTACTAGGAACGTTCCCAGACAGCATTTTATTTTTTTCTAGCCGAAGGATCTCAAGGGAGGATAGATTCCCTAAAGAAGGAGGGATGGTCCCTGTTAGACCATTGATTTGTAGAGTAAGGTTTTTGAGCTTCGACAAAGAGCCTAGCTCCGTAGGAATTTCTCCTGTCAGGTTGTTGTTTTCAATCTTCATTGAAATAAGGTTAGAGCAATCAGATAAGCTAGGAGGGATTTGACCAGAGATGGAATTATTTTGCAGAGACAATACTTGCAAGCTACGCAAACGGCCAACTTGTGGAGGGATTTCATGAAAGAAACTATTGTTTTGAAGGTATAGTTCCTTTAAAAAGCTCAGATTGCCAATATGGGGTGATATGGTACCTGAAAGTTTGAGGGACTGTAGGGCTAACACTCTGACCCTTTGGTGCCTAGGACCACAAGAGACGCCATACCACTGGCAGAAATGGATAGTGCTGTTCCACGAGCTCATGATCCCAAGAGGGTCATCCACTATTCTGTTCTTGAATTGGATTAGGGCTAATAAGTCAGTCTCATTAGAGTAGCTGGAGCAGGTGACTGAGATTAAAGATGAAAGCAAAACAATTGCTAAGAAGCAAAATGCTGAACGAAACATGGATGAATGAGCGGCTCGGAAGCAAAAGGCTGAACGAAACATGGATGAATGATGAGATTGAAGGTGCTCGGATTCTTACAATTGAAGAAATATGAGAACTGCGTGCAGATTCATGTGGACATGAGCACAAGTGTTATAGAGAGTAGCTATATAAAAGATTAAGAGGTGAACATGCAATGTTCGAGCATGCATGTATATGTTGAATTTGTCAAATCTATTCTTTCAAAAGTATAACCAACCGATTAGTTTATTTCAATTCTCCCTTTCCCTTATTACATTGCATTATTATGTAAAAATTGTATAATTGTCAATTTTTTTAACTTTTTAAGCTATATAATAGATGAAGAGTTGAAGATGCAATGTTAGACCATGACTTTTCCCAACGGATTACTAAAAACAGACTCAAACTATGTGCAAATTGTCCAGCAAGTGGATCAAAACTAGTGTTGACTTCCATGTAATTAACAAATATAAAGTTGGAGGCATTTGTCAGCGCTTGTTTTTGAAGGGCAAGATAAACAAAAGGTTTTTCCAACATGGACTTCACAGTTGTATTGATCAAAATAAATAGGTATACAATACTGGATTTGGACACCACATTCTGCTTCTTTGCACTATTGGAGACGAGATTTTGGCCAACGAAAACTCCATAACCACTAATTGACTTGCGATCATTCAGGTTTTCTACCCAATCAGAATCACAAAAGGCCATCAAATGTGGATCACAGCTTGTAAGCTCGTCATGGCATTTAAAGTAATGGAAGATGGAATTTAAAGGAAACCATAATCAATGGAACCCTTTAAATACCATATATAGAGCTCGTTTGTCAACAATCCTTTGAGTTCACGTAGAATATTCAAGAATTGACAGAGTTGATTTACAAAATAGTTGATATCTGAACGAGTAAGAGTACAATACTGGAACGCACCCACTACACGTCAACATATTATGTGCCATCTGCTATCATCTCAACTCATATGCAGAGAGCTGAGTTCCATAGATTGTAGAAGAAGATAGAGGATGAGCATCAACCATACGTGTGTTCTCAAGCTAGTTAAAAATATATTTAATATATTTGGACTATCGAAGATGGTAGACTAGTATGATCTATTAGAACTTGAATTATTAAGAATTATTAATGTAATATATTTACTTTCTAAATTAGTTTAGGTTAAATCCCACTAAATGTGGATGACAGCTTGTAAATCTTAGTGTCCGTTTGTTATTGTGGTTGTGGGTGAGGTTTGAGGAAAATCAGTTGCTTTTATGTTTGGTAATTTTTCAACCACAGCTGCAGTTTATACTGTCACGGGATTTGATTATGTATGAATTAGGGAATTGATTTTTCTTTATTAGGGCTATAAATACCTTAATTCTTACCTTGTATAGAATGTATTTTGATCTATATGATACAAAGAAACCCAAACATATTGGGCATTCAGACCAATTTGACATGGTATAGAGCCCTTGCTCTGCTATACTTTTCTGTGGTTTTTAATCACTCGCGTGTGATTTTTTTTCTTGTTCTTCGTACGTCGGCACTGTCTGTCGTCACCGACTACGTGGGATTCTTGTTTTGTGTGGCTGTTTGTTGCGTTTCTCTATGAGGTGGTGTTCGGCATTTTCTGTGGCATCGGCTTCCTCTGTGGTAGTCGATCTTCTCTGTGGTGGTGTCCGGCAGTGATCCTGTGGTGGTTGGGTGGTGTTCGTCTCTCTCTCTGTGGTATCTGCTACTCTGTTTCTAGGCTGCCGTAATAACATCGGCTCTCTCTATGGTCACCGGGAAGTTCTGTGGTGGTGTCTCCTGTTCTGTGGTGGTTGCGTGTTGGGTTCTTTCCTGTGGTGGAGATCGGCGATTTTCTATGGTGCTTTTACGTTGGTGCCTCCTGATTTGAGGTGGCTGAGCATCGTCGCTGGAATTCCCATTCTAAAGCATCGTCCTGTGTTTGAAGAAGAAGACGAATATCTCACTCTCGTTTAAATATGTTTGTTTCAGGTTCTGGGCTTCTGTTGTGGGCTTCAGTTCTGGGTTGCTTCTGTGGGCTTGTGGGCTTATGTTTCAGGGCTCTTTTCTGTGAGCCTCTGTTCCATGGGCTTTCATTTCTGCAGCCCCTTTGTTGTGTTTTTTAGCCTAATTCCTTTGGGCTCATTAGCTGGGCTGTATAATTAATTGGATTGAATTTTGACTAGGGCTAATTTTTCAAGACTTGCATCATGTCTATAGAAAATAATATTATTCGTTTTACACTAAAGAATTTTTTCTACGTGGGAATTTCAACTTAAAATGTTCTTGAAATGGAAAGAATTATCAAATCATATTAATAGTTTTACCCTGATTCTCATTGATGAAAAAGAATTTACCCAATGGGAGGTCCAGGATGCTAAGGTGATTTATTGGCTTTTATGAACGATTGAGCCTCATCTTATTACTGATCTTTGATGTTTCACTATGGCTCAAACTATGTGGGCTTATCTACACCAC
The DNA here is from genome assembly GCA_025169955.1 of Salix arbutifolia. Classification (NCBI taxonomy): domain Eukaryota; kingdom Viridiplantae; phylum Streptophyta; class Magnoliopsida; order Malpighiales; family Salicaceae; genus Salix; species Salix arbutifolia. Next base: position 9,582,412 of record CM045912.1, on the reverse strand, counting down.
ATTTATCATCAAGATCACGGCGCTCTGAAATTCCAATTGGATTTGGAGATTAGCGGTTACAGTCAAGGTAACTTGACCATTGAGCAATTTTATTCTAGTTTTATTAATATTTGGAGCGAGTATTCTTTATTGTTCATGCTAAGGTTCCCACTGCGGCTCTCATGGCTCTTCAAGCGATTCATATTGAGAGTCAATGCGATCAATTTTTTATGAAGCTTCGTCCTGAATTTGAGCATGTTAGAGCCGGTTTATTGAACTGTGATACGATTCCTTCCCTGGATATCTGCTTGGGGGATTTATTATATGAGGAGCAATGATTAGCCACCCAGATGGGTATGACTTCTAAGAAGGTTTTCTCCTAGCCTGTGACTGTAGCCTATGCAACGCAAGGGAGAGGGACGCATAAGTTGCAGTGTTTTAGCTGCAAAAAGGTTGGTCATATTGTCGTCACTGCCCAAAGAAGTTTGCAACTACTGCAAGAAGTTGGGCCATTTCATTAAAGACTGTCAGGTGCGGCTGCAGAATCTAAATCTAAAGCTCTTCAAGCTATTGTTCAGGCATCGTCTTCTGCATTTCCCACCGTAAGTTCTGATTCATATGTTCTCACACCTGTTATAGTTCAACAGATGATTGTATCAGCTTTTACGGCCTTAGGCATACATGGTACAACTCATACCTCCACTCCTTGGACTGTTGATTTGGGTGTTTCTAATCATATTACTGATAGTATGATGGATCTCCATGATGTTCATGAGTATAACGGCACGCAATCTATTAAATTGTTGATGAAAGTGCACTTCCTATTACTGTTGTTGGTAATTTGGATCCTTCTTTTAAAGATGTTTTTGTCTCTCCTAAATTATCTACTAGCTTGATTTTTGTTGGACAATTGGTGAATAATAACTATGATGTTCATTTCTCTCATGGTGGTTGTGTTGTGCAGGATCAAGTGTCGGAAATGGTGATCGCGAAAGGGCCTAAATTGGGACATCTTTTGCCTCTATACTTTTATATTGCTAATGTTGTTTCTTTTGTTTGTATGGCTACTACCACTAATAATGAAGTATCACATAAGAAAATGAGTCATCCTAATTTGTTGTCTTAACTCATCTTTTGAAACATGGTTTTTGGGCAATAATAATTCTTTTTCCTCATCTTTTGATTGTGCTACTTATCATCTTGGTAAATGTAAAATTTTACCTTTTCATATGCATAGTAGTCGTGCTTCCACTTGTTTTGAAATTGTGCATATTGATGTTTGGGATGTCAGTCATATTATTTCTCATGGGCAGTATCATTATTTTATGATGTTTATTGATGATTACAATCGATTTACTTGGATCTATTTTTTTCGATCTAAAGTTGACGTGTTCTTTGTTTTTCAAAGATTTGTTGCACTTATCAAGACACAATTCAGTACTTGTGTAAAAATCTTACACTCTGACTCGGAAAGGGAATACATGTCTCATTCCTTTCAGAATTATCTTCAGTAAAAAGGGATTATTTCTCAATGTTCTTGCTCTTATACCCCTCAACAAAATAGTCACTGAGCGTGAGAATCATCATCTCTTAGATGTTGTTCATACTTTGCTAATTGATTCGTCTGTACCTTCTAAATTATGGGTAGAAGCATTATCTCTGGCTGTTTATTTTATCAATTGTTTGCCTAGGGTCACTCTAAATTATGATTCTCCCTATCTTTGTTTATTTAGTATACCTCCTGAGTATAAATCCTTTCATACTTTTGGGTGTATTTGTTTTGTCCATCTGCCACCCACTGAACGTCACAAGCTTGTTGCCCAGTCTGTCACATGTTCTTTTATGTGATATAGCGCTACTCAGAAAGAATTTATTTGTTATGATGCACATGCAAACAAATTTTGAATCTCTCGGAATGTGGTTTTCTTTGAAAATCAATATTTCTTTCAATCTCCTGTTATTTTTTATCCCCTTACTGCCCCTCTTCCACCATTTGATGATGTACCTTCTTCTATTAAGCGATTTAAACCAGGTATAGTGTATTAAAGACATCCTCCTCTAGCACCTCTTCTAGAAACTACTTCGTTACCTGATTCTACACTTCTGGTACCTCGACGATGCACTAGGGTTCCACATCCACCAGATAGGTATGGTTTTTCTCATACCTCGCTTACTGTCACTCTAGATATTGTTTCTGTTCCTTCCTCTTATACTCAGGCAGCTACTCTGGCCTGTTGGCAACAGGCCATACAAGAGAAATCCAAGCTCTTCAAGACAATCACACTTGGGATCTTGTGACTTATCCCTCTGGTGTCAAATCTATTGGGTGTAAATGGGTATACTCTGTCAAGCTTAGGACTGATGGATCATTGGACCGATATAAGGCTCGCCTTGTGGCTCTTCGAAACCAATAGGAATATGGTATTAACTATGAATAGACATTTGCACCTATTGCTAAAATGATTATAGTATTGACTATATTGGCACTTATTGCATCACAAGGGTGGTCTCTTAGACAAATGGATGTGAAGAATGCATTTCTTCATGGGGATTTGAAGGACAAATCTATATGTCTCCACCTCCCGGCATGTTTACTACACCTTCCTCAGAGGTTTGTCGGCTATGTCAATCCTTATATGGCTTGAAACAAGCTCTACGTGCATGGTTTGATAAATTTCTCTCTACTTTGCTTGCTTTTCACTTTAATCAGAGTCAGTTTGATTCATCTCTATTTATTCACAAGACGCCTGTAGGAATTGTATTGCTTCTGGTATATGTTGATGATATTTTGATTACTGGCTCCGATACTACGTTACTTACACAATTACCACCACATCTCAAAGCCTCCTTTCATATGAAAGATGTGAAGCCCGAGAATAAAATATACAAAGAGGAGAAGGTTTATAATAATTCAAAATGTTTTTATAATACAAAATTTATGCAAAAAAAGGAGAAAGGTGGGGCCAAAATGGAATTAAGAAGAGATGGGACTATAAATACACATCCCTTCTCTCATCCATGGCTGGATGATAACTGTCGTAACCCAATTTTTGGGTTACTCCCCAAAATAAAATAAAATGACAAAAAAATAAAATAAAAGGAACCGGCGTGGGTAGAAAAATCAATGTGGAAATTTTGGTTGTTTTCGCGAGTCCAATCGTATCTCTTTGGTTCCAAAAATAGAGAAAAATACAGATTTAAGGCAAACATAATTTATCGTTGGATGACTCTGTGTAAAAACTAAGTTAAACGACATAATTATTTTTTTTATGGGTTGATTCGATTTAATCGTCAACAAATGTAAAGTTTAATTATGATCGGGAATTAATTTAAGGTCCAATTGAAGGATTTAATTAAGTGCAAGGACTTAATTATATTTTAAATTGGTCAAATTAATTTTATTAAGGGCTTAGTCAATGAGAAATCAATTTCTTGAATTTAATTCAGACTCAATTGATGAGAATGGAATTTTCGGAGACCGATTTGAATTTTTAAGTCAATAATGTGAAATCAGGGGCCAAATTGAACGAATTGAGAATTTCACAGTCAATTGAGGGTTAAATCACACAATCGGAAACCAGATACCAAAATAAAAAAGGGTGCGCACATTTAAGGTTGCTATTGAACTTTTGACGGGGATACAATTGCATAAAATTAAAAGTTTAAAACTAATTTGGGGTGCGATTGAACCAATCGAATATTGAGGGACCAAATTGTATTGTTCAAACACAAATTTGGCATGTCCCTGCACTGTTCCGACACCTAAACAGTGCAGGAACATGCCCTACATTCCCTCAGGCCTCTGCATTTTTGCAGAGGCCACAGCACACCCCTCAGCCCTCTGCAAAATGCAGAGGGCAACAATCTCATGCAATGTGCATGACAAACGGTTGCATTTTTTTCCTATAAATACAACCGTAAGCAGCATGCACATGAGGAGAAGGAAGAGGGAGGTAGGAAACACAAAGGAAAAAACGTGGAAGAAAAGAAAAAAAACGAGAAAAAAAGACAGAACAGAGGAGAGAAAACAAAAACAGAGGAGAAGTTTTTATTTCAGTTTCAATTTCAAAGGCTGCACGAGGAAGACGAAGACGTGGTAGAATTTGCAGAACACAAGCATACACACGCAGAGGCAGCCACCCTTTCTTCCTCTCCAGCTCCGGCGACACAACCAGTTCCAGCTCTCTCTCCTCCAGTCGACATTTCTCTCTCTAAAAAAAACATCATCGACCAGCAGCTCCTCCTCTCCTCCATCAGCGCAGCCGAAGATCACCACCTAGTCTTCCTAAGAAGCTACCCAACAGCAGCCCATCTCTTCTTCTCCATCTCCGGCGAGAGCACCAGCAGTGACAGAGCACTAGCAGCAACAGACCGGCAGCTTCCAGCGCCTCCTCCGACCACCACGGGCCACCATTTTCGACACCACAATGACAGGGAGAACCACCTCGACCTACTCTACCCAACAGTACTAACAGGTACACATTTCGTCACACTCGAAAATCTACTGTTCATCATCTCCCTCGCCCTGCATGTGAGCAGCGGGACGCAATTTGCGTCCCCCTGTTCACGTGGGCTGAGTTGAGATGGGTCGGGCTTTGTGCCCGGCCCAAGCTCTAAGGGAGCCCAGCCATACCCTTCTGGGTTTCCAGCCCTTGAGGCTGGAAACCCAGCCCACTCAAGGTGGGCTGTCAGCCCACTGTGGCTGACAACCCAGCCCAAAAAAAAAAAAAAAAAAAAAATACAAATTGACAAAAAAAAGTATTTTTATGTTTTTTTACTACTATTATTATTACAAAAAATATAAAAAATGTATTTTTTTTTGTGCATACGGCCAAATTCCATGATTTTTCCATACATATTTTTCGTAAAAATTATGTTGCATCTTTCTCATATTTTGAAACGAAAATTGGATATCGTAACCGGTTTATGATTATCCGTTGGAATTTGGCCAAAATATCAAAAATAATTATAAATATTTTTGTTTCATTTATTAGGGTGTAAATTTACATTGTAAAGTATACCCGCGGATAAAAAGAAATTTTACTATGGTGTAAATTGACATTATAAGTACACCCGTAGATAAAAAAGATTTTTACTACGGTGTAAAATTACATTGTAAAGCACATTCGTAGATAAAAAAAACTTGTAACTGCGGTGTAAAATTACATTGTAAAGTACACCGCAAACAAAAAAAATGTATTTTTGAAAATGCAGTGTAAAAATTTTAACTTAGAAAAACAATCAAACAACAATGCAGCTTACCTTAGGTAGGGTGCACTGGGGGTGATACGTCTTCCCCTTGCACAACAAGTCCCCTTACCCAAGACTCTCGCAGACCAATAGGTTTCCTAGTGACCGTAATACTAGGTGGTGACTCCTAATAATTATAGTCGTAATTTTTACGACTATAAACCAACCCCACATTTCACCGCGTGCCGTTGTCTCCCCCAATCACGGGGTGATGGCGGGGCACGAAGCGCGTAAAAAATCGTCGTCGCGATAGATGGCGACTCCACTGGGACATAGCCGGACTGAGCTTTGTTGTTTGATTGTTTATTCTCTAGTTCATATTTTTACACGTATTTTACTGCTTTTTCATCATGCATTTTAATTTCCTGAATAAATCCAGATTTAAGTTAGGTGGGGATTAGCGGTCTGCCTCATGACTTTCAGTCGGGGTTCAGATTCGTGAAACGTCCAACTATGAACTGAGTGTTTACTTGATAATGGCGGTCATACTGTGCCCCAACCATTTCTTGTAAACCCCTACACCACCTTCACGTGAGGCGGTCACTAGGCAGTTCATAGACCTCTTGAGACCAGATAGAAAGTTTATCCCTCATGTAATGACATAGAACTTGTCTTTAGGTGCAAGCTCTCCAATAATTCACTCGATGTGCATGTACATACATTTGCATTCACATGCATTCATCACTGCATAACATATCATCAATAGGTCAAAATATAGGTCCCCGAAGAGCTCATATCACTAGACTCCAACAGAGAAATATGGAGGACGAAGAGCGTGCACACCGTGATGCTCATTTTCAAGAAGAATTGGATTCTCTGAAAGCTAGCGAGGCTAGTCTTACCAGCTTACTCGAGCAAGCACTAAGAAATGCCTTTGGTGAGGGTCCTTCAACTAGACCCACAACGGCTACTCAAACACAAAGAGTAAACCACCAAGAAGAGGTGACAGGAGTTCAGGATCCGCAACAAAACCCAACTTTTATACAATCAGCGGTGCCGACACCTGCACCAACCCCAACAGTTATAGAAGCATCAGAGGGTATCGACCAAGATAAGATGGCAACGCTGGAAGCCAGGATAAGGATCATCGAAGGGGTAAATTTATATGACCCAGTACAAGCTGCAGATATGTGTCTAGTCCCGAATGTTGTAATACCGAAGAAGTTTCGTGTCCCTGAATTTATCAAATACACCGGGACACAATGCCCTATCACTCACCTAAAATCATACTGTAACAAAATGGCAGAAGTAGTGCATGATGAAAAACTACTGATGCATTTTTTCCAAGACAGTTTGAGTGGGGCAGCCTTGAATTGGTACATAAGACTAGACAACACCAGGATCCGTAGTTGGAAAAATCTACTAGATGCTTTCATCAAGCAATACAAGTACAACATGGACATTGCTCTTGACAGAACAAGTTTGTCCAACTTGGAGAAGAAGGACAGAGAAAGCATAAGGAAATATGCTCAAAGATGGAGAGATCTCGCTGCACAGGTACATCCTCTGCTTCTAGATAAAGAGATGGTGACATTATTTGCCAACACGCTAAGAGCGCCCTATTACGAACATGTGATGGGCAGTTCAGCACAGCAATTCATGGATGCTGTAGCCGTGGCAGAGCGAATAGAGCAAGGAATCAGAAGTGGTAGAATATCTGCACCTGTGGAGAAAAAGGACTTTGAAGGCAAAAGAAAAGATGTCGAGCATTTTGAAGACAACTATAAGGGTAGGAACAACCAATTCCAAAACTACCATAACCCTTCATCTGAAATTGCCAACATCAATCTTCAAGCCAAAGATCCACCTAAGAACTTCCCAAAAAGAAATTACCAGAAAATCCAAGAACAGCTACCTCCGCTACCATTGCCTTTGAATGAGATGTATCATAAGTTGGTAAGCATTAAGCAAGTAGCTCCTGAACCTCAGGCACCTTTGCAACCACCTTACCCTGATTGGTACAAACCCGATCTCACCTGCAAATACCATGCTGGAGCTGCAGGCCATAGCATTCACACTTGTGGCGCTTTCAAGAAGAAGCTCATGCAATTGATTAAAGCAGGGCGGATAACATTCGATGAAAATCCAGGTCCTGTGCCCAATTAAGCTTCACAGAAACGGGGTACCAAGTGTTCGCACAGTTAAAGTCACATCGACAAAGCTTTGGAAAACGGGGTGTGCCGATATTAAAAGATGAAGTCTGCTTCCATGATTCCTTTTTGTTTTGGTCATGTCTGCACATTATATTCTTGTTTTGACTTGTCGGCAATTTTGCTTGTAACGCCACAAGACTTTTGTTAAGCAAACATTTCTCTTCAGTGATCATGTATTTGCTTGTGTTTACGATGTGTTCTTGCTTATTATTTAAATAACACAAGCCTGCCTGATATCCTTTTCATCCAAATTATACATGATCTCATGATTTCATCAAGATTTTTGGCAAATCAAATTCTAGTACGAAAATAAATGCCAATTTGATTTTTGTTTAACAAATGTGTTCTGGGAATTCAAATGATTTCTTTGAAAGGTGATCTCATACCACCAAAACCCACATAATAAAGCTAATCTCTTAGCCAAACAAATAATCCAAAAAAATCAAAAACTTGTTTCGCATGGAAAAGCAAAGCTTATTGATTCAGGGAATTTGACCTATAAACTACAAAATCCAGGGAAGGTCCCTTCATGGAAGTTGTAGCAGGGAGTGTTATATCTCCATTGAGTCTGACTCCGCTAAATTTGGATTCCTAGAACTCTATAACAAAATAAAAATCTGAGGAGAGGTCAAGTTGCCATTCCTATTGGCAGATTCGGCCAAGTTGATAAAATGGCAAAATTTAACCATATTAAGGGTAGAATTTGTTTTCTTGCCCTTCATAAAGTGTGTCTTGATCTTCAAAAAAAAGAGAATATATTGTGATCAAAATTGAATTCATGATATCCACTTGGACTACTAATGAGCTGAAAAGTTAAAGGATAATAATGAGGAATGTAAGTGAGAAAAAAAATGGTAAAAGAGAAATGAATATTTGTCATTGTTATTGTTGTGTGTGGTATGTGGACTAATATGGAATAATAATGGGTGTTGATGGTTTCAGGAGGAACCGCGGGAGAAGTATAGCAACAACAAGGGAATGCAAGTCGAGTGTTTACAGCAAGTAGGTACTTGGTACCTATATCTCCTCTAGTTAATAATTATTTTAACAAACTATTGAACTATAAGAAAACAATTTGGTGCTTATTGATGAGGAAAAGAAAAGAGGAAAAGGATAGGTTAAATGACAAAAAAAATTATATACAAATAGAGGACTAGATTTAAATTATGGGTTTTTTTGGAGGAAATGAATAATAACAACGAATTTGGTAATGATTGTTTCTCGAATTTGATTTGCTTGTCCCTGGTATGGGAGGCTAATGATGTTAACTAAGCTGGTTAACATCGGCATTACCGGTATGTTGGAGAAGAAATATAAACCTTGTTAACTATTTGGGTTCAAAATAGTTAATGATATTAACGGGTGATGTCGATATCAGCAAAATTTATAAACTTGATTAACTATTTAGTTTCAGAATAGTTAATGATATTGGTAAGTGACGTCGATATCGGAAAAATTTATAGACTTGATTAGCTTTCTGAGGTGAAAGCTAATGATGTCAAGAATTCTTGACATTGGCAGACCTAAGAACTTCCCAAGGTAATATGGAATAATGATTAACTATTTTAGTTTTAAAAATAGTTAATGACATAAACGGTTATGTTCGTGTCAATATTTTCATGAAACTAATTAGTTGTTCCCAGGATGGGCAACTAAAGACACTAATGGAGGTCATTAGTGTCGGCAATAGTCTTTTCAATGTGGAGGGGGGGAGAAGTAGTCAAAAGAAACAAAAAAAATTTATAACCTTTGAAAGGGGTTTGTGGTCGTATTTAGAATCTCATATTATTTAAGTAGATAGATATGTTGTTTAATTTTTCTTCTGTAAATTGCTTGTATTTATTTATTTATTTTTACTTATATGGAAAATTTATATTTTGCAGGTTCTTCCCATTCAAGTTAGGAATAGATTTTAAGTTCTTTGATCCCTTTTGTATAACTTAGGAACTTAGGGATTTGTGGTGTAATTTTGTCATGCAGTAAACATTTAACCTTTATAGAATATTATATTCGTAATATTTTGTTCTGAAATATTAAATGTATCCACCTGTGCTTGGGATATTAGAACATACTAAATTATGTTAGAATATTAAACTATGTTGTGTTATATATATATATATATATGAAATTCTCGTGCTTGAATTGGCTCTTTTAATTATTATCTTATGAGTGTGATGTAAGATGGAGTTTGGGAATGAATAGGGTCCTGAGCATAATCTAGAATGAATTATGCAGTTGATTGTACTAAATATGGATGTGATTGTGGATTAGATTTGATTCTAAATGTGTATATGGTACATTGTCGATAACTTGAGATCTCCCGATATAGGGGAGACTCTGCCAAAATTTTGGCAAGTAAAAAACAAAATATGCTCCATCTACCTTTTATAAGGGAAAGATTAGCGGATAAACTAATAGTAAAAATTGGGGCTGTTACAAAAGATTTAGGTCCCTTGCAGTACTTTCTTGGTCTTGAGGTCCAGATTATTCCGAACGGTATATTGTACGTCAACGCAAATACACAGCAGATGTAATTTTATTAGTTGGTCTCCAATTGGGTAATTCTGTTCTTACTCCCTTGGAGGTCAATCTTAATCTTATTCAAGAGGAAGGTGAGCTTCTATCCAATTCATCCTTGTATTGGCAACTAGTTGGCAGTTTGAACTCTTTGACGATTACTCGTCCTGACATATTGTTTGTTGTGCAGCAGGTCAGTCAATATATGCAAGCACCTCGACATCTTCATCTTGTCGTTGTCCATCGCATCATTCTATATCTAAAAGGCACCTCTCCACATGGGTTACTCTTTCCTAAAGAATCTTTCTTACAGTTGATAGGATATAGTGATGCCAACTGGGCCGGATGCACAAATATTCGTCGGTCTATTACTGGCTGGTGCATGTTTTTAGGCAATGCACTCATTTCTTGGAACAGTAAGAAGCAAGGTAGAGTCTCCAAATCCTCAACAGAATCAGAATATCATGCTATGTCTTCCGTCTACTATGAGATTACATGGCTTTGTGGGTTATTGGGGGAACTTGGTTTTCCTCAGCTTCATTTCACTCCTCTTCATGCTGATAATACCAATGAGATTCACATTGCTGCTAATCTTGTATTTCATGAGCGTACAAAATATATTGAGGTTGATTGTCACTCCATACGTGAATCTTTTGACTGACATGAAATTACACTTCCTCAAATTTCCACCGAACATCAAACTGCGTACATTTTCACTAAGGCTCTTTCTCGGCATCGGCATCAATTCTTAGTTGACAAATTGATGCTTTTTGATCGAATTAACATCAATTTGAGGGGGGATGTCACGGGATTTGATTGGGATTTGATTGTGTTTCAGTTACAGGATTGATTTTGTATTAATTACGGAATTGATTTTCGTTTATCAGGGTTGTAAATACCTTGATTTTTACCTTGTATAGAATATATTTTAATCTATATAATACAAAGACACCCAAACATAATGGGCATTCAAATCAATTTGACAGATATGAGACCCACACAAAGATACTTTCGGACCACAGTTTGCAAAAAGCAAAACCAAGCTCTTTGTCAACTTCTCATGGCTGCACAAAACACATCCACCGACAGGAGAGAAAAAACAATATTGTTGGGAAATTTATGCCAAATTAAACCCTCATATATGCACCCTTACCACTACTGTCTCAGCAAACACAAACATTGCTGCTCCCGTTTATCTTTCAGTGTCCTTTCAAAGATCCATGAGTAAAGACAGTCGATCCGTGAGCAGGGTAGCAAGATCAAGTTGTAAGCTATGCTTCATTTGAAGAAACCTCACCACCCCACCAAAGTAAGATCTTCTTTCTGTCAATTGTTAGGTTATTTTTCAGTAGTTTGAATCTCTTTGAAGCTTATGTTATCTTGCTTTTGTTTTGTTCTCTCTACTATTAGGTTATTTTTTAGTGTAGTGTAATGCTTGTGTCTTTTAGAAAATGGGAACTTCGGTCTCTCTCCAATATCTTGGTTTGGTAGACAAGAATAACAGAACCTTCGATCTATAATCAATTTCTGGTTCTTGTTTTTCGTTTTGTTTTCTAAATATTGAGGTTCAATGAGAAAGAAAGCTACCAAAAACAACATGATATTAGTAGCCATTTGTTTTTGTTGATGCTTTTTTTCAAGCCATTCGCTTTGGATCTCTATTCTTACCTATTTTATTATGAACTTTGTTTTGTTATGGATTTTTAATTAGTTAGAATTAGGATGCTTGATTAAGTTTTCAAAGTTACAGAAGAGTTTGATTTGAAGTTAGGAGTGGATAAAATTAAGATCCTTAACTTAAAAAAATGTTATGAGTTATGTATGATATAACTATAGTAGATCTGAATAGAAATTATCTTTATTAATTATTTAATTTATGTAAGACTATATAGAGGTATGCTGGATAAATTTTTTAAAATTTATTCTTCCATCTCCAGTTTCCATCATACTCCTTTACACAAAAGAAGCCAAAAAAAAATTATTTTCAAGACGTATTTCAAAAGATGTTTTTAATAGGCACGTTATGTCACTTGTATAAAATTGATTTACTAATGTGTTTATTTTTTTCAATAATGTCCATGAATGTTTTTATTATTAATAATAAATTTATTAATTCTCAATACATTAATTGTAGTACGTGCATACATGTTTGTATTTATAATGCATGTTAAAAATAAACTATGAGAACATGTGAGATATAAAAAAGACTGGCTTTCTCATATTAGACAATCACCTCTATTATATCATGATGAATGAAGATGAAATGATCTTAAGATTATTATTTGAGTAATAAGAAAGCATTCAAGCTTAATTTTGAAGTGTCCACTCAATAGAAAATATATAAAGAGGTTATTAGAATATGTTATAACTTTGACTCAAAGTAATTATTTGAAATATCAATTTATTTGTCTGAATAAGATATTAAGAAAAAAAATTATTTGGGTCACCATGATGGCCCAACCGCACATAATTTATACTAATATTATTTATATTAATAAGATAATATAAGGGAGAGGGATGATGAATTAATGACATCCTAACAATATCTACCAAAGTTTAATATCTCCTCGCCCTTGTAAATATTTCTATTAACAAAACATATAAAAAGGAATGAATAAAAGAATCATTTGTTCAAATAAAAAGATATACTTAGAGAGTGAATAACAAACATGATTCATTGTTATTTAATGTGATTATTCATAGACTAATGGCATAAATTTTCTAGGAAATATTTATATTCTTTCTTCCCTCTACTATATATATTATTATTATTTCCAGCAAATATATTGCATTTTAGAGAAAATAACACTTAAACATTTATTTTTTTGAAAAAACTACTAGATGCACTCCAAAGTATTGTTTTGCATTATTTTGAGGAGTGCCACTTTTTGTAATAACAACTCAACATCCTAATTTAATTAGTGTAAGCTCAACTAAAGCTATTATATCTTATCAATATTATTCAAAGTTATTTTTAAAAAACTATTATATAAGGTTAGCATTAGTCGAGGTGAGGAAACAATGTAGTAAGGTTTCGTAGGTAAAGTAGGTTCCCATGTCTGCATTGTTGACTATAATGCTTGAATGGGACCGTCAACGCCCACAATCATCTTCTTTCTCCAAGCAAATGATTCATTCACGTCAACCAGAACAATGAAAGCTCGCAGCTATGGAAGACATGGTAGATTTAGAATTCCAGAGCATATAGAAATTATATTCATGTTGAATTATCAAAAACGCATAAATGATAAAGTGGAAGCGTACCTGAATCCATATCCAGAAATCATTATCTAGAGTCGTACTGATAACCTTCCAGATTAACACATTCTTATTTGAGCCCTTTGATTCTCTCTACCCTTTCACCTTATTTTGTCTCTAATAATGGGATGTCAGAAAATAAGAATGAAGTAGCACGTGTAATCTGGGGACCAGAACCCTATATATAGGTAACCGGGTACCTTTTAGTATTCATGTCTTTTGGCATTCCCACCCTTTAGTATTCCTATTTTAGCTCATCTCTAAAATAGAAATGACCCTTTAATCTCTACACATTAAAGGTCATACCCTATTAGATACACCAAAAACCCAATTACCTAAAAATACTTAGCAGATCATTTTTAATTAGGCTTCACGTTATTTGACAGTCCACAAACACATAATTATTCTCATATAAGCCCAACGTTGGATTAATGATCCAACAATCTCCCACTTGGGCTATATGTATAACCTTATAATTATATTTTGCAAATATAACCAAAATGAGCTCAATCTTTCCCGTCTCGAAAATCGACTTAGTTGTGGGATCATAAAATTTGTACCCCGTGGATCTTTCCGAGTATCCAATAAAATAACAACTTATCGTCCTAGAGTCCAGTTTCTTTTCATTAGGCCTATAAGCCCTTGCCTCAGCTGGTCAACCCTAAACATGCAAGTGTTTTAGATTAGGTTTCTTACCTTTCCAAAGTTCATAAGGGGTTTTGGTAGTGGTTTTAGTGGGTACTCGATTAAGGATATATGTTGCAGTCTTAAGAGCTTATCCCCAGAGTGATTCTGGTAAGGTAGAATGACTAATCATATTTTTTACCATGTCCTTAAGCGTTCTATTTCGTCTTTCAGCAACATCATTCATATAGGGTGAACCCGGCATAGTGTACTGTGGGACGATACCGTATTCATCTAGGAATTTAGCAAATGGTCCTGGATGTTGTTCTCCTGAACCGTCATATCTACCATAGTACTCACCACCACGGTCAGATCTGACGCTTTTAATCTTTTTACTGATTTGATTTATAACTTTTGAACACATCCAGTAACTGTGACTTTTCACTTATGAGATATATGTAGCCATATCTAGAAAAATCATCTATGAATGTTATAAAATATTGTTGACCATTCTAAGCGACCATAGGGAATGGCCCATAAATATCTATATGTATTAGTTCTAAGATGTCCAAAGTCTTGTTGGCTACAAATCTCCTTATATTGGTTTGTTTACCCTTAACACAATTAACACAAATGTCAAAATTTGTAAAATCTAAGGGATCGAGAATTTCATCTGACACAAGTCTTTCTATTCTCTTTTTAGAGATATGACCTAATCGTCTGTGCCATAATACACCTGAATTCTCGCCAGTTAATTTTGTCTTGGTACCTCATGTACTTAATTGCAGGGATTCATTAAATAAAGCAATGATATCAATCAAATAAAGATTATCATAACCAGATAAAGAACCGAAACCAGATAATTTGGAATCATAAAACAAACTAAATTTTCCATTCCCAAATGAACAAGAGTAGCCGGATTTGTCCAAAGCAGAAATAGAAATCAAATTCCGTCTACAAGATGGTACAATAAAAGTTTCATTAAGATCCAAATAAAATCCGATCTTTAACAATAATCTAAATTTTCCAATTGCCTCAACTTGAACCGTTTTGTCATCACCTACATAGATGTATCTTTCAACATTATTTGGCTTTCGGCAACTCAGGCAACCCTGCGTAGACACACTGATGTGAGTTGTTGCACTAGAATCTAACCACCATGTGTGTCTAGGTACCAAAGTTAAATTAACTTCAGAACAAACCAAAGCAAGAAGCATACATTTCTTAGCAAGCCAACCGTGATAGTTCGTGCATTGCTTCTTTTTATGCCCTTCAGCACCACAAAAGAAACAACTAAAACTGATCGAATCATTTGATTTTGTTAATTGGTTCTTTTGAGGTACTGTACCAACAGCTTCCTTAGTGTTCAAGATTATTGTTAAAGATCGGATTTTCCTTCCCTTGTCTTTAAAGAAAGAGGCTAAGTGAGCACTCTCTATCCTATCTTGCTTAAGCTTTTCCTCTTCCTGAATACAGTGTGAGATGGGCTCATTCAGGGACCAAAGTCTCTTTCTGACAATTGTTGCTCACCTTAAACTGGTTAAATTGCATCAGAAGGGATATTAAAACCAGATGCACTAGCAAGTCCTCAGAGAGTTCAAGCTTAAGTACTTTTAGATTTGAAGCAAGATGAGACATCTCCAAGATGTACTCCCTTACATTGTCTTTGCCCTTATACTTCATTGAAATGAGACTTGTCAAGAGCGTACCGATTTCAGCCTTTTCATTCTTGACAAATCTCTTTTCAATATTGGCAAGGAATTCCTTAGCTGTAGTGACTGTTCAGACATTGTGCCCCTGAATGCTTCTGGAATGGCTCTCTTCAATTTAATCATACACATGCGATTTGATTTCTCCCACCTTTCCATATCCCTCTTTTCATCAGAGGTACTCTCATCCTTAAGAGGTGGGGGAGAATCAGTCCTTAACACAAGGTCGAGATCCATAACTCCAAGAATAATCAAAAGATTGTCTTTCCAAGACTTGAAGTTAGAGCCATTAAGCATAGGAATAGAGTTGATACTGGCAGTAATATTAGCATGATTAATAGTTGAAAAGAGAACAACAACAATTGAAACATGCTCATGTACAAAACTTATTTTAAAAGTAAAAATAATTCAAATAAAGGTAAATCTCATCTTAAGATATCAGGCACTCCATTAATAGTTTATCTTTGGATAAAAAATTAATTGGTAAGTGATATCTTAACGTAGTAATCAAACATTGATAATAAGAACATGTCAAAAATAAATCGTCCTTTAGGTCGATTAATTATTCACATGTAAAACCAAATAATCATCACATGTTGATTACTACATGCGTACATGCTTTTCCTTTAAATATTGACTTTCCTTTGGGCCGGTCAATATTCACATAAATTGAATACACATAATCATTTATATTTCATAATGAAATTAATCTCCACAAAAGAGGTCATTTTGGTGACATATCTCTCTAATTAATTCATTGCAAAATATATATCATTATATCAATATTTGAAAAATAAATTTGCACCGATTTTTTTTACAAAGTAAATGGTCAAAGTCAATTGTTGACTTTGACCATTGACCTTGTGGCTGGACCGGATCGGGCCAACTCGGATCCAAACCAGCCTGCTGAATCTATATTTTAGTGATGGACTAAAATTTTCTCAAGATAATTTATGTGGGCCTAAAGCCCACAACTTCTGTTTATTTGCTATGGACCGAGGCCCACAGCCCATAAAAATTACTGTTACAGCCCGGAGGTTGATGTTGAGTAAATGGCTTACAGTCCCTTGCAGCTGTTACAATATTTGTAACAGCTGCTACTTCATTATACTTATTCACTGGCAGCCCTTCGTCAATTATTATTGAAGGCCCTGGTTGACTAGCGATCATTCAGGTTTCTACCCGATCAGAATCACAAAATGCATTTGAAGTAATGGAAGATGGAGTTTAAAGTAAACCCATAATCAATGGAACCCTTTAAATATTCAAGAATGTATTTGATAGAATATATCAGTTTGGCAACAATCCTTTGGATTCACGTAGAAAATTCAAGAATTGACAGAGTCGATTTACAACAGAGTTGATATCTGAACGAGCAAGAGTACAACACTGTAACGCATAATATGTAACCAAGCTCTCTGCCTATGAGGGCGAGGTTAACCCTCACAGAAGAAGAAGAAAACAAGTTGATTTGGTAGATCCGTGAGCAGGGCAACAAGAACAAGTTGTAAGCTCCGTCATTTGTTAGGTTATTTTTCAGTGTGGTGTAATGCTGGTGTCTTTTAGAAAGTGGGGACTTCGGTCTCTGATGCAAATCAGGCAAGGAATGCAGAGGATGCAGATCAGGAAATTAATGCAGAACAGGAAATTCCCATAGTGGCGTAACCAAAGCTGGAGCTGCTGCAACATTGGCTTTCTTTTTTCTTTAATGCTATTTTATTTCAGTTAATTACTATTTTCCAGAGTTAAAACAGGAAATCAATGCTGTTATGATTTTCTAGTTATTTACGTTTCTAAGTAGAAGTTATTTCCAGTTAAAACAGGGGACCTCATTACTATTTAAGGGTTCTTGAATAATACAAAGGCACTTTTTTGACCAAGCTTTGATTCTGCAATTGAATTATTAATTGGAGAGATTCCAACACATAGAGAGATTCTGTGTTCTGTCCCTGTTTTAGTGATCAGCGTGAGGCTTCCTAAATCAGTGACACCAGTCTCTCTCTTATATCTTGATTTATTTTATTTTATTTTTTTTAAATTCAAGAAACCCTACCCAAAAAGATATATTTTGTGGTTTCAGATGAGTGAGTAAAACTCCGGTTATCCCAGACTCTTACAAGAAATACACGTCCCGACTCGAAATCAAACTCGAACTCTTATATCTTGAATTTGGTACACAAGAACAACAGAACCTTCGATCTATAATCAATTCATGGTTCTTGTTTTTCGTTTTGTTCTCCAAATATCGAGGTTCAACGAGAAAAAAATTACCAAAAACAACATGATTTTAGTAGCCATTTGTTTTTGTTGATGCTTTTTTTCAAACCATTCGCTTGGATCTCTGTTTCACTGCGAACTTTGTTCTGTTATGGATTTGTAAGTAGTCAGAATTAGGATGCTAGAGTTTGATTTGAAGTCAGGAGTGGACAAAATTAGGGTTTTTAACTTAAAAAGAAGTGTGAGTTATGCCTGATATAAATATTGTAGATATGAATAGAAATTATCTTTATTTATTATTGAATCTTTATGGAAGAACAACTCCATTGCAAAAACCATTTTGGAGAACCAAATCTCTAAAATGGTTTTTTAAATAGTGTATATATGGGTTTTTTTATTGATATGTACTCCAATGGTAAAAGTCATTTTGAAGAGTCATTTTTTTATATTATATTTTAAATATAGTGCAATTATTTTGTTTATAGTTTAATTATACAATTAATAGGAGTAAGTTATATAATTAAATAATTACTTTTAAAAAACTCTCCAACAATATAATTATTAATTTTTAATTATATTTAAATTTAAAAAAAATTATTTAAAATTAAAAACTCGCAACAATTTAAATTTAAAATTTTAAAATATTAAAAAATTCCGTCAAAATTTTATTTGCCATCAACTTTTGAACAATAACTATGAAGTATGTGGCACACCAGGTTTCAGCAAGACAAAAAAAATATAGCTTTTTAATTCCAAATTATGTAAAAAAAATAATTTTTGGCTATCCAAATGGCTTCTCCATTGAAGTGAAAAATATTGCTACAAAATATTAAAAATATTTTTTTTTATTTTTGTCTCCCCTTATAATACTCCCGTTGGAGATGTCTAAGACTGTAAAGAGGTGTGCTGGATAAATTTTTAAAATTCTCCCTCTCCAGTTTCCATCATACTCTATGAACAGTAAGAGATTACACAAAAGAAGCAAAATATATATATATATATATATATATATATATATATATATTCAAGACCTATTCAAAAGATGTTTTCAATAGGCACGTTAAGTCGATTGCATAAAACTGATTTACTAATGTATATATTTTTTTTCAATAATGTCCATGAATCCTTTTATTATTAATAATAAATTTTATAGGAAATTATTTCTTCCCTCTACTATATATTATTATTTCCATCAAATATATTGCATTTTAGAGAAAATAACACGTAACGTTTAATTTTTTGAAAAAAAACTACTAGATGCACTCCAAAGTTTTGTTTGCATTATGTTGAGGGGTGCCACTATTATGTCTTATCAATATTATTCAAAGTTATTTTTAAAAAACTATTATATAAGGTTAGCATGAGTCGGGGTGAGGAAACAACGTCGTATTTGGATTTTTCTCCTCTGTCGAATCTTAATGTAAATCCAGCCTCTAGGTTTCGTAGGTGAAGTAGGTTCCCGTGTCTGCGTTGTTGACTATAATGCTTGCATGGGACCGTCTTCGCCCACCATCTTCTTCTTTCTCCAAGCGAATAAGTCAACCAGAGCAATGAAAGCTCGCAGCTATGGAAGACTGTTTTTTACACGGTCTCACTTCCCTTTTATTTCACTTGAAACTTTATTTAATATATATATATATATATATATATATTAAATAAAGTTGAGGTGATAAGATATTCTTATTAAACTTCGATTCAATCTAATGTTGACCCGACTTCTTAATTCATTAAACAGTATACAAGTTGTTTTTACATACTCAACTTGGAGGGTCTAGAAATAACCTGAATAGCAAGTAAAGAGCATGTTCTTGCTTAAAAAATAAAATAAAATAAAATACAAGATGATTTTTTTTTTAATTTTGAGATGTTTATATATTAGATCATTCATGTTTCATGGCATAACTTGCAATTTCATGATTATGATAATGGACTTCAATGAATTTAAGAACTTTATTTTTTAAAATAATTATTACTTTTCTTAATTATATGATAATAAAAATACATGCTCATGAAATTGAATACAAATCAAATATTGAGACATTTGTTTGAACCTACAATGTTCTTATATAAAACAAACTAAAATAATTTATGAGAATAAATTAAAAATAAAGTGAATATTAATAAATAAAATTAAACAAAATATTAAAAATAATGAAAGAAATAATGGGGAAATGCTTTAAAAAACCCACCTTCATTACTCTTCATAATAATAATAATAATAATAATAAAAGTGAATTTTCACTCTAACATCTTTTAAATAGATAGATAGATCAAGGAATAAGAGGCTCAAATTTAATACTTCGTCGCCTCTTGCCTAAATTAGAGGTATTGATTGAATGTGGCTGAGATTGTTTTTTAAAGTGTTTTTCGTTTAGAAATATATCAAAATAATATTTTTATTATTTTAAAAAAAATTAAATACATCAGCATATGAAAATGCTCTAAAACATTAAAAAATTAATTTAAAATAAAAAATATTTAAAAAAAATACTTTTAAAATACAATATTGCAAAGTTGCTAACTTTCAATTCTCTAGCCCACTCATGTCTTGGAAAAATAAAGAAGTCGGTGGACGGAGATATGTTTTTTTATACACGCGCACTTGATCCTGACACCACGATGGTTTTTAGTGAAATTTCCAGGATGGTGAGGGTACTCTACACGCGTCATATTTGCTATTTGTCAGATGAAAAAGTATATATCAATAATAAATTTACTGTTTCTATATATCCATTTAAATATTATTTATCACTCGATCAAATAGATATATTATATTTTATATATTCCTTTTTATGTAAACAAAAACTCACTCATTCAATACTTTTTAAATTTAGATACTTTGGACCCATTTTTCCGGAATTATTATTTTTCACAAATATATATATATAAGCTTTTTAAATGCATTTGTTTTTCTTAAATCTAGTTTTAAATTAAAAAGTTTATGCATATATTTAATTAAATAAATCAAGAATCATTTGTGTCAATATATATATATATATAAAAAAAGATAACACGTCTACTTGTAGATCGAATAATGTTTTTCTTAATGTAAACTAATTAATGTGTAGGTATGGTTGTCAAAATCACAAGTTGACGATTTTGCGAGTCAATTCATCAAATCTTGTTAACTCGAGTAGAATTTTGAGAGTCAACTCATCAAATCTTGTTAACTCGGGTAGAAAAATCAACTTTGATCAAACTCGATCAAAAAATTATAAAATCATACAGAATCGTAAAATCAAACCAGATCGGTCCGATTTTATGATCCCAAAATCCATCCCTTCTGCGTTCAAAATTCATCCAGGCTAACCCCCCCCTTCTCTCTCCCCAAGCTAGCCTCCCCCCTCTCTCTCCTATTTTAAAATAAAAAACAAAAAAAATTGTATTTTTTAAATGTTAATATAATGATATAATTTTTATGTGTTTTTAATTTTCTTTAAATCATGTATAAACCTTAACTAATAAAATTTTATGGCCATAATTATATTATATTGTATTCGAAAATATTTTACTTATGATTTTATGATTTTTCTACCTACACGATTTTAGTTGTGATTTTATGATTTTTGTACGGTAAATTTTAAGTACGATTTTACGATTCCGATTTTACGATCCGAGTTCAGAAACAACTTCTGATTTATGTTAAAATCACGATTTTGACAACCATGTGTGTAGGTGTTATTAACAACTTGATATCGAGTAAAAAATATAATCATAAATCAAAATATTAATGCTTGCATATAATAAAAATATAGTGAATATTATAATTGTCAATAAAAACATGTGAGAAAATAGAGCAATGTTACCATTTCTATAATGAAACACTATTTTTTAGTCTTTGTAAAATAATTTAAAAAAATGTATATAAGTTTAAAGAAAAAATTAAAACACAAAATACAAGAGAAAAATGATAAGAACAAAAAAAAATAGTATAAATAGACATGATAAATATATAAAGGGTAAGGAATAAAAAATAATATATATGTTTTTCCAAAAAAAAAACTTGTAAAGCAAAAAAAACTAAATAAATATTATAGAAAAATACAAAAAAATAGTGATAAATAGATAATCATGGCGCACCAAGCATGTAATATATTAAAATAATATCTGTAATATCTTATCCTATATATATATATCCTACTCCATGTTGAGTGCCACACTAGCTTAACCCTTCGGCCTTCAACACTGCCTCAAGCACCCAATAACACCACTCAAAACCTTCAGCTACTGAGTTTCTCAATGGGATTTTCAGCGCCTTCTCCACTATTCTGCCCCCATGCCATTGTTCTTCTCTTGTGTTTCACTTCATCTGCCTTATCGATCGACAGGAATGAGACCGACCGGCTAGCCTTGCTGGATTTCAAGTCCAGAACCACCCATGATCCTCTTGGAATCTTGCGCTCGTGGAACAGCAGCGTCCACTTCTGCCGGTGGTTCGGTGTCAAATGCAGCCGGAAGCACCAAAGGGTGACGGTGCTGGATCTACGGTCCCTCAAGCTTTCAGGTTCCGTATCACCATATATTGGCAATCTGAGCTTTTTAAGAGAGATATACCTTCAAAACAACAGCTTCAGACATGAAATCCCAGCTCAGATTGGCCATTTACATAGACTGCAAATACTGTTACTGCATAATAATTCGTTTTCTGGTGAAATCCCTGCTAGTATTTCCGGTTCCCATAACCTCGTTGCACTCAAATTAGCAAACAACAAGCTGGTAGGAGAAATTCCTATGGAGTTTGGCTCCTTCTCCAAGCTCAAAAACCTCTCTCTAGCGGGCAACAACCTTACAGGAACTATCCCTCCATCTTTAGGGAACATATCATCTCTCCAGACACTGTGGCTGAATGACAATAACTTGTTTGGGAATCTCCCTGAAACTTTAAGCAAACTGGTAAACGTCAGGAGTTTATCATTGTTTAATAATAGATTTTCAGGTACCATACCTCCCTCCATGCTCAATCTCTCTTCATTGAGGTCTTTTGAGGCAGGGCTTAACAATTTCCAAGGCAATCTCCCCCCTGATCTGGGAATTTCCCTTCCATATCTTGAATTCTTTTCCGTCCATTCTAACCAATTCACTGGGAGTATTCCTGTTTCAATATCCAATTTGTCAAAACTTGAATTTCTACAGCTAAACCAAAACAAGTTTACAGGAAAAATGCCTTCACTGGAAAAGCTACACGGGCTTCTTTCAATGACCGTTGCCTCCAACAATTTGGGAAGCGGGGAAGCCAATGACTTGAGCTTTCTCTCCTCTTTGGCCAATGCCACGAACCTAAAGGAGTTGGTTATAACGCAAAATAACTTTCAAGGACAGCTGCCTCCACAAATCAGCAACTTGTCAATTACACTGAAAATCATGGGCCTAGACAGCAATCTACTATCTGGGAGCATCCCTGATGGAATAGAGAATCTCATCAGCTTGGAAGATTTTGAAGTACAAAACAACCACCTTTCAGGTATCATTCCTTCCACCATTGGAAAGCTTCAAAATCTAGTGATATTGGATCTTGGAGTGAATAATTTTTCAGGGCATATTTCATCCTCTCTGGGAAACCTGACAAACTTAATTGGACTTTATTTAAATGACATCAATGTTCAAGGCCGCATCCCTTCAAGTCTAGCAAATTGCAACGGTTTGCTAGAGTTGGATCTTTCTGCAAACTATTTAAGCGGTACCATACCCCCTGGAATATTTGGACTATCCTCCCTGTCAATTAATCTTGATTTATCTCAAAACCATTTGTCTGGATCCCTACCAAAGGAAGTAGGAAATTTGGAAAATCTAGAAATTTTAGCTATTTCTGGGAATATGATATCAGGTAAGATTCCTGGTAGTCTTGGACAGTGTAGAAGTCTGCAAGCCTTGTACTTGGATGCCAACGTTTTTCAAGGTTCCATTCCTTCCTCCTTGAGTACCCTGAGAGGCCTTCAAGAATTCAATTTTTCTCATAACAACTTGTCTGGGGAAATTCCAGAGTTCCTCCAAGATTTCAAGTCCTTGGAAGTTTTGGACCTATCTTATAACAATTTTGAGGGGATGGTACCTGTTAGAGGAGTTTTCAAGAATGCAACAGCAACCTCAGTCATTGGGAATAGCAAGCTATGCGGTGGCACACCTGATTTTGAGCTTCCTCCATGCAATCTCAAACACCCGAAGAGGTTGAGCCTAAAAGTGAAGATAACAATCTTTGTGATTTCCTTGGTTCTAGGTGTGGCAGGGTTTATCACTTTTTTATTTTTTTTCTGGTCAAGAAAGAAGAGAAGAGAAAAGAATAGAAGAGAACTCACTTCAAGCCCTGATGGGAATGCGCTTTTGAAGGTGTCTTATCGAAGTCTCCTAAAAGCTACTGATGGATTCTCCTCACTCAATTTAATCGGTACTGGCAGCTTTGGCACTGTGTATAAGGGAATTCTTGATCATAATGGAGCAGCTGTTGCAGTCAAAGTGCTTAACCTAATGCGTCGAGGAGCTTCTAAGAGTTTCATGGCAGAATGCGAGGCTCTGCGGAACGTCAGACATCGAAATCTAGTTAAGGTAGTAACAGCATGTTCAGGTGTGGATTATCATGGGAATGATTTCAAGGCTTTGGTGTATGAATTCATGGTTAATGGGAGTTTGGAAACTTGGCTGCATCCAAGTCTTGCAACAGATGAGATGCAGGGGATTCTAGATCTTTCGCAGAGACTGAACATCGCCATTGATGTTGCCCACGCACTGGACTATCTCCATAATCAATGTGAAAAACAAATAGTTCACTGTGACCTCAAACCAGGCAATGTTCTTCTCGATGACGAAATGGTTGGCCATGTAGGTGATTTTGGATTAGCAAAATTCCTCCTTGGAAACACCCTCGACTCAACAAAACCATCAAGCTCCATCGGAATAAGAGGGACCATTGGTTATACTCCCCCTGGTAAATGTTGTACATACAATAGTTCTGTTCATCATCATATTTTCATGCCATTGTTTATTCAAATGCCTCTGCACACTTTAAATTTTTCATGCTGCAGCTTGCTGAATTTCATAGAAAACTTACTTCCTGTCTTATGATTATGATTGTAGAGTATGGTGCGGGAAATGAAGTGTCAGCATATGGTGATATATACAGCTATGGCATACTCTTGCTGGAGATGTTTACAGGAAAGAGACCAACCGATGACCTGTATAATGGTCTCAACCTTCATGGCTATGTCAAGAAATTTTTGCCTGAGAAAGTGCTGCAGATTGCAGATCGTACTCTTCAAATAAAATCTGAAGGGAATTCTGTCGAACAAAATAGAATTCATGATTGCTTGGTCTCAATACTTACAACTGGAATCTCCTGTTCTGTCGAATCGCCACGGGAACGGATGAGCATTGCTCATGTCATAGCTGAACTATGTTCTGCCAGAACGAGCTTCTTGGAACCTGATTGCATAACAAGAGAACGATGTACCTAGTTCTGTGTATGCTTCAGGATGATGTGTACACTATTTTACTCAGTTCTTTCGATAGATTTGTAGTTATTTTCTTTTATTTCACTTGCTTTGAAACTATAAATTCGAATGAATCTTTCAGAATCATAAGTTACACTCATTAAATATCAAGAATGAATTCACATAGCCTTTTCTCTAATGAATGTTGCAATTTGGCATCCAAAAGTCAAATAAATTTGATGCTAAATATCTGTGAAGGCATACATTGGAAAAAGAAAAATATGAGATTTTCATCAAAGACTACTAACATTCTCAAACCCTCATCAATGTCATTCAATAGCCCACGGAGCTTATTACTTTCTGTGCTCTTCTCCGGCAACAATCTTGAACTTCCCTGTCTGTTGTTGCTGCGAAAAAAAATCATAATCAAAAAGCAGTAGAAATACGAGATCACTCAACCTATCAAAATTTTGAATGTTTTTGTTACCTTATCCCATAATTCAGTGTCTCTTTTGCAGAAGCCAGCAACAATAGTCTCCTTCTTCCCTTCTTTATACTCGATACAAACATCCTCATTCAACCCACAAGTAACATGAAATGCCAGATGACACTTCGGCTCAGAGCAGTCAATAACACACCCTTTTCTACTCTTGCAAACATAACAGTTCCCTTCCCATCTCCTTTTAGGAATCTTGGAGCAATCAATTCCTTCACGGCCATCTGGGTTTTCAAAAAACACCTCAGGAATCAAAAGTGCGCACACAATATGAGCCCACGACTCATCACGGCCATTTGCTGTGGTGGATTTCAAAGCACCGCCCTTTATTGGACACAAGCAACAAGATAAGGATGGCTGCTTGCTTTCTCTGTCGGATTTAGTAGCCAAACACGGATTACAAAACCAGTCACCATCAGGAACACCCTTTATTAAGGGATTGCCATAGCAAGTAGCGTGAACCATTAAATCGCACCCGTCACAAAACACTATAGGATCTGTTGGATCCCCATCTGTGCTTTGACAAATAGCACACAAAATACCATCATCCTCTTCCTCATACTCTTGTTGATTGTTTTCAGAAGGAAATGTGACTTTCTCCTCTTGTTTTAAACAATCAATTGACTTATTAATAGTAGTAATTGGAAGAGGGGTTTTCTCGTTTTCCTCATCTGCTTCGACTCCTTCATTAGAAGAAGAAGGAATATACTCAACGTTGAGATCGATTAGTGGCGAAAGAGGCTTACCGGAAACTAAATCAGGATGCAGTGCCCAAACCCTCTTCTTGGTTGGCAAGCAGTAAGCAGCACCGGTAATGACTGTGGGATCAGCATCAGCAAGAAGTGAGTTCCGGGAATCCTTTCGCTTCTTGGCCGGCAATTGCGAGGAGAAGAGTACATTTTCTTCGTTTTCTTGTTGCAGCTGCTGTTGTTTTAAGAGTGTGTGCCTTTTGAGAGGAGCTGAGGCTTGGAATTTGGTATCCATTGTTGATTCTGTGTCTGAGTTTTTTCTGGGATTTTGCAAGCAGAGAAAGATGGAGCGGGAGATTTAGGGCTTTTGAGTTGTCAAAATCTCGAATTATTAAAAGCAAATTTGGTTTGGAGGGAAGAGAGCCCGGGAAGGGAAGAACAACACTATCGAAACCTGGTTTTTTGTTTTCGTTTTCTCAAAGCTTTGTGGCGGCAACTTAATTTTAAGATTTTATTTCGAGTTAATTTTCAATTTTAATAAAGAAAACATTGAAGTTCATGCCCCCTCCAACTATCAATAAGCTCTCGTTTTGGTCCCCGTAGCTTCAGAAGTTTCGATTGCATCCTTCTCTAACGTCCACCACTTGATCCAATTTCGGGCATCTATATAAGCTTTGTAATTTAGTGCTATTCCGGAGTATAATTTAAATTGTTTTTGAAAATATTTTATGCATTGGAATAATTTTAAAAAAAATATATGTTTATATAAAAACATAAAAATAATCTAAAAATATCAAAAATTTTAATTTAAAATAAAAAAAAATCAAATTAAAAAGCAGTGATATACAAGCCTAGTCTGTGAATTTCTTTGTGGGATGCTTTAGGCATTTGCTTTCCCATACTTAAAGTAATAACTAATGAACTGCATTTCAAAAATATTTTTGAAAAAATTATAAAAATAATAATTATTTTACTTTTAATTTTTTTTAAAATAATATTTATAGATCATTTTCATATAATAATATCAAAAATAACTTTTAAAAATAAAAAATATTATTTTAATATATTTTTAAACAAAAAAATATTTTCAAAAATATCTTATACCACATCCTCCGAAACAGGCCTTACACACCCCAACATTATGAACACCAACTCGTGGAGAAAGAATTTGTTCATCCAGGCCTACCTCCCCTCCCATAACATCTTGCTGCTCTGCAAGCTCTTTACAATGTCCACAACATTTTGTACTTTGAAATTACAAAACCTAGATACATTACAGATAACAAATACTCTAGATGTGGAAAGTCCATAGTTCAAACACAGAACAGATCTGAAAACTTGTTCTTATCATAATGTTACTGAAAAAACATTTCTCATATCAACCATGAAAGGCCCATATCACCATCGACTGCTTTTCGAGTTGAGTTTCTAGATGTCATTTCAATCATCATTCTGGGCAGGCACACTTCGTCTCCAAATTCCGGCCAGGACACTGCCAAAGACTGAGTGGCAGACGCTAGAAACAGCACACGGTACTGCTGTGAGCGGGTTAGCAAAATGCTTCGTGGCAAGGACAACACCGAGCACAGAGTTCTGGAAGATAAACACGAAAAGTGGAGTTATTTTTCTTTATGGAAAATGGGAAAGCATAGCAGATATCAATTTCTAAATGCGAGGCATCATCTAGTTCATCCATGGTCCCGCCAAAGTTGAGAATTTATCTCTTTTGATGCACCAAGAAATTTATTTTGGCCTCCTCATGAATAGAAAATTTGCCACTTTCCCTTCAAACAAAGGATTAGATTTTGAAACATATTTCGCCCCTCCCAGACAAATGTAAAATTCTGGCCCCATTAAAGCATCAATCCAAGGATCTGCCCCCGAAATCACCAAGGTACCATTCACAGCAGGCAGCCACAACAAGAATACCGTAAACTTTGCCTGGAATTGGAATCTACGAGCTATTATATTATTACTCCACCGTGTACAGTGAAGTGTAGCATGTGAGTCATCAAATAGAGAACAAGAGAGAAGCATCCCTTAATAAGCCTGCTAGAGTAATTATCTACCTGCATGCCAACCTCGATCGAGATGGTCCGTGATGATGCTACATCAATCCCTAGCATTCTTGAAAGCAAATATCCAAAGAAAAAACCAGATGCATGAAGGAGAAATGCAGCAAGCACCACTTGTCGGCCAGACATAAGGATCGCAGAAGAGCTCTGGGCAATGGCGTTTCCACACAGAACAGCAACAGTTCCCACAGCAATGGGTGGCATCAAGGGAGTTACAATTTTAACCAGGCTCTGGAAATACTGATTTAGAAATGCACCAACAAGTACAGGAAGCAGCACAACCTGTTTTTGTAACAGGAAATGACAAAATTGCTCTTTAAGTTATTGGCATCAAAACAGAATCAAGGCAGGAAAATCTACCTGCATGGTTGACACTAAGAGTCCAGTGGCATCTACTGCAACGTATTGCCCAGCCAGTTTAGCTGTCAGAAATGGGGTCATCACCTGCAAACAGCATGGGAAAAGAAAATACTATTATGGAATCATAAAAGGCAAACAAACTCCAAAGGGTACTGCAACGTATTGCTCAGCCAGTTTAGCTGTCAGAAATGGGGTCATCAGCTGCAAACGGCAAGGGAAAAGAAAATACTATTATGGAATCATAAAAGGCAAACAAACTCCAAAGGAGGTGTTTTGCATTTTATAGACCGATTGTCAATAAAATTAATTTAGCAGAAATAAGAAAAATTAAAAACTCCTTCCTTCCAAACTACATCACAGATGAACACAAGAAAACTGTATTGTACATATATCATGAATCTAAAATTTAAACTCCTTTTGAGAAAACAAATCCGTCTCCTGTAGATTTTAACTGGACAAAGAAAGGTGAGTGGATGAATGCTAAAAGGTGTCAATGCAGTATGTATAAGTGAAAAGCATCATCCTAGAATTCTTCATATGATATTGCATTTAGCTGAATGCACTGAATTTTACCAGTTAAAAGAGGGGAACATAAGGGCTAGTTACCAACCACAGATGCAAAAGTGCTTGCTGCAGTCATTAATACTGAAAGCGCCACATTTCCACTGGAAAACAAAAAGGATTCACATTTGTTGGTTCCAGCGTAAATAAGGAAGAAAAAAAACAAAGAAATAATTATGATTACAACAGTAAGAATCACATACCGGGCAATATAAGTAACGATGTTACTCGCTGTTCCTGCAGCCAAAAATATTATAAACTATGTTAGTCATAAAATAAGCAAGAAAAAGGATCAATAGAACATAATTCATAGATATGCATACCGCCTGGGCAGCAACCAACCAATATTAGACCAGCTGCATAGTAAGATGGCAGATTCAACAGCTTGCTCACTAGAAACGCTGATATTGGCATCACCTGCAAACCATTCACGCATCTATGCTCTGTTACCAGTTAAAAGAATTTGATATAAAGCTGAAAAATCTCCTAGAACTGGTTTATTAGCTATTACTTTAGTGCTTTTCAAAAAAATTACAATATCATTCATTTTGATAAAAAGAGGTGATATTGGCAAAAAGGTACGCAAGCAACCACACACTCAGAAATGGAAAATGAGTCAAGTTATACTGTTCCATGAGTTGGGATGCAACTGAGTATGTCCAGACTGTATATGGACCGATTTCATATAAGGGATGAGCTTCTAGTACTGATTCTCCAAAATGAGACTTGAGATTTGTATGAGAATGGCATAAAATGCACTTTTACAACACAATATTACAACTTAGAAACCAATCTTCATACAAGGTGTCGACTTGGAGCTTCTTCATAAAAATTATTTAAAAAAGGGATGAGCTTCTAGTATTTTTAGTGTTTCCATATTATTTTGAAGTACTGATATCAAAAATAATTTTTAAAAAATAAAAAGAATTATTTTGATGTATTTTTGAATAAATCACATTCTAAAAAACAATCTCAATCATCCTGCAAAGCAGACCCTTGTTAAATCATGAACAATTTTGATCTTACCATCAGCTCTACATTACCAAGTATATGTTTATCACTGCGTTTCAAAAGAATTTTTGAAAAAAAAATTTAAAAAAAATTATTTAAAATTAAAAATTTTTAGTGTTTTTAATTCATTTTGATGTACTTGATGTACTGATATCAAAAATAATTTTTAAAAAAATAATAAAAATATATTTATTTTGATATATTTCTAAACAATTAAAATAGCGCTACCAAATCCCAAACAGGCTCTAAATAAAGTACATTCCTGGGGACCTTCAGCTCATAGTAGAGCAAACCAAATACCCCAGAAGTCGGAAAAGGCTTTGTGGAAAACAATGGTGACTTGATAATTCATGTTTACTTTGATAGAAAAACCTCTCTTTCCAAACCCTAAGCCAATATGTTTCAGATCTTCCTCATGAACCTAAAGGTATAAGTAGCAAAATCTTGATCTCACCAGACTTGAAAGCCCTAAAACATAAAACACTCCATCAACCTTTTTCTAGTTAATGTGAAAGAAACTTGAAAGGACTAAAACATAAATGCTCACAAAAATTATCACAGAAACATACCAAACGTAGTCCCATAATGCTGATGATTTTCATTTAAATGCAATAAATAACAAACGAATCTCGATATAATACTAAAGAATAAAGCTCATTTAAAATATTGTTAAGACTGAAGGAAACACTGGGCATAAACAAACAATCACATAAAGAAAAGAACAGCTAGAGAGAGAGAGAGTTGAACAAACCGCGTACTGGAGCACAAAGCCAGAGAGCACCTCTTTAGGCATAGAAAAAGCGTTGCTAAGATCATCAAGTGTAAGTGTCATACCCATACCAAGCATAGTAAGAGGAAGGCCAATGCCGACCCATTTGGGAGTGACCCAATTATAAGAAGTTGGTCTTAGGAGACCTAATAGGCAACCCAAAGATACCCATATCGGAAACGCTGTAGATATTACTTCACTAATCACTTCAATCCACTCCCTCAAACTTCTTTTGGAATCGGTACTCAAATCGTTTGATGAAATGCCACAGTGAAGTTGGTTTGCTGATATTCTACTGAGTTTAGGCTTCAAAATGAGTGGCCAAATGGGTTCGTTGTGCAGGGCTTGTGGGCTTGGTTGGAGTTGAGATTTAAGTGAGAAGGCGAGTCCATGTGGTTTGATTCTGCTTGAAAAGAGGTTTGTGTTTGGCCTGAACACGAAATTGTTTGATGTTCCTGAAAGTAATGACTGCATCTTGCCTTCGTCTAATCTTTTCTGTTTCTCACTGTACGATTAGGATGAGTTCCTAGTTGAGAAACCCAGTAGGATTGCATTTGTATAATGCTTGATGCCATCAAGGGAAGGGATCGTCATTGGTAATCGGGACACGGCCATCCTGTCATTTATGTTTTTTGTATCTAATTTGCTTGTTATTTTTTTTATTTTTAATTTGATTTATTTCTTTCTTCAAATTCATCCCAAATTATTTTTTAATTTGTATATCAAATTTGGTTTTCATTCTTTTTATTTATATATCCTTTTACTAATTGAGTTTTGCTATCAACTTCATCCATAGCATATGATTTCAAATTGTTTTTATATCAAATTTGATCACTATTATTTTTATTAGTGTTTATTTTGTTTAAGATCCTTTTTTTATTTATATTTTTTCAATTTTATCCCTTAATATATTTTTTATTGATGAATTTGATTTATTTTTTTGTCTTCTATAGGTTTAGTCTTGAACTTTTGACAACATTCACAAGTTTTGAAGGTCGACACATGTTTATTTTTATTTTCAGGTTATTTTATACAATTTATATATTTTTTAATTTTATTTTTTAATATTTTATTTTTTGAAATTGTTTTTCATATTATTTTTTTTATTTTTATGAAGTTATCATAATCTTATACCCATGGTCACGAGGTTAATGGATTAAACCAGGTTGAATTAAATCTTTGTTATTTTTTTGTAGTTTTATAACTTATATTTTTTTATTGAGAGTTTAACTTTGTTATTATTTGGATTTGTCATAACCACGATTATAAGTTTTGAAAGTTACTATGGGCTGATTATGATTTTTTTATTATTTTAGTTTAAAAAAACTATTATACTGTTTAGAAGTGTGATTGAGATTGTTTTTAAAAGTGTTTTTTGTTCAAAAATACATCAAAATGATTTATATTTTATTTTTTAAAAATTATTTTTGATATTAACATAAGAGAATGATCTAAAAATAAAATAAATAAATTAAAAAAATAAATAGCGCTTACTGTAGCAAGCAAGCATTAAAAAATCAAAAAAATTTGGACCATTTCTCGATTTGTGCGTGTCATCCTTGCGCAGGGGCCATGCTAATCTTCTCTGTATCGTTCCAATTTTATCGGATGTCCCCGAAGGGACGAAGTCTGCTCCTCTGCTCCGCGTATAGAAACGTGACCAGCTCTCTCTAACCAGCCGATGTGGGATATCTAGTCCCGTTGCGACTACGCTCTTTGGTTCGTTCAGTTCGCTCTCAACCTTGATTACGTCACCATCCGTGGGCCAATTAAATATTTGGGCCTATAAAAAACAACAGGCATCATTGTAGCAGAAAATTACAAATTGATCGATCACGGAGGCTGGCCTAATACCTTGATTAAAATAGGGTTTGCCCTAGCTCATCAGCACAGCAAAAGAAGAGCATGACTCCATTTTTCTACGAAATAGCAGAAAATTACAAGCAGACTAACAATTACATCACTGAAACCATTTAAAAACCGTTGTCAAGTTGGAATAATTTGTCTATGGTAGGAAGAATCACTCTTCCAAGCCATATAGACCTTGCAATTCTCTTAATTTATTCTTAATGTAGTCTATTATTAGAAATGCCAAATTTTTTTAATAAAAAACAATAATAACACTAACAATTTAATACAGTTAAATATTTAGTGGAAAAAAATCACAAATATTTTGGGATCTTATAAAAAAATTAGTCATTATTAATATTAATTATAAGCTCATCAGAAAACCTATAAAAAAGATCATCCCATTAGAAAGCTCGACAAAAAAGCCCATAAGAAAAGCCCAAAATATAATTTCGGTTACCTCTCAATTTTTTAACAAAAAACTAAACTAAACCAAACCAAAAATAGTCGTTGTTTACCATGTTCGGTGTGGTTTATATTTTTAAAAAAAATTATAATTCTGATTTGATTGTTTTTATAGACAAAAACTGAACCGAACCGAAAATGTTCACCCCTATATGATGGTATTGCGGTACCCCCAGTTTTTTCGTGATTATCACTTGGTACAAGGGTGTCTAGGTAATTTATCATTTTTTTATTAAAAATATTTTAAAACATTGCAGGCGTGGCGTAGAGACGCGCCACTAATGTTTCCTGCAAACACGGCTTTCAAGTGGCGCGTGCGGTGTCTGTAAGTCGTTGAAACTGCACGTCCGTTGTGTCCTCTGGTATGCCTCCATGTCCTCTGTTGGTGAGGCGCGTGTCCCGTCACGATGATCGGTTAAGCGCCGATGGACGGTTTTTGGGTTTGTCTCCCTTTTCTCTCTCCTACTACCAGAACATGCATATAAGTCCTTAATCTTTTTTATTGTTTTGTTTTAGTCTCTGTTCTTTTGATTTCGGTTTTATTCATGATTTCTTCTATTTAAATTTTGATTGTTTTTAATTGTGCTCTTCAATTAAAACTAATTATATATGTTGGTTTTCAATTCAATCTTTATTCTTTTGATTTTCGGTTTGTTTTTGGTTCCTTAATTTTTTCAGTACGCCAGTTTTATTTTGTTTTAATTGTGTCCTCTAATTGAAATTTGTCATATATTTTACTTTTTATTTCGGTCATTATTCTTTTAATTTTTTTTCAAAATTACACAACATTTTTTGTAAATGCCTTTATTTGTTTCGGTCCCAAGGTTTTATTTATTTTAATTTTGTCTTTCAATTGGAATTAATTATATATTTTGTTTTAATTGTGTCATCAAATTGAAATTAATCATATATACTACTTTTCATTTCGTTCCTTATTCTTTTAATTTTATAACAAAATTACAGTGCTATTTTTTTTTTATAATACCTTTATTTGTTTTGGTTCAAAGGTTTTTATTTGTTTCAATTTTTTCATTCGATTAGAATTAATCATATATTTTGTTTTGATTTGTTTTATTTGTGTTCTCCAATTGAAATTAGTCATATATGCTACTTTTCATTTTCATCCTTATTCTTTCAATTTTTTTAACAAAATTACACTGTATTTTTTTAAAAAATACCTTTATTTGTTCCGGTCCCAAAGTTTTTATTTGTTTCATTTTTGTTCTTCAATTGGAATTAATTATATATTTTATTTTTCATATCGGTCCTTATTCTTTGAATTTTTTTATTTGATATTAATATTTTTGGTTTTTTTGGTCATTCTTAGACAATATTTATTTTTATCCATATTTATGCATCTATTCTTTTAGTTTTTATTTTTATTTTTTACTGGGATTTTATTTTTATTCGGTCCAGTCCTAAAATTTTAATTTATGTTGGTGATCAGTTTAAAATTAATATTACTCCTTTTTCTTTTTGTTCTTTTTTTTTGTGTTTTCTGTTATTTTTATATGTTCTTCGGATTAGATGATTTTATTGTTTGCGCAATAATAATGATAATTTTAGTGATTATTTTTTTGTAAAAATATTTTGCTTTTTTTTTCCGGGGCAATTTAATAATTTTAATTGTTTGATCAGTAATATTGATAATAATTTTAACTGTTATAGTAATGATAATAACGATAACGTAGGGATGAATTTTCAATTTATATTTTCTTCTTTTTGGAGATAGAAAATCAACTGCTTATTTTTGTTATTTTATTATTACAAGTGTTTTTACAATTTATATTTTATTTGTTGTGTTTAATTTAAATTAAATTATAAAATTAACTAATCTTAATACATGAATTCGATAGTTCAGATATTCGAATCTTCTTGCTTTTTTAATGATGATGATAATTTTATATTGGTTATTTTGTTGAAATCTACTAAACAGATAAATTTATATCGATTTAAAATTCATATATTTTATAAAAAAACTTGCACTTCACAGGAATTTTGCACAAATTTATTATTTTTTCTAAATTTATATTATAATAAAAAAAATATTACACAATAAATATTTTTTTGAATTGAAAAAAAAAAAAATCTACCCACCCACGATGAGACAAGGGTGCAGGGGCTAGTATACAAATGAAAGATTTCTAACAGACAGAAAGTTACATCACCTACTTGACCATGAACCTCACCTACTGGTCGACATGTCTTGCCAAACGACCAGCATACCTCGACAAATGCATAAGCTTCTAACACCAGTTCAGTTCAGCAATTCCCTCATCTGAACATCCTTGCCTGAATGTGCAATCCCTTGCAAAGTATTCTGAGCCGCTTCCAATTCATGCTTTAACGTAACAGGGGTTGCAGCTAGGCTGTCAATTAATTATCTCACCTACGGTTAAGTTGTGTTAGATAAATTAATTATCTTATCTATAAACTTAAACTATATTATATAAAGCTTTAAGATATAGTTTATGTTATTTTTTAATATATCTATTTAAATTAAAATCTTTTGAACTTGAAATTTGCATATATTTATATTATTTAATGCTTGATTTTTATCAAATAGAATTAGAGTGATAAGATTAAAACTCATAACCGCTGAATCAACAAAATTCTAATATCATATCAAGAAATTATCTCAAATAAATATTTAAATTATTAAATAAATTTATATTATTTTTTAGCATATTATTTATTAATCGGATAATAAAGATTGAAAGGCTTGTTGTTGCGCTGCAAGATGAGACTCGAACATGATGAGGAAGGCGCTCCTATATCCTATTTACTTTTTTTAATTAATTGCTACATAATGCCTGTGGTTTTTAAAAGGCTCAAATATTTAATTGGCCCACGGATGGTGACGTAATCAAGGTTGAGAGCGAACTGAACGAGCCAAAGAGCGTAGTCGCAACGGGACTAGATATCCCACATCGGCTGGTTAGAGAGAGCTGGTCACGTTTCTATACGCGGAGCAGAGGAGTAGACTTTGTCCCTTCGGGGACATCCGATAAAATTGGAACGATACAGAGAAGATTAGCATGGCCCCTGCGCAAGGATGACACGCACAAATCGAGAAATGGTCCAAATTTTTTTGATTTTTTCCTGCTTGCGTCAACGCCTCCCTTTCTCATCTGGGTTCTTTAGAAGCGAAGGTATTTTCTTAATGTTTTGGATTCTGTGATTTGAATATTCAATGGCTAGGACAGTCAATCAGTGGGTTAGGGTCACTTCATGCTAAGATGTGTTTTACAGATGAGTATTAAGATTTGAAATGTTTGCAAAGAGAAAATAAAAAGGGTTATGTCTATTGCTTAATGTTTCAGTTAGTGATTACAAATTGTTTATTATATTTTTTTGTAAATCAGAAAATGAAATTTAGCCACCGAGTGTATAATATTAGGACAGTAGATTGTATTTGGGGCCCTTCAACTGATTAATTGAGTAATTTGCAATATAGCCCTTCAACTTGTTGAATGCTCTTTGGATTTCAAAGTCATCGTTGAATTGAAACATGTGTTTTTTTTTACTGCTTGTTTGGAAGCATCAGAGGCTGCACTGCTTGAGGCAGGTGGTTGTAGAGAAGAATGCGATGCCAAATAGCCATCCATTTATTTGCATGTATTATTCATGGCCTTGATTCCTGTAAAATATGATATGGAAAACAAAACTGTCGTGAAACGTTTTGGCTAATGAAACTGTTAGGAACTAAGAACTAGAGTCGGCCTTAATGTTGTTGAATTTTTGCGTGCTGTTTTGTATTCTGGACCCAGGTTGTTTTGATGAACCATATATGGCCATCCTGTGTATAATAATATAATCTTGATCTGGTTGCTCAAGTAAGAATCCTTTTTTTCTCAATTCGCGAGAAATCTTGATCTTACCTCGATAGGCTACTACTCACCAGAAGGCTTTCTGCAACTTGCAGATAAAATGCAGGTATTGATTTCTATCGTGCTGGTGTTAGTGTATTCTGGACCCCAGTTGTTTTGATGAACCATGGCCATCCTGCATATTTGGAAAATGAAAGATAAAATAGAACCCCAGATTGAAGATTGGAAAATGGCACCATCCTCAGTTTTGTCTGTGTCGATCTCGTTGAAGCTATTGAAACTGATAGGAGTTGAGCTGGATTCCGCCTTCAATATCATGATACATCTCGTCTGCTAGTATGACCCTTTTTTGACTTCAAATATTATTGATTGTCCCATCACAAACCATAGATTTTTTTTATTTTTTTCTCCCAGGTAGCAGAATCCCTCAGGTGGATTCTTGGGATATCTTGGTCCTCCGTAGATTTGGTTGGCAAGGATCACTGCAAGTTCTCGGTAATTTAATGGTAATATCTAGCTAGTAATTTCTATTTTATGCAGTCAATAAGAGTCCCGCTTACAAAATATACAAGAACTATGGTTAAGAAGCAGTTTATTCTGCTGAGCTAGACAAATTTAGAAGGTTTGGAGACCTTTCAATTGCTTGGACTCAAACTTTCCTCGTAAGTGAGACACAGCTTTGACTAATCTCAAACTCCAGATTGGTTCTCTTGCGGTTCAATTCCAGGTGGAAAGAAAGACCAAGTCAACTCGTTTTTGCGTTATTGTGGTCACCCCCATTCAATTGTTTTTGTTTCTATACATTGCAAACTACGAATTGCAATCTGTGTACCAATTGCATGTTCTTGAATTTCAGAGATTCGTGGATGATAATTGGCTGTCTCTACAGAGATACAAGATGAGCACTCAGAGCTGGGATGGTGTGAGAAAGGGCTCTAACTATTTGCTTAATTTCATGAGAGTGATTCCTCCCATTTTGCTTACCAGTCAAATAAATTTGGTCAACACAAACCACACAGAAGGCAGGCAGGCAAGCATCCATGTCATGAATTTTTACATATCATACATATATCCCTCGTGAGGTGCTTTAACTAGCTCAAATCGGTGAGATACTTCCAACGGCCAGAACACAAGGGAACAACACTACACATGAGCAGCCACTAGACCTAACCCCAGCTAGCGGTGGACCTCACGTGAAGGTCATCACACACACCAGGATATAGCTAGCCGTTCAAAACACTAGCCAAGCTACACGCTCAGCAACCTGGCATGATAGATATCATCAGTAACACCCAGTCTCACACTCGTCGCAAACCAGTTATGGAAGCATTGTGGAATCTGGAGGATAAATGGAAGCTGACAACGCAGGAAGCTGCTATCTTATTTGTCTGCACAGCCTCTGCTGTCATCGGGCTTTGCGCTGCAATCATGCTTAAGAGGCAGGCCCAAAGAAAGCACAGAGCAGTGAGTCAAGACCCAGGCATAGATAGCTCAGCACGGTGGCCTGAGCCGGAGCCTGGTTCTACCAATTGGATCACAATAAGGAGGGTGTTGATGGAGTCAATGAGGTGGAGTGAAGCAAACAAATGGGAGGAGGGAAGTGGTGGGAGTGTGAGTGGGAGGGGGATGCTGCCACCATCGGTTCTTGGGTTCGAAAGGTGTGAGTCAAGTATGGGGTGGCAGAGCCATAACTCGTTGTCAGCAGTGTGGCAAAGGCCTATTCTAATGGGAGAGAAATGTGAGCTTCCAAGGTATAGTGGTCTTATTCTCTACGATGAAAGAGGGCGGCTACTTGATCATTCTCTCACATCATCTCGTAAAGAAAATATTCACGAGGTAAATGAAGGAGCATGATTATTTGCTAGCCACACTGATCCTATATCATATAATTGATCTTTGTTGCTTTCAATTAAGGTATTAAGTTATTAGGTGAGATTCCAGGATATAATTTATGTTATTCTATACCACATCTCTTTAAGTGAGAGTTTTTCAGACTTAAAACTTGCACACATGTCTACACTGTTTTATGCTTGATTTTTATCAAACAGAATGAGGATAATGAAATTCGAACTCGTGACTGCTAGATCATTAAGGTTCTGGTACCATGTTAAAGAATCATTTCATCAAAAACCTTAAACTCTTAGATGAGGCTTCAAAATATAATTTATATTATTTTCTAATATTCTTTTATATTGTTTCATGTGGTGCAGGAAAAACCAGCAGTCGTTATGAGAACTTCTCTGAAGGATATGCTAAAGCCGTAGTATTTGGGTGCAGGAAAAACTAGACAGATGCCTGTAACCAAGACATGCAGGAGAGTGATTGTGAGGAGCTTCCAATTGGAGAATGTTTCCCAGTTCTGTTCTGCAATACAATGCTGCAGAGCAGTGTTTACGTCATCTAAGAACCTCGTCACTTTGCACCGCATGTCTGCTCTTGCCCACAGAGGAGACAAAATGTGTCCCAGAGATTAACTAGAGATGGGTAACTATGCGACAGCGTTTTTATGAACTATAATTTATCTCTACCTTGTTAGAATTTGCTTTAATAAAAAAATAAATTACTATATAATTGATGAGGTGGGATAATTGATCAAGTTATTGAAAATTATTTATTATAGTGGGTAAATGATTTAAAGTTTTAATTGTCGCATTAAACAATATTAGCTCTTAATAATTTGACTATTGCATATTTAAAAAGTTTAATGCAAGATTGACCAACTATTATATCATTAAACGAGTATTTGCATGTTAAATATTATGCAAACATTGTAAATCTCATATTGTGCGAGGGCTTAAAAGATATTAATGTTTTAATTGTTAAGATTCAAAATACAATCAAGCTTGAGAGATCTTTACCTTCTAGGCTATTTTCATTTAAAAAGTTGAATATAAAAATCAATGTGTATAGATATTGTAATTCGATGTAATTCAACTTATATGATGTTAAAAGCTGCCGAAAGATTTAAGATCCTTATGGGGTTATGTTAAAATAATCTTAGGTATATGATTTATTTTATAAGGATTGATTTAAAAGGAAATAAAAAAAACATAGGACCATCTAGTTTAGGGGATTGAAAAAGTATCAGATCTTTGGTGAAGTTCATAAAAATATTTACATGATTACATTGAGATTTTTTGGCACATTACATGTTACATTGAATTCTTTCTTCAATAAATTAATTTACATGCACACAAACATATTAGACCTATATAGAAGTAGAGATAATTTTTTAAATGGAACGACAACGAACATGATGTTAAAGTTAAGTATTAGGGAAATGAAAAAGACTTTTTTTTTTTTTATCGTATGTGGCTTTATTTTAGATCCATGTTTCAAGTTGAAATATATGAAATTATATTTTTAATTACTTGTATTATCATGAAAGAGCACAATTGCTGTAAAATAGGTGAAAAGGTTAACTTGTATGATTTTTATTTGAAAGTTAAGAATGATACCAAACATAAACAAGAAGTTAATGCTAGTATTGACATGGATGTGGATGATATGGCAAACACTTTGTATCAACTCAAAAAGCATTTAGAGGAGAAAAATAATATGAAGAATAGAAATGAGGTTGAAAGATATTTGATTACTGGTTGTGAGGATCCTTTTTTTTGGATTCGAGAAAACCACGTCTCCCGGAAAGCGCACTTTGTGGGTCCAGGTAAGTGAATAAAACCTTGACTATCCCAGATTCTTACAAGAAGTGCATGCCTTGACTTGAACTCGAGATCTATTGTACAGATTTCAAGCTCTTTGCCACCACGCCACACCTCTTGGGAACTGTGAGGATCCTATTGATAATACATTATATATTATGGGTTGATGGAAGCATAATGCTTTGAAATATAAGATCTTTTTTATGATCTAACATTGTGTAGTTGTTATTATTCTATCCACAATGATTTATGAGTCAACTAACTTTTAGAATTGGAGGTTGTATACTCCACTAATTTCAAAGTCTTTTACCTCCATCAACAATCCAAATTATGGTTTTTTTTTTGGTTAAAATTTGTTGCATTATGGATCACTACAAATCAATATTAGAACCTTGATGAATGATAATTAATTCAAAAATTAAGGTCTTTTATGGATAACTAACTTTGATTTATTTTTTGTGCATAATAATTGATCAAACCAAGTGATGTGTGCTGTCTTAGCTTCTCATGGCATGATAGGATATAAATTTCTTCTCTCGATTTATCTAATTAGCTAACCACTCCTGTTTTGTTTCTATTATGACGATGGCATGCTAACCCTTCACCTCCTTGCTTTGTGTTTTCATAAATAATGAATTGAGTTGGCTTGAATTAATTGATATTCTATCATCACATTACTGTGGATAACTCCTCCAAACAGAAATTCTCAATTAAAGACATAAAAGATGTTTTTTTTTTTTTGCTTTGGAAAGAACAATGATGTTCAAGATTACAATAAGAAAGGAGCAACTGATGAAACGAGATTGAAACACGAGGCCTTCCAATTCCTCACAAAGTGGTACAACCAAATATTGAAATAGAATGATCAGAAAAGTTATGAACAACTGAATTGAAGAGGATGAGGGGAGCAACAGGAAAAGTGGCAACTTGGAAAAGCAGTCCTCAATAAATGGACGACATCATCACTGCGAAAAAATATTCTCAAGACCAAAGACTGCCAAACTAACGCATCTTGCAAGAACTTCTGCAAAATATCTGGAACACCGCGAGCAAAAGTGACCAGCAAACAATCCGGTAACCGCCTCAGCTAACACAGCATCAGCAACATGAGGTTTATGAGCTGCTAGACCAGCCATGGATTATCCTGCAGAATTATCAAGAACAGGCCTACATGTAAAGCGTTTTCATACGTCTGACATCAGAAAAATATATGATCAAGACATCAACAGCTGATGAGATTATTAAAACAGGAGATTCAGGCAATTAAAACTATGAATTGACATCCCTTGCTCTACCATTTTGGAAGTGGGGAGAGAGATCAAGGATGATACTATTGGCTCACACAACTTTTCTATGACTAGACAGAGATAATGATCCCCATAAGAGATGAGCGAGCAATATAATGTGATTTCTTTTCTGCATTCAGCAGTTCAATGGACCTTAGACTACAACGGAGGTAACTCTTTCCTCTCTTAAGCAGCTTGTCTGGTTTTTTATTTTTAAGCTATTATTTTTATTCTCTCTCCCTCCTTTTTTTTTTTGTGTTGATGAAAACACAAAAACAGAGAGGTAGAAGCCAAAAAAGACTTATGACACGCCCGCATATATGTTTCTTACACTTAATTATCATAGTTTGATGAATAAAACTGTCTACATGCCTCTAATCATGTGACTCTACTAAGGAATTTGCCTTTTTACTACAGTTGCTGGTTTATTTCTATAGGATTGTGTTTCTCATAGGCCTCCTTCAGCAGAAGCGGTTTAATAAACGAATCCTGAGGCAAAGCATGTACTAGATGATGTACATCAACCCTGGTATGGAAAGTATAGACAATGCAAATAGGTTTAAAGATGAAGGCAAGAATAAAAATTATGGATCCACACATCAGCAGTGCACAAGTTGAAATAGTTGTTCTGGGTTCAATCTTGGTTAGCCAACTATATAGCATGAAATAGGATATTTCACCCATTTACAAGCCCAACCAGGGCTTTCCTTGTTATTATTTGATTAGAAAGTTGGATAACAAACCCATTAAAAATCATTCAGAAATGCAGAGAAGTTCCATCTCCCATACAAGAGAAGTATAGCATGCCCTGGCACCCCAGTATTATATGAACCAGGCATAAAAAATCTTCAACCTCTCATAAAAGAGAAAAGTATCACACAATTAGAAAGAACAAAACTATTGAATTGAGATCAATTACTCCTCACCTTCATATTCCAGCATGTAAATTTATGCATGCGAAACTATAAAGGGTTCCATAGAGTCTTGTGTGGATTTCTTCTTGTAGTGAAAGTATAGGGTTAATTGGATAATTCCCAAAATGGTGCCTATGCCATTTGGTACCTGCAATTTAAATAGGAAAAATCTTAGTCTTCAGTGGCAAAATTTATAGATACAAAAAATGCATGCAGAGCACAGATACAATAAATTCATCAATACAGCTACATAGTTATGCATGCTGGAATTAATCTATGTTAAATACGGAGAAAATTATAACTGCATGCACATTGAGCCTGCTGTATTAAAAGAGGAAAAAGGGGAAAGATAAAGGTTGGTGGTGGAGAAGATAATGAATGTGCCCGGGGGAGCT
Source organism: Salix arbutifolia (assembly GCA_025169955.1). Taxonomy (NCBI): domain Eukaryota; kingdom Viridiplantae; phylum Streptophyta; class Magnoliopsida; order Malpighiales; family Salicaceae; genus Salix; species Salix arbutifolia. The sequence goes on along the minus strand of CM045912.1, from coordinate 9,538,923 downwards.
TACATAAACAAAGGCATCGAAATTCAAAAGTCCATACAGCAAGAAAGAGGTGCTCATCAGGAAAGTGGAAAGGGAGAGATAAAATGGCATGAACTCAACACTCTTTGTTTGGATCACCAAATTCTGGAGACATACGAAAAGAGCGATTCGAGATTAAGCAATTTACAGTAAATTGTTTATTGAAAGGAAATAATAAAGCTAATGTTATTTATTTACTCACAATTATAAACAGCGGGGAAGCAAACATTGATATGAGAGAAACAACAGTCAATGAGCCAACCAAGATCCAACGTATCATTCGATCACTTATTTGCAAGCTTCCTACTGCTATGATTGCAAATAGGCTGAGCACAGCTAGCAGCAAAACTAACGTCCTGACCTGCTAGCAACAATTGGAAGAAAATGTAAGTGAGTGACCATGTGGAAACCAGAAGATGCAGATAAGTTTTGCAAATTTGAAGGGATAAATACCTTTATTCTTCTCTCAGCATATATTATAAACAGGATGGTGTAGGCTAATTGAAATACAGCACCAAATGAATTGACAGTGACAAGCAAAAGATTATCAGCAGACACGAGGGGCGTGCCGTACCACAGGCAGATCAGGCAATTCATGAGTGCATATATATATGGCAACCCCGAGAACTGTTCTGTTGATCGGTTTCTGATGATTCTCCTGTATGTTGGTCTGAGAGTTTCAACAACAACAAAAAAAAATGCTAGTCAAGGGGCGAATTACAGCAATCTCCGTGGTCGAAGAATACCTAGGACGGAAGAAGAACTTACATGGGCGATACAAACAGCCCAAAAGCAAAGATATTCCCTGCAGCAATTAAACAGTACTGGTATCAGAATCAAAATTCTCAAACTGGGTTCCAATTCTGGGTTCTCCCTCTAATTTTACGTGACAAAATACACTCGTTTCATAGTTCATATCATGTAATTTGACATCTGTTTCGAGTTCCCAACTGAGAATTGCAAGCAGCTAAACAATCCTTAGTAGTCAACCAAAAGGGCTGATACATTGATTAAGCATAAATATACTATCCAATGTATGCATAGAATTTAGGGTAAGAATCAAAAGAGAGAAAGAGAAAGAAAATCACCGGCGATTCCTGCTGCATCCTTGCAAGTAGTCCAGACAGGATTAGAAATAGAGTCACTCATTAGTCCCTCCTTCCCTAAACAACTCTGAGCTCTCTTTTAACACCAATTCAATTATAATCTAACCAACGAAAAACTAAATTGAAGCATATAGCCTTCGTGTCTTTGTCTCTTAAAGGCAGAAATAAGAAGCACATGTCTTTGGATTTTATTTTCACGTTTTTGAATTCCAGGACTCACTTTTTTTATTAAACAGCCACGAGCCACCCCACTTGTCTTCCTTCAGACAAGGGTCTGAGCTGGCAGCCCCGTCGATTACGTTAGTAACCCACCAAGTTGTTGCTCAAATGTAACGCGTTGATTTTTTTAATCTTTAATGATAAGAATTTATTTTAAAATTATTATAAAAAACATTTATTTTTATATCTTCTTATTTTTTAATGAGCTATTTATATATTTTAAATATATTTTAAATTGAAAAAAACTCTAGCATAGGTGGTGATGTGCCTTCTTAAAAAAAAAAATACTTTAACCATGAATTGAATGATGTTTTTACCTAATATTACGATGGAAAAATATTTGATCTTACTTGTATTTACATGGGTTGGGTTGACTTGTGAAATTCATTAGGATGATTTAAAAAAAACAAATTTAAAAATTCAATTCCGAATCAACTCAATATTACAGACTAAGTTGGTAACAAATAACATTTATTAAAAAGCATATAAGTGGACTCGAATCAACTAAACAAATTCACGATATGAGTTATGTATGTCATTTTGAATTCAATAATTCTTTTTATCTCATTTATTCTTTTTATTATTTAATTATACAATAATATAATACCTATAGTTTTTTTTATATGAAATGTTTTTTGGAAGTAAAAGTAAATTATTGAAAACAAATAATGAATTTATCTTTCTTTTATGTTTGAGTTAAATAAAATAGTAAATCGTTAATAACAAGTTATAAAATTATAATTATTTTAATTAAGGAGGAAGAAAGCATGAATTAAACCATTAAGGATTTAGCTTGATTTATGGACTCAATTGAATCAAATTATTTTTTTATTAATTTTTTAAACTAAAATATAAAATAGAATAAAAAAATAGCCTCGGTGCTTGGCGGCCTGCACACCTAGGCATGTTTTTACTTTTTTAACTCTAAATGAAGTGACTTTTCTAACAGAGAGAGAGAGAGAGAGAGAGAGTTGACTTTTATATTCATTTTTGGGCTAGTTTCGTATTGGTGCCCTTCTAATACTCATTTCTCAATTGGATCCCTAAACTTTATCTTGTTTTAATTTGGCCCTCAATCGGTACAGAAATCCGCGATAATTATGAAGTCTTCCTAAAATTATTTGAAAAAAAAAAGAATTTAATTTTGATTAACATGTAAATATAATCAAGAATAAAAATCATATTTTCAAGCACCAAAATGAATTGTCTATAAAATATTGTAAAGTGCTGCTCAGGAAGAAAGCAAAAGAAAAGGGCAAACATGTAATAAACACTATGATGCGTGCCGGATAATTTAACTCTTTATTTATATAAGAAATGCACAAAACATTATAAACACCCTATTGAACCAAATCAAATGTGTAAAATCTTGAGATAGCCGTATATAAATTAAATATAAAAACAAAATGTATGCTTGCACGTCTGATCATTAGCTTTAAAAAACATGCAATAATGTACTAATTTTGATCAATAGCTTTTGCTTCAAGTTTAGATTAAGAAGTTTATTTGGGTGCGTTTATTTTTTAAATTAATTTTTATTTAAATATATGCTAAAAATAAAAATTTAAAAATTATTTTTGAAATACAGTAACAGTCAGAGTCAACAAGCTTAAACAATTCTTTTAATTTCATAATTCTTTTAATGTAACGTTTTTTTCCAGTAACAGTCAGAGTCAACAAGCTTAAACAATTCTTTTAATTTCATAATTCTTTTAATGTAACGTTTTTTTCCATAACAAGCTTAAACAATCCTTTTATTTTTTTAGATATTTATCATAGTCTTATAATCCGAGTTGCTGATTTAACAAGTTAACTTAGTTTGATCTAATATATTGTTGTCACAATATTAAAACAAATCATTCAATATGTCACACATTAGCACTGTTTGGACTTTTTTACAGAAAAATGATCTCACTCACAACACAATATGAGCCAATAATCTATAAACAAACACTAATTGAATAGGGGAATTAATTGTTTCTCCTTATAAATTACTATTCATTTAAACAATGATTCGAAATTCTTTTCTTTTTTTTGTATAGTTTATAACAAACACTAATTCAAGAGAGGAATTATTGTTCATGTCATCACATATCATTGTTCATTAGACTAGCAATTTGTTTGTTTTTGTTTTTTTCTTTCTAGTTTTATAATTTTTTTGATTCTCATCATTTAACATTAAGATTATTGTGATTGAGATTCATAATTTTGTTTTTTATTTGTTTTCAATGAAGTTATGTCAATCACAAGACCCGGGTAGCGAGTTAACCCAATTCACTTAGCCTTTTTTTTGTTCTTTATTCAATTGATTATTTTTCTTTGCTTCCTTAAACATTGGGTTGATTAAGGATTATATTTTATATTATTTTTTTTGTTTACTTTCTATGATTTATTCTAGTTTAATGACCTAAACATGTTAACTTAGGTTGACTTAGATTGTTTTGTTTTTCTTTTATTTATTTTTTTATTTTGAGTTTAGTGAAAACTAGACTTCATAATTTATTTTTCTTTGTTTTCAATAGAGTTATCCTGGTTATTTTTTTGTCCCTTTTTTAATTGCTTTTTTTCTACCAATTATATCCTTCAATATTAGATTAAAGTTTTTGTAATTGACTTCTCTATATTTCATAATTTAAAAATGAGTTCATTGCAGATTAAGTTTTATATTCTATTTTGGTTTTCTTTTTATAAAGTTATAATAGTCTCATGATTCTAGTAGGTTAACATAAGTTGACTTTAACTGTTTTCTTATTTATTTTTTGTTCAATTTCATCCTTCAAAATTGGATTGATTTAGAAATGGGTTTCATAATTGTATTTTTTAGCTTTCTATGGGGTTATCTTGGTCTCATAACCCGAGTTTGAGAAGCTAACCCGGGTTGATCCAGGTTATTTTCTTTTCTTTTTTAATTGAGTTTTTTTTTCCAACTTTTATCCTTCAATATTGGATTGATTGATAATTAAACTAAATAAAAAATGATTTTTTGTAGGGTTATTATGGTCTCATTAAATAGGTTGAGGATTTAGAAGGTGAACATGAGTTAATCCAGGTCAATCTAATATGTTTTTTTTTTAATATTAAAAAAACAAATATTTTCTTGAATGCTTTTTTAATAAAGCTTCACTTTTAGTAGTTTTTCGAGTTAGCTTTGAACTAGACAAGTCAACAGGGTCACATCAAATTATTCCCCATATGATTTAAAACATTTTCTACTAGAAACATGTTAGTAACACCTAAATTTTTTTTATATACTAAGAAAATAATCTAAGTTGCAATATAGCATAAGGTAATAATATAATTTAATATTACATTTAGATGGAAGATGTAACAACCCGGTTTTTTTTTAAAAAATATATCTACCTAACACACATGGTGCCGGTAATCAGTGAACCTGATCACTTTACATCACCGAAATACCATCCATACAATCCACATTTCATTTAAAAGTGAATCTTACAGCAACACGTGATATTATGGATGCATGAGCAGAAGTTCATATTAAAATATACATACATAGACTTGAGTTTTCATTCCTATCCTACTGATAGCCATTACGAATTTAAACAAAAGAGTCTAATAAAAGTTATACGTGCAGTACATTGATTCATACATAATGCATTGTGATTTAGAATGCATCTACATGATTCCTCGCAATAGTAGATTCTCGTGGATGTGACGTCCCTGCTGCAGTACAAAACATTTAAGAGAATGTAATTACTTAATGATAATAATAATAATAATAATGGTAACTAAACGGTCTGACAGTTAAAGGAGGCATTAACATTTATAATTTTTTCATGTATGTCGCGACGGCGTTTTTTCGCGCTTCGCGCCCCGCCATCCCTCTCTGGAGAGACAATGGTGCACGGTGAAATAGGAGACTTATTTTATAGCCGTAAAATTTACGACTATAATTATCAGGAGTCGCCACCTAGTATTAAGGTTACTAGGAACCTAGTGGTCTGCGAGAGTCTTGGGTAAGGGGACTTGTTGTGCAAGGGGAAGACGCATCACCCCCAGTGCACCCTACCTAAGGTAAGTTGCATTGTTGTTTAATTGTTTATTTTTTAAGTTTATTTTTTTTACTGCATTTTCAAAAACCATTTTTTTTGTCTGCGGGTGTACTTTACAATGTAATTTTACACCGCAGTTGAAAATCTTCTTTGTATCTACGGATGTACTTTACAATGTAATTTTACATCGTAGTAAAAATATTTTTTTATCTACGGGTGTACTTTACAATGTAAATTTACACCGCGAAAGCTAAAACAAAATAATTGTTAAATTATTTTTGATATTTTGGCCGAATACCAATGGATAATAGTAAACTGGTTACAATATCCCAATTTTCATTTTAAAAATATGGAAAAAGATGCAACATATTTTTTTACGGAGAATATGATGGAAAAGCTTTGGAATCCGGCCGTATGCATGAAAACAAAATATTTTTGTTTTTTGTTTTTTTTTAAATGTAATTTTTTTGTATTTTTTTTAGAAAAGAAAAAAAAATAAAAATCTGGGCAGGCTTGGGCCAGCCAACTAGGCTGGGCCGAGGGAGCCCAGCCCAAAGGCCAAAAAACAAGAGAGAAAAAAAACAAGAAATAAAAGACCACAAAACACGTGCACAGTGCAGTGAATTAATTCACTACACTGTCACGTGAACAGTGATTTGGGTGGTCGACCGACCACGATGAGAGGGTCACCTGACGCTGCCACCGGGTAGAGGACGTCGAGGTGGTCCTTCCTGTCATGGTGGCGTCGAAAATGGTGGCCCGTGGTGGCCGGTAGGGGCGTCGGAAGGGGCTGACCTGTGCTGCCGTTCGCCCTCTGTTCTTTGTTGCTCGTCGCCGGAGAAGAAAGGTGGTGGCTGGGCTGCTGGCTGACGAGAGAGAAGGAGCTGCTTCACCGTCAGGGAGAGAGAGCTGCACCGTCGGGGAGAGGAACTGCACCGTCAGGGCTGTCAAATGGAGAGAAAGAGGAGCTGCAACGCTTGAGGAGAGAGAGAGGACCACCGTCGGGGAGAGAGAGGTTTGCCGGAGATGAGGAAGATGGCCGAGAGAGATGGCTTCTACAGGTCAATGTTTTTCTTTAGTGTTTCTTCATGCATTATTTCATCTACTCTGTCATTTAATTTTCTCTCTTCCCTCTCTGTTTTCTGCGTTTTTTCTCTGTTTTCTCTTCTCTGTGTAATTCTTTTTCTTCTCCCCTCTACGTGATTTTTCCTCAGAATTTTCTCTCTTTTTTATCTCCTTTTCTGCTCTATTTTTTTTTCAGTTTTCAACCGTGTGTCCCTTTCTCCCCCCCTGCCTCGTAATCTTTTCTCTTCCCCCCCCCCATGTAACTCTACTCCTCTGTTTTCTGCCTAATTCCCTCCTTTTCTTCCCCTCTTCTACGTAGATTTTCTGGGTTTTTTCTCCCCCTCCACGTAAATCTCTCTGTTTAATTCCCTCTCTGTCTATTTTTCCTCCCCCTCCTTTCTTTTCTGCAGCGTGCATGGCTGCTATTTATAGAAGAAACTGGCCTGCTACGGTGGCTGCTGGTCGGCGGCATGGTGGTGGCCTGCAGGTGGGCTGTCGGTGGTGGTGTTCAGCCGGCTGTCGGGAGGCTGGTCGGTAGGCGTGCAAATAAAGGCAACGGCGGGCTGTTTTTTAGAGGGAAATGCAAAATGCAATTTGGTCCTTTGATTTGTAATTGTTCTAATTGCATCCCCAATTAGTTTTGAATTTTTAATTTTATGCAATTGTGCCCTTGTCCGAATTTCAACATTAGCCTTAACTTTGCGCGCCTTTTTCATTTTGGTCCCTTACTTCTGATTCACACAATTTGACCCTCAATTGACAATTAAACTTCGATTTGACCCTTAATTTTGCATAATTAGCTTGGAAAAATTCAATTGGGTCTCCAAAAATTCCAGACTTCTCAATTGAGCCCGAATTAAATTCAAGAATTTGATTTTTTGTCAATTAAGCCCTTAATAAAATTAATTTGATCAATTTAAAGCATAATTAAGTCCTTGCACTTAATTAAATTCTTCAATTGGACCCTAAATTAATTCCAAAATATAATTATACTTTAAATTGGCCCATGATTAAATCAAATTGACCTATTCAAAATATAATTATGATTTTTGACTTAATTTTTACCTCGAATTTGTATTTTCACTCATTTTTGGGCACAAAAGAGATACGATTCGGCTACGAAAAATATTCAAAATTTTCACCGTGATTTTCCACCGACGCCAAAACCCTTTTATTTTATTTTTGTTATTTTTATTTTATTTTGGGAGTAACCCAAAAATTGGGTTACGACAATGTACTTGGTACAACTAGCTTGTAATGCATACAAAGGCACCAATTTAACAGTAACATGTCCCGAAACAATAACAGGTCTCAAAACAGTAATATATTCCGAAACAGTAACAGGTCTCAAACACTAACATGTTTCGAAAACAGTAACAGGTCTCAAACACTAACATGTTTCGAAAACAGTAACAGGTCTCGAAACAGTAACAGGTCTCAAACACTAACATGTTTCGAAAACAGTAACAGGTCTCAAACACTAAAATGTTTCGAAAACAGTAACAGGTCTCGAAACAGTAACAGGTCTCAAACACTAACATGTTCCGAAAACAGTAACAGATCTCAAACACTAACATGTTCCGAAAACAGTAACAGGTTCCGAAACAGTAACAGGTCTCAAACACTAACATGTTCCGAAAACAGTAACAGGTCTCAAACACTAACATGTTTCCGAAAATAGTAATAGGTCTCAAACACTAACATGTTCCGAAAACAGTAACAGGTCTCAAACACTAACATGACCTTAAATCAATTTCGACCCAATCATCCTGGGTCCACAAAATCTTAAACATCATCACAACCATAATTAATAGTCTGTCTATCCTCTTAAGGCAACACTTGTTGAGGTTAATCGTTCATTCACCTTGGTCATCCTTTTCGGATACCATTAGTCAAAGCTAATCAATCGTTCGTGTCGGTCATCCATTCGGATGCCATTAGCCGAAGCTAATCAATCGTTCATGCCGGCCATCCATTCGGATGCCATTAGCCGAAGCTAATCAATCGTTCATCAACATTTACGCATTCAACAATCTGATATAGGTTCTAACACAATAGAGTAATATTCATGTTAAAGTATTTCCTTATTCAACGTATGAAAAAGGAAGGTGCAAGTCACCTACCTGTTGTGGATGCTCTGCGCGTGGTCCCTTGTTGTTGCTGTTGCACTACACTTTTGTTCCCTCCAGCAATTACAGGAAATTCTCGTAAATCATTTCCAACCTCCGATACTCTTCGTAACAACCCTACCGAAACAATTCAATATGCCTTTACATTTGTTATTCTTTTATAACTTTTGTCAATCAAAAATATCATTATAAACACCCCTTTTATTTATTTTTTCTTAATATAACTTGTTTCTTTCCCTTTAAGGTGTCTCACTTCATCGTTTCGCAACTTCCCCCTCTTTTCCCTTTTTTTTCTCAAAGCTGCCCGCAGAGGTCGGATTTCGACCTCTTCCCATATGTTTCACTATAACAGGAGTTGTAGAACTCCGTTTTGTACAAACTTTATCTCGTTAGAAATATAACATATAGGTCTACAACTCTTATGAAGGGAATAAAACCCATTTCTATCCCTAAAATTCACGAAATGCATCTCGAAAGTGACAGACCTGCTGTTCTGCAGAGCCTGCCCTTCACAGTCACGTCAAGTGACCCTTAACTAGAGTTATAAAATTACAAATTAAGTGAAACAAGTTTCCTTGGATAGTAGACATCCAGAACTACAACTCATACAAAGGAACCCAATCCTAATTCTCTTGTTTTCCCACTCAAATTATCTCCAAAAATCAAGAGATGAATCTGTCAAGTTAGTCACTTCTACAACACATGATTTGGACGAAAGTTGGCCTTGGGAAAACAATACTTCCCTCATTCTTTTCATGCCCAAACATTCATTACCCAACTATTCACATGCAACATAACATATACAATGATTATTTTACAAAACACATAATCTTTCTCTCCTAATTTCTATCCTTAATGGCCAACCATGGCCTTTCCTAGGGTTCCCCCTTTTTCCTTTCCATTTGTCTTGCCAATTAACTCTCATTTCATCCAATTTCGTGCCACATTCATCAATTTCACACGATTCCACATTTCCCCCAAAATGTTTCAAGAACCTTAACCCAAATTTCATAAAGAAAAATAATGCAATTTAACCATAAAGTCAAGAATCTTTTAGATGCATATAGAAACACTTTACCAGGAAGGATTCAAGATCCTAATAGCTTGTGAAATCACAATATCCTCCTCTCCTCTTTCTCTTCCTACAGTTGCAGCCCAAACACTCCTTTTCCTCCACTTTTTCCTTCCAATAAAACTCCAAATCTTTGGGTTTTTTGATGTTTGAATGTTTTGATAACCCTTAATCTCACTTTCATTTCAAAATTCTTCTTTAATTTGGGTAAGATAATATCAAAATCTCCCTTCCTTTCTTCCCCTCCCTTTCTTCCTGGAAATGAGAGATGAGGGGTATTTATACTCCTCAATTTCTCTTATTGCACTAAGGCCCCCCCATTTCCTTTAAATGTTTCTTTTTACCCCACATGTTCTCTTCTTATATTTTAAATCATACTCTTTACATTTATTTCAATTTCACCCTCCCCTCAACTTATTTTATTTCTCTTTTAATTTATTTCTTTAATTTAACACTTAAATTTATTTCCCGGGTTTTACAGAAGACTTATTTGAATAGCAAAAAAATATGTAGAAGGGTCACATAATAATAATAATAATAATAATAATAATAATAATTAATGGAAGGTCACATTAAGAAATATTTTAAACTTGTTATCCTACCAAATTTAAGAGTAGTTTCTTTCTCTAGTTAATGTTCTTGTATATCCTTGTATTTTTGTTTTAATATTTAAAGGTCTCTTTATTATTATTTTCTTGTATTTATAACATCTTTCTATGTTATATGAATGGTACCAGTCATGTGGTCTATGTTATGTCGTAGGTCAAAGGTCAAATATTTTATTTTTCTTTAAAAATAGTATATATAGGTTTTTTCAATGTATCTTTGTAGTTTAAAAAAGTTAAGTTCAAATAAAACATTTTATGTATACATGTAATCAAATATATTAAAAATTATTTGAGTTAATAAAAGAAAAAAAATCATAAACTATAACTAAAAATAAATTTATAAAAATTTACAAACATGTACATAAAATATTTAATCTCGAAAAATAAGATATTTACCCCCTTTGTGTTTATAGAAATAATTTGAATTTAAATATTTTATGGAGCAATATTAGAGATCGACAAAAACATTAAATTGATTGAATAAAAGAAAATAAAATAAAATCATGCAAAGTTACACATATTAAAAATATTTTCTGAAAATATTTTTTTTGATATTAAAAAATAAAATTCATTTATACAAAAGATAAAAGAAATTACAAATGAATAACAAAAAACTCTTTAAAAACTAAAAACATAACAAAAAAAAAAAAACAATCATTATTTAAAATAGACTATCTAAATAAAAACTGTCGCGACGACAATTTTTTACGCACTTCACGCCCCGCCATCTGCTAGTATTTGGGGAGACAACGACGCGCGGTAAAAATAGGGTGTGCTTTATAGTCATAAAAATTACGACTATAATTATTAGGAGTCGCCACCTACTATTAAGGTTACTAGGACCCTATTGGTTTGCGAGAGTCTATGTAAACACCCAAGAAAAAAAATATAAATATATATATATATATATATATATATATTAAGGTTGACTTAGTTTGTCATTGCCGATTTCGTGACGGGGTAGAAAATCGTAATGGGATACGACCAACGTCAATATTCCGTAATTAATTTGCAAAGAGTTGAACTTACAAAAACTCAAGGAATAAATTAAATGATGAATAAACAAGTTGGGAGAGGGGTGAAATTGAATAAATGAAATGTTTATGATTTAAATTATAAGAAGAGAAGTGGTGGGGTAAAAAAAAAAGAAAACATTTAAGGATTTTGGGGGGGGCCTTAGTGCAATAAGAGAAAATTGAGGAGTATAAATACCCCTCTTTTTCTCATTTCCAGCAATGGTGAGGGGAAAAAAGAAGGAGATTGTGGAATTTTCTTGCTAAATTAAGGAAGAATTTCGAAATAAAGTGAATTGAGGGTTACTAAAACCTTCAAACACCAAAAAACCCAAGGATTGGGAGCACTATTGGAAAAAGAAAGTGGAAGAAAAGAAGGAATGTTGTGGCCGACACTTGAAGGAAGAAAGAGAGGAGAGGAGGATATGTTGATTTCCACAAGCTAATAGGATCTTGAACCCCTCTTGGTATGGTGTTTCTTTTATGCATTTAATAGATTCTTTACTTTATTACCTTATGGCTAAGTTGCATGACTTTTCTTTATGAATTTTGGGTTAGGGTTCTTGAATAAAATTTGGGGGAAATGTGAAATTGTGTATAATTGATGGATGTGGCATGAAATAGGATGTGAATGTTGTGTAATGAATGGTTGACCATGAAAAGAATGAGGGAAGTCTTGTTTCCCAAGGCCAATTTTCGGCCAAATGCATGTGTAACAGAAATTAACAACTGGACAGTTTCATGTTGTGACTTTGGGAGAGAATTTGAGTGGTAAAACAAAGGAATTAGGGTCGGGTTCCTTCATAGGAGTTGTAGTTCTGGATGTATACTATCCAAGGAAGCTTGTTTCACTTTATTTGGAATTTTATAACTCTAGTTAAGGGCCACCAAAACGTGACTGTGCAGGATGGATTCTGCAGAATCAGCAGGTCTGTCAAGTTTGAGATACATTTAGTAAATCTTGGGGACAGAACTGGGTTCTATTCCCTTCATAAGAGTTGTAGCCCTATATGTTATATTTCTAACAAGATAAATTTTGTACAAAACGGAGTTCTATAACTCCAGTTATGGGGAAAAATCTGGGCAGAGGTCGAAATCCGACCTCTGCTGACAGTTTGAAAAAAAAAAGGGGGGGAAAGAGGTGAGAGGTCGCAAAACGATGTAGTGAGATGCATTAAAGGAAAAAGAAACAAGTTATGTTTGAAAATGGGTGTTGATAATGATATTTTTAATGACAAAGTTATAAAAAGAATAACAAATGTAAAGGCATATTAAATTGTTTCGGTGGGGTTGTTACGTGTATGGTGCGCGTTTGTTGCCAAATTGATGTGTATTTTGCTAAGAATTGCATGAGTGTTTCGGCTGAAATTATTGAAGGATTTTGTATGCCGAAATAAATGATTTTAGTGTGAGTTATAGGCTGAAAAATTCATGTGTTAGGTGCTGGAAAATATGTTTGTGTTGGCTGGAAATTTATATGTTTATAGGCTGAAAATTCATATGTATAGGTGCTGGAAAATATGTGTGTGTAGGCTGAAAATTCATGTGTTAGGTGCTGGAAAATATGTGTGTGTTGGCTGGAAATTCATGTGTTTATAGGCTGAAACTTCATGTGTTTAGGTGCTGGAAAATATGTGTGTGTTGGCTGGAAATTCATGTGTTTATAGGCTGAAAATTCATGTGTTAGGTGCTGGAAAATATGTGTGTGTTGGCTGGAAATTCATGTGTTTTTTTGGCTGAAACTTGTTGAAAGATTTCGAGTAAAAATGTATGGGTTCAACTTGTGAATTATGATGGAAGATTTTGTGTGTTGCACTGAAAATCTATGCTGAAATCCATGGGTATTTTTCTGAAAAATTTGCATGTGTGTTTGGACTGGAATTCGGTTGATGAATTGTGTATTTTGCGGCATATGAAAATATGAACTTTTGAAATGAGTACAGTAACAGATGTAGGCTGAAAATGCAAGTGTACTGATTATGACCCTTGATGTCGCAGGTGGTGCGGCTGGGATAGGATCATTGTCACGACAAGCACAACCCACTAGCGGAACAAGTAAGCGAACCTTACATTCTTTTTCTTTCATTGTATAAGGAATAACTGTGAAGTGAATATTTGCCCTATTGTGATGTAGTTAATCATAAACGGAAAAATATTGAATGTCGATAAAAGATTGATTAGCTTCGGCTAATGGCATCCGAAGGGATGACCGGGATAAAAGAATGATTAGCTTCGGCTAATGGCATCCGAAGGGATGGCCGGGATAAAAGATTGATTAGCTTCGGCTAATGGCATCCGAAGGGATGGCCGGCATAAAAGATTGATTAGCTTCGGCTAATGGCATCTGAAGGGATGGCCGGGATAAAAGATTGATTAGCTTCGGCTAATGGCATTCGAAGGATGGCCGGGTCAAACTAATGATTAGCTTCGGCTAATGGCATCCGAAGGATGGCTGGGTCAAACTAAGGATTTGCTTTGGCAAATAGCATCCGAAGGGATGGCCGGGATAAGGATTTATTAACTTTGGCTAATGACACCCGAGGGGATGGCCGAGTCTAAGATTATAGATGTTAGGAAAGAATGGTATAATTACAAACATATTAAGCTTCGAGTGTTAGACTGAACGATCATTAATAATATCATTAGCGCTAGGTAATTTCTCTCTTTTAAGTGTTTATACTGCTGCAGGAATGTCACACCCACGAGGTGTCTAAGGAGCCCGTTACATGGGAACTTACTTTTGCAAAGAATCGTGTAGATGAAATTTTGAACACAATGTATTTTGTATGAAGTAATGTAATGAATGTTTAACTTTCTTTAGACCCTTTTGTGTAAATGCTATAATGGCTTATTGTAGGATGGGAATAAAAACCATGTCTATGATATATATTTTAAGTATGATATTGTAAATCATGAAATCATAAAACTATGCCTTATGTTGTGTCACTTTTAAATTAAAATATTACTCGTGTACATGGTGTTAAAATGATAAGGGTGATCGGGCCCGTTGATTCTAGGAACCCTGCGTATAGTACAATATATATAAAAAATAAAAAAATAAAAAAAATTTTTTACCGGGTTGTTACAGTCTAGGTAAGGGAACTTGTTGTGCAAGGGGAAGACGCATCACCCCAGTGCACCCTACCTAAGGTAAGCTGCATTATTGTTTGATTGTTTTTCTAAATTAAAAATTTTGCACTGCATTTTCCAAAACCTTTTTTTTTTCTGCGGGTGTACTTTACAATGTAATTTTACACCGCAGTTAAAAATCTTTTTTTATCTACGGATGTACTTTACAATGTAATTTTACACCGTAGTAAAAATCTTTTTTATCTACGGACGTATCATGTAATGTAATTTTACACCGTAGTAAAATCTTTTTTTATCTGCGGGTGTACTTTACAATGTAATTTTACACCCGATAGTTAAAACAAAATAATTATTAATTTTTGATATCTTGGTCAAATTCCAATTGATAATCATAAACTAGTTATGATATCCAATTTTCGTTTCAAAATATGAGAAAGATGCAATATATTTGTTATGAAAAATATGATAGGAAAAACTTTCGAATCCGGCCGTATGCACGAAAACAACACCTTTTTATGTTTTTGAAATTTTTGTATTTTTATATTTTTTTGCTATTTTTCTTTAAAAAAAAATTCTTTGGGCTGACTGTCCAGCTTAGGTGGGCTGTCAGCCCACCTCTTATGGACTGGGCCTCCAATCCAGGCGGGCTGCTAGCCCACCTCCCCTATACACTTGGGCCGGGCACAAAGCCCGGGCTGGCTCACTATAGCCCGACCTGCATGAACAGGGAGACGCAAATTGCGTCCCCCTGCATGCAACGGAAGGAAGAAGATGATGAATAGGGGGATTTTTCAATTATGATGAAAGGTATACGTGTTAGTACTGTTGGGTAGAAGAGGTCGAGGTGATGATTTATGTGGTGGCGGCGTCATCAACAGTGGCCAGTGCTGGCCGGAGGAGGCGTCGGAACTCCACGGGTTCACGTCGCTGCTACTGCCACCGTCTCTGTTGCCTTGCCGGAGAGTGTGGCTAGGTTTCTGGTGTAGAGGGGAAGCTCATGGTGATGATGAGAGTGGTTTTTGGTGGTCAGGAAACCGTAACTGGTGAAGAGAGAGGAGGCTCGGCCGGACTGGTTTTAGAGAGAGAAAGCTTGCAAACCGAGAGAGGGGGGAGCTGGTTGCCGAGGGAGATGAGGGATGATGGTATGCTTTTTGTGTGATATCTCTTTGTTTTTGCTTGTTTTTCTTTGCCAAGATTTTCTGCAAATTTTCCAGAATTTCCACGTTTCCTCTGTTTGTCTCTCAACCCCTGTTTTCCTTCTTTTTTTCTCTGTAAAGTCTTCCTCACTCTCTGCGTAAAACTCTTATTTTTTTTCGTTTCCAGTGTTCTCCAAATTTCGCCCTCTGATCTCCCTTTTTTCTCTTTTTCTCTGTTCTTTTTCTCTCCTCCTCTCTATTCTTTTCCGTGAATATTTGGCTGTCACCTTCCTCCTCCCTCCTTCGTCCAGTGCATGCATGCAAATTTATAGGCAAATGGAGGCAACCCTTCGGCTGCCCATTGCGTGCAACGATGGGCCCATTGCGTGCATCGATGGGTTGTGGATTCTGCATTGTCCAGTAGCGTGCATTGCTGCAGATGGCGTGCTTGCAGTTCAGGTGATTTGAACAGTGCACACTTGCAGGTTTGATGATTTGGGAGAAGGCAAAAAATACGATTTGGTTCCTCATTTTATAATTGTTCTAATCGCACTCTCAATTGATTTTAAATTTTTAATTTTTTGCAATTGTATCCTTATCAGAATTTCGAGAGCAACATTAGCTTTGCGCGCCTTTTTTATTCTGGTCCTTGGTTTCTGATTTGCGCGATTTAACCCCCAATTAACCATTAGACTCTCAATTCATTCAATTTGGCCCCCAATTTTGCATAATTGGCTTGGAAAAATTCAAATCGGTCTCCGAAAATTCCAATCTCATCAATTGAATCCGAATTAAATTCAAGAACTTGATTTCTCATCGATTAAGCCCTTAATAAAATTAATTTGGTCAATTTAAAATATAATCAAGTCCTTGCACTTAATTAAATCTTTCGATTGGATCCTAAATTAATTCTCAAACATAATTACACTTTTAAATCGGTCAACGATTAAATCAAACTGACCCATAAAAATATAATCATATCTTTTGACTTAATTTTTACACAGATTTATCCGATAATACATTACTTTAGCCTTGAATCTGCGATTTCCTTCATTTTGGGCACAAAAAAAGGTACGATCGAGCTCTCGAAAACATCCAAAATTTCACCTTGATTTTTGTTTCAACGCCAACCCCTTTTATTTTATTTTTGTTATTTTTTGGTAGATTTTGGGGAGTAACCCAAAAATTGGGTTATGACACAAAAGATAAACGAAATTACAAATGAATAACAAAAAACTCTTTAAGACTAAATACATAACAAAAAAAAAACAATCATTATTTAAAATAGACTATCTAAATAAAATAAAATAGAAAGGATATTAATCTAAAACTAACTAATTTGTTTTTAAAAGAAATCCAAAAAAATTAGCACTTTTTTTTTTAAAAAAAAGACAAGATGTTTCAAAGTAGGAAAGTCTAGCCAACTCGCTTGGCCCATTTTTTTAAGGCCCGCATGATTGAGATTTTTTTTTATCTGTGACAAATTTTTTTAACAAAAATATAATAGAATGCATCATCTGATTTTGCCCATGGTGACTGGAAGTTATTTTGGATGTAAAACTTGTATTTCTATTATTTTAAACCTAAAATTCTTGCAAAACACTTTAAAAATCATGACAAACCTATCCATAACCTCAATAAATTGCTCTAAGAACCAAAATAAACCTGTAACAAAAAATTAACCCGAGCTTCGATATTGTATTTCATGAATATTAAAGGTAAACAAAAACACTTAATATGAACTCCCCTTCATCAAAAAGAATAATCAGACACAGATATCATCTATTTTGTTAGCCTAAATTCGTGTTAATGATATATTTCTTATTTTATTATTGGGATCTAGTCACTTATCTCTGTCTCTCAACTAGTGACTAAAAAATAATAAAACTTAATTTTTATACTAAAATTGCACTTGAAAAATATTGAGTTATCGAAATTCTATAATTTGCATGATTTTGAAAGTTAAAGAACCAAACTGCATCTTTTACAAAATTTACGACACATCACTCATTTTGACTTTTATTTTTATTTTGATCCCGTTTCTTTTAATCTCACCCTCTTGTAAGAAATCAAAATCAATTGTCTTCAATTAGGACTACAATGCTAAAGAAAAATATTTGAGCATTAAATTGAAAACAAAAACAATTTTTTTGCACAATCCATCCACAACAATATGTGAGAGGATGAACAATGGAGCCTCACTTAGTGAAAATTCTACACCTTTTAGGTTAAAATTCTGCACAATCCATCCACAATAATATGTGAGAGGATGAACAATGAACCTCACACAGTGAAAATCCTACTCCTTTTAGGTTAAACTTATTTTTTAGGTAATTTCATAAGTTACTATCATTAATTCTGATAAATAATAATATGTGTTAACTACTAGAAAAAATATGCAATATTTTTCTAATGTATATTTTGGACCCCTAATTTTTTTGAAAAAAAATTTATTGGTCCTTATATTTTATTTTTGTTGTAAATAAGTTCTTTTATCCTCATATTTTACTAAAGTGTTTTTTTTTAATTTCATTTGGATGATTTTATTTTTGTACTAGTTTATGCTCATTGATATTTTATGTGAAAACAATATAGTTACATTTTATATTTTAATTCACTCAAAAATATATCTTATCATCAAATAAAATAAAATAAATTTAAAGTTAATTTTCAAATGATGCCATCATACATTATTAGAAGATCGACAAACAATATATCTTGTTATGGCTTGGTACTAAAAAAGGGATGGGTATTAATGACATTAGATATCTTTATGATATCGGTTTAGAAAACAAATGTGATGAAAAATTAAAAAATAAATAATGAACAATTCAAGTAAGCTATTAAGAAAATTCTATTTTATTTTAGTTACATGCATATAAATTGTATTACATTTCTTACAAATTACGAAATCCAAAACAATGATTAAAAATGATTTATTTACTTTTTTAGATTTTTTTCATATATATTATTTAAGTACTTATGTATCTACCAAAACTTTCATGAAAAGCATGGATATGATATGATACACACACGTGAGTATATCATCAATTGATTCCTAATTTATTCCTTTATTGAATATTAGACAATCTTTTGATTTATATGACCCAATTGATTATTATTATTATTATTATTATTATAGTATATAATTAATGTTAAATTATGCCCCCTTCCAACCTTGCTTAAATTTGGCCATCCCTCTTTAGTCGAAAGATTCTACATTTGTTTTGGACAATGTTAAATTGTGAGGTCCAACCTATTACACGCGTATTCACAAGAAAAACAAAAATCTATGTTATTTATGAGGAAAAAAAAAGAAATTAAATTATCATTTTTCCTATTTTATTATTACAAAAAAACCATGTTCTTTTACAAATAAGAATATCTTTTTATGTTGCCGCATCATTAGTAGAGTTTCTAACTTAATCAAGTTGGCAAGGAAAACTAGAATCTTAATTATTTGTATTAGTTATGGAAATCTAAAAAATATATCAATAAATATGATTAGCATTAGATGCTATGATTATTTGTTTAAATCCTATTGACGATGCTCAAACCTAAAACCTCAAGCTTGGTTATTTAAATAACATAAGATATAAGACATAAGATATTATGTTTATAAAATAAAATTTAAATTTAAATTTTTCTTAGATACTTTTAAAAATGTACTCCCCATTTAAATGATTTTTTTTTTATAATTGTCTCTAGATATTTGCCTCAAATTTAGATTCAAGAAACTAATGAAAAAACATTCCTTTTTAAATTTACTAAATTAAAAAATATTCTTGAATTATGTTTCTTGCAATATTTATTTTGTGAGCTTAATGAAAAGTTTTAAATCTAAGAAATTCAACAATAAAATATGCAAACTATAAAAAAATATTTATGAATTTAGAAACATTTGAAGGAGTTGGGATATCCATTTTGATGAGATAATCAAACAATTTAATTTTATTAAAAATGTGGACGATACTTGTGTTTATAAAAAGGTTAGTGAGAGTATAATCATTTTCCTAATATTAAATGCAGATGTAATATCATTAATAGGAAATGACATTTATTTATTCTAGTTAGTAAGGAGCTAGGTGTATAAGAGTTTTTGTATAAAGGATATGAGAGAAGTAACCAATATACTAGAAATAAAGATTTAAATAGATTGATATAAAAATGTTACTTGTATTGTCCCAATCTATATACATATATAAAATGCTAAAATAATTTAGCATGAAATAATCCTAAAAAAGATACTCACCTATTTTGCATTTGATACATCTCTCCAAGAATATAAGATTAATAATATATATGATGATATGTATAAGACCAAATGTATCATATGCTTTGAGCATAATGAGTATATGCCAATTTGATCCAAATGAAAGTCATTAAAAGAAAGTTAAGAATATTCTTAATACTTAAGAAAAAATAAAAATGATTTTTAGTCTATGAAGGAGATGAACTAATAACTTATAATTATTTGAATATTAGTTTTTAAAAATATATTGAAAATAGAAAATCCAGTGTTGTTATATTTTACTTTAAGCAATAATGTTGTGAGTTTGAAGAGTTCCAAATAAGAGACTAAGACAAAGTCTACAATTAAATTTGACTGCACCTCTATATTTAAAGAGATAAAAGAGGTTGTTTGGATCATGATGTTTATCATTGAATTTGGTGTGGCTTTTATAATTGTTGATCCAGTAATCTTGCATTGTGATAATAATAAAGCCATTACACAAACAAAGGAACTAAGGTCTCAAAAATGATTTAAAGATATACTTATACAACTCCATTTGATTAAAGAATTAAAAGAAGAAAAATGCAAATATAGAGTGGGTATCTATTGAAAATAATCTTTTAGATCCTCTTACAAAGTCATTATCCTAGTCAAAGCATTATCATCAAGTACAATGATATGATACTTGATACATGAATTATTGGTTTTAGTAAAAGTGATGGATTGTTAGTGTATGTCTTGTAGTCAATTGATTGGTTATGTCGCGATGACAATTTTTTCGCGTTTCACACCCCGCCAACCCCCGGATTGGGGAGACAACGGCGCGCGGTGAAAAGGGAATGTGTTTTATAGTCGCAAAATTACGACTATAATTATTAGAAGTCAACACCTAGTATTAAGGTCACTAGGAACCTATTGGTCTGCGAGAGTCTTGGGTAAGGGGACTTGTTGTGCAAGGGGAAGACGCATCACCCCCAGTGCAACCTACCTAAGGCAAACTGCATTGTTGTTTGATTGTTTTTCTAAGTTTGATTTTTTTGTTGTCTTTTCTAAAATTTGACGTAGATCTCTCTTCGTGAGAGAATCTCTACCTCGCTAGGAGTTGAAAGACTAACCAAAATAATTTTACACTGCATTTTCAAAAAAACATTTTTTTTTGTCCGCGGGTATACTTTATAATGTAATTTTACACCACAATAAAAGAAAACCTTCTTTTAGTATCTGCAGGTGTACTTTACAATGTAATTTTACACCGAGATAGCTAAAACAAAAATAATTTTTATTTTTTTCGATATTTTGGCCAAATTCCAACGGATAACCATAAATTGATTACAATATCCAATTTTTGTTTAAAATATGTGAAAGATACAACATATTTTTTTTACGAAAAATATACATGGAAAAACCTTGGAATTCGGCCGTATGCACAAAATCAACACATTTTTTGTTTTTTTAATAATATTTTTTGTATTTTTAAAAAAATAATAAAAAATAAAAATTTTGGGTTGGGTCTGGCCCACCCAAATGGGTTGCCCCACCCAAGGGGCCAACTATGATAGACTTGGGCTGTTAGGCTGGGCCGAGAGCAGTCCAGCCCGTCCCAAACAAATTTCACTCTACATGGATTAATTCATGCATGTGAACAGTAAAATGGTGGTCATCCGACCACCATGAGAGGCCCACCTGCTACTGCCGCCGGGTAGAGAAGGTCGAGGTGGTTCTCCCTGTCGTGGTGGCGTTGAAAATAGCGGTCTGTGGTGACTGTGAGGAGCTTCTGA
This sequence comes from Salix arbutifolia, assembly GCA_025169955.1. Taxonomy (NCBI): domain Eukaryota; kingdom Viridiplantae; phylum Streptophyta; class Magnoliopsida; order Malpighiales; family Salicaceae; genus Salix; species Salix arbutifolia. Next base: position 9,517,442 of record CM045912.1, on the reverse strand, counting down.
AATGGCTGTCTGCTGATGTGTTCACGCTGCTGCTGGTGCTATCCCCGTTGCTGCTACTCGTCGGAGCTGCCTCTGCAACTGCTGGAGTTCACGGCGAGCTCACCGATGATGGTGGGATGGTCCTTGGTGATCGGCAGGTTGTTGTCGGAGGAGAGGAGGAGTTGTTGTACGTCCATTTTTAGAGAGAGGGGAGCCATCAGGGAGAGAGAAAGGAGGGAGTTACAACGTTGAGGAAGGGGAGAGGGCTGACTGCTGCATGGCAAAGGAGATGATCGAGCTGGTGGTGGTTGGCCACCGGAGATGGAGAAGAAGGTGGCTGCCGCTGTGTGTTCGTCGTCCCCTGCTGCTTTTTTCCTACAAATTCTATGCATGTATTTGTGTTCTCGCCTCTGTATATTTTTTGTATCCCAGTGTTATTTCATCCTTCCCCTGTTTCTGTAAATTTTTCTCCCCCTATTAACTGGTCTCTCCCCGTGACTATGTATTATTTCCTGAGTTGTCTACCCCAGTTTCAGCATTCCATCATCTCCCCGTGTTCAATCCCCCGTGTTCTTTCCCACCAGTCAAAATTTTCTCCAGTTTTCACCCCCCCTTTGCTTTGTTTTATCCTACCTATTTATAGGTGAATGAGGCATGGTGCAGGGCATGCGGGTGTTGTCCAGGGATGGTGTTGTAGAGGGAGTGGGTTGCAGGGCATGGCTGTTGGTGTGGCCAAGCATGGCTTCGACAATTTTTTTTCTTTTTTTTGAAAATTTTAAATAAATAGGTTGTGACAACAAATAGTTTTTCGATGGGAAAAAATAGAAAGAACGATGTTTTTATCCTTAATTTTGGCTTCCGATTTCACCCCAAAAGTTTTGTCACTGAAAATTCTGATCGTCTCAATTTAACCCAAATTAAGATCCCAAACTTAATTTCTCACCACTTAAGCCCTTAATAAAATTAATTTGACCCATTTAAAGTATAATTAAGCTCTTGCGCTTAATTAAATCCTTCAATTGGGCTCTCAATTAATCCCGAAGCATAATTACACTTTAAATTGGTCGACGATTAAATCGAATTGGCCTATAAAAATATAACTATGTCTTTCGACTTAAATTTTACACAGATTTATCCAATAATAAGTCACTTTAGCTTTTAATCTGTATTTTTCTTCATTTCTGAGCAAAAAAGAGGTATGACCGGGCTCTCGAAAACGTCCAAAATTTCCGCCTTTATTTTTCTACCAACACCGACCCCTTATATTTTATTTTATTTTTGTTATTTTTGGGTAGATTTTGGGAAATAACCTAGAAATTGGGTTATGATAGGTTACACGTGGCAATAACTTTGTTTATGTAAATATATTTAATTTATTAATAAAAACTTATTTATATTTAATATTCATAAAATATTTTATCAAATAATATAATATTTATTTTATGAATCTAGATTAAAGATGAAGTCATTAAGATAAAATATTTTGCAAAGAAAATGATAAAGTTGTTATAATTATTAAAATCCTTTTTCATGAAAGCATTATTCCTAAATGTACCTTGTTAATATTTTATTAAGACTTAATATTAATTAGAGTTGTTGAAACTTGTTCATATTATATTGTTTTCTTTATGAAAAGAAGTTGTTGTTTTTATAAGTTGAAGTATAAGGGATATCAAGAATTAATATGAATATGCTTATTGAATGACATTTATATTTTACCGACCCGTATGAAATTATTTATTGGGTATAACATAAACTATATAGAAGTATTTAAGTAATCATTAGAAACTCATCATCCTAATTAAATTAGGGAAAATTTTCAATATATTCTCAAATAGTTTTGATTGTAAGTCTTACGCAAGGAGAAATGAAATTTAAAAAGAGTTTCAAGTTTGATTAAAAAAACTCAATAATTATGGTGTTGAGAATAAACATGATTTGATAGAGTAGACACACTCCATATTATAATACATAAATCAAAACAATGTTGATGAATGAATAATAATTACACTGAAAAACTGGTCATTAAAAGATTAAGTCAAACCACTTATGATTGTTTTTAATACTTGGTGGATCATGATAGGTTTTTAGATATTATATTTGATCTTTAAATATAAATCAAACAATTATTGAATTGATAATAAATCAATTAATTTAACATTATTTTATTTAGGATTATGATTTATATTGGGGCCGATTTATTAGAGAACCTAATGGGACACACATATTAGATTTATTTGTCAAAAATTAAAATAGAAGGATTAATCAAGTATAACTTGATTGTAAATAAATTTTAAAAATTGAGAACTACAAATTAATTAATAAAGGAGATTACAATTCTAGACCTATAAACATTCAAGTATGAACTTGATTGAATACATTTCTAAAATAAGCCTAAAATAATAAATATGATATTATTTAAGAGACAAATTAATATTTTTGCTATTTATAAGCTTTTTAGATTTCTTTATAAATAGAAAGTTATGCCTATTATTTTCTAAGGTGAGTATAATATAGTATAGAAATATATTAAAATTAAAAGAAAGCTTGCACTCTAGGGTATAGCAACATCTCTCTCTTGAGAGGGTTTAGGAGACTTTTCGGTGGTAATTCATGTGGATTAATATTAAAGGCTGAATAATTAAATAATTTGTGGTTTGTGACAACCGAGACTTTAAGCAAGTATTTAAAGCCAAAATAACATATGATCTTCAGGTAATTTCTGTATAAAGTCTAAAAAATCTTGATTTATCTAATGGGATGTTTAAGACTTTAGAAAGTTTTTAAAATTTATAATTTTTGTTGCTCGTTTATGTTTTAAGAAACCCAACAATATATTTTATCATAAATTTATAATATTATTTATTTATTATATTTTGTATTATTTGTTTTACAAAAATACATTTAACCATATTAATTTCCAAACATTAATTAGTTTTCCACCATTTCTAAAATACATTTTTGTAAGATCAAATGAATGAAACAAAAAATAAAAAAGATAAGGTGAAGATGATTGAGAATTCAACAAAAATATTTTGCTCTTTCACCATGAGCTTTTGTATTAGATTTAATGTATTTCTAATACATTAAAAGTGTTTATATATATACATTTGTTAACCCTAGTATAAACAGGGAAAAATATCTCCTATGGTTAATAAGTCATTTCTATTGGAATCTGATAAGCCTTACATGTTGATTATGATCAATATCACACAATCAAAGCCAAAAGGTCAAAGCATAAAAACTTATGTCATCTAATCATTAGTAGTAATAAACTAAAATTGTATATCAATTGGGGGTGTAGTTAGAACAATTATAAATTAAGAGATCAAACTGTAATTGCATCTTCTCTCAAAACTACAGTCCCGCCGCAACCAAGGTTGTCAAAATCGCGATTTTGACACAACACGGAAGGGCCTTCCGAAACTCGGATCGTAAAATCATAAGATCGTACCCGAATTTGTCCGTACCAAAATCGTAAAATCACAGCTAAAATCGTGTGAGCAGAAAAATCGTAAAATCGTAAGTAAAATATTTCTAAATACAAGATAACATAATTATGGACATAAAACTTAATTAGTTTAGGTTCATACATGATTTAAAGTAACTTCAAAACACATTATAAAACAATTATGTCCCTAAAATCAATACATCAAGTCTATTGCCACTGGTAGTTTTTTTGGATGCCATGTAACCTGCAAACAATTTATAGAGAAATCAAACAAACAATTGAAATGTTCAAACACATTATGATTAAAAAAAATCTTTATTTGGATGTAATAAAAGGGTGATAGATCCATGCAATTGCCACGGTAGAGATATAATCAATGGTTGTTGTATCATAACAATTGCCTTTGCAGGGATGACTAACTAGGCATGCACGCTAACTTCAAACCATCATTTATGAGATTATTTTCACTCGAATTCATCATTTCCAAATGAAAAAAAAAAATCAAATTATCACTCATAAGAATCCTAATTAACAAGAGACTAGCTAGAACATACTTTCAAAGTATATCACTCATACACACACACACACACACACACACACACACACTCATGAATTGTGATGAAAACCAAATGTGTTCCCACCATTTATGAGACCAGGAAGTAAGCTTCAATGTGATAATTAGGGCATAAAAATTGTACGAGTTCTTGGTGGTATTTAAGTCATGACAACATAATAGCCTTCATCTATAACTTGGGAATTCGACAATTACAAGCCACGCAATAAAATCTCAGCTACACAATGAAATTCCCATGCATGACATCCAATAATCTGAAACTTGGGATATATTTTGAAATGCAGGAGAACAAAGCTGAGATTATGTCCAACAAAGCTTTGTTTATAGACATGTTTAAATCTCTCAATCAGCACATCAATCATAATCATATAGCCTATATCTCGTAAAACCCAGAGACAAAACAGAACAACCAATCCATGGCTACTGTAACATTATCCACCTAATCATATAGTTATGTAGATAACAAAAAAAAAACTTAACAATTAAGCTTATGGAAGCAAGCCACCGTATAACGCTTATTCCTTTGACAAAAATCCAGCTTGATTCCAGGGTGATTATAACAAATTAAACAATGCATGGAACAAAACCAATCCTCTTCAAGAACAGGATTTAAATCCATTTTTTCACAGCTCTTTCACCACCCTCTGTTTTAAAAATTGATAAAACCAAAATCAAGCAACTGAGAACGAAGAGAAGCACTAACCTTTAATGGCGACGAGAAGGATGAGAACAACAACTGGGGTCCTGGGGAGGAGGCCACCGAACTCAGAACTGACGATTTTGGGGGTTTTGAGCTAAGAAGAGAATATTTAGGGGTTGAGAGTTGACGATTTTTGGGGTTTTGAGCTGAGAAGAGAAGAGAAGATTTTGGGGTTTAGGGCTGATGATTTTGGGGTTTTGTGCTGAGAAGAGAAGAGAATTTCGAGCTGAAAATGTGCAGTATTAAAAGCATGAAAAGTTCAACAGAGAAATGAAGAAATAAAAAGGGACTCCCGAAGGACGAACATTCAAAACTCGTAAAATCGGACCGATCCGGTCCGATTTTACGAGTCAACCCGATTTTGACCGAGTTTGATCGGTTTTCGATTTTTCTTTCCGGTTCAACCAGTTTTGCTGAGCCAACTCGCAAACTCGTACGAGTTTGCGAGTTGACTCGCGAGTTTGACAACACTGGTCGTAACACATGCAACTGCAGGCACGCGCACGTAGGAGGTAACCCACCGCTACATACAATGGTTACCTCCTACATCTATAAATAGAGTATGGAGAAACCATGCACGGGGGAAGAGAAAACACACAAACGAACACACAGAGGATGAAAACAGTGAAAAAAACACATGAAGAGACCCAGGAACAGGGGAGAGGATAAAATAACCAAAAGCAACATTGTCCTCCTCAGCTCTGGCAACAACAACACCTCCTCATGACCAGTCAGCAATGACAATAACAACAACTCCCTCTCTCTCTCCCTTCTCCAACAGCAGCCACAGCTGGCAGTAACCAGCAATAACCACAACCAGCAGTAGCTAGCCACCACGATCACCCTTGTCACCTTTCGCAGCACTGACAACCTCACCATGACCTCTAGTGGCAGCACCCAGCTCCGGTGAAGCAACATCAACGAATTCCAACTAGCTTTTGGAGTTTCTCCCGGCCACCACAGGCCACTAATTTTGACGCCTCCACCACCAGCAGAACCACCTCGGTCTCCTATACCTAGCGATACCACCAACCGATAACCTCCTCTTTCTCCTCCACCATTTATAGTTCACTGTGCAAGTGAAAAATATGGAGTGAATTTATTCACATCATACTGTTCACATGGGTGAATTTTGTCCAGCCCAACCTAGAGTGTTGGACCAAAGTGGCCCACATGGCTAAGTGTTCCATTTTGTCAAGTCTCGTCTAGTTTGATTTTTTTTTAAATATAAAAGTATAAAATTGCATTTTCAAGAAAAAACAAAAAATATGTTGTTTTCGTGCATACGACCGAATTCTAAAATTTTTCTAAGCATATTTTTAATAAAAAAATTGCATATTTTCTCAAAAAAAATTAAAACAAAAATAGGATATCATAATTACTTTATGATTATTCATTAGATTTCATCCAAAATATCAAAAAAAAATCAACAATCTTTTTGTTCATTTTAGTTGTAAACTTTAATTATCGAGGTGAAAAAGTACACCATCGATATTAAAGAACAATAAATGCGGTGTTAAATTTGGACCCTAGAACGGTTAGGTTTTCGGCCCAATAAAGTAGAGACTCTCTCACAAAGAGAGATCTACTTCGAGCCTTAGGAAAGACCAATAAATAAAAAACTAGCTTAGAAAAAAACAATCAAACAACAATGCAACTTGCCTTAGATAGGGTGCTCTGGGGGTAATGTGTCTTCTCCTTGCACAACAAATCTCTTTACCCAAACTCTTGCATGCCAATAGATTTCCTAGTAACTTTAATACCACGTGACGACCTCTAAGATTTATATTCATAATTTTACGGCTATACAAGCCTCCTTTTACCACTCGTCATCTCCCTTTCGGGTATGCGGGGCACAAAGCGTGAAAAAACTCGTTGCGACACTATTTTCATATAAGACAATCACTTAGCACTTCATAGAACTTTGAGACTAGATAGAAAAATTACCAATGTGCAATCTACCCCATGCTCTCTGACATGTGTTTACAGTTTTGGTTATCACAGGTGCAAGTAGCAACACTAACATCTTGAAGAAATCATGGCCATACATCATCCTGATTTGATTATGTGCCGGAAGCAACCAGGAATTGCTATTGGACGCCTATGCGGGAAGTGTGATGGAAAACGTGTGATAAATAAAAGCAGAGAAATAATCACTATCACTATCAAAATTTATTTCTCTGCTTTTATTTATTTTTTAATTATTAAAGAAAATAAATAAACCTAATATTTATTACGTGTCAGAAGAAGTGACATGCGTAGTTGAAGTCATCACTGAAGCAATAAATGAAAATTCATTAGTAAATTATAAGAAATAAATAGGGAAAATATAAAATATATAAAGATAGCATTGCGGAAACACTCGATTGTCTTACCCTCTTCTATAAAAACAAAGCAAAATAAAATCATTCAATAGTTTCAAATTACACAAGCAAGCACATCTGCTGGTTCATGGTTAAAGAACCTAACCCGGTTTAAAAAAATGAAAGGGCATAACCTCAGTGTAATTAATTGTGGTAAAACACTCAAGCAATACACCATACCATTTAGAGTATAGATAATAAAATAATATATGTAAAAAAATTCTTTATGAACTCTATTTCAAATCCACAAACACCACAACTAATTAAAAAAATCTGTTGTTATATTTTATTTTGATCCTTATTCTTTTGATTATTATTATTATTATTATTATTATTATTATTATTATTGTGTTGAGGTTTAATTGTTTCAATTTTTTCCTTTGAAATTGTCCATATATTATGTTATTTATTTCAGCTCTTATTCTTTTAATTATTTTTAATTCTTTCAATTGTTTTGTTTTTTTATATTTAATTTTATCATCGATAAGGTGTTGAAAATAATGATAACGATAATTTTTAGTGTATTGTCTTCTTAAAAATATGTTAAACTAATTATATATTTTGATATTTGTTTCATATTAACACATTAAAATAATATAAAACACTAAAAAAAATCTCTCTAAACATTATTTAAAACTCCACAAATACCACAACTAATTAAAATAAGTTTTTTCATAATACAATGTTGATATAAGCAGCACCAATAAAAAAATGAGCTCATATTTTTTTTGTTTTTTTGTCTCACATTAATTAATTTTCAGTGTTTTTAAGCCACACGTTAACAAAATAGGTGAAAAATAATACAAGGATAACAGATCATTGAAAACAGGATATTCACTATACATGCATAAGAGATAGTTTTGCTTTTCTTTCACATCACCAGAGCTAAATTTACTTTGTCTTTTAACGCATGCTGTATTTAATGCAAAGATAAATAAACAATAAAAATCAAAAAAATCAAAATTAAGAGTATAAGTACATAAATACAGATAAAAAATAGGAACTATCTCAGAATGACTGAAAAAATTAAAAGAGTCGAAACTAAATCAAAAATTAAAAGAATAAGTGCCGGAATACAAAACAAAAATTAAATAAGACTATTTTTTTTATTATAATGTTAAGTAATACAATTTCAAAGAAATAGATAAAAAAAATTAGAGACAATATTAAGCCACAAAATTTTTCCAGATCATTAATCCGAGATGTTGGATTTGAAATATTATATGTAGAGAAGTTGCAAAAGTTTATTCTTAATAAATATAACATCTAATGATAAATTACTTGAATTATTATTCTTATTGTTATTATTATAATCGATGATGAAACCAAAAAATATTAGCAACATTAAAAAAAATATTATTTAATCTAAAGAGCATATGAAAATAATTAAATAACAAAATCAAGAGACAAAAGAAAAATTAGTATTATTATCATTATGAATATAATTATTTTAATCGTTTGGATTATAATAAAATTTGTTATTATTGATATTCCAAATATTATTGTATGAGTTATTATTACTATTAGCACCATAACCATAAGCATCATTGTCATAATAAATTTTAGTATTTTATCAGTTACTATTATTGATATTCTCAATATTATTTTATGAGTAATTGCTATTATTAGCATTATATCCATAATTATTAATATCATAAGCACTACAATCATCATAATAAATTATTATTTTTATCATCATTATCATTGATATTCATGTTTAAACAATGAAAAATATTAAATTTATCCCAAAAAAAAACATGTAACAATAATTTTTATGTGAATTACTTAATAAATACAATGTCGAATGATAAATTACTTTGTTTATTATTCTTATTGTTGTTATTATGTTTTAGCGTAAACAATGAAAATAATTTTTTTACTGAAGCAAAAATATTATATATTTTATTTTAGTCCTTATGCTTTTAATTTTTATTTAGTTTCAATACTATGATTTTTCGATCCTTCTTATATGGTATTTTTTTTTTGTCTTTATTAATGTATTCATGCTTTTAGTTTTCGTTGTTTTTATCATTTTATTTTTTCTTAAGGTTTTGTTTTATTCAGTTTAATCATAAAATTTTAATTTATGTTGGTGATCATTTTAAATTGATGTTTCTTCTTTTTTCACTTTCTTATTTTTCTTTAGTATTTTGTATTATTGTATTTGTTCTTCAAATCAAATAAGTTTTTTTTTCTCATAATATTTATTTTGGTTTTAATTTTTAATTTTGTTGTTTTTGTTTTCTCTTTATTAAAATTGATATATCTTTCTCTTTTTTTTTTCTCTCTTTGACCCTTTTTTTTCTTATTTTTATTTATTTTGCAAATCAAATGATTTTTAAAATGCTAATAATATTTATTTTGGTTTTGTTGTTTATTTTGGTTGTTTTTATGTGCTCTTTGAGTTTCTTTGTTTTGTTCTTCAATATAATTTTATGGTTTGAATTGTTTACACAATGATAATAATCTTAGTAATTGTTTTTTTTTTATAAATGTTTTCTAGCTTGTTCTTTTGTTATAGTTTTTTTATACTTCAGGATAGTTTAATAATTTTATTATAATCCAAACAATTATAATAATTATATTCATAATAATAATGATACTATTTTTTTGTCCTTTAATTATTTTAATTTATTCTTCAAATCGAATAATATTTTTTACGCTACTAATATTTTTTTTAGTTTTGTCTCCAATCATAATAATAACAATAAGAAATTTGAATTTATAAATTTACAACAATCAATCAATTTGATGCAGAAAGCAAATAACTAATCTTTATGAGATTTTATCAATTGCAATTTTATTATTTTTCAATTAAATATTTAGTCAAACAATTAAAACAAACCTAGAGTTTGCTGTAGAAAACAGATAACTCATCTTTAATGGATTTTTAAATTATTTGCTCATAATTGTTTTTGATTTTTTATCTTATTTCTATAAAATTATTTTACTTCACAATTAATTAAACACAAAAAACTGTCTAACAAAAATTATATTCAGGCTAATTATTATGAGCAAATATATAATATTATTAAGAAAACACTCTTATTATTTGTTTTATACTTTAAAAAATTTAATTCTCGGCGCAGTGCAAACGACTGGTATCACATTAAAAAGAAGATCGAACAATATCCTCCGAGTCAAAACATTCCATAATGGGATATAGAGATTTTTTATACGCGTAATTTGCCTCTCTTTTTTTTCCTGTTTTTTTAATCCGGATGGATGTGTAACCGTCACCTGCCTGTAACGTCCACGGTAAACATGTGACTCTGGTCTGTCAATAACCTATAACTGAATGTCAATTTAGTAATTTAAAATTACAAGATGGTCCTCCCCCTCCCCCTCCCCCTCCCCACACAGATTACATATATGAACTCGCCTTCAGTCTTTTCTCTGCCAGACCATTTCTTTGTACCAATTTTCCTTCATTCTGTCCCTTAGATCTCCATTTCAAATCTGGGATTCTCTTGATCTTAACCACTGTTGGATTTGTAAGTCATCTTGTCACTTGCTTCTGTCCACCTTTTCTCCTTTTGTTTTAAAGTTTTCTTTTTTCTTAACTAAATTGAAGCATGGTCTACGAAAGATTTAATCTTGATCACTTCTTGTTGATTTCAAGCTGCTTACTCTATTTTTGTGATCTGGGGCTTTTCTCCATTTTGTTAGATCTGCAATAAAGGTGAAAAGTTTCTGTATTTTCTGTTGCTTTGTAGTAGATTTGGATGATCCTCATTTGTTTCGATCTGGATCCTTTGTATTGAGGAAATGTAACCTGTAGCTATTGTTAATGTCGGATTCATGTTTGGTTTGTTGAAATTGGTTTATGGAGTCATTCATTTACTAGAAACTTTTTGTGTGGATCTATTATGTATTGCTGTCTTAATTGCTTTATGATGGTGATCTCTCTTAATTTTGAGATTACTTTTTGGTTCGCTAATTGTTGTTATGTTTTACTTTCTTGAGATTTTGATTTCATAGATAACTGAAGTTTGAAAGTTACGTACTTTGTTTCTTTATTGCTTTAAATTTAGTTGAACTGCGGTAATTCTTCATCATATTTTATCCGGGGAAAATGAGAATCATTTTGCATGTGGTTTATCGGTGACTACCTGAACCTATTATATAATTACTTGTTAATATTTTAGTGTTGATCTGATCATTTTGGGTGTGCATTCACCCTAGATTGCCGTCAGATCTCGTCACTTTTTTTCTTCATCTTTTTCAATGTTTTACTTGCTGTGAGCTGTGGTAGTTGGCTATTGTTTTTATCCTGAGATAGATCCTTGTGGACCGATCTATGAATGCATTCCTTTCTATTTTAAATCTGGGCAAACATTGTTTTCTTGAACTTACGGCTCCAGTGTTAAATTTGTTTTCTTTTCCTTGTAGAAGTTGTTTGGCATGGCGACCTATACTCCGAAGAACATCCTAATCACTGGGGCTGCTGGTTTTATTGCATCCCATGTTTGCAATAGGCTTATCCGCAACTACCCTGATTATAAAATTGTTGTGCTTGACAAGCTTGACTATTGCTCGAACTTGAAAAACCTCCTCCCATCGAAGTCATCTCCTAACTTTAAATTTGTCAAGGGTGACATTGGAAGTGCTGATCTCGTCAACTTCCTTCTGATAACTGAGTCAATTGACACAATTATGCACTTTGCAGCCCAGACCCATGTTGACAACTCTTTTGGTAACAGTTTTGAGTTTACCAAGAACAATATTTACGGAACTCATGTCCTTTTAGAAGCTTGCAAAGTCACTGGTCAGATCAGGAGGTTCATCCATGTGAGCACGGATGAAGTATATGGGGAGACCGATGAAGATGCTGTCGTAGGAAATCATGAGGCCTCTCAACTTCTCCCAACCAACCCGTACTCTGCAACGAAAGCTGGAGCAGAAATGCTTGTTATGGCATATGGCCGGTCATATGGGCTGCCTGTGATAACCACTCGTGGGAACAATGTTTATGGCCCCAATCAGTTTCCTGAAAAATTAATCCCAAAGTTTATCCTCTTAGCCATGCAAGGGAAGGATCTTCCCATCCATGGGGATGGTTGTAATGTGAGAAGTTACTTGTATTGTGAGGATGTTGCTGAAGCTTTTGAAGTCATCCTTCACAAGGGAGAGGTTGGCCATGTTTACAATATTGGGACAAAGAAGGAAAGGAGAGTGATTGATGTAGCCCAAGATATTTGCAATCTTTTCTCCAAGGACCCTGAGACAAGCATCAAGTTTGTAGAGAACAGACCATTTAATGACCAAAGGTACTTTTTGGACGATCAGAAGCTGAAGATTTTGGGTTGGTCAGAGAAAACTACATGGGAGGAGGGGTTGAGAAAGACAATGGAGTGGTACACTCAAAATCCTGACTGGTGGGGTGATGTCACTGGAGCCCTGCTTCCTCATCCAAGAATGCTCATGATGCCTGGTGGGAGACACTTTGATGGGTCTGAAGAGAACAAAGATGCATCTTACATCTCAAACAAATCAATTCAGACCCGAATGGTGGTTCCAGTTACAAAAGGAGGCACTGGCTCTCCTCGAAAACCTTCTTTTAAGTTCCTCATCTATGGCAGGACTGGATGGATTGGGGGTCTGCTGGGGAAGTTGTGTGAGAAACAAGGAATTTCCTTTGAGTATGGAAAGGGGCGCTTGGAAGATCGATCTTCACTTTTGTCAGATATTCAGAACATTAGGCCTACCCATGTTTTTAATGCTGCTGGGGTCACTGGCAGACCTAATGTTGATTGGTGTGAATCTCACAAGACAGAAACCATACGCACCAATGTTGCTGGAACTCTAACATTAGCAGATGTTTGCAGAGAGCACAACATCCTGATGGTAAATTTTGCTACAGGCTGCATATTTGAGTATGATGCTGGTCATCCAGAGGGTTCTAGCATCGGTTTCACTGAGGAAGACAGGGCCAATTTCATTGGTTCTTTCTATTCAAAAACAAAGGCCATGGTAATCTCTTTTCTTCTAGACTCGTTTCATCTGAAATTATTTTTCCAACACTCATGTAATTTGTTTTGAAATTTCAACCAGGTCGAAGAGCTTTTGAGAGAATATGACAATGTGTGCACACTGAGAGTTAGAATGCCAATATCATCAGACCTAAACAACCCGCGCAACTTCATCACAAAAATTTCTCGCTATAATAAAGTAGTTAACATTCCAAACAGCATGACTATCCTGGACGAACTTCTACCTCTTTCAATTGAGATGGCAAAAAGGAACTTGAGGGGTATATGGAACTTCACAAACCCTGGTGTTGTGAGCCACAATGAGATTCTGGAGATGTACAAGAACTACATTGACCCCAACTTTACATGGGTTAACTTCGACCTAGAGGAGCAAGCCAAGGTGATAGTTGCCCCCCGGAGCAACAATGAGTTGGATGCGTCCAAGCTGAAGAACGAATTCCCTGAGTTGCTGTCAATCAAGGAGTCTCTGATCAAGTATGTTTTTGAACCCAACAAGAGAACCTAGGCCAAAGATTCAGCTGCAGATCATATCTTGCATTACTGTGCCTCCGAGTTCAGTAATTATATTCTAGTATTTTTGTTCTTGGTATTTATTGTTAGATTCATATCATGGTTTCTGCCTTTTAGAGAGTAAGGAGGTTGTCTCTATAACTACGTAGACACAAATATCTCAGGTATTTATATTGGTTTTTATTCTTGTTTGCTCAGCTTCCTTTCGAAAGCAAACAATTATAGGTTTTTAAAATCTGTAGTCATCTGCGATCTTGCAGGTGGGCCTGTTATTAGACAAATGTTTTGCTGTTCTTAATTGAACACAAGTACTGTCTTGCCATGTTCAGGAGTTATATGACAGAATTTAATAATATTCCCATTGCAGAAACTGTTGTTAGCATCATTTCTACTACTTGGAATGGCCAGTTCATTATGCTTTTACATCCCTAGTTCATTATGCTTTTACATCCCTACTGTGCAAGGCCATCCAAGCTTTTAATTATGAATTTTTTACAGTTAATGCTGCTTTGAACCCATGGTTAACAAGGATTAAAATATCTTTTACTGATGAATTAGAATGAAATCCCAAAATTGTTCATGGACTAGATTGTGTTTGTCAACGGGGTAGGCACCACCCTTTACACTTGATTTCATGGTAAGAATCCAGTAGGGTAGAGTTGGAGGGTGAGACCGCGTTGGGCGATTACGCGGGATAAGAGATCGAAGAGTCGAGAAATTCTACACATCTGTCTATTAAAGCTGTCCTGTCAGGTTGGAGGGTGAGGAGGCCGCGTTGGGCGATTACGTGGGATAGGAGAGGCAGCCATGTGGCCTGGTTTCCACTCCAGGACTTTGAAGACTCGAGAAATTCTACGTCTCTCTATTAAAATTAACCATTACTATCTTTTAACGAATTATATGTATATGTATATGTATATGTATATGTATATGTGTATATGTATATGTATATATGTATATATGTATAATCATACATGTATATAACGTACAAGGATATGATTATAATTTAAAGTTCAATCATTCAAATAAACAATATCATTTCATCATAATTTTTCTCAAAATACAAATTTATTTACATTCATTTTTAAACTAAAACAAAAGATTGAAGTCCTAAACAAAATTGCACATGTCAAGAATGCGAAGGTCTTAAGAAACAATACAACATTACAAGTATAAATATTAGAAATAACCACTAGGAGGGATAAAAAAGTTACCTAAAATTATTTATGAAAACTTTTCATTACCCATTTATTAAACGAGTATAACATCTAAATTTTATTTATTTATCCATAATCATGAATAGTTTACCTGATAATAATATCTTTTATTGTTATCATCCATTTCCCTTACTGGATCAATTTAAATAACTCTAACATGTATGCCAATATCAATATAACTCATTGACATCATTAACTATTTCTATCCTTAAATAATTAATCATATTATTAGCCTTTTTCTTGGGATAGCTAATCAATATTCATGAAAGTGTCAATATCAATGTTTTTCATTAATATCATTAACTATCTCAATCTAGGAATAAATGATAAATTTTAATATTATTTATTTCCATTATCTAGGACAATTATACTAAAGTTAGTTCACTACACTAACATCATTAGTCTCCTGAAACCGAGACCTAGCAATTACATTTATGGAAGATGTTGATATCAATATAACTCATTGATATCATTAGCTGTTACTAACTACAATAACTAGTCAAATTTATTTATATATTTATTTTCTTATTTCTTCCCCACGTTAAAAATATTTTTGTCTCTCCAATAAGCTATATATTTCAAAAGTACATAATTGGTTATATTCATTAAAAATAAAAGAGTATGTATAAAACACCTACATGCTGTAGAGGATTGACTTGTGTTTCCTTGTTGCTACTGTACAACTCTTGTGTTCCCTCCGATATCCATAAACACAACATATTATGTAACAACCCCAATTTTTTTTCTATCGCCGAAATTTCCCTATATCGAGAGATCCCAAGTTATCAATAACACAACCTGCACACAATTTGAATCACATCTCATCCACAATCACATCCATGTTTAATATAATCAACTGCATAATTCATTCCAGAATATGCTCAGGACCATATTCATTCCTAAATTCTATCTTACATCACACGCATAAGATAAAAATTAAAAGAGCCAATTCGCACACAAAGATTTCACATATAGATACATATATACATATACATAGAACATAACACAGTTTAATATTCTAAGATAATCTAGTACTTTCTAATATCCAAAGCGTAGGTTGATACATTTAATATTCCATAAACAAAATTTACAAATATACTATTCTATACAATTTACATGTTCTTCTACATAACAAAATTTCACCCTAACTCCGTAAGTTCTTATCTTATACAAAAAGGAATTAAGGCTTAAAATCTATTCTTGACGAGAATGGGAAGAACCTGCAAAATATAGATTTTCCATATGAGTAAAACAATTAAGTAAATACTAGCAATTTACAGAAGAATTTAAACAACATATCCATCAATCTACTTAAATCATATGAGATTCTAAACACAACCATATACATCATTTTAAGGTTATATAAAAGAAAATTTATTTCTTTTGACTCATTCTTTCCCTTTTTTCACATCGAATAGACTATAGTCGACACTAATGACCTCCAATAGTGTCTCTAGTTACCCGTCCTGAAATCAACTAATCAGTTTCATGAAAATGTTGACACGAACATAACCGTTGGTGTCATTAACTATTTTTTTTAAACCAAAATAGTTAATCTTTGTTATGTTATTTCCTTAGGAGGTTTTAGAGTATGCCGATGTCAAGGATTCTTGACATCATTAGCTTTCATCTCAGAAAGCTAATCAAGTCTATAAATTTTGCCGATATCGACGTCACCTGCCGATATCATTAACTATTCCGAAATCGAAAAGTTAATCATGTTTATAAATTATGCCGATATCGACGTCACCCACCGATATCATTAACTATTCTGAAACCGAATAGGTAATCAAATTTATAAATTATGCTGATATCGACGTCACCCACCGATATCATTAACTATTCTGAAACCGAATAGCTAATCAAGGTCTATATCTCACCACCATCGTATCGGTAATGCCGATATCAACCAGCTTGTTTCTTCCTATATATATATATATATATATATATATATATTCCATCCCCTAACCTTTCCTTTACCCTTTTTCTTTTCCTCATCAATAAGCACCAAATTGTAACTTATAGTTCAATAACTAGTAAAGAAAATAATTATTAGATAAAGAAAATATAGGTACCAAGTACCTACCTGCTGTGAACGTTCGACTTGCGTTCCCCTGTTGTTGTTGTCCTCCTCCCGCGGTTTCTCCTGAAACCAGAAACACCCACCATTATTCCATATTAATACACATATCACACACAACAACAATTACAATGGTAATAATATTCATTTCTCTTTTACCAAATCTTTTCTTTCTCACTTACATTCCTCATTATCATCCTTTAACTTTTCAACTCATTTGTAGTCCAAGTAGACATCACGAATTCAATTTTAATCACCGTTTATTCTCTTCTTTTATTTTCTGAATATCAAGACACACTTTATGAAGGGCAAGGAATAATTTCTACCCTTAACATGGTTAAAGTTTTGCTATTTTCTCAACTTGGCCGAAACTGTCAACACAGGTGACAGCTTGACCTCTCCTCATATTTTTACCTAAATCTGGAGTTTCAGAGCTCCAAATTAGACGGGGTCAGACTCGTTGGAAAGCTAACACTCCCAGCTAAAACTTATATGAAGGAACCCTCCCTTAATTATGTATTTTTCAGGTCCAAATTCCCCTAAGAAACAGGGAAACGAATCTGCCCTGTTATGCAAAATTGAAGGAAACATAACCAATTCATCTTCAATGCTTGCTTCCTTATCAATCACAACCATGTTTTTCCCTTTATTCATGAAAACCCTACTCATTTATGCATTACCCCTATATTTTGTATTTAAAAACCCTAATTCCCAATTCAAGAAGAATCATGAACTTCTAATCAAATTAAGGTTAATTTCATAGAAATTGGAATTAGAACTCCTTACTTGGATGAAATCTTGACTTTAGTTCACAACTTTGGAAGAATCTTAGCCTTCTTCTCCTTGTTAAGAACCAGCCACTCCTTTCTTCCCCAAATTCTTCACTTTCTTCTTGTTAATCTTCCCTCAAATTGTGTTTCTCCACTTTAGAATTTATAGACTTTTATGGGTTTACAAGCTTTTGGGTGTTTAATACTAGTTTTTGTGAAGAAAAATTTGGGTTTTCTCTCCCCTCTTTCTTCTAATTGCAGCTGGACATGGCTGAGGGAAAAGATGGGTATTTATAGTCCCATTTCTTCTTAATTATATTTTTGACCCCGTTTTTTTTTTTCGGGTTTCACATTCTCCCCTCCTAATAGACAATTTCGTCCCTGAAATTTAAACTACATACCTGACTCAAGGAATAGGTGGGGGTATTTTTCCTTAATATCTAATTCTCTCTCCCACGTTTCTTCCTCAATTAGTGAGTTTCTCCACAACACTCTAACTATTGATACTTTCTTATTTCTCAATGTTTTTTCACTGCGATCCGTGATCTTGACTGGCTTCATCTCGAGTGTCAAGTCTTCATTTACTTCAATAGGAACTGGAGGTAACACTCGGAAAGGATCCATTTCCGCCTTCTGTAATAGTGATACATGGAACACATTGTGAATCTTTTCTAGGTGTACTGGTAGCTTCAAGCGATAAGCGACTGACCCTATCTTAGCGATCACCTCAAATGGGCCAATGTACCTCGGAGCAAGCTTTCCTTTCATTCCAAACTGAATGATGCCCTTCCATGCTGCCATTAAGAATACTCTGTCCCTATTTGGAATTCTAAAGGTCTCCTCCGCTTGTCTGAATAACTCTTCTGTCTATCTTGGGCTTCCTTCATTCTTTGCCTGATTACCCTTACTTTATCAGTTGTTATTTATAACAATTCAGGACCCAAGAGTTTCCTTTCTCCAACTTCATCCCAACATATCGGAGTGCGACATTTTCTCCCATAAAGGGCTTTATATGGAGCCATCCTGATAGAAGCTTGGTAACTATTATTATACGTGAACTCTACCAACGGTAGCAAGTCTTCCCAGTTTCCCCCAAACTCTAACACACATGACCTTAAAAGGTCTTCTAGTGTTTGGATGGTTCTTTCAGATTGGCCATCTGTCTGGGGTGGAATGTCGTGCTCAAATTCACCTCGGTTCCCAAAGCTCGTTGTAAGCACGACCATAACCTTGAAGTAAATCTCGGGTCTCGATCTGACACCATTGATATGGGAAGTCCATGTAGTCTAATCACTTCGTTCATGTATAATTTGGCCAACTTGTCTATGGGGTCTGTTATTTTGATGGGTAAGAACAAAATCGACTTTGTCAATTGATCTACCACTACCCATATAACGTCATTGCCCTTTTTCCCCTTTGGCAATCCGGTTACAAAATCCATGGCTATATTTTCCCATTTCCATTCTGGAATTGGTAGTGGCTGTAATTCTCCTGTCGGCCTTTGATGTTCTATCTTCACTTGCTGACATATCCCACATCTTGACACATATTCTGCTATCTCCTTCATATTCGGCCACCAGTAATATTCCCTGAGATCTCTATACAACTTGGTGCTCCCAGGATGGGTTGTAAACCGAGATTCATGAGCTTCCTTCAATATCTCACCCTTTAGGGTCTTATTCTTAGGCACATAAACCCGTTTTCCCATCACAACCAACCCTCCCGGCAACATTTGAAGGGACAACTCCTTGTCTTGCTTTATCTTTTCCTTAATTTTCTTTACACCTTCATCTACCAACTGAGCTTCTAGAACTTTATCTCGTAACACTGATCTGATCTTCATATGAGCTAGTAGTGACCCTTCAGGACCCACATTTAATTGTATTCCTATCCTTTTCAATTCCATCACATTTGCTTGTTCTGAAGTTTTTGTATCACCCATCCCCGCTTTCCCTTTTCGACTTAATGCATCCGCCACTACATTGGCTTTGCCTGGATGGTAATCAATTATGCAATCGTAGTCCTTTATCAATTCCACCCACCTCCTCTGCCGCATGTTTAATTCTTTTTACGACATTAAATACTTCAAACTTTTATGGTCGGTGAAAATCTGTACTTGTGTTCCATACAAGCAATGTCTCCATACTCGCAAGGCAAATACTACTGCTGCGAGTTCCAAGTCATGGACCGAATAATTCACTTCATGCAGCTTTAACTGTCTGGAAGCATATGCGATCACTTTTCTATGCTGCATTAATACGCATCCCAAACCCCTGCTTGAGGCATCACTATAAACAATGAACCCTTCTGTTCCAGAAGGAAGGGCTAAGACGGGGGCTGATGTAAGCCTTCTTTTCAACTCCTGGAAACTCTCCTCACATTCCTTTGACCAATTAAACCTCACTTTTTTATGAGTCAACTTGGTCAGAGGTGATGCTATTATGGAAAATCCTTCAATAAACCTCCTATAATATCCCGCGAGGCCCAAAAAACTTCGAATTTCGGTCACATTTGTGGGCTTTTCCCATTTTAGAACTGCCTCTACTTTTCCTGGGTCCACACATATTCCCCCAGCTGAGATAACATGTCCCAAAAATATCACCTCTTTGAGCCAGAACTCACATTTATCCAATTTTGCATACAATTTATTTTCTCTCAATATTTCTAATACCTTCCTCAAGCGCTTCTCGTGCTCCAATAAGAGCTCAAATATACCAGTATATCATCAATAAACACTACCACACATTTATCCAAATAAAATCGAAACACGCAATTCATTAGATCCATAAATACTGCAGGGGCATTTGTTAAACCAAATGGCATTACTAAGAATTCATAATGACCATAACGAGTTCTAAAGGCAGTCTTTTGTATGTCCTGTTCTCTGATTCTTAATTGATGATACCCCAATCTCAGATCTATCTTCGAGAATACTCTCACACCCTTTATCTGATCAAACAGGTCATCTATTCATGGTAACGAATACTTGTTCTTTACCGTCACTTTGTTCAGTTGACGATAATCGATACATAGCCTGAATGTACCATCCTTCTTCTTTACAAATAACACTGGGACTCCCCAAGGTGAATTGCTTGGCTGTATGAATCCTTTGTCCAACAACTCCTGAAGCTGGATCTTAAATTCAGCTAGTTCTATAGGGGCCATCCTATAAGGGGACTGTGCTATAGGGTTGACTCCTGGAAGAGTCTCAATAGAAACCTCAATTTCCCTAATTGGAGGCAGTCCTGGTAGTTCTGCTGGAAACACGTATGGGAACTCTTTTACAATAGGAATATTTGTTAATTCAATGCTCCCTTCTTCAATTCTCTCATATGAGACAACCAAGCAGGGCATCCCTTTCTAATCAATTTTCCAGCCGTCATGACTGAGATTATGGAGTTTGGAATCACCCTCCTCTCTCCCCTGAATACTACCCTTTTTCCACTCACATCTTGGAGGTTTACGGTCTTTATGAAACAATCTACCTGTGCTTTATGTCTACTCAACCAATCTATTCCCAGTATTAAGTCAAAATCATCTAATGCTAAGGGCATGAGGTCTGCCCTTAGCTCTGCCCCCTCAATGTTTAGTATCACTCCCTTGTATACTTCATCAATGTTTATATTTTTCCCCAAAGGTGTACTAACTACAATTCCCAATTCAATCTACTTGGTAACATATTTAAATTTCTAGTAATTCAGTGGGCCACAAAAGAATGACTAGCCCCAGGATCAATTAAAGCATAAACTTGTTTTAAACTCAATTGTAGTGTACCTGTTACAACATCTAGCATTAGAAATTTCGACAAAGAAAAAAAAATTGGGGTTGTTACAGTTGGTATCAGAGCATTTGGTTGCAATTTCAGGGATTGAAATACTAATGTGATTTTGGAAAAATGTTTCAGGATGGTTCGAACCAGACAGCAAGCTAAAACTGACCCAACCCCTACACGAGGAAGGGGGTCAAATTTACATTATGACAGTAGGACAGAGAGGGATTTCGTGGCAGATACGGCCTCTCATATACCTGTGGTATTGGTTCATTCCGAGAGGGGAGAATCAACAGAAGGTCAGGAAAATTCTACATCTCGACGGGCAGATGTGTCTCCAGCGGAGGCATCTGAAGGCGAGAGGCAAGCCCAAATATCTTCCCCAGCAGTGCCAAAGGTTGCGCCGAACCTATTTTCAGATCCTGCCTTTATGGAACATATAGTACGGGTTGTGGCAGCAGGGATGACAGCAGGTACTTCCAATGTAGCTCCTAGATCAGAGAGGGTCATCACAATAGTACAATGGGTTAAAGATATGTGGGAAATGGGTTGCGGAACCTTTTTAGGGGTGGAGGATGCAGAGGTTGCTGGGCATTGGATGCATAAAATTGAGAGAATTATAGAACAAATGCAGATACTTGAGGAAACAAAGATAGATTGTGCATCCCAGTTATTGACAGAAAGTGCTCATTCTTTGTGGGAGACTATTAGGGGAGAAAAGTAGGAGAGGTGTTCAGATGGAGGGATTTCCGGGAGGAGTTTGAGGAGAGGTATTATTCCTGGGAGCATAGAAGGGAAAAGGAACAAGAGTTTTTAGAATTGAGACAAGGGGACATGACAGTTTTAGAGTATGAGAAGAGGTTTTAAGATTTAACATCTTTTGCCCCCATATCTTCCTGGGTCATGTGGTATATTCTGCCCCGAGTCCTTTCCTTCGGCAATCTGGGTTGGCCTTTATGGGCACTTGTCCCTGACTCAGTGGGTCGTACAGGTCGATCAACTGTCACCCACTGTTGCTAGCTTTGAGTGGCCATCCCCCGTCCCTGTACTCCTCCAGTAACTCTATGTGGACATTCTTTCTTTCTATGGCCCACTTCCCTACAAAGGAAACAACTTCTTCCCAAATACTGGCAGTCCCTCCATCGATGCCCTTCCCCCTTGCAAATATAACATCTTCCTGACATCATAGAACAATCCCCCGGGTGCCTTTGCTCACACCTCTGACACAAAGGATACACAGGTCCCCTCTGCTCTGTAGACCCCCCAGTAGTCATGGCTCCCTGTCTGACCTAACCTCCCCAGGATCATGTTCTACCAGTTTGTCAGAATCCTCCTAAACTACTTTCCTGGGTGAAACTCCCACCTCTCTTCTGAAACTGCCCCGATATCTGTGCATTCTTCCCTTTTTTTGAAAAGGAGGTCTCCCAGATGAAAACCCTGAATCTCTTTTCTTAAACCCTGTCGTCTATCCCTCCTCAACAATTGGCTTTGCCGTATCCCTCATCACCCTCTCTATACCCTGAGCAGCCCGTACTAGATCTCGTACATATTGAAATTGCATAGCCATCAATATCATTCTCAGTTCCTGTCTTAGTCCATCACGAAACCTGTCTACTCTATGGCGCTCCGTGGGAAGATAGGTGGAGGCAAAAGATGTTAAATCTTGAAACCTCTTCTCATACTCTAAAACTGTCATGTCCCCTTGTCTCAATTCTAAAAACTCTTGTTTCTTTTCCCTTCGATGCTCTCAGGAATAATACCTCTCCTCAAACTCCTCCTGGAAATCCCTCCATCTCAACACCTCTCCTACTCTTCTCCCCCAATAGTCTCCCACCAAGAATGAGCACTTTCTGTCAATAACTGGGAAACACAATCTACCTTTGTTTCCTCAGGTATCTGCATTTGTTCTATAACTCTCTCAATTTTAAGCATTCAATGCCCAGCAACCTCTGCATCCTCCACCCCTAAGAAGGTTCTGCAACCCATTTCCTGTATATCTTTTACCCATTATACTATTGTGACGACCCTCTCTAATTTAGTAGCTACATTGGAAGTACCTGTTGTCATCCCTGCTGCCACAACCCGTACTATATGTTCCATAAAGGCAGGATCTGAAAATAGGTTTGACGCAACCCTTGGTGCTGCTGGGGAAGATATTTGGGCTTGCCTCTCACCTTCAGATGCCTCCGCTGGAGGCACATTTACCCGTCGAGATGTAGAATTTTCCTGACCTTCTGTTGATTCTCCCCTCTCGGAATGAACCAATACCGCAGGTATATGAGAGGTCGTATCTGCCACGGAATCCCTCTCTGTCCTACTGTCATAATGTAAATTTGACCCCCTTCCTCGTGTAGGGGTTGGGTCAGTTTTAGCGTGCTGTCTGGTTCGAACCATCCTGAAACATTTTTTCCAAAATCACATTAGTATTTCAATCCCTGAAACTAAAACCAAATGCTCTGATACCAAATGTAACAACCCCATTTTTTTTTCTCTCGCCCAAATTTCTAACGAAATTTCGGCAGAGTCTCCCCTATATCTGGAAATCCCAAGTTATCAATAACACAACCTGCACACAATTTGAATCACATTTCATCCACAATCACATCCATGTTTAATATAATTAATTGCATAATTCATTCCAGAATATGCTCAGGACCATATTCATTCCTAAACTCCATCTTACATCACACGTATAAAATAAAAATTAAAAGAGCCAATTCGCACACAAAGATTCACATATAAATACATATATACATATACATAGAACATAACACAGTTTAATATTCTAAGATAATCTGGTACTTTCTAATATCCAAAACGTAGGTTGATATATTTAATATTCCAGAAACAAAATTTACAAATATATTATTTTATACAATTTACATGTTCTTCTACATAACAAAATTTCATCCTAACTTCCTAAGTTCCTATCTTATACAAAAAGGAATTAAGGCTTAAAATCTATTCCTGGCGAGAATGGGAAGAACCTGCAAAATATAGATTTTCCATATGAGTAAAACAATTAAGTAAATACTAGCAGTTTACAGAAGAATTTAAAGAACATATCCATCAATCTACTTAAATCATATGAGATTCTAAACACAACCATATACACCGTTTTAAGGTTATATAAAAAAAAATTATTTCTTTTGACTGCTTCTTTCCCCTTTTTCACATCAAAGAGACTATAGTCGACACTAATGACCTCCAATAATGTCTCTAGTTACCCTTCCTGAAATCAATTAATCAGTTTCATGAAAATGTTGACACGAACATAACCGTTGGTGTCATTAACTATTTTTTTTTAAAAAAAAAAAATAGTTAATCTTTATTCCGTTATTTCCTTAGGAGGTTTTAGAGTATGCCGATGTCAAGGATTCTTGACATCATTAGCTTTCATCTCAGAAAGCTAATCAAGTCTATATATTTTATCGATATCGACGTCACCTGCCGATATCATTAACTATTCCGAAATCAAATAGTTAATCATGTTTATAAATTATGTCGATATCGACGTCACCTGCCGATATCATTAACTATTCCGAAATCGAATAGTTAATCATGTTTATAAATTATATTAATATCGACGTCACCCACCGATATCATTAACTATTCTGAAACCAAGTAGCTAATCAAGTTTATAAATTATGCCTATATCGACGTCACCCACCGATATCATTAACTATTCTGAAACCGAATAGGTAATCAAGTTTATAAATTATGTTGATATCGACGTCACCCGCCGATATCATTAACTATTCTGAAACCGAATAGCTAATCAAGGTTTATATCTCACCACCAACGTATCGGTAATGCCGATATCAACCAGCTTGTTTCTTCCTATACATACATACATATATATATATATATATATATATATATATATATATATATATATATATATCCATCCCCTAACCTTTCCTTTACCCTTTTTCTTTTCCTCATCAATAAGCACCAAATTGTAACTTATAGTTCAATAACTAGTAAAGAAAATAATTATTAGATAAAGAAAATATAGGTACCAAGTACCTACCTGCTGTGAACGTTCGACTTGCGTTCCCCTGTTGTTGTTGTCCTCCTCCCGCGGTTTCTCCTGAAACCAAAAACACCCACCATTATTCCATATTAATACACATATCACACACAACAACAATTACAATGGTAATAATATTCATTTTTCTTTTACCAAATCTTTTCTTTCTCACTTACATTCCTCATTATCATCCTTTAACTTTTCAACTCATTTGTAGTCCAAGTAGACATCACGAATTCAATTTTAATCACTGTTTATTCTCTTCTTTTATTTTCTGAATATCAAGACACACTTTATGAAGGGCAAGGAATAATTTCTACCCTTAACATGATTAAATTTTTGCTATTTTCTCAACTTGGTCGAAACTGTCAACACAGATGACAGCTTGACCTCTCTTCAGATGTTTACCCATATCTGGAGTTCCAGAGCTCCAAATTAGACGAGGTCAGACTCGTTGGATAGCTAACACTCCCAGCTAAAACTTCTATGAAGGAACCCTCCCTGAATTATGTATTTTTCAGGTCCAAATTCCCCTAAGAAATAGGGAAACGAATCTGCCCTGTTATGCAAAATTGAAGGAAACATAACCAATTCATCTTCAATCCTTGCTTCCTTATCAATCACAACCATGTTTTTCCCTTTATTCATGAAAACCCTACTCATTTATGCATTCCCCAATATTTTGTATTTAAAAACCCTAATTCCCAATTCAAGAAGAATCATGAACTTCTAATCAAATGAAGGTTAATTTCATAGAAATTGGAATTAGAACTCCTTACTTGGTTGAAATCTTGACTTTAGTTCACAACTTTGGAAGAATCTTAGCCTTCTTCTCCTTGTTAAGAACCAGTCACTCCTTTCTTCCCCAAATTCTTCACTTTCTTCTTGTTAATCCTCCCTCAAATTGTGTTTCTCCACTTTAGAATTTGTAGACTTTTATGGGTTTACAAGCTTTTGGGTGTTTAATCCTAGTTTTTGTGAAGAAAAATTTGGGTTATCTCTCCCCTCTTTCTTCTAATTGCAGCTGGACATGGCTGAGGGAAGAGATGGGTATTTATAGTCCCATTTCTTCTTAATTATATTTTTTACCCTGTTTTTTTTTTTTTTTGGGTTTCACATATTATCTCATTGTTAAATTTTTATTTCTCTCAATAAGAATTAAATCAATAGATTTTCCTTCAAAAATTCCCTTCTCCACTTTTGTGTTCCCCATTACACCTATTACAGTCATTGTTCTTTATTTAGTCATAACTTATTTATAAATTTCGGTTATACATGACTTATTTCCTTTAAAGATTAAGACACAAATTGATCATCTCTTGAAGGAAGGGAAATTCAATTTTTCCCTTAAGATATCCAATATTCTCAGTTCTTATAACTTGCTGAAACTGCCAACAAAATTGGCAAGCCAACCTTTCCTGAGAAATTTACCCCTATCTCGAGTTCCAAAGCACAAATTTAAGCAAGGTTAGTTTTGTTGAAATATAAATTCTTGAATATAATTCATATGAAGAAAGCATTCCTAAATTCTATCATTTTAAAAGTCTAATTTCTCATGAAGTTAATGAGATGAATTTGTCTAGATTAGTCAATGCATATAAATGATCACAAAACATCATTAATCCCAATTTACCCTCGTTTTCCCTCCATAACAACCATTTCCACATTGTAACTAATTGATCACAACAATTTTCAAAGAGAATCATAAGTTATTCCATCTTAATTTCTCTTTGTAAAGGTTGGCCTCCTCATTACTCTTCTTATTGAATTTTTCTTGATTTATCTACATGATTTTACATTCAAAGCAATCCATATCATCTTAATTTATCTAATCATATGCAAAATACATTATCCTGAATATACTTAAGAGCCCTACTTGACAAATTTCAAAATTAATGCATCAAATCTTTATCAGATTCAAATTAATTTCATAATCAAGTTTATGGATCCTTATCGGAAGATAATGTGGACTTCGATTCGTAACCATTTGAAAAAAAAAGTATTCCACCCTTTATTACTCAAATCAGTCCCCCCTTTGTTTTCTAATATTTCCTCACGTGTTCTCTTGCTAAAAGCCTTGCCTAATGTTTCCCCTCCCATCTATTGACCATTTCTTATCTAAACTTGGCTAATCTCAGTGTTTTTTTCTCTATGTTTTTAGGTGAAAAATTCAACTTTCTCTCCCCTTCTTTTATGTTGTAGCTGCCAACCAAGTAGGAAAATGAGGGTATTTATAGTATATTTTAATTATTTACATAATTGATCCCATTTAATTTTACTTTTTTACCTCATTTTTTTTCCTTTACCCTTTGAGTTATACCTCTTTTTTATCTCTTACAATTTTCCCTGAACACTTTAATTCATTTTTTTATTTCCAAATTTAGAATAGTTTATCTCTGGGGTTTACACTTTACAACTTTTAGTATATGCGTATATATTTTATCTAATTGTTTTTCCAAACTCTAAGAATAAAATAGGAATAAGTATTCTTTCATTAAATTTTCAAATTGTACCAAATTTCCATTTATTTCATTCCCTTAAAGATTACTACGTCTCCCCCCATTAAAGTATACATGTGTGGTCGTTTTTAATAAAATAGCATACGTTTCTTCAAGATCTAGTATAGAATCTATCCTAAGGATCTCACCATGAATTTGTTTAAATTCTTCATCAAGTCCTTTCAGAAAATCATGCACCCGCAGTCTCTCGACTGATTTTTTTATAGGCAATGACATCATCAGGATCGTTCATGACAATTTTATCTCGATGATCTAGTTCTTGAAAGATTTCTATCAAATTACCATAATAGGAAGAAATAGGACGACCAACATGCTTGGTGGAGAACGCACGTTGGTTTAATGCAAATAGTTATGATTCATTTACCCCATCATAGCATGTTTTGGCAAGAGCGTTCCAGATCCCATGTGCAGTAGGCAGTCTAAGGTAGCGTTTCATAATCTCTGGTGACATGGAGGTCAACAACCATCCTTTAACCTTTTGATTCTCAGCATACCATTTAGCATAGGATGGATCAGTAATCTCCAGAGATGTGTTACAAGATATTCAAGTTTCTCTCACCCTACGAGTTGCATCTCCATGATTTGAGACCAGACACCATAGTTGCTTTCAGTAAGGGAGACATCAGTAGAGAAACTAGGATGATTCAATTTTGTCACTAGTCATGGTACGGAATGAAAGTTTAAAAGATTTCAGGATTTGTGTTGTGGGGATATGAAGCAGACAATACACCTAGCTCTGATACCAAGTCAGGAACATGCAGAATACGTGAAGAGATTCAATCTTATTCAGCTTGCTTTTCTCTGTTACAAGCACAGTATAAATAGCCACTTTTACAAAGCTCTACTTTACAGATCCTATAGTTTCGAGCTAATTGGCTAACTATATGGAAAGCTATTTCTATCAGGATACAATCACATGTTTACGGGGATTCTGGAATATATTTCTACAGCTAATATTAGAGATAAGATAGGACTTGCATATTGGAAACCCAATTTGGAGATAATTACTCAGACTTATCAACACCCTGCTTGTGTGGGGCCAGGGCGGGCACACCAAAGTATTCTAGGCTAGTTACAACATTCGAACTGTTTCTGTTGCCTCACCAATCTTGCCTTCAAAAAACACACCTGGTTCCTGGACTTTTGAGTTACCATTTGCAGGCGAGAAACATTTCTCAACTTCAGCATTACGTGTCTCACGTAGATGCATTGGCTAATTTCGTTAGGAAGGACACGACATCATCTGATGATCCAAGTAGATAGCGGGCATTTGTGCGAGTTCGGCCAACAGCACAGGAGAAGTAATTATCTCCCTTGAGATCAAGCACGTTCCATGAAATCTTTTCTGCGGATGCCCGTCGCCCACTCCCACAGCTGTGGTTAGCTGTTCTCTTCTCGGGATTTAGTGAAGGTCGTTGTGCCTTACCTTGAGATGATTTAGGCATGCTTCTAATGACTGGGAGCTTCATAGAAGGTCGTCTATCACTGGGTAGTTTCAGTCCATCATTTTGCTTACTTCTTGCAACTGCTAAGCCATCAGAAGGGAGCTCTGGCTCAAAGAAGGTGTACACATCTTCATCCTGATGATCAAGTACATGAGTTAAAAATGCATGCACACCGAGTCAATAGACACGTTTTCCATTGAGCAGTATAGATGAGACAGAGACAGTTAATTTATAAAGAACTTAAGGCTTTAATTGAGAACAGGTTTTGCAAACAGTTAATAGTCAATTAAAATTGCAGAAGGTGTTATGTGAACAAGGCAAGGCCATTGCAGGATCAGCATGACTAGAGGATGGTCTGATAGATCTGACATCTGAGGTTTATGTGAATCCTATCAATGACCAATACCATATTTGAGAGAATTTACACATGGAGATGAAGAATGGTTTGCATGAATGCTCGACATTTGAGCTTAATGAGCCATTTGAAGGGCAAAAGGTACGTATATCTTGGGATTAAATCTAAGAAGGGTTTTAAGACAGATGATTTAGAAAGCATTGTCATTGCTGTCATATTGAATCCTCAAGCAAGTTTATTCAAGCTGCCAACAAAAGGAAACTTTTGCACATGATTATCACATTAGTTATTTAGTCATTTCAGCTTTCCGACTTAATAAAATCCACAATAATTTCCATTTATGACACATTACAAGCCTATTATAAGCTAACATCAATGTTCAAAATAAATCCAGCATGATCACGACTTGTTCAAGTACATAGACCAAGTCTTGAAAACCAACATCAGATTCAGATTTTGGTCTCCCAGTATTCTGCTTAATATTGCTAGTGAGATTAAAGTAGACGAAATTACCTTTCCCAGAAAATGGCCAACACATAGGACATAATCAATTGGTGTTATCATGGATTTACTATGGACAATCTCTCCCAGTATACGATCAATAGCAGCACCCTGAATAAATACTACTGTCATATACAGAACAAACAAACTTTTGTACTAGAAAAAAAAATTAGTGATGTCAATAATTTTAATAATATCAATCATACTGTTACCTTTGTAACACCAACTGCTCGAACCTCAACTGATCGACTCCCTTGGACCACATCAACAGAGGCATTCGAAATTGGGCCTGTCCAGAGGTGTTGCAACATATCCCTTGCTTGAAGCCTTCCAAATTCAACATCTACAATCATAGTAATAATCAGAATAAAACGACAAGGAAGCAAGCAGAGATAAATAAATTTGAATGATTAGCTGGTCCAAATTCCAAAAAGACACTTACCTGCATACTTGTAATTCCATACAAGTGATGTTTCACAGAGTTCAAAATGTGATCGGGGAGTACGTTCTGTGAAGTACTCAAAAACATGCTGAAAAGAAGTGAAATGTGTCATATGGCTATAGGCAAGAATGGATAATTAAAAATGAAAACTATTATAACAGAAGCACCTTCACACTGTCAATCCATTCCATATTTAAATGTTCTGGCATTGTTGTCATCCATTCTCCCTTTGTAAGTCGCAAAAACATTCCATGCTCTGCTGCCAACCACATGTCATACTCTCCAAAGTTCTGAGGAAGAGATAACACTTGGTTTAGACATTTTCATAACAAGGTAAATGGGAAATTAATGTGAAATAGAGAAAATACATCATCTAATGTTTTTTGATCACTCCCACTGAGAACAACAATCGTTGTCTTTCGATCACTGCAAAGTGCTGTCAATGCTTCTTTTAACTCTGGGTGCAATTTCAGTTCCATTTCTTTAATTTGATCAGCTCTTCTCCCAGGAGTGTCTACTGGTTCAGTCAATGTTGCATTGAATCCCTGTAGTGTACACAGCAATCATATGAAGGAAGAAAGAAAGCACAGAAACATTTTTAAAACAATTAAAATAAGGTGCTTAAACCATATATTAAACTATGATGGAAATATTCCAAACTCCACGTTAGGGTTTCAATATCATGCTTGAAAGAAGAAAAACACATTTAAAATGACAGGCAACTCCCATTTAATATGTTCCATGGTTATGCTTTGTTCAGAAAACTAGCAGAAATATTCATGTCATGAATTTATTTTGTATGAATTTAATGATTATTGAGGCAATGGGTGATGCCAAGATGATCACCATGTAAAACAGATGAGAAAATTGCCTTATCCATCACTGCCGGGCTGCTTCACTCAACATAATTCAGATGCAATTTTTAATACGGTGCTAGTAGGCTTTAAGGCATGGAATAGAGGTAGAAATTGGCGCTTTCTCCGAGATCTAGAATTTTAATTTTCAGCTCAACCTTGAGTGATTTAATGTTTTATTTAATTGCATTTAGCTTGGTGGGCGGGGGGGCGCGCACGTGTGTTGACTCAGCATATTCCTCAACAACTTGGGACACAGACTACAATTAACAGGCTAAAGAAAAAATTAGAGTGAAGGACATGAATGAAATTCTTTCACTAGAAATAGATTGTCTAAATTCGTAACAGAACAAAGTCGCACAAATTCTAGCATGTGTCTAAAATACACTTGTAACAGGATTTCTTATTCTGAGCCGAGACATTGAATTTTTTTCAAACTTTAAAAGAGCAGACCAGTACTTGTATACGTATAAAAAGCAGCATACCAGTATGAGCAATCGATTAGTAGACTGCAAATATCGACTAATTGCATCTTCTTCTGGAAGTGGAGGTGGCACTTGCTTGGTCCTTAGCTTTGCCTCGATAACTGTATCATCCAGTTCACTGTAAGGAAATTATTCAAAAATCAAAGTTTAGCACCACAAGATGAAGTTGAGAAGCTAGAAATTTCTATTCTTGTTTTCATAAAACTGCAAAATATCAAAATAGCCACCTTACATATTAACTTTTCATATAATAGTACCACACATTTGCAGGTTGAATTATGATTATTAGCAATATGATACATGACAATATTTGCTAAACAAAAACACCAGAAGATTTTCATTTTCACATACTTTATGAGGACTATTCATCACTATTTAAAGGTTATTGGTACAAATCAATTATTTTCAATTTTACTTCATTCTACACATGTGGTATGGTCATTTATTAACATGCACCAACAGCATTCAAAAGTAATAAACTTATTAAAGGCCATAATATTGAAATCAATTTCGCTCATCCAGACTTAATCTATCCTACTTCTTCATAGGTGCTAAAGAATAACTCTGCAAGGTCTCCCGCACAACCTTATGCAGATGAAAAAAGAATCCTTCTCTGTGAAGCAAGAAGCCAGCTTAGCGAATATCAAGAAACATGATTTCTCAAATTCAAGTGCATAAAATCACAATAGAAGTGTATTCTGATGCATTGTGTCAGAGAAAGAAGGTAGTTCCTTAGGACAAGGTTATGGTAGCACAAGGGGGGTGCATTTAATAGGTTTCTTCCATGCTGTGAACTCATAAGACCACTAATTACAATACAAAAATAATATCAACAACCTAGTTACCTATATCCAAAAAGGATTTAAGACCTAAATTACTTTTGGTCTTTTTCTCAAATATAATTTCTGCTGTTACAAGTGTACCTCACAAAAGTTTCAGCCCATTCTTGAGCAGTGTGGGTTGTTACATGGACAAAGTTGTGGTGATGTCGTTTCTCTCTTTCTTCAGGGGACATAGTTAAAGCTTGTAGTATTGAATCAGCAACTTCAGTGATGTTCCAAGGATTCACAAGGATTGCTCCAGCACCTAGAGATTGGGCTGCACCTGCAAACTACAAAAATACAAAAAAAACTATTTTTTTAAAGACTGGGAGATTATAATCCATGAAATACAGATAGTAATTATTCAAATATACAGCTAATGACAATTTATAATATATGATTGATTTTCATTCCAAATCAATGCAGAAAAACACAGCATAAGGTTTGGTGTGCATGGAGCTTGTATTTGGTCATCAGTAGATAAATAAATCTACATGCATTGCTGAGATAAAAATCATAGAGCTTCACTACAGAATCCTGCACATGTCAAAATCATATACTACAATTTAAAAACCAGGTCTTCTGCCTATGAAGTTTGTGGGAATTCCAGTTTCATTGTTTACCAAATTATTTCACAGGTGGTAAAAACAATTGTCATATATTTTGAAAACTAATACATGTCCTCCATTAGTTATTCGGAAGGAAACTTTAGTTCACTAACTTCAACATTAAATTTATTTTCCAAGCAATTGGTGACTATGAAAGTTGCTGCTTGTTGCTACATGAGAGAAGGTATCAGATCCAGCCATGTTGAGCCAAAACATTAAGGCAATAAAAGGAAACAAGAGATCCATTAAAAGATACAACAATAGTTACATAAGAACGACGTTTTCGCACTTGCATGAGATAAACAACATCACAGATTATAGATAAAATCTAGACATCACACATTTTAACTCATCTGTAATTACCTCACTAAGAATGAGCACACCTTTCTTTGAATCTTGGCATGCTACAAACTCATAGCTGACAAGATTCATTCCATCCCTCAAAGAAGTCACGAGAGCAACATCTGCAAAGGGAGAGAACAAACATTATGGGGAATGACAAATTATCATCGGCAAAATAGATCAGGTTTCTTGTATGTTCATTCCATTTCAATAACAATACCATTAAACCAGTGAGAGTTCCACTTTTAGGAGAAGACATTGTGGATTTTCACTGTGATTAACACTGTCAACATTCAGAGACAAAATTCTAGTACTTGAAGTTTGCCCAAAGTCTAAAATGAAAGCATTGACTGCTACTGACACTCTGATATTAATACATTTTCTGATTTCAAATCTTCTAACTTCATGAATTGACTGTAAATCCGACACCATGTTGTACTCTAGAACAGATGGCATACTTTCATAGTCAATTCTTGGAAGAATGGCATTTCACAAGTAATAAGAAGATGAGACTCAAAACATTAAACAATAGTATAAAATCCTGCTTGGAAATTTCCAGATAGAGCAAATAATACAGAAGGAAAGGCACATATTTAAATAGTGAAGATGAGCAGAGTACAATATGGATGTGTAAATAAATAACTTGTGAAGAAATAGGATTTCATACAAAAATATTTGCTCATAAAAATATATACATACATGTGCGCACAAGTGCTAGTGCATGCATAAATGCATGTGTTCACTCCATTTAGAAGAATGTGTGTGATATGGCTGTTCAGATGAACATTGTCTTGAACAAACTCCATATCTCTCCTAATAATGAGCTAACATACAAGAGATGCAAATGTGTTTGGAAAAGTTTACAGGAACAAAAACCAAAGTGATGTCAATTTAGTATCGTCGTGTCATAGTCATTGTCTTGGGTTTAGATAATATTCATGTAACAATTCTTGATAAGTACAAAGTAATGCACAAAGGATATGCTACTAAACACACACAAGCACAGACAGTGCACAAACACAAATTGATGTCTCAAACTGATATTATTCTAGTTGCATTGCACTTCATAAATTTCAACTTATTATTTAGCTTTTCTGATTATTTGGCTTTTGAAGTCATTCCCCACTCTGCTTATATATATGCAGCTATCCAGGAAATATTTGCACCCCCACTTGAATATCCATTCTGTTACATACAAATGTGTTCAATATTGCTTTTCAGATAAGCATCATTTTAAACAATGATTCTGTTGTCGTCCAATAAATGAGGCAGCATCTAACTGATGCAAGAGTTTGAAACAGTTTATAGGCTGCAGTTTGAATAACCAGCAAGGATGTGAACTTCAGTATTGGCTGTCATTTCAATCTTTACCTTGTCATTATTTTTGTTGTTATCATTATATTTATAATTCATTATTATCATTGATAATTTAATCTGCAGTGCTTCTGAATGATGGAGAATTTGTTCTGTTTGATACTTTATTGCCACATAGCAAGATTTACTGTGGAAATGGTAAGAGGGATTAAAAAATTTAAAATGTAGTGTAAAGGAAATGGGGGGTTAATGAAATAAATTCAGAAGAGAAACTTGAGAAAATCAAGGAAATAAACATCCAAATCCAAAGATATAGCACATGATCAATCTATAGGTCAAAAAGTTTTCAATAAAACACATTTGTGTGCTGCCCATATGCACATAGCCACATAGTAGTTGCCAAAACAGAAACATTTATCTCTTACATGGCAGCTGCACTTAAGAAGATACGTATCGATTGTGGGTAAAAGCTCAAGTTAGAGATTAGATTTTCTTAATAACAGGTGTAGAAAGGTCAGAATAAGGGCATTATGATTAAGAGTCTTTTAGTGAAACCATATTTGACAACTGGTAATAAGAGCCACTAATATTGGCTGCTCCATTGTTTTCAGTTGGAAAAATAACAATACGGTTAATCTTATGCATAAATAGAAGAAAAAAAAACTATAAAACAATGAAGATAGTAGAAAAACCTGAGTTAAGGGATGAAAAAATTACCAGTAACTGCATATAAAGCACACAAGGCGTGGAAGTCCAGAGAGCGATCCTGTAAGCACAAAAGCTGCTTCAGGAATTTCCCATTAATGATCCCCAGATGCAAGATTGAATCATTAGAAGATGACTCAGATAAAACAAGCCCTTTTTTTTCAGGAGCAGAGTAAGAATATTTAAAGTTGTTCTAATACTACAATAAAATATCCCACAGGCAAGCAGAAACCTAACCCTAGTCTTCAGATTCCTCTTATTTATAAACCACCCAGCTCAAAAACTGGCATCTTGTTGTCTGTTTTGTTTTTTTTTCTTTTTTTATCCCATACTGTATTGTTTTGTTGAGACCTGAAAAAAACTTGGCACACAAAAACTGTTGTCTCTCACATAAAATCCTTTTGTTTTCTCCAAACGTTTTCTCTATGGCTCCCACTTCAGTTGGACATAGAATGTAAGAACATTCAATTATGTTTGGCTATAGCTTCATATGCCAGGATTTTCCTTTCAATATGAAGGCCAAATGCCCTTTGGCACTTCCTTTTTTTTTCTGATTTTATCCCATACTGTATTGTTTTGTTGAGACCTGAAAAAAACTTGGCACACAAAAACTGTTGTCTCTCACATAAAATCCTTTTGTTTTCTCCAAACGTTTTCTCTATGGCTCCCACTTCAGTTGGACATAGAATGTAAGAACATTCAATTATGTTTGGCTATAGCTTCATATGCCAGGATTTTCCTTTCAATATGAAGGCCAAATGCCCTTTGGCACTTCCTTTTTTTTTCTGAAACAGAGATCTGAATGAGTTTAGATATGAGGCACAATGTTTATGGTGGGTAGCTCTTTTATTTCACGTATTTGGTTTAGACACAAGTAAATTATTTGAAATTATGATTTGATGGAAATGGTCATGATAACTTGTGTTGCTATCATCGTGTTGAATTACCACATACAACTAATATTGATTTCGTACAAATGTTCTGGTGGGGACTCTCTTTGAACCAACAAGAATAGATTTGCAGCCCTAACACATCGCTGAAAACGAGATCAAGATGCAGTCAATGATAAATTTACTCCTTTCAAATAGTAATTTGTCAAGCAATCTATAATGCACCTCAAAAATTTCAGTTATAATCCAACATTGAGCTGAAAAATAAAAAACATACCAGGTGGTGTATTGGAACAGCAGTTAATGTTCCAAATCTGCCATTAATGCGTCCAACGATTTCATGGACCTGGCTTGTAAGTTTTTGATCTGTGAATATAACAAGAAAAACTTGCTGATTTATCTTTTTCAAGAAGGCACAAAAGCTGTTTGGAATGCAACACAAGGCTAAGAGTCAATGATCTGTTTTCATGGATGAGACAGCAACAAGCACATCAAAGTCAATAAAGCCTGACGTTGCTGATATAAATACACTAGAAGAGAAAAAAGAAATTGATGCACCTCAAGGAAAAATCAGAAGAAATGAAATTAAGGAAATCTAAACCCAGTTTGTTAAGTAACCAATGAATTTATCAAGGAAATAATAACGAGTTATGAGACAAGAAACTACTACAAAATGCTAAAACTATTACTAAACTACATCTTTATCAGGAAACAATCAAGAAAAAAAAATAAAACCATTCTTCCAGGAGGATTTTGTGTTATCTCGCAAGTGTTACTGACTTCTATAAGCACCTAAGATCAACAACTCAATAAAGATAGTAATCTATCTACCCTTGTATATATATTTGGGAGTATTCTCTCATATGCAGTTTTTTCACTCTCCTGTGTCCTTGAATATTCATGTTTTCTCTCATGTCAGTTTCTAATTTTAAAACCAGAAACAATAAACATAAAAAAATTATAAATTAATTTTAAAAAGTCAATTAAACTACGAAATCCTAGAAAATAAAAAATAAAAATGAAATATAAAGAATAGAATTGAAAAAGGTAGAAAAGTTAGAACTTGGAGCATCCCAAAAAATGAACTAAATCATAAAAACTATAAAAAACATTGAAAACTAGTGAAAAATTTGATAACGCGCTTCATGTAAAACCTATTTTTATAATCTGTTTTGGAATTTTCCTTGCCTTTTCAAAAAAGATTTTAATTTTTGAAAATGAAATTTTCATTTTTTTCTAACTTTTAAAAAAGTATTTTTTCTCTGATGATTTTAGGACATTTTCCTTCAAAAATTGAAAAGATTGTATGAGAAAAAATACAAATTTACAAGGGCATGCGAGAGTAAAAACATCCTAAAATGGCATTTAATATGTCCAATTTATTAGGGTAGCTAAATAAATTGACCCCAACTCAATATTTTGCATGTAACTCGTGATGGGCAATAACCTCGTGTAATTATGGTATGATGGCATGCTCAAGAGTTGAGATCCAGCTTTCATGTTCACATTCCTCATTTTCCTTCAGAGTGCCATCTGAAGGTCTGAGTTCACTCTAGTTGTAAGGCCTGAGGTGAGGGTTTCCATAGAGACCTTAGGTTCAATTTACAGTGACCTCCATTATAGAGAAAAATTGAAAAAGAAAGTACCAAAAAAATATAAATGTAGCTTCTATCATTTAGGAAAAAATAGTAATGTAAGCAGTGCAATTTGGAAC
Organism: Salix arbutifolia; assembly: GCA_025169955.1. Taxonomy (NCBI): domain Eukaryota; kingdom Viridiplantae; phylum Streptophyta; class Magnoliopsida; order Malpighiales; family Salicaceae; genus Salix; species Salix arbutifolia. The sequence goes on along the minus strand of CM045912.1, from coordinate 9,479,008 downwards.
ATTTTTTTACACATAGGACACAACCAGTGTTAGAAGCTAAGATCCAACTTGATTCCCAGACCTTTTCTTTTGTAGCATTTATTGTTTGGGCATATGGGACAATATAACTCTTTAAGACATAAATTCCATAGAACAGTCAGTTTGAAAAGCCAACATGATGACTAAAATATTCTTGGGGGTCAGAAATCATACACTCAGGTACATCTGTTCGTGTTGGCACAGCAATCTGCAGTAGAACAACTTTATCACGCCAGATAGAATTTTCCTCAAGAAATTTTTCAAATGCAAGAATCTTCTGTGGAATTCCTTTAATCATATCAAGGCGGTCCACACCTAGCATTACCTGTTAATTATAATAATTTCAGCAGGAATGAGATAGTAGAATATAATCTAATGACATGATTTGTGACAAAAAGGGATGACAGTGAGATAATTACATGAAGGTTTAACTCTGAAAAGATCAGAATAAATGACCATGAAGGTTTTTAAAGGAGAAGTGCTCATTTCAGAACATGCTGGAGCCTGGAGCTAGTTAATCATTTTACAAAATATGGGTCAAAAACAGGTGACCACTTTCTTCTTTTCTTCTTTTTTTGCCCCTCAAATATTTTAGTAATGAGAACTGAATGCTCAAGTGTTCATGGGAAACAAAATTGAACTGACATGAAATAAAAAAGAAACTCAAATTATGTATGATTTGGCAGCTGGCACTGGAGGTGCTCCAAGTTTCCATGGCCAACAAAAATCAGAGTTCCCATTCCATGCCTATTACATCTGTTTCAAGTACTTCAAAACATAAAAACATGCAATAAATGCCATGATCATACTTGAAAAACTTATAAGTTTCAACTACCATATTTTAGAAAATGAAGAGCTTAATCAAGTAAGGATCAGATCTACCTTTCGGCCAGCAAATCTTTCCTTCAGTTCTTTGATGTGTTCCTGGACTTTAGGGAGTTCAAGAGCTCTTATGAACCGATCTGAATCTATCCCAATGGGAAACTGATTACAAGAAGATGAAAGAGCACGATTAGTATAACAGAAGTAGAACCTTATTTGCTCATGCTATGATGCAACACCAAAAAGCATGGAGTGGCTCTGTGAAAAAAGGCAAGGGGAATTCAAATGAATAATTCTACTCAAACATACCGCAGCAACTCGAGTCAGCCTTCCTTGATCCTCAACGCCTTCAGGTGTGCCCTCTAGCCCAAGAATACGAGTACAAGCACTGACAAAATGTCTTGCATAGTCATAGGTATGAAATCTGGAGGAAAAATTAATATGTTAAGTTAAAGACGTGAGTAATAATAAGTCTTAGCAAATACTGCAAGAATGCTCTTACATCTGAAGCAAAATATCCAAAAGGAAAAGGGGTCATATTCATGTTACCATGAAATTAATTTGCAGTATCAAAACAATATTTGTGAGTTTGAAAGCAATTCCTGTTATATCCAACCACCAAGAGTGGCCTCTAAAACCAAATGATTTAATGTCAAACTAGAGATAACCCTAGTTCTGGATTCCTACCTATCCAAACCCTGAACACAGAAACATATTTCATTCAATAATGCTAGATTTAAAGACCCTACATCAAAATGTTCAGAGAAGTCAGTTATTTATGGAATCCTTTCCTAAATTACTATTTTTTCTCTAGCTTCCCTCATTAACTGTAACCATCAAAACTCAGATGAAGTTCAATCTGATCATTTCAAGCCTAAATGCACAACAACTTTTTGTTTGCCTGCCAAAACAGACAAACAAACAAGTGAGATGAAGCTCATTGGATCAATAGGTTTCACTTGCACTTGTCTCTAAATAGACAAGGGAGTTCATAAGACAAACAGAAATAAAGTCCCTTGCATTAACCACAAATACAGTGAACACGAGATACTAACTCAGGTGGAGGATGCAAAATTTTGAAATGAATGAACCGTTCTAGCTTAAGTGAAGTTCAAACAATAACAAATCCATTCGTTTTCCCTTGTCAATATTTAACCGTATCAACAATACTAGCAAAAGCTAAAATGGAATGCTATTGCTATGCTATATATGATTTATGGGACTTGCATTACATAAGTGAAACTTACCCAACTAAATCGGCTGCAAGAACGGAACGTAATAGGTCTGATCTAGATGGCAGCATCCTATGGATTTCAGAAGAAGGAAAGGGTGTGTGGAGAAACCAGCCAACTTTCATATTATTATTGTATTCTTTAAGGCATTTTGGGAGGTACATCAAATGGTAATCATGGCACCAGACAACATCACCCTCCTCATAGTGCTGATTCACCACATCAGCAAACATTTGGTTTGCCTTCTTATATGCAGCAAATTGAGACTGGAAACTTCTGGTCGTGGCAAGTCGATCTTCTTGTGGAAGCCCAAGGTAATGAAAGAGGGGCCACAATATATTGTTGCAGTAGCCATTATAATATTGATGAACAATCTCTTCGTCAAGGAATACCGGAATACACCTCTGCAATAATTGAAGAAAAGGAGATAATCAGAAACTTTTGATTTGTTAGGTATAACATGCGAGAATGAGCAAGTCGAGAAAAGTTCAAGTTCAAAAGGTTTCTAGCACAGAAATGTTTCACCTTTTCAGCCAAAGCTTTAGTAAGCGCCTTCTGGCCAACTTCATCTGGCACATTAACTCCAGCCCAACCAATCCATCTCGCCTCAAACTCCTTCACACCTTGGTTAACGTTGTCCGAAACGCATCAGGTACATGATCACAAGAGGAATAAGAAAATGCATAAAGATAAAATACAAAATTAAGTAGAGAACAAAACAGACGAGATACAGAAGCCTGAACAATAGGAATGAATAATTTCAATGACAAACCTAACTCGAGTATTGTTAGTCTCAATTACTTTGGGGTCCACTACATGAATTGTTATTCTCCATTCCATTAAATGATTATAACAAAAATCAATGTAGTAAATATTTGAATTGCTTACCTAGAAGAGCAGTGACTAAGCCCCCAGCACTTATCTCCAAAGACCATGAGTCTTCACCTCTTCTAACAGCAGATACAGGTAGTCTATTAGCTACCACCAACAGCCGTTGCCTTAAAGGCCTGACATCCAGCTTTTCATATCCCTCTGCGATAGCTCCTTCCAAGTATTGTTCGATAATTGAATTGTTTAAGCTGTCACCTTCTCGCGTGCGTAAATCATTTTCACATGGTTCAGTTCCTCTATGGTTATCAGTTACATCATTTGAATATGCAGACTTGATACTTCTCCGTCGCTCTCTTATCTTTAAGAGCCGCCCAACACGATCTGAGTTAAGGGTAGAGTTACCGTTGTACTGGTTTCCAGGCATACGCTCACTTTAGTAACCCAACCTCCAATCACCAATTTGGTGGGATGATGGTGTTTTTAGAGCAATTGAGTCTCCTACATTTTTGTTTGAAAGTAAATTAAGTGCTCAGTAATCCCTGTAAGCCACACAAAAATCTCAATCCCAGTATGTAAGACACTAAGATTATTAGATCAAAATCATTGTCACATCTTAAAAAAACAGAGTGAAACACATTTCTATGGCTGTATAAAATCTAATTATCGGGCTGAAATAAATGGCATGAGGGCAACGAGAAAGAGATAAAACAGAGAATGGGATCCACAGAATAGCACTGAAGCAACAAAAATGGGGTCTACAAAAAAAATATCCTAGTTATTTAAGCCCAGATATTTGAACCTTCTCATTCAAAAAATAAACCTCAAATATCCAAAAAACCATCACCACCCTTTTTTCCAGTTCATGTAAGCAAGATGGACAGATTGGCAAAGCGCGGACAGGAAAAAACATAAGATCCACAGAAGCAATTCATTTCAGCACACAAAAATAAAGCTCTCTTTGTTTATTTTCACTCGGCTGAAAAGGCAAACACATTGCATGGAAAGACAGACAACAAAACACTTCCTCCAACTTGCAAACCAAGTTGATCATAAAAACACTAACACAAGTTGAAAAGTATTCAAGATATTCCAAACACAAAACATGAATTATAACTCAAACAAGAACGACATCAAGAACCCACCTAGGCAGGCAATACAAGAACTGGCCTGACAGTTGGCACCAGACTTTTGGGGATTAGAAAAAACAAGGACTCGGTGCAAAAGACTGATCTTTTCACTCAATTATGAATCTATATTTGGATTTATAAAGATGGGTTTGAAGGTGGGTTGGGGGGGGGGGGGGGGGGGGGAGGGAGGGAGAGAGAGAGAGAGATGGGAGAAAGAAAAGGAAAAGGAGCCCAATATCCCCGTGTACGCTTTATTATATGCATAAAAATTCAGAGCCATGCAAGGATTTTGTTTTTAAAAGAAAAAAGAAAAAAAACAATTGTTTATACCATCAAAAGGTATGTGATTAATTAAAATTTTGAGGTCTGATTTTTAAGGAAATAGAATTTATTGCTAAGAGGATTGATATTATTATAGTTTTCTAAAAGTGTTTTTTATTTAAAAATACATTTAAATATTGTTTATTATTATTTAAAAAAATATTTAAAATATATGTACATTAAAATAATTTGAAAATATTAAAAAAATAATTAAAAAAATAATCTGAAATATATAAACAAACCACCTTTACAATAAATAATATATTATATTTTCTACATCAATAGATATCAACTAATATTTTGTTAGAGATAGAGATTACTAATGTGTAATATTGACCTTAGGATAAGTATTCATTATTTAAACAATCAATGCTAAAGATTAAGAAAAAAGTTATAAAAAAACTTGAAGAAGATATATATATTGTATTACAAGATTTTAAAATGGAGCCTTATTATGGATTACCTTTATTCAATTATTATATGTTTTTTTTTAAATATTATTGTACTTTTTTAATGTTTAGCATTATACTCTAATTATGGATTCGATTTTATTAACCTTTAGAATTTTACATTGATTGTTATTTGGAGTAATTAATTGATATGCCTATTGTTGGAGTTTTCAATTATAATACCTATTTTTTTATTATTGATGATATCTATTATATCATTCTCGTTTTCGAAAATTGTACGAGCAAATTTATTGCCGGTTCAATGGTAAAACTGTAAAAGTAATAAATTAAAAAAAAACCTTGTGGGACAAAATTAGTATCATCATTATTATTATGAAATAAAAGAATTGGGGGTGCCATCATTTTTTTCTTTTTCACTCAAAATTGCACAAATTAGTTTGTGCCACAGACACAATCTAATTGGACACCCAAAACCAAAATAACAAGATATTTACCGTAAAGATCATCTAATTTAATTAACCTAATTATTTATTTAACTAAACACTCGAACCCTTCAATCCAACATGTATGAACAACAAATCAAATTATTTAATGCAGGAAAAAAGACTCCAGACTTCGCGTTCAAGCAATTAAGCAAATGGGTGCTTTAATAGTTGCTAGCATACTTGGTCATTGTTCCATAATTTATTGTTTATTGAGAAATATACGTAAACAAACTGCTATATAAAGAAACTAGCACAAGTACCATGACAAATTTTATTCATGGAATGATGACGCGTGACCTTCACTTGTAATGATTTGATTCGAGGATTGGTTTAAGCATGTCTATTTTTATTTTATTTTTTTTACCAAAATGATATTATTTAAAAAAAAAACTTAAATCGATTTCCTTATCCATGAAAAATCATCCCCGATTCACAAACTAAGCTTTTTGAGCGAGGTCGATGGTGCCTCGTACTCTTGCGAGTACTTTCATGGAAACTTGTCACGTTTCAAGCCCATTGTTTTCCATATAATAATTATTAAAATCACGAACCCTGCTGTTAACAAGTATATCCCTTCAAATATTTCCTAGTGCATTCGTTTTTTAATTCAATAATTGAGAGGAAAATCCTCCGAGCTTTCTGCTGCTTACCCAAGCGAGTTTCATTGCAGGATTTATTTTCAACTATTTTATATGCATGATTTTCTATTATAAAATGTTGAAATTTTGGGGGTTAGAATTATAAATCTAAGAGATGGGTGCGGTGATTTCTAAGTTTATATTCTAGGACTAATACCATCCTCTTCTAAATACACCATGAAGACGTAAAGCTTGAGGTCTTGAAATTTTATGAAAGAAGATTGTCGCAAAACTTAATTTTATCGTCGAATAAAAAATTATCCTATTTATCATGTAAATATTATTGAAGGAGTGTTTTGAGATTTAATCCATAAAATTGTTATTTTATTATGCTATTAGAGCCATACCCTACGGCCTGAATTTTTCCCGATCCAACAAGTTTAGTTTATTGTTTTAAATTTTTTTCATGGTTTACAGTCATGGGACACCCTGAGGTTTGCTGGCTTATTTTTATTATTATTATTATTATTGTAGCAGCTATAATTTGTGATCTCAAGAGATATTTCACAATACTTGCACACCTTCTATCAAATTCAAATTTGGTGTTTTTCCACTACAAAGGAGGTTTAGGATTTATTAGCTTCATGCTATCCTAACTTAGATATATCTCATCGACATCAACTTTTGAGTACGTTTCATGGACTTGAACAGTAGCGTATCTAGAATTAATATGATCACTTTTGACTAATAAAAATGTGATAATAGTGGGATGACAATGATGTGTGTGTGATTATAAATTGAAAATGGTGATAGCAAGCATAAGAAGGCGGCAATGGTAGTGACAAAGGTGGACTAATCATTTGGTGATGGTGTAATGGTAAGAATGGCAAAAGGGGCACCGACGATGGAGAAGAGATTACGATGAAGGTGGGGTGATGTGATGAGCTGTTAGTGGTGAAATAATATTAATAATGATGACAATAATAATAATAATAATATTGAAATTAAGGTGATAGCAATGGTGGGTGGCAATGATAATTTTCGAAGTTTAAGGTTACTTTTCTTCCGAGAATCATTCTCTTATAAAGTAGGAGTATTTATATGAAGAATACTTTTAGATATTTTTATATTGATATTAAAAATAATTTTTTTTTAAATAAAATATATAATTTTAATATATTTTTAAACAAAATATATTTTAAAAAACAATTATTATTATATTCTCAGACATCCTCTAAATATAATTATCTTTAAATATGATCCCTACAAGCAAAGTTTGAACTCGTAACCTTTTAACAAAAATCTAAAGTGAATTAAGTGCTAAGATCTTTGCATGTATATATCTAGCTAGTATCGACGATTTCAACGAGAGATATAAATGAAACCCATGAATGAGTTGTACCTGTGAGGTGCCTAACGAGAATGCATTTCTATAGTTCAAGTAGGCTAGTTAGATAGCGACTATTGCCAAAGTTTTAGGGCACTCTACAAGCTTTTCTACCAAGTAAAAAGCTGTTTAGCACGGAATTTCACTCGTTGTGTTGTAGTTTTTAATTTTTTTCATTTTAAATGAATATAATTTGGTGTTTTTAGATCATTTTGATGTGCTGATATCAAAAATAATTTTTAAAAAATAAAAAAAATATCATTTTGATGTATTTTGGCACAAAAAACACTTTGAAAAGCTACCGCAACATCTCTCTCAGTCTGCTACTAAAGTGTGTACTACTATTTTCACACCCATTTACTATAATGTTGTTCCGATACACTATTAGATTCGGATTTGAGTCTCGTTATAATAATAACGAAAAACCCTAATTCAATCCCTCAATACTTGCAAAACTTAATTACTATTTTCATCACACAGTAAAGATTCTCTAATTAAAATGATGTCAACTTCAACCAACCAGATCCGCACATCCGAAAAGATTATTGAACTGTTAAAAAGGAGAAGAATAAACCGTACCAAACTAATACATAGCTTAAGCTTAAAGCGACTGCATGTAAACTTAGATTATTAAACTTAAGCGGCCAGCTGATGGGTAAAAATAATATCGTTTTCCACCGAGGCATTGATTCAATCATGAACTTATAATGGAACCAATAATAAGGCAATGACGGTGTCCTGGCCAGCCACAGGCTAACTAAGGAGTTGTTTCAGAAAGATTTCAAAAAAAAAAAAAAATATTTTTTATTTTAAATTAAAAAAATAGTATTTTTAGATTATTTTCATGTTTTGATATAAAAAATAATTTTAAAAAAATAAAAAAATTACTTTTAAAATCAACATTAACAATATTATAAACACAAACTAAATGCTCTAAAAGGTGGTTAGCTAAGTAAGTGGTATCCAGCTACCCCACCTATTGCAGGTACAAGAGGGGGGAAATTCTTCTGGGGGAGAGCAAGAAAAATCGTGTTGCTAGACTTTGACCATTTTTTCAGAAAGCACCAAGAACACGAAAGTTTTTGCTGGAATTTGTTTCTCATCCAATCCCTTTACAGAGAAAAGGCTAACGATGATATATCGGCTAATATTCTGCAATTATTAGCAGCCAACTGCTAGATATTTACTTGCCATGCCGCCCTCTCTATTGAAGACAAGAATGCCTAATAATTTCTACTAGGAAAACTTGTTTGGTACATACAAGTTATTTCATAAATAGAGTTTATAAAAGCTCATCCGAATTAAATCAAATCACATAAACACATAAATCAATTGTTAAATTATATAGAATATAATGTAGTTTCACCGCTTAAATGTTAAAATCTTTAAATAGAGAGATTTTTGTATTTTCTAGAAATAACTTTATTATCATCTTAAAAATATAAAAGAACCTTTTTTATATTTTTTAAAATATAAAAGTATTACAGTAGCTGTCAGGAATTTAAATTCCTAATAAATAATAATATGAATATTTGGTTTTGAATTTATCTCGTCATAAGCATTCAATCTCATTAGCTGGATTTTTTAAAGTATGGTGAACGCACATACACAACGACAACTTTAATATTTCCTACTCTGAATTCTCATCTCGGAACATAAAATTTGAAAACTAGACTCCGGTGCATATTCTAAGCATGCTCAGTGCAAACAAATGCCTTCTTCAAAATGAAATGCGCATGAGAATGAGAAGAACAGGTAGAGCGGATGCAATCAAGATGACATCAATAATCCAGTAACTAATCCATGAGGACAGAAACTTGGATCCTAATAAATATGCCATGATTAATTAATTGTAATAGCATGTTAACAGAAAATACCATATCAATCTGTTCTGAGAACGTTTACCTTCTTAATTGACCTGTTGATGCAGAGGAAAACTTTTTCGGTCCGAGAAGCGACAGCAGAAATATCTCTAAATTATTATCTCTATGGCTTGATTGATCGAGGTATTATCCTTCCCCGTCGCTCGTTTGAGATTGAAGTACTTGAAAAAGAGCCACGATACATGTGATTAAATGAATGAATAGGCCAGGTAAATGCAAACAAAACCAGATATTGACAGAAAGATACTCGGCAAGAAAATTGTTGTTTTCTCTGCCAAACAAAGGCAAGTGGACGTTAGTGTCATTGCCGCTGTCAGAAACTTGGGATTCTCGAGTAGAGGATCCCGTGAAGACCAACAAAAGCCTACCTAGACAGGAATTCCCAGCAAAACCATGAATTTCTCACACATGCTAGAGGTTTTGTGCTCAATTTTTTTGTGGGTCCCGCTAGGAAAGATACCCTGATCAGCTAATGAGATGATCGAAGCCATTCATTTTTAACTTGCCCTATCAATACTCAATTTTTGAAATTTCACTGTAAAATCCCAGTTCTGACAATCAACAAAACGGTAAAAAAAGAAGAAGGGTCTCATGTCAGAAAGGCTTGCTGGACAATAAATGGGGGACGTGTGTATTTGCAAGAACTTAAATGTCACTTGTTATATGAGCTAATCATCTGGTGGACATAAATGGCCTAACATTTAATTCCTTAAGCTTTCAGCTAGACTATCAATTTTTAGAGCACTTAGGATTTTTCACCATGCATTTCAAAAATATTTTTTAAAAAATTATTTTATTTTTATTTTTTATTTTAAATTATTTTTTGTATTTTTAGATCATTTTCATATGCTAATATTAAAAAATATTTTTAAAAAAATATTATTTTAATATATTTTTAAATAAAAAATATTTTCAAAAACAATTATCCTATAATATCGTATAACAACCATATACCAGCTTGATTGTCAAGTTGACAAAAGGAGGTAAAATTTTGTAATTATTTCCATCATTATCTTTTGGCTTTAATCGATTTGCACAATCCCTTTAGGCAGACTTTCATGCATCATGAACATTAGAATAACATTTGTTCGAAGAAATTCTGATTTCTTCTGTTTCATGCATTTATAGAGAACTGCGTAATGCCAATTAATTATTTGAGGACCGTTATATGATCTGGGAAGCTGCAGCAAAGCCTTTTTAACTAAAGTTATCGATTTTATTTTGATTGGTGATTTGTTTTTTTAATTAAAATAAAATATTTTGATTTTTAAGTATTGTAATATGTTATTTTTGGGTTGTACTTTTTTATATATATATTCACAAAAAGTTAGTTTAAATTTAAAAATAAAATTATTTAGATTTATGCAATTTAATCTAAAAAAACACAATAAAATAATTATATATATATATATTCAAAAAACATAGTTTAAATTCAAAAATAAAAATATTTACAATTGTGCAATTTAATCTAAAAAAAATAATAAAATAATTTTTCTGAATAAAATTATGAATATGTATAATATTACGGGAATGTCATCATCAATCTCGCAATGTTATTATATTCTCTAATTGCTCTGAAATTTTAACATAATATATATAAATATATCAAAAGACTCCTCGTAAAATTTCATCTCAAACTAACAGTTAAATTAAGAGATATGATTGATATTGTAAATTTATTTATTATTTTTTAAAAATACTATTTGGCCGAAACAGAACAGGCGGAACAAAACCGGAACATTTCGACCTGTATTTGACCAAAAAATATGGAATAAACCAAAATTTAAACTGAGATGAAAACAATATTATTTTGTTTTGTTTTTTTAACTGATACAAAATATTTTAACTGAGATAAATAACAAGGAAGGGTTTGATTAAAAATATACTTGAGATTATTTTTAAAATAATTTTTATTTATAAATATATTAAAATAATTTTTTTATTTTTTTTAATTATTTTTTACATTACTACATCAAAATAATTTAAAAACATTAAAAATATTTTAAAAAAATAAAATAATGTCAAATATTGAATGACACAAGCAAAAATTGACTACTAGTCATGGTTGTCAAAATCGCGTGTTGACTCGTAAAATCGTCCAATTTTACGAGCCAACTCATCAAACCTTGTCAACTCGGGTAGAAAAATCAATTTTGGTCAAACTCGATTAAAATCGGTTAAAATCGTAAAATCGGACCGGATCGATCCGATTTTACGATCCTTTAAATACTAAAACTACTGCTTCAAAATTTTACATTTTAAAGCTTCCGTTTCAGATTAACACCACTCACTGAAGAGTGAATATATAAACTGAATTTCAAAGTGGGACAATGCTTTTGTCGATGTGGGACAAATTGCATTGTCCCACACTCCCACTCCCACATATTTAAATTGAAGTTCAATTTGCAACCATGTATTTGTCCGATGTGGGACAAATTGCCACTCCCACATCGGACAAATCACAAATCAATTTGTCCAGCGGAAATACAAATTGTATTTGTGTGTGTGTGTGTGTCTATATATATATATATATATAATAAAAAATTATGAAAAAATATATATTATAAATAAATAAAATTGTTGTGTTGATTTTATAAAAAATAAAAATTATATATATATATATATATATATTATGGAATCACTCTTGAAAATCAGTAATATTAACTTTAAAATTTATACTTAATTTTTTATTTATTTTTTACTTTAAATCAAAAAAAATTTGGATGTTTTTAAATCATTTTCATGTCCTGATGTCGAAATAATTTGTTGGAGTTGGAGCTAGTACTACTGTACTAGTAATATCAGTATTGGTACCAGTATTAGTACTGATGCAACCTATAATATTAATGAAATTAATGTTCTTAAAGTAAGGTTGTTTAAAATCTTTATATAGATGTTAAACTGACTTAATAAAAAAGTTAAAATAGGACAGTAGTACTAGCTCCAACAAATTATTTCGACATCAGGACATGAAAATGATTTAAAAACATCCAAAACTTTTTAATTTAAAGTAAAAAATAAAAAAAAAATTAATTATAAATTTTAAAGTTAATATTACTGATTTTCAAGAGTGATTCCATAATATATATATATATATATATATAATTTTTATTTTTTATAAAATCAACACAACAATTTTATTTATTTATAATATATATTTTTCATAATTTTTTATAATATATATATATATATACAAATACAATTTGTTCAGCGGAAATGCTTTCCGCTGGACAAATTGATTTGTGATTTGTCCAATGTGGGAGTGGCAATTTGTGCCACATCGGACAAATACATGGTTGCAAATTAAACTTCAGTTTAAATATGTGGGAGTGGGAGTGGGAGTGTGGGACAATGCAATTTGTCCCACATCGACAAAAGCATTGTCCCACTTTGAAATTCAGTTTATATATTCACTCTTCAGTGAGTGGTGTTAATCTGAAACGGAAGCTTTAAAATGTAAAATTTTGAAGCGGTAGTTTTAGTATTTAAAGGATCGTAAAATCGGACCGTTCCGGTCCGATTTTACGATTTTAATCGATTTTGATCGAGTTTGACCGAGTTTGACCACAATTAATTTTTCTACCTGAGTTAAAAAGGATTGATGAGTTTGCTCATAAAATCAGACGATTTTATGAGTCAACTCGCGATTTTGACAACAATGATAGGGACACAGAAAATTCTTGCACTTGTCCTAAATTACTGAATAGACCGGAGGGCTAGTAATGTGTACGGGACACTGACCGGAATGGGAGGCATAACGAGACACGGGATTTAGGCATTAGACAATAGACATAATGGGGTCCATGTTTAAAATGTTTTTTTTATTTTAATTAATTTTGAATTTTAATAATTTTTTATACTTATTTTTATATGTTTAGTTAGGTTAATTTTAACTTTTTTATTAAGTCAGTTTAACATCTATATAAAGATTTTAAACAACCTTACTTTAAGAACATTAATTTCATTAATATTATAGGTTGCATCACTTGTGGATCAGCACGGTAATTGTTGTTTTTTAAATATTTTTTAGTCATAAATATATTAAATTATTATTATTATTATTTAAAAATATTTTTAGAATAACCACAAAATTAAAAATATATTTTTTAAGAAAGCTATGGCTGTTATAAAATATGGCACTAACATGTTTAACCTCATTTTAAAAATATTTTTGAAAAATATTTTTTTATTTTTTATTATTATTTTTTGATGATTTTAAATTATTTTTTTATATTGATACCAAAATAATTTTAAAAAATATATTTTTTTTAATGTATATTTAAACAAAAAAAATCACAATAACAAACATCACTGACGTGTGAATTTTTTTTTTCTGGATTACGAACCCATCAACGGTGAAGGTTTACTTGGAAAATATTGTTGGTCAATTTTGGAGACTGGACCACATGCATGTGTTGTGTGTGTGTGTGATAGAACAGAATAGCCAAACAAATGTGACTTTCAACTTCACTGCGCAGTTTTCACAGTAACGAACATGGCATCATTTAGAAATTGAAAAAATCAGCCAGTCAAATAAACCATAAGCCATCAGTGCTGGTAGACTACGCCTAGAAGGACTCAACATGCGCTAAATATGCTTGTATTTATCATGCTATACAAATACAAGGTAAACATATGTGAGATTGGAATATATCATGCGTATTTGATTGAATCTGTAGTCTAATTAACATTGAAAGTTCTCGATCATGAAATTAATCAAAGCAGCCAAACATATAAGGAAAAGAAATAAAGCTCAGTTTCTGAAATCCATAAACAAAGACAAATAATTAAATATTTAATTGAAGACTGAGAGGAAGCCGAACCAGGATATGCGTAAAGATCGATGATGATCAGTTGCTTCGATGGAGCTCTGAGTTCATCGATGATTCCTTTGATATATAATGGCTGCTTGCGAATCGAGAGAGAGAGATTTTGTTAGAGAGAGACTGACAGGAATTAAGTGACAAAAGGAAGATTTATATAATAGGAGAGATGATTCCGTCAGGGTGTGTTTTTCTTTTTAGCTTTGGCGGGCACCAGAGAGAGAGAGTGAGTGGCTTTGTCCACTGGTTTGGAGGGCACCAGAGAGAGAGTGAGTGGCTTTGTCCACTGGTTTGGAGGGAATCTGTTTGATTTATTTTTTTTCTGTTTTAAATTTATGTGCCACTAATTTAAAAAAAAATTTCTCTTAAAAGTACTTTTAGTCTCCTGCTTTTTCATTCCTCTCTCGTACCATATTAAGATTTTTTTTGTTTTAATAATAATGTTTTAAAATTTAATTTTGATATTGGTATATCAAAACAATTTAAAAATACCAAACAATTAAATTAAAAGAATTATTTATTTTAAAAAAGCAAAAAAAAAAAAAAACACTTAATAAAAATCATTCCTTGCATGCCCCATGTTTCTTTTCTTTCTATCCTTCTTGAATTTGTGCCTTTCTTATTGGTAAATTGCATTCACATGGTAGAGTATTCTAGATAAGTGCCAAAATACACCCTAAAATTTCTTCAATGTAAAAGAAAGAATGCTAAGATGACTTAAGTATATTTTTAAAAAATATAAATATAAGTTGAGTTATTAGCTCTATTAAATTTAATAAACTGATTTAATTTAAATAGTACTAATAAAACATAAAATAATAATAAATAAACATACCAAGAAAATTGACAAGGTAAAAAATTATGACATTTATTGAAAGCAAACTTGATAAAACTACGAAGTTCGATTATCAAACAGCTCAATATTAAACAACATAACTGGAAAAAAAAACAAATAAACTAAGTCAACTTAGATTAACCGCTAACTAGTAAGCCTAGACACGAGATTAGAATAAATCTATAAAAAGAAAAGTGAGAAAAATGAAGATCAATTCCTAATAAATCAAATATTGAAAAAATTGTTTTTTTAAAAAATCTAAAAAAAAAAATCAAAATCAACCTAGGTGTTATCAGAACTCTTGACCCTAGTCATGATCTTGGAACCAACTCCATAGAAGACAAATCCTAAAAAAGATGCATTAAAATTCTAAAACAGTAAAATGATAAGAGTTTGGATGTAAAAAATAAATAAAAAAAGATTCAAAACAAAAAAAAAAGCAATAAAAACAATAGGGACTAAATTTCATATAAAATAATTTGAAATCAAATCTTGAGAGATGAGATTAAAAATAAAATTCACTTAAAAAAGAAACAACCATGAAAATAAAGATGACCATATTTAATATAAAAAATAAAATAAAATAAAATGACGAGGGATGAAATAAAAGAAAAAATCAATCAAAAAAAGATAAACAAAACAAAACAAGTAGCATTAAAAAAACCAAATTGGATAAAAAAACAAATGAAATGACACTTTTATATTTTGACAAGGAGAAAAGGAGAAAAATAAGAAGAAAACATTCACTAGAGCTCAACCATTTCTCCATATCCACAACAACAAAAAATCACTATGAAACACTTTGAACATTGCCCTAGAAATGAAACACATGGAAGTAGGACAACATCACAATGCAAGTGTTACACGTGCTAACAACTTTTTTCTTTAAAAAATAATATTAATGTTTGTTGAAAGACCAAATCACCCTAAATCAACTTGTTAAGAACTAAAAGATATTTTAAAAATACAAAAAACTTTTATGGATGAAAACTTGACAATGTTTTCTTTAAAATGTGATATGGTCTATACACTATGTTTTTAAAAATTTAAAGAACCAAATTGACCATGTTAGCCTTTTAACAAATTTCACTTGTAAAGGTAGTATAATTTTTACAGTGTGCATATAAAAGATAAAAATATCAAATTGTTTCAGATTAACTTTCTAAAAAAATTATTTGAAGGAGTAATATAGTTTTTATATTGTGAATCTAAAATATAAAAAGATTGAATTGTCTCCGATTAATCTTATTATGACTATGGCTCCTATGGAAAAGACCATATTATATCCAATAGCAAGTTCATGGATTTTTTTTATTGGAAGGGTAAAATTATATTTATACTTTTATGGTGAGTAGTGACATGTGTTCAAATATGCAATGAGATCTTGCATGATTTAAAAAAGAATTATACTTTAAGATTTTATGTGGTATAACTTTTGAGTTATAGTTTTTTATTTTAATTTATAATCAAGAGTTTATTTTCATAAATAATCTATAAAAAAGTAAAATAATTTTATATTAAAAATATAATAAAATTTAAAATTAATCAAAAGTTAAAATTTACAACTTGAACTTACAGATTATGTTATACTTGATCTCTTATTCAAAAAGTCATTTTAAATAGTGGTTACCAAATAATTATAACTTAAAGTCATTTTAAATTAATTTTTACTTGGAAAAAAATTTATTAATTAAAGTTAAAAATAATTTTTCATAAATCATGCTAACCAGACTCTCAATTTTGTAATAAAATCTTATTTAATTTACAAGTTATTTTTACCAATAATGTTTATGACTTTTCAATGAGTTAAAAGTGAGAAAAGAAATCAATTTACAAAATTTATACCAAACAGAACCTAGAAATTAGTTTTCTTAAATAACTTATAAAATGAATAAGTAGAATGAATTTGAAGTCGTGCATTGTATATAACTAACTCAAGATAACATTTTCAAATGAGACATGTAGTTAGAAATTCATAATTTAAGTTAAATTCTGTAATTTTATTAAATCAAGATCTTAATTCAATTTTATAACAATTAATATTTTTTAAAAGTTGTTTCTAACACATCATATTCATGTCTTATTTGTAAATCAAAATAAACAAGACTTACATTTTGTTTGATATTGTATTTTAAAAAAATAGATTTTTATTTTATTTTAAATTAATTTTAAATATTTTTAGATTATTTTTATATATTAATATAAAAAAAAATTATATTTTTTAATATATTTTTAAATAAAAATATTTCAAAAAACAAATTAAATAACGTTACCATTAATCTTGCCTTTTCGGTCAACAAACTTCACTCATTCATGAGTACACCTCAGAAGCACATTGAGAGAAGCTATCATGAGAGAACACAGATATTTTCCCAAGTAAAGTACTAGTGTATATTTGTGATTGTGGTTGATGTTATTTTTAAAAATATTTTTTATTTAAAAATATATTAAAATAATTAACATCAACACATTAAGAAAATCTAAAAATACTATTTTTAAATTATTATTTTTAAATATTTTTGAAATAGTGTCAAACATCTCTTTAGTGAGCCAGCTAGGAACCAAAGTGATGGACAGCCAGACGACCATTGGTGGAAGCTGAATAATATTATGCCACCGTAAACATATCACTGAGCCTTTCTGGCTACAGTCCTTGGCATTTCTTTTTCTAAATCGCCGGTGCTTTGTGGTGGTGAAGAAATAAGTGCCGCACTTTCATCCTCTACTATAGTTTTCCATGCAAGAACTGATCGACAAGTGGATTTTCACTCTGTTCAAGATCATGCTCACAACTTCAAGTGCTACAACTATATACACAAAGGAGCACATAGCGTATGTTTTAGTATAGGCTTTGGCTGCCAACATTTTCTACTTCTGCTGTGACAAACCTATATAAAAAAATATTATTTTAATATATTTTTAAATAAAAAAACAATCTCAAACAGTCACAATATATTGGATATATTGGGTGCAGTTGGTTTGGAAGAACACTAATGTTTTTATCATTTATTGTTGAGATTGTTTATAAAAGTATTTTTTTTTTGTTAAAAATAAATTTAAATAATATTTTTTATATGTTTTAAAAATCAATTTTAACATCAAAATGATGCAAAAACAAAAAATAATAATTTAAAACAAAAAAATCCGTTTTTTTTTTTAATTTTCCAAACTAGCTACAGCAAGCCTAGCTAGATAAAACATTGTTTTACTGTTTAATTTATTTTGACTCGCATTAGTTCATTCAACGTACATGGGGCATCAGCAACAGCAAGCCTAGCTAGCTACGCAACCTTTTCTCCACCACCACACTAGCTAGCTACTTCGTGAAAAGATTTAGAATAAAATAAATGAAAAAATATCGAGTTAGTGGAATGATAAACTAATATGCTGTGGGAGAAAAGGTCGTTTCATATTATTCCCCTGATTTGTCAAACACGATCACATTGCGAGAAGCTATCATGGGAGAACACAGATATTTTCCCCAGTAAAGTGTTAGTGAGCTAGCTAGGAAACAAAGTGATGGACAACCAGCGACCATCTGTGGAAGCCGAATAATATTATTTTTTATTTTAAATTTAATTTTTTAATGATTTTAAATCATTTTCATGTGCTAATATTAAAAATAATTTTTTAAAAATAAAAAATATTTTTAAAAATAAACACGATCACAAATGGTCACTAAATAAATGCCACACTTTCATCCTTTAATATAGTTTTCCATGCAAGAACATATCGAGAAGTGGATTTTCACTTTGTTCAAGATCAAGCTCACAACTTCTTTGTGTATGCATATAGCCTATGTTTAAGTGTAGGCTTTGGCTAAAGACATCTTCTACTTCTGCTGTGACAAACCTAGCTATACCACAGTGTAAAGATCATGCAATTAAGAGCAAGAAAATGATGATTTTTAAGTGATTTTAGAGTATTTTCATGTTTTATATTAAAAATAAATTTTGAAAAATAAAAAAATATCTGATCGTGAGGCCAGCATGATCTCAACTTTATGCCTTTGCATCTCATCCTTTATCTTGCTGTCAGTCCTGAGCTCACCGATCACATCTTAATGCATCTACTTTTCTTCGTGCCTGTTCTTCTTTTCAATTTCTGAAATATATGCCTTTTGGCAGAAAGCATGTCTGCTCACCGAGTCAAAAAGTTTTACCTGTAACGACTGTATTTCATACAAATTATTAAAAATATATAAATAATTAAATAATTAAGTGGAAGTATACTGTATCCATATCTTAAAATTATTTTCTAGAGTTGCATGGATTAAGTATGACGTGTAATACGAGGATAATAACCATATATATAGATATATATAGGTAACAAGATATCCTTTGATATTCATGATTTTTGTTATTTTTATTTTTTAGTATTTTTATTTTAGTCCACCACTAAAATAAAAAATAATTATTTAATCTCTAAACATTAAAGTTTCACATCTTATTAGATATACCAAAAACTTAATTATCTAAATATAATTAACTGATTATTTTTAATTATATTTCATTTTATTTATGATATTAAAACACATAATTATTCTCATTATGATCCAACATCAGCTTCCAGTGAATGTTGACTTCGATTCAGCACTGATCTTTAAGCAAACCTTGAGGAACTGAGCTCAATACTGTTAAATGGAGGGAAGTGGAGTTGGGTCAGCACACATTTCTTACCATTATATATATCTCTAGACCACAGATCCTCAAAGAAATGTAATATTTCTCTAGTTCAAATTAGGAATAGTTTGCAGGAAAATAAAAATATTTTAATTGAGGGCTATTTCTTTTCTCATTAAATAAGAGATCTAAACTTTAAATCTGAAATTGAAGAAAAATCATATGAAAAAAAAGACTTATAATAAGTTTGTTTTCAGTTTGAGTGGGGACGAGAGAACACTCGACAGATGCACGGTATGTGAGAAGCCTAAGAGCCTAAACTGGGTCCCGACGGGGAACATGATGCGAAGCGAAGAGATACATTTCATGCACGTAGTGACCCTCTTGCTTTACCGTACAAAAGGGGACGCATGCAATTGATGATGACAATATAATCATTTGCATTATGATGTATTCATTCATTTATTTATTTTTGTCTTTGAGCATCTTAATCTATGTAAGCCCACGTAACACGGAAGAGGTATATCGTAATTTGATATATATATATATATATATATATATATATATATATATATATATCAAAGTCGTCAGGCGCGTTTTACAAACGCCATTCAGCAGCGCGTGCTGCGTTGTTGGACAGTGGAAACTATTCATCTGCCATGTCACCTGGTGGCCGCCGTGTCCTCTGTCTTCTTATATAGCGCATGTCGGTGAATCGCCGATGAATGATTTTTAGTTTTTTCTTCCTTTTCTCTCTCCTGCCACCAGAAATTACATGTAAGTCCTTCATGTTTGTGATTGTTTTATTTTAGTCCTTACTCTTTTGATTTTGGTTTTATTCCTATTTTCTTCAATGGAAAGTTTTTTTTTTCCAATTATGTCCTTCAATTGAATCTGGTTATATATATGTTGGTTTTTAGTTCATTCCTTATTTTTTTGATTTTTGGTTTTTTTGATTTTTTCAGTATACAAGTTTTAATTTGTTTTAATTTTGTCATTCAATTGAAATCGGTCATATATGCTACTTTTCATTTCGGTACTTATTCTTTTAATTTTTTTAACAAAATTACACTGCAATTTTTTTTACAAATGCCTTTATTTGTTTCGGTCCCAAGATTTTTATTTGTTTTAATTTTGTCCTTTTATTGGAATTAATTATATATTTTATTTTTCATTTCTGTCCTTATTCTTTGAATTTTTTTATTTGGTATTAATTCCTTTTGTTTTTTCGGTCTTTCTTTGACAATGTTTATTTTTTACCCGTATTTATGCACCTATGCTTTTAGTTTTGTCGTTTTATTTTTTGTTGGTGTTTTGTTTTTATTTGGTTCAATCATGAAATTTTAATTTATATTAGTGATCATTTTAAAATTAATATTTCTCCTTTTTAATTATATCATGGTTCAGTCATGATAATGATGATAACGTAGGGATGAATTTTCGATGATGTTTTTTTGTAGATAGAAAATTAACTATTTATTTTTGTTATTTGATCATTGAAGGTGTTTTCACAATTTATATTTTGTTTGTTGTGTTTAATTTAAATTGAATTATAAAATAAACTAATTCTAATACAGTGAATTCGATAATTCAGGTGTCCGAATCTTTTTGTTTTTTTAATGATGATGATGATAATTTTATGCTGGTGATTTTGCTGAAATCTACTAAATAGATAAATTTATATCGATTATTAATATTTTTTATATTGAAAAAAATATAGTTCCGGCCATGACGAGGGGCTTTAGTGTCTAGTGCGCGCGCTATATATATACACACACGTATAATTGAGATTCCTCAACCGGCCAGTTTGACACGTTGATGATTCTGCAAAAAATTTGCAGACAGCAAAATAGCGGTTCAAGCAGTAGATGGTCTCAGAAACCATGCTCATAGCCCATCATTTCATGATAAGATTGAACTTAGATTTATCAGAAAATAAAAATAAAACCACACCTCAAGATAAAGAAAATGAAGAGAAGACTTTCGTTTTGGATTCGGCTGACTGGATTCTCACTAGAACATGCATGACCTAGCAGCACTCACCTTAGCCATTGTGAATCAGCAACTCCATTTCTCCTTCTAGCCACACCAGGTCACTAAACGACACCGTTGTAGTGCCGTGTGCTCTAGCTACTATCCAAAAAAAAACAGCTACCTCTATGTACAGCCAACCACATATTTTTCCTCCTCAGTATATGTATAGATGCAGATGCCGCCACAAATTGATTTTACAGTCCTTTGATATTCCGAGCACATGCTGCTAAGTGGTTTCATGAGAAATAAATTCCTGTAAAATATATTTTTATATATTTAATAGTGTTATAGAAAATAAATTGAAGAATATATTTTTATTATTTGGCTTTGTCATAAAAAATAAGATCAAAAATAACTTATTAGTTTTTTTTCAAGTTTATTAAAAGAATAAGAACTAAATTTAACATGTAAAAATATCAAGAGGATGAAATTGAAAAAAAAATCTAATTTCATATATTATTTTGAATAAAAAAATAATAGATATTTAATCTGATAGATAAAAAAAATGAAAAAATGATTAAATTAAAGATGAAAACAAATACAATTTCATAACTTATTTCAAATAAAATAAATACCAATCAAAAGAATAGGGACCAAATATGTACATAAAAAAATTTAATTAAGAGAACAATTATAGCAAATAACAATAAAAAAATAAAAATCAAATATAATAGATAAAAAATCTCAATCAAGTAAAGGATAAGGGAAAAACAAATAACTATATAAAAAAATTTAGAACCAAAATTACTATAAAAATCAAACTCTATGAAATGAAATTAAAAAAAAATCAAAATAACATATATAGCAATCAAACAGTAGATAACTAAATTTGATATAATAAAAAAATAAAAATATTTTTCATCCAAAATAAAAAAGAAAATACTTTCCATTAATCAATCTTTATAATAATATAAAAAAGTTTAAAAAATTATTCTCAAAAAACTACTTTTAACAAACATGACCTACTTGTATTCATTTAAACAAAGTTAATATATTATTTTAATTATTTATTAACGCAATCGATCCACGGCTTACATGATTAACGCGTGGCTAGGCATGATCGAGGTTGCCCATTTTAGCCTTAACGCTGCTGTTGTTTTCAGCAATGTGACAGGCAACATATTAAAAAAAAAGGATGATGGACGATAAATTATCCACCCCTTTGTAAAGTGAAAAAAAAAGGGGGTCAGCTCGTGTGTCTATCTTTGACTCACGCTCCTAAACTTTTTTGTATAGGCCATGGCCTTTTATAGCGTGTCCCTTTTGTAATTCAACCTAATTTCATCATTTAATGATGAGTTTAATAAATAACATTATATGTTTTAATATTTTTTTATTGATAAAGAAATATTTTTAGATAAGATTAAAATATATTAACATATGAGCTAAACTCATATATTTTTAGGATCAAATACACATTGAATCCAAGTTCATTTGAGTTTAGTAAGATGTTACACCTCGATATTCTTTGGGTTCAACTATGTAATAAAACCAAATATATATAGGTATGACAAAACACTAAATCCTATTACTTTGGGTTCAATTGTATGTTGAATTTAAATGCATATAAGTCTAGCAAAATCCGAGACCAAACTAACTTGATTTTAGCTATACATTGAATTTAAATATATATGGCTATAGAGAGATGTTATACCTAACTATCATGGATTCAACTGCGCATTAAAATCAAGTGCTTATGGGCTTGGCAAGATACCAAACTCACCATTCTTGAGTTTGGAATCTTTCTAAACTCAATATATATTGACCTGATAATCTTTCAGATTCTATAATGAGTTACGTGAATTTAATTATTTATTTTCATGTTTTTTAAAATAAAATATTAAAAATAAAAAATGGTTATCTCCTTGTGTCTTTAGGTGCATAAAAGTTTTCAAAAAATATACTATATTTCCACCAATATTAATTATGTGTAAGGAATATATATCCCTCATTAATGTTATATAAGAGATATTTATCTCTTCAAAAAGCCTACCATATATGAATCATAAGATTTTGTGCACAATATTGAAAAAGAGAAACATGCCCTATGATCTAAATAATTAATCAGCCTATAGACATACATTATAAGTTGATTTTCACATGAGAAAAAAAACAAGAAGAAAGAAAGCATGTGACTTCTTCTTCTCTGGCACCATGTTATAAAGCACTTGACTTTTTATTGGTAGCGTAGGCTCCTATTAACAAGTTGTTTAGAACCTTTTGAATTGAGTTAAATTCAAAAGTTTAAATTAAATTATATGTTTGGAACATTTTAAGTGTCAAGAATTAAATTCCAGATGAAATTTAATCTTTAAAATATTGATTTACAATACTAAAAAAAAAGAAATTTAATGTTAAAACTAGCTTTTAAAACTTCCATCTCTTTTTTTAAGAGACATGTGCCTGTTTGGCAGTATATTTGAAATTGATTTTTCATTTAGAAATATATTAAAATAATATATATATTTTTTAAAATAATTATTTTTAATATCAGCACATGAAAATGATCTAAAAACATAAAAAAAATTAATTTAAAATAAAAAATAAAAAATTCAATTTTTTTCAAAAATACTTTTGAAACACAATGCTAAACAAGACCTATGAGAAATAAGATGAGGATGATAGGGTTAGTATAGAAAACAAAATGAATCGAGTTCCTTATCTTTCAAACATATGAAATCAACTTACTTATTAAGTGAATAGTGAATTCAAATTAATTACAATAGACAATTACTTATAATAAATGCATGACTCCTATTTTCATTTAAAGTCTCCTTTTTATTTTTGGTGTTTTAAATTATTATTTTCCCATCTTCTTCTCTCTTATCATCACCAATTAGCAAAAGCAGCTCACATTTATAAATTAATGGTCTAACACAACATAAATCCATTAAATTGTGAGAAACATAATCTGTCAAAACTCAAAATCACTGAATTTATAAGAGCATAATCTGTGAAAATGAAAGTTGGAAAATACTATATATCAACACCGTCCACTAAATCCCCGTTCCATCTAGCCATAATAATCCGAGAATCAGAGATGTGCCCAAGAGAGGCTCAAATTCTTCAAATTCAAGCGGAGGATACATTAGCCATGCCATTGCCTGTCCTTAAATCTAGAACACAACCGTTTTAGTCACTATCCTCAAAATGTACATTTAAGCTTCTTGATGAAGCAACTGCAGACAAGTAGCAATATGAGCATAGAGAATAATCTTAACTATGCTACAATAAATCCTGGAGGGCTATGTGTAGGAAACAATCAGGTACCATCATACAACACATAACTTCAGGATAGGCTCCCCATCAACCTTGCATGGCAAGACTGAAATAAATAAATAGATAAGAAAAAATAAACATTTAAGGGGGCATTGATTTAATTGCAACTCATGTGTGACTTGATAACATACCATGAACAGACTAGTTTGCTTCAGCATAAAGCGCTAGAGCAGAAGATGGATTGTGATCTGGTACAATCACAACAGCAGAAAATAAGTAGAGGAGAAATTAGGGGTCAAACAGATATATCAAAGTAAAATTCAAAGATTATAGACACACACCTTCTGATTCCACCTGCAACCAATCCCGTGTGCATATCAGAGCCTGCCGAGTGTCTGGATTCAGGGAACAACGATAACTATCAAGCACCCTGCCTCCAACACCGAAAGCCAATTCTGGCGCAATAGTTGACATGGGAGTCCCCAGAATGTCTCGTGCCATCATAGACAAGATAGGGTACCTAGGTGTGTGGACTTTCCACCAGTTTAATATGTTGAAATCGCAATTGCGAGGAAAGACCGGTTCTTCCAAGTATTTGTTCAAATCAGATATTGCACTCTGACCTTGAGAAGATTCATGGAGGAACTTGTCAAAACCCTTTAATCTATCCCTACTATCAGTACTGGTACTAGGTAAACTGCTGCCAGGTAAAGATGAACCTTGATCAACCAATGTTGAGCAGATGGAGTATGCATTAAAAAGCTCCTTAATGCCATCAGAAACTTCCTTGATTCTGTCTAGGGCAGTACTACCATAGATCTGGGAATAATAATACTCCACCAATTTCATCTTGAATCGAGGATCTAAGATGGCTGCTACTGCCAAAGCCAAACTGCACTTGCTCCAATATCTATCAAACTTGGCTTTCATCTTCAATGCCATGGAACTAAGAAAATCATCAGGGTTCTTACACCATTCAATTAGCTGGATGTGAATATCACAAATTTCAGGAAAATATATGTTTGCTGTTGGACATTTATCCCCAGAAAAGATATTGGTAATTTCAACAAAAAGTTTCAAATAACCAGTGATGGAACTGGCCCATTCCCACTCTGTATCCGTTAAAGCTGAGGTATAGGCTGGATCATGCTCTTGCAAGAAACAAAATGCACTTTTGTATCCTATGACTGTTTCGAGCATGAAGTATGTTGAGTTCCACCGAGTTGGCGAATCAAGAACCAAGTTCTTCTGACAACTGATTCCAATTTGCTGGGCAATGTCAGTGAACTTTCCTTGTATTACCTGTGAACTTTTAACATATCGAACACTTCCTCGGACCTTTTCAGTCACCTCTCGGAGTGTTTCCATGGCATCTTGAACAATCAAATTAAGAACATGTGCCACAGAGCGAACATCAAATAATTGCCCATTACTCGATAGAGGCCTGTTTTGCGAGATCCGATCCTTAATTCTGAGCACAATATCATCATCAGCATAACAGTCATCAAATGTCATGGCAAATAAATTGCATTCAACATCCCATTCCATGAGACAATTTATAATCACTTCTGAAAGCATATCTTCAGTATGAGAAGAATCCAAAGTCACAAAATTTAGAATTTTCTGTTGTAATTTCCAATCCCCATCGATATAGTGCGCTATCAAACACAAGTATTCAGTATTTTCCGGAGAAGACCACATTTCAACAGCAAGGTTAATTCTTCCATGCAATCTATTTATCATCTCATACACTTTCTGTTTCTCTTTCATATAAATCTCAATACAAGAGACTTCAATGGAGCTATTTGGCACAATCTCAAACAAAGGCTGAAGATTCTTCACAAATATTTTGAATCCAACATGCTCAACCATGGTTAATGGGTAACCATGCAATATAATCATTCGGGCAAGATCCAGACGACTCCGTTCTTGATCAAACCTACAACTTCCAAGGCTAATAATTTCATCTTTTCTCTGTTCATGATCGAACTTTATAATTGTGGGCTTAATATATTCATCTTTTCTTTGTGCTTCATCATAGTTGGCATTGACATTTGCAATGCTGAGGGAAGTATCCTTCTTCTTTTTCTTTGCTGAAAGCAGTTGTGACACATCATAATTAGATCTTTTAAGACATCTCATTAAGTGATTTCTCAGATGCGTAGTCCCACTATTACTTGATCCACTGAGTTTCTTGTCACAATGCACACAAACAGCATAGCATACATCTGCCTTCCTAATCCTCTGGAAGTGATTCCATACAATAGACGTCAACCTCTTTGGTTTCTTAATAGCTGATTCATTTGATACTTCCATTGCATGGGTTTAAGAGCCAGAGTCTGCATTTGACAGGAATCAAGAACAATTGTGACAGATGAACCACATGATTTAATTTTCCATAATTTTACCTTTGATAAAATTTCAACACTGATGAAATCTATAAAGAAACAGCACTAGATTAGACCGATGTCCAAGTGACGGGTCAACTCCAAAAACAAAGATTACATTCCTAAGACCTAAAGCCAAAACATAGCATGGCTCAATAGAGAGGCTAAACTCAGGAAAAAAAGAAAATGCTTTGCAATTACTTTCATATTCTTTTTTTCCTGACAACAACACCTTTAGTATGAGCATCACAATCTACACATAAGGGTCTCACTTAAACCAAAACATTGCAGACAACCATGCATCCAAAAAGACCAACCCAATCCACAAGAAGCAACCCTCTTAACAGAAACGGATAGGAAACACTACACAAATGATCTTCCAATTTCATCATTAGTAAGCAGCAGCCAAAACACTCAGCGATCAGCTCTTTCAACTTTCACTATTGTTGTACGGTAAAGAAAAAAGAGAACATGCACTTTCAAACGCATTACCAAAATCAAGGCTGTCAGTAGTGTCATCATCTACCAAAGAAATAATAATAACATGAACAATTGTCACAGCAAACAAAAAAAAAAATCATTTCAAAACTTCAGTATTCTTAAATCACTCAAGAAAATCAAAGTTCCAGCTCCAACCACCATGAATAAAAATATCCAGCCAATCCACCAAAAATCAAATGAATTGATCATCTTAAAACCCTGAATTCTCATAGACTCAAAACTCGACATTTCAGATTCAATCCTCCTTATAGACCATAACTCAACAGATACAATAAATTCAAAACCAATCCATCCTCTCAAAGTCCACAGTTGTCAAACAAAATTAACAAAAGAAGCAATAATTTCAGTTCCAATCACCACTTTAAATATTAAGCGTCCACACACCAAGAAACGCGCTAAAACATAGATGCTCAAATTCCCCATTTTCCAAGAACAAAGAAAAAAGAAAAACAAACTTTTGAACTTTACTTTTCTCTTTAACATGAATGCAAGATCAAATTTTTCAGTCATTACAACCATCAACTGAACAGTAACAGAAAAAAACAGTAAATGGGCCACCTCAAAATACAGGAAATAAGCACTAAATCACATTTTGAAAAGAAAGGAAGGAAGCAGAAATATAGAAAAAAGACTTGCATGTACAAGAACCTTATAAAAAAAAGGTGAAAATGGATCATGAGCGAGAGAGGTTCTTACATGGATTCTTGGATAAGCTTCGCCTTTTGAACTCCGTAGAGCCCGATCAGAGGATCCGGGAAGGTAGAGGGTTTGGACGGAAGAAAAGATAAGATAAAAGAGGATCCGATTTGGGGTTTGTTGAAATTGGAGAGAAAACGGGTAAGGATCCGGTAAGATATGTGGTCATCTTGGAAATGGGTTGTGGGCCACAATACCAGAGCTGGAAATATATTTTTTTGTTTGTTAAAGCGGAGTGTGTATAAAAAAGAGAGGTATGTTTGGATCATAATAAATAAATAAATAAATAGAAGGGACCATATTGAAATTGAATTGGAAGCAAAACCCATGCTTGGGTCCGGTTGCTCATTTGTGGTGCGTTGGGTTCCGACGAAATGGGGTGCTTGGGTCCGGTTGCTCATTTGTGGTGCGTTGGGTTCCGACGAAATGGGGTGCTGTATTTTTGTATTGGATCTAACCAAGTCTCTATTTGACTACGGTCTATATATATATATATATATATATATTCCTTTTTTTTAAGAGGCTATCCATTATTACAAATTAGTATTTGGAATTCTTTTGTAATAAATTATCCGCATCCATGTTAAAAAAGATATTTATTTTAAAATTAAATTAATTATATTGGCTTCAAACATTTTGTTTATTTTTTATTTTCATTTTATATTGTTTTGAAAGTAACAAGGGTTAACTCTTTTTTTTTTCGGTCTTTGTTGAATGTATTTTTGTTAAAGGAATTTTATTTTTTTAATTAAATTAAATTAAATTAATTACTTAAGTGCAAGCATCGAATGCTTGATTCATGGTGTTTTGTTTTGTTTACTTTCTCAATCATTGCTTTTACAGGCAAACTCTTTTATTTTTCTTACTCTTTTTAAAGCGTTCCTGTAACATGATCATCCTTTTTACATTGACAAAAAATTAACTCGGCCGGGAGAGTACCTCGAGCTATTTATCTAGTGCCCAATTAATGTTTATTTAGTTATCATTATCATAATGTTGACAATAGTTTTCACTATGAGATCGTTAAGTCATGTTTAGGAATATAATAAAGATTTTTTTTATTTATTATTTTAAAATATATATAAAATAAAAAATCATATATCAACACATTATAACAGTAAAAAAACACAGAGAAACAAATATTTTGAAGTTAAGGAAAAAATTTCAAAAATATAATTGAACTATAATACCATAGTAAAGATTCATATAAGTTCCTTAGGTTATATCCTTAAAATTTGATTTTTATTCTCTTGAATGCATTTTTTTAGTTAGTATAATTAATAAAATTAAAGATTTTTTTTTCTAATTTTGTCCCTTACACATATTTTCATCTTTCAAATTTGTTTTTCATTCTCTTAATTACTATTTTTGTTTTATTTAAGGTGATTTTTGAATTTGTTTTTTTTACAAGTTAATCCTTTTTTAGTTTTTTCCCTATCAAATATAATATTTTCTTATTATTGCTAGTTGTTTACCTTGCAAGATTTTAATTGAGGTCGATTTTAAAATTTTATGGCTTGTGAGTATAAAAGATTAACTTGGGTTTATAAAGCTCACCTAGACTTCTTTTTTTCTTCTCTTTTTTAACCTTTTTTTAGATTCATTTCATCCTATAATATTTTGTTATTTATCTAATTTATATTATATGAGATTATAATCATTTTAAAAATAACAAGGGTTTCTTTACAGCCACTTGAGATCCTTTTCATATAAATAGGTAGTGGGAGATCATCAAACAATGGGATTAGGATTTGTTGGCACTAATAACAAAATTAATGAATGTTTCTTTAGGTTCTTGACTTTCTTCCATCCTTTCTTGCATGAATTCTCCACAATCTTGACTCCTTTCTTGAACAAAACCTTGAGCTCCTTGACTCTCTCCTTCACCTGTATAGAGATAGAGAAAGGGAGAGAAGGAGAAAATAAGTAATACAAGAGAAGGAATAACCTTTTAGTAGAGAATCTAAAGATATATATAGATGAAGAAGTGTGAAGGGCAAGATAAGATTTTTTTTTAACATTGTCTTCCTGTTACAGATAGTAGCTTCGTTGGCCTAGCAAAACCCTAAAGAAAGAAGTTGCAATTTAGACTTAAAGAAAACAGTGAGGTAAAAAATGTTTTCTCTCTCACTTGAATGTTATAGATGCAAGGTTACTAGAGTTTGGGTACAACATAATAATCTTAACAGAAAATCTTATCAACATTTGAAATGCAACATAAGACATGGGGTAGATCAGATCAGTTGGTCTTCCTAATCTTCCTCCATATTTTCCTTTTGTTGATAGCTACAGTTGCTTGATTTGCTAAGCAGTTCCATATTTTCCTCTACAGGCCCCCTCAATCTGAAGGGAAAAGCTTGGACATTCAGATTGGCCAAAGTATTTTGAAACTTGCATGGAGACTAGTTTTGTTAGTGAATCAGCAAGTTGATATTTAATAGAAATGAATTGAACCGTAAGTTGCTTTCTTTGAACTTGGTCACGAACATAATGAAAATCAATTTCGATGTGTTTAGTACGGGCATGAAACATAGGATTAACAGTCAAGTATGTGGCTATAATATTATCACACAATAACACTAGGGGTTGGAATTTTTAAGCCAATTTCAAATAAAATTGATTGCAACCATTGGAGTTCTGAGGCACTGTCTGTAAGAGACTTATATTCAGCTTCTATGCTACTACGAGCAACTGTAAATTGTTGCTTATAGTGCTATGAGATAAGATTGTTGCCCATTAAAACACAATAAACACTTATTGATTGTCGATCATCACGATCGCCTGCCCAATCAGAATTTGAAAAAGCTTGAATTGAAGAGTCAAGAGACCTCTTAAGAAATAGTCCCGTTGATATGGTATGTTTAAGATAACATGGTATCCTTTTTACTGTTTGGTAATGTGGCTCCAATGAGTTATGCATGAACTTGCTTACTTTGAAAATTAAGAACGAAAGATCAGGTCTAGTAAATGCCAAATATTGCAGGCTACCAATAACCTATCTATAGAGAGAAGGATCTGAAAACTTAGCTCCTTTGATTATAGAAAGGTTACTGGTAGTTGACATATGACTTGTACATGGTTTTGCTTCTGCCATGTGAGTGTGGTTTAGGAGTTCAATGACATACTTTCTTTGAGTGAGATACATACCATCAGTTGAGCACAAGACCTCTACCCCTAAAAAGTAGATAAGATCACCAAGCTCTTTAATAACAAAATCTGAATGTAAGTCTTGAAGTACATGATGGATGACAGTACTAGAATTGCTTGTGATGATAATATCATCAACATAAATAAGAATCATAACCAGAACATCATTCTTGTGCCAAATAAACAAAGGGTCTACATTGCTAGCACGAAATCCAATTGCCAAATGTTTATCTGTTAGACTAGAGAACCAAGCTCTTGGAGCTTGTTTCAAGTCGTAGATTGACTTATGTAGTCTGCAAAGATGATTAGGATATTAAAGATGGATATAGCCTTGATGTTAGGCGATATAAACTTCCTCTTCCAATTCACCGTGTAGAAATGCATTTTGGATATCAATTTATTTAATATACTAGTTATAAGAAACAACCAAGGACAAGACAATTCAAATTATAGCATGCTTGACAACAAGACTGAATGTCTCATTAAAATCAATTCCTACTTATTAATGAAAGCCCTTGGCAACTAACTTGGCCTTAAACCTCTCTATGAAACCATCAGTATTTTTTTTAATTTTGTATATCTAGGGCAACCAACGATATTGGCTTTAGGAGGAGGAGCAACTAACGACCAAGTCCCATTGTGTAGACAAGCATCAAACTCTGCATTCATTGTTGTTCACCATTGTGGTGACTTGACTGCATCATTATAACATGATGGTTCTACATCAAAAGAGTGAAAAGAGGTAAGTAATGCTTTAGGTTAGGAAGATTCCTCTATAACTACAACCTTTTAGATTAATCACTTACCAACACCCATCCTCAATAATTTGTAACCTTATGAAATACTCTATAACCGGATCCCACATTTTTCATTCTTACATGTCTTCAGATGTGCATGTTGGCCTAATCTTAGACCCTATAATAAACATAAAATTGGATTTTAAAAGCAAATCATGTATCTTCATTGGCTATAGTGTTAATCATCATGGATACAAGTGCCTTGATTAATCAACTGGTCGTGTTTATATGTCCTGTCGCGACGACGATTTTTTCACGCTTCGTGCCCCGCCATTCCCCGGGTTGGGGAGACAACGGCGCGCGGTGAAAATGGGGTTTGTTTTATAGCCGTAGAATTTACGACTATAAATATCAGGAGTCGCCACCTAGTATTAAGGTCACTAGAAACCTAGTGGTCTGCGAGAGTCTAGGTAAGGGGACTTGTTGTGCAAGGGGAAGATATGTCACCCCCTGTGCACCCTACCTAAGGTAAGTTGCATTGTTGTTTGATTGTTTTTCTTTTCAAAGTCATTTTTTTGGTCTTTTTCTAAGGTTCGATGTAGATTTCTCTCCGTGAAAGAATCTCTACCTCACTAGGAGTTGAAAAACTAACCAAAAGATTTTTTTTTTTTTGCATTTTCAGAAAGAAGAAAAAAGTCTGCGGGTGTACTTTACAATGTAATTTTACACCGCAGTTAAAAACCTCTTTTTTAATCCACGGATGTACTTTACAATGTAATTTTACATCGTAGTTAAAATTTTTTATTTGGAGGTGTACTTTACAATGTAAATTTACACCGCGAAAGCTAAGACAGAATAATTGTTAAATTATTTTTGATATTTTGGCCAAATCCCAACGGATAATCATAAACTAGTTACGATATCCAAATTTTCGTTTTAAAATATGAGAAAGATGCAACATATTTTTTTTACGAAAAATATGCTTGAAAAATCTTGGAATTTGGCCGTATGCACGAAAACACATTTTATATTTTGATTTTTTTTTGTAATAATAATAGTAAAAAAAAGATATATATCATTCAAAAATATTTTAAAATATTTTTTTTATTTTTTATTTTATTTATTTTATATATTTTTGTTTTTTTTATTTTTTTATGGGCCAGGCTGGCTGGCTGCACCTGATGGGCCAGCCTGGCTGCCCGACCCTAATGGGGCTGGGCTGGTCGTCCGACCCTAATAGGGTTGGGCTAGCCGCCCGGCCTAGTAGGGTTGGGCGAGCCCGACCCTAGTGAGATTGGGCTCTCAGCCCATCTTGCATGGGGTGGGCCTCCAGTCCTCACGGGCTGGAGGCCCAACAAAATTTGGTCTGGGCTTCCAGTCCTCACGGGCTGGAGGCCCAACAAAATTTGGTCTGGGCTTCCAGTCCTCACGGGCTGGAAGCCCACAGTCTTTTATACTCGGGTTGGGCCCCAAACCCGACCCGACTAGCGGGAGTGAATTAATTCACTCCCGCGAAGAAGATAAACAGTACAATGGTGATTTTTGGAGTTTGATGAATGGCTTACCTGTTAATACAGTTGTGTAGAGGACGTCGAGGTGATTCTTCTGGTCATGATGGTGTTGGCAACGATGGCCTGTGGTGGCCGGAAAAAGCCTCTGAAGTTGCTGTCTTCACGCTGCAACCGTAGGGAACGTCACCGGGAGCCTCGCGAATGTATATTTATGTTTCTGGTGTAAAGGGGAGGTTAATGGTGGTGGTGAGGTGTTTTTTTTCTTGGGGTGGCCAAACGGCTGCCAACGGTGGAGAGAGAGAGACA
Source organism: Salix arbutifolia (assembly GCA_025169955.1). Taxonomy (NCBI): domain Eukaryota; kingdom Viridiplantae; phylum Streptophyta; class Magnoliopsida; order Malpighiales; family Salicaceae; genus Salix; species Salix arbutifolia. The sequence continues at coordinate 9,445,096 of CM045912.1, read as the reverse complement.
GGAGTCTGCAACTTAGAGAGAGAGAGACGTGAAAACCAGAGAGAGAGAGAGGGTGATGCTGACGAAGAAGAAGATGGTATTTTTTTTTCCAGGTTTCTTGGGCATGTTTTTGATGCCAAAAATAACTGTAATTTGCCTAGAATCCCTTCCTCTTTTCTACGTTTTTTTCCCAGTTTTTCCTCTCTTTTCTCTTTTTTTCTGCTGCAGCGTTCCATGGCTGCTATTTATAGGGAGCTTGGCCTGCCACGGTGGCTGAAATACTGTGGATGTCGTCGGCATGGTGGCCTGCTTTCGGCTGGGTGGCTATTGGCAGCGGCACAGGTGGGTTGTCGGCAGCATGCAGGTGGCTGGTCGGCGGCGTGCCGCTGAAAATGGTTAATGGGCAAATACATTTTGGTCCTTCAATTTATGATTGTTTTAATTGCATCCTCAATTGGATTTAAATTTGTAATTTTGTGCAATTATACCCCTGACCGAATTTCAACTTAACCTTAACTTTTGCGTGCCTTTTTCATTTTAGTCCTTCTTTTTTGATTTGTGCATTTTGACCCTCAATTGACCATTAAGTTTTCAATTGTTTTCAATTGGCCCTTAATTTTGCGCAATTAGCTTGAAAAATTCAATTGGGTCTCCAAAAATTCTGATTTTCTCAATTGAGCCCGAATTAAGCTCAAGAATTTGATTTTCATCAATTAAGCCCTCAATAAAATTAATTTGCCCAATTTAAAGCATAATTAAGTCCTTGCACTTAATTAAATCCTTTAATTGGGTCCTAAATTAATTCTAAAATATAATTATACTTTAAATTGGCCCATGATTAAATCAAATTGGCCTATTCAAAATATAATTATGATTTTTGACTTAATTTTTACCTCGAATTTGTATTTTTGCTCATTTTTGGCACAAAAGAGATATGATTCGGCTCCGAAAAATATTCAAAATTTTCACCGTGATTTTCCACCAACGCCAAAACCCTTTTATTTTATTTTTGTCATTTTTATTTTATTTTGGGGAGTAACCCAAAAATTGGGTTACGACAGTTGCCCCCCTCTTTACAATGCTTACGATTAAAGTCTTGTAAAAGACTTGAAATAGTAAGCGTTGTAAAGAAAAAAAAAAGTGGATTCATCATACCAAGATATGGTTGATCCATCCAGAAATGAGAATGAGGACTATAAAGCGCACTCAAAATGGAATGATAAGATAGGGCTAGAAAGCGCACTACCTAAGAATTGGAGCCTAAGGAGGACACTCAAAAAGGATGGAAGATGGTGATGTTTGTGAATGACCTAGGAAAATGGTCTTATTGTAATGAGTGACCTACCCGGGTGAAAAATGGTGAAGGTATGAAAGATAGGGCTAGAAAGCGCACTATCTTGGTTAGAAAACGCACTCAAAGATGAAGGAAAAAATAGGGCTATAAAGCGCGCTATTCATATTGATGGTCAATGTTTGGAAAACGCACTCAAAGATAAGGAAAAAAATAGGGCTGGAAAGCGCACTATTTTAATTGATGGTCGAGGGTCTGAAAAACGCACTCGAAGATGAGGGAAAATAGGGCTGGAAAGCGCACTATTCACCTTGATGATCGAGGGTTGGAAAACGCACTCGAAGATGAGCGGAAAATAAGGCTGAAAAGCGCGCTATTTTAATTGATGGTCGAGGGTTAGAAAACACACTCGAAGATGAGGGAAAATAGGGCTGGAAAGCGCACTATTTTAATCGATGGTTGAGGGTCTGAAAACGCACTCGAAGATGAGGAAAAATAGGGCTGGTAAGCGCATTATTCACATTGATGATCAATGTTTGGAAAACGCACTCGAAGATAAGGAAAAAAATAGGGCTGAAAAGCGCGCTATTTTAATTGATGGTCGAGGGTTAGAAAACGCACTCGAAGATGAAGGGAAAAATAGGGCTGGAAAGCGCACTATTGTAATTGATGGTGGAAAGCGCACTCAAATAAAGGAAGAGATAGGGTTGAAAAACGCTCTATCTGCTGATGAAAGGCTCGCAAGTGCACTCAAGAAAGTTAAAGTGGTAAGGGCTCAAAGACGCACACAAAAAACAATGAGTTGAGGTTTGTATATTACAATCCCTCCAAAAATATTTCTTAGATTATCAGTGGGGAGAAATGCATGATGAAACCCAAAATCAGGAAAAAGATAAAGCTGAAAAGCATGCTCAAGGAAATGGAAAAGGTGGGAGCTTGAAAGCGTGCACAAAAATGATGAATGAAGGTTCGTAAATTATGACCCCTCCAAAACATTTCCTAAATTCTCAATGGGGGTGCAATGCATGATGATGCATGTATACTTACCTGAGAAATATAGGTCCCCCTTTTCTTCTTCCTCCCTTCCTTTCCTGGGGTTTGATCTCCGACCTTGACGGCTTCTCGCTTCTGCTTACTCAAGCCGCAATTTGTGATTTTGACCAATGGAGATGATAGATTTTCCATATCAACATGCCCCCCAAGTTTGATCTAGATTCTTTAAAAAAGAATTATAGAGTCAGCTTCATGATTTTGACCACTGGAGATGATAGGTCTTTCATATCAACATGCCCCCCTGAGTTTGATCCAGATTCTTTGAAAAGGAATGATGGAGCCAACTTCAATTGCATTTCAGATTTCCCTTAGCCTGGTCATGCCCCACAAGTGTTTTAGGCTCTAAGTGTTTTCAGGAAAGGGTTGGTTATTTGCAAAGATTGTGTTTTCATGTGGGATTTTTGGAATTTCAAAGTCATTCCAAGCACAAAAATCATTTTGATTGTCCAGTCGGGTCATGTCACACCAGTGTTTTAGGCTTTGAGTGTTTGCAGGAAAGGGATGGTTATTTGCAAAAATATTTTCATGTAATACTTTTGGAATTTCAAAGTCATTCCAAGCACAAAACCATTTTGATCTTTGTTTAACAAGCTTGTTCTTCAAAGAATCAGGTCGTGTGAAACATTTGTAAGGATTGTTTCAAATGGAAAAACATTGCTTATCGATCCAGATAAATCGTATTTGATCAGAAAGGGCTTTATTAGGCTTGTAACGTAGGCTTAGGTTACTGGCTACGAAAAAAAGACATTTGTAGGCTCAAATAGTGTTTAAGGGTTTTCTAGACTAAGGATCACTTAGTGCTTACTCTTAGAACTTCATTTAGCCCTCATGATTGATTTTCATAGTGACCTAGCATGCCCCCCAATGTTTGTTTGGGTTTTCATCTTGACATACCCCTCAGTATTTGTTTGGGTTTTTTCATGGGTTTTTGGCACTAACATCATATTGACTTGACATGTCCCCCAAAGTATTTTGTTTGGGTTTTTTCATGGATTTTTGGCACTAACATCATATTGACTTGACATGTCCCCCAAAGTATTTTGTTTGGGCTTTTATCGCGACATGCCCCCCAGTATTTTGTTTGGGCTTTTATCGTGACATGCCCCCTAGTATTTTATTTGGAATTTTTATGTTGGGTTTTTAGTACTGCCAAAATGTTGAATTGATTTGCTGTAGTGCACTAAAACCCTTTTTATGTTTATGCCCCCCAGCTTTGTTCAAACGTGTTTTGTCATTGAGAACTACTTTGTAGATTGACGGTTTTTTCGCACTTGCCCCCAGTGTAGGGTGTGATCCTTGTCAGGGTTAATTATCAAGAAATAATTATTAGGCTCAAATAAGGACTGCAATGGATATTTGAGATTTTGTGAAGGCATATCAAAGATGGCCTTTCCTCATTTCAAAAACATGCAATCTGAATCAATAAGCTTTGCTTTTCCATGCGAAACAAGTTTTGATTTTTTTGGATCATTTGTTTAGCTTTATTATGTGGGTTTTTTGTGGTATGAGATCACCTTTCAATGAAATCCTTTGAATTCCCAGAACATATTTGTTAAACAAACATCAAATTGGCATTTCTTTTTGTACTAGAATTTGATTTGCCAAAAATCTTAATGAAAATATAAGATCGTGCAGAAAATAGAAAAAGAGGATACACCAAAAATTCATGGCCAAATTTCAATTTCATTAGATGTCCTGAGTGATACATTAAGCATAATATTTCTTCACAACATCAGAGTTTACAGGTCTAGGCAGATTTTCTCCATCCATGTTAGTTAGAATTAAGGCTCCCCCTGAAAAAGCCTTCTTCACTACATATGGTTCCTCATAGTTTGGAGCCCATTTACTCTGGTCTTCTACTACTGATATCTTCTTCAATATCAAATCTCCCTCTTTGAACACCCTTGGCTTGACTTTCTTGTTGTAAGCTTTTGCTATCCTGCCCTGGTATAACTGGTGATGGCAAATAGCTGCTAGTCTTTTTTCATCGACTAAGTTTAATTGTTCAAACCTCACCCTTGCCCATTCTGATTCATCTAACTCTGCCTCTTTCAAGATCCTTAGTGATGGAATCTCCATTTCTAAAGGTGTGACTGCCTCCATTCCATACACTAAAGCATACGGGGTTGCCCCTATGGAAGTTCGAATAGTAGTGCGATATGCGTGCAAAGCGCATGGGAGCATTTCATGCCAATCTTTGTAAGTAACGACCATCTTTTGGATGATTTTCTTAAGATTCTTATTAGCTGCTTCAACGGCTCCATTCATCTTTGGTCTATAAGGAGAGGAGTTGAGATGCTTAATTCTCCACTTGGTGCAAAGTTCGACAATCAATTTTCCATTAAAGTTCTGAGCATTATCAATTACCATCCTTGCAGGTAGACCATAGCGATAGATCAAGTCCCTTTCAATGAATTTCTTGACAACCTTTTGCGTTACATGGGCATAGGAATTAGCTTCCACCCATTTAGTAAAGTAATCAATTGCCACCAAAATGAATCTATGTCCATTACTCGCCTTCGGGTTAATTGGTCCTATGACATCTAATCCCCACAAGTCAAATGGCCACGATGAGGTCATGTTGAATAGAGGTTTTGGAGGTGCATTTATTTTATCACAATAAATCTGACACTTATGACATTTTCTAACATATGTCACGCAGTCTCTTTCCATGGTCAACCAAAAATACCCAGATCTTTGCATTTGCCTTGCCATTGTATGACCATTGGCATGGGTGGCACAAATTCCTTCGTGAACTTCTTTCAAAGCCTGCCCAATTTCTTTCTCATCTAGACATCTGAGTAAGGTCCCATCGAATGACCTCTTGTATAGGATTTCGCCATCCAAGTAGAAATTTGCGGACATCCTCCTTAAGGTCTCTTTATCTGCTTTAGAAGCTTCTTGGGGGTATTCTTGGTGTTGGATGAATCTTTTGATATCACTATACCAGGGTTTTTCATCTGGTGACTCTTCGAGTGTGCAACAATGGGCTTGATGATTTTGAACCTTGATGTCAATTGGGTGGATCTTTTCTCTAGCAACAATTTGTACCATTGAAGCTAAAGTTGTTAAAGCATCAGCGAACTAATTTTTATCCCTACTCATATGAGTGAATTTGACCTCTTCGAACTCACTGGCTAATTTTACAAGGTAGTTTTGGTAAGGTTTCAACTTTTCATCTTTAGTTTGCCATTCTCCTTTCACTTGGCAAATAATCAACATGGAATCCCCGAAGACTTCAAGTTTCTTAACCTTGAGCTCTAAAGCAGCCTCTAAACCAATGATACATGCTTCATATTCGGCCGTGTTATTAGTGCACTCGAATTGCAACCTTACTGAGAAAGGATATTGCTTTTCATCTGGGGAAATTATTACAGCTCCAACCCCATTTCCTGATACATTTACCACTCCATCAAAATAGAGTGTCCACCACTCACTTGCCCCCATATCATCCCTGATCACTAATATGTCTTCATCAGGGAGATCGAAATCTAGAGGCTCATAATCTTCCATGGCATGATCCGCAAGATGGTCGGCAACTATACTGCCCTTTATGGCTTTCCTTGTCATAAAAACAATGTCATATTCTGCTAACAACACTTGCCATCTCGCTATCCTGCTGGATAAATAGGGCTTTTCACAGATGTACTTAAGTGGATCTAGCTTGGAAATTAGCCACGTGGTGTAGTATAACATATACTGCCTGAGTCTTCTCGCACTCCAAACCAAAGCACAACATAGCTTTTCAATCATGGTGTACCTAGACTCACAATCGTTAAACTTCTTACTCAAGTAGTATATAGCTTGCTCCTTTCTTCCAGATTCATCATGTTGTCCCAACACACAATCCATGGCCGTTTCTATGACCGTTAAGTACAAGATCAATGGTTTCCCTGGCACTGGAGGTACTAACAATGGAGGATTTTGTAAGTACCTCTTTATCTTGTTGAAGGCCTCCTGACAATCAGCATCCCACACTCCAGGATTTTTCTTTCTGAGTAAGCAAAAAATCGGTTCACACGTTACTGTTAGCTGGGATATGAAACGAGCTATGTAATTCAAGCGTCCGAGAAAACTCCTTACTTCCTTTTCAGTTTTAGGCGCATGCATTTCTTGTATGGCCTTGGCTTTATCCGGATCAACTTCTATTCCTCGGCTGCTCACAACAAAACCCAGCAATTTTCCCGTCTTTACTCCAAAGGAGCATTTGGCAGGGTTCAACTTTAACTGGTACTTTCGCAATCTCTCAAATAGTTTCCTCAATATCTGCACATGGTCTTCATCGATCTTGGATTTAGCTAATATGTCGTCCACATAGACCTCAACTTCTCGGTGCATCATATCATGGAACAAAACCACCATCACTTGCTGATATGTAGCCCCAGCATTCTTCAAACCAAATGGCATCATTTTATAACAAAAAGTTCCCCAAGGTGTGGTAAAGGTGGTTTTCTCTTTGTCCTCTTCTGCCATCCTAATTTGGTTATAACCAGAAAACCCATCCATGAATGAATATGTGGCATTTTTAGCAGCGTTATCCACCAAGATATCTATGTGAGGCAGTGGAAAATCATCTTTCGGGCTCGCTTTGTTCAAATCTCTATAATCCACACACACCCGAATCTTTCCTTCTTTCTTGGGGACCACAACCATATTAGCTACCCATTGAGGATAGTGAACGACCTCTAGAAACCCTGCGTCCCATTGCTTTTGTATCTCTGCTTTAATTTTTAGGAGCATATCTGGCCGCATTCTTCTGTTTTTTTGTTTTACTGGCATGCTTCCTTCTATTAAAGGGATTTTATGCACGACTATATCAGTATCTAAACCAGGCATTTCTGCATAAGTCCAGGCAAAAATATCTTCATATTCATGCAAAAGAGAGATCAATTTTCCTCTTTCTTCAACTGTAATAAGGGTACCGACTTTTAACTCCCTTTTCTCTTGCTCTGTTCCTAAATTGATGGTCTCAAGCTCCTCACTAACAGGTTTCCAAGTTTTTTCAGACTTTTCCACCAATTTAGCAAACTCCTTTATATCTTCCTCTGCCCATTCCTCGTCATCAATTACAGTGACATTATTGAAATTTGGCCAATTATTCTTAGTGTAATAGTTTTGTGAGTGGTTGGAACTTTCAACACTCCTGAAAGTGCAAGGTGTGTTCGTGTAAGAGTGCGTATTTGCAAATGACATGTCATAGATAAAAATGCATGATCTTATAAAAAAGAGTGCTCATTTGACAAAGCAAAATCTTGCGGCATCGTGAGCTAGATTACCGTCAAGGTCAAAATAGATTAAAACATGGACATGATTAGACAAAAGTAATTACTTTTTAAACACAATAGGAGCAGGCTCCATCTTCCAATTCTGGTGCATCTTCCCTTCAACTAATTTTTGCACAAAAGTCCTTGTGGGAAGCTCATTGGCATCGTGGATAGATATCTGTGGAAAATCTGCCTCTTCTCCTTGGCATTCAAGAGTGCCAATATGCAGATCAATTATGCCTGACTCGATCTCCTCAACTGAATTACGAAAAGATACTTGGAGTGGTGGGAGGACAAGCTCTTCTTCTTTTGACTTTCTTCCCTCAATTTTTGCCATCCTTGCTTCTTTCCTAGCTTGGGCAACCCGCTTGTAATCTTCCTTGTTTGGCTTATATCCCAATCCGAACCTCTGATCCGCACATTTCAATTTTATTATATTGATTCGCTCTGGCATTCCGCTTATGGGATCATACTGAAAGGGAATCCCGTTCCTTAAAAAACACTTAGCAGCCATCTTTGCTGCTTTTGGGATTCTAGGTTTCCTTACCATCGCGCCCTCAGGAACCCAGTCTGCATTCACTATTTCAAAAGCATGAATATTCCCCTCCCTATAGTCTTTCGCTTCTACAAAAGGTACGACCACATTCTTGATCATTGAAACTGTTTCCTCAGCTTTGACAGTAATCAACATTCCATTTATAATGTATTTCAAGCATTGGTGTAGTGAAGATGCCACTGCTCCAGCTGTATGTATCCATGGCCTTCCTAGTAATATACTGTAAGATGGATGTATATCCATTACTTGCAACGTCACTAGAAATATTTGTGGTCCCACATATAATTCTACTTCCAAAGTCCCCACTATCGGTCTTGGCGATCCATCAAATGCCCTGGCCATCATTGTACTCGGCTTCATGTGCGACGCATCAATGGGCATTTCCTTTAACATGTGCCTTGGTAACACATTCAGTGCAGAGCCATTATCAATTAATACTTTCCCAATTAAAACATCTTTACATCGTATTGTGATGTATAATGGCTTATTATGTCCTGTACCATCAGGATCCACTTCATCTTCAGTAAAATACACATAATTTGAAGCCTGTATTCTCCCTACTAAATGCTCCATGGCCTCTAGGTTGATGTCCTGTGGTACATAGGCCTCATTCAACACTTTTTGCAAAGCTTTCCGATGAGATTCAGAACTTAATATCAAGGAAAATAATGATATCTTAGCAGGGGTTTTCTTGAGTTGTTCCACCACACTATACTCACTATGCTTCATCAATTTTAGGAATTCATTGGTCTCTTCTTCTTTACGGGTTTATTTATTTCTTCGGACACGTCAACCACTTCTTTCCCCATAATCCTTTTTAACTCCTCTGGGGTAAAACATCTACCACTTCGAGTCAAGCCTCCAATTTCGGTCAGAAAGACGAGTGATTGTCTTGCACCCTGAGATAAATGTCCATAGTTGTATGGTATGGCATTATAGTCTTTTCTATGTGTAGCGATGGGCTTGGTTAAAACTAACTTGGGTGGTCCTCCTGGAGTGAGTTGGACCCGACATACTTCTTTCTTTGACATTTCTGTCACAGACACCTTATCATCTGTAATTGTCTCTACCCGAAGGAAACCTCTATTTATCATTTTCATCACATTTTCATAGAAGCCTCGACACTGACTAATAGAATGACCTTTCTGGTTATGATATTGGCAACATTTCATGTCATCATATTTTGCTTTTGTCAGCATTTGATAGATTCTTTCTATCGGCACCTTTAAGCTTCTTGGGGACTCGACGTCCAACATATTCACTGATCCGCTACCCGAAGCATGACTAGGTAGTGGATTGGTGCTTATATTTGGGGGATCTTCGAATGTTATCCATCCAGCTTTAATTAATTGGAGGAGCTTCCTTTTAAAAGCAATGCATATATGGATGCTGTGTCCTGCGATTCCTGCATGGTATTCGCAAGTGAGATTCGGTTTATACCAATTGGGATAAGGCGGTTGCAAGGGTGTCAAGGGTACAGGAGCTACATGCCCAATACTTAATAACTTCTGGTATATCTCATTCAAAGGCAATGACAATGGGGGTAACTGTTCCTGACGTTCTTGGTAACTCTTTTTGGGGAAACTTCTGATTTGGTTTTTTGGTAAATTTTCAATTTGGTTCTCGGGTTTTTTGGTAGAGAATGGAGAGTTGAAGTTAATGTTGGCGACTTGAGATGATGAGGGGTTGTATTTTGGAAACTGGGTGTTCTTGCCCTTATAACCGCCTTCAATATGATCAACCTCTTTTCTCTTTCCTCCGAAACCCTTCTTTTCCATAGGTGCAGAGATTCTCCCATTTTTTACTCCTTGCTCTATACGCTCTGCCATGGCCACAACATCCGTAAATTGTTGTGCCGAACTTCCCATTACATGCTCGTAGTATGGTGCTCTCAGTGTATTGGCGAATAGAGTAACCATCTCTCTATCTAAAAAGGGAGGGTGCACTTGTGCAGCCGGGTCTCTCCATCTTTGAGCGTATTCTCTTATGCTCTCTTTTTCCCCTTTTTCCAGGTTGGACAGACTAGTTCTATCAGGAGCAATATCCATATTATACTTGTATTGCTTAACAAAAGCATCTACCAAGTCTTTCCAATTACGAACTCTAGTGTTATCAAGCCTCATGTACCACCTTAAAGCTGCCCCACTCAAACTATCTTGAAAGAAATGCATTAATAATTTCTCATCATGCACCACTTCCGCCATTTTGTTACAATATGACTTCAGATGTGTGATAGGGCATTGTGTTCCAGTATACTTGATGAACTCAGGAACACAAAATTTCCTTGGTACTACCACATTTGGGACCAAACACATTTCTGCAGCCTTCACTGGATCATACAACTCTGCTCCTTCCATGGCCCTTATCCTAGCCTCCAATGCTGCCATTTTATCTTGATCAACACCATCAGGTGACCGTGTTTTATGAGATTCATTTATAGATATTCCAACAATTGGTGTTGGTAAGGGTGCCGGTGCGGTTGCATGTCCAAAAGCGGGATTTTGTTGAGGATCTTGAACCCCTTCTCCGATTATCTCATCAGGATGGTTTACTGCTTGTGTTTGAGTAGTTGCTGGAGGTCTAGTTGAAGGACCCTCACCAGAGGCATTTCTTAGTGTCTGCTCAAGTAGACTAGCGATGCGAGCTACACTCTCTTTTAAAACATTCAACTCCTCTTGAAAGTGAGCATCTTGATGTGCACGTTCTTCGTCCTCCATATTTCTTTGACGGAGACGAGTGTTGTAAATTCTAGGAGGTGAATTTCTTCGGGGACCTATATTTCAACTTGTTGATGATATGCGTGTTATTTATGATGAATGAATGTATGCATGATGATTTTTATTGTTGAAAAACCAATCCATGACTTCTATGCCGGGTAAGATCCGTAGATATCTTGTAGAAGTTTTGCCCACATACTTGAATCAATTGAATCATACACACTTGACAAAGAAGCAAAAGGTGGAGCTTGTCCATTTCATTCATCAAAATACAAAATATTTACTCAAATGCTACTCCTCTATTAGCTACAAACTTAACAAAAGAGGAGAGTTCATCCAAGTACATTTCATATTTGCGGGCACTGCCACCGATTCTAGTAGCTTTTACACATAATTCATCTGCCTTCCTAGCCACTATATTGATCAATTTATCGGTTTGCTCTATCTTGTGATGGAATACAAGATTATCCTGGCGCAACGCTTCATTGCAGGCAGTTAATGAGTCGTTGTTTTTCTCTAATATTAGAACTAATTTCTCAAACTGTTGGGTCTGATCCTTAGCCTTTTGTAGCCTCGCATTAAGCCTTTCTGTCTCAGAGTTCAACTGAGCTTCAATTTTGGTGGTGCATTCTTGCCATTCATTGCGTTGCTCTTGCGCTATCTTTAGTTCTTCTTCCCGAGTTTCTAGTTTAGCTTGCAGAGTAGAAACACGATCTCTTAGGCCATTTGCTATGGTTAAGTATCTTTTCATGTCAGACTCGGCTATCCTTCTTGCCTCCAACTCATTTTTCGTCTGAACTTGGCACTGGGCTTTCAGTTCTTTTTCTTCTTCAAGGACAAGACTGACCACCCTTCCTTTCTCCTTCTCAGCTTCCCATCTCATCTTGTAATGGTCTTTTTCTTTTACTACCGAGGCTACCAATTCTTGGTTTGCATGCTCTCTATTTTCAGACGCTCTCTTTAAACTGACCAATTCCTTTTCCATCATTTCATATTTACTCATCCAGTCATTATATTGAGAACTTATTTTTTCTAGCTGCTTCTTCTCTTGGATCAGCTTGTTGAGCTGCTCTTCTTTCCCTTGCAACTGACGATCCAAAGAAATCCTCATTTGTTCTTCTTCTAGTAGTTGCTTCTCGAGGAATTTCTGACTGCCTTTGCTGCTGCTAAGCTCAATCCTTAACTTATCCAATTCTTCTTGCAGGTCCCCTTCGTCAACCCTTTTTCTTTTAGTTTCAGCAAAGACGGGTGCTTTATCTCGTACCAGGCTTTGTCTTACGACGTTCTGAGGTATCTTATAGCTTCTCCATGCCAGGTAACCAGGGCTAACAGAAGGCTTCTTTGGGTGAGACTCTCTATTAACTAACATAGGTTGCCCCCAGTCCTTTTTAATTACTTCGAGCTCAGCCAATGAGTTGACTTCTCTGAAAGAACCCGCGTATTCAGTCAATCCTTTAGTTCTCGGTACATACTGCGTTCCCCCAAACTGCCTGGTTACTAGAGAGGGACAATAGCTGACATAACCGGTTAAGCCAATTAATGGGACCCACGCTTTACCACCGCAACTCATTAGATAAGCTGAACTTCCTACCCAAGGTGCTTTCCATCTGAATTTACTTTCGGGAAGTGCCCGGTATTTCTCCACCCAAGCTTTTTCATCCAGGTCCTTCCATTCTTCACTCAGAACTAAACCAAAAGGCCTCATGTTGAACCACCAAAAATTATTGAAAACTTCTCTTGGGGTTTCCAGATGACTAACAATCCACATGAATAATAAAGGGATACAACACCGCATTGCCCCTTTCCCATGCATCCTGCAGTGGTTTAAGGATAGGAAAGTCTCGACCAATATAACTGAAGCGGGGTTATTCTTTCCCTGTTCATATTCAACAAAAGCACTGGCTGCTTCCATGCTAATTATCCCAGCGGCTTCTGAAGGAAACAAAACTAAACCAAAAATAGCAAAGGCCACCAACCGGTACCCCTCTTCTCCAAGCCTCCCTTTATCTTTACTTACTTTAAACTTGCTCTCAATCGCCTTCCACTTGAAATCTCCAGAAGAAGTCATATATTGGCCTACTTGATCCAAGCATAGAAGCTTAGTGACCTCTTACACTGTATTCTCGATTTTCTGCCTGAAATAAACTTTGTGAGGGTTGTGGGGGGAATTCAAGATTTGAGCATACTCCTCTATGGTAGGGGTCATGTCAATATCTCCAAAGGTAAAGCACTGGTAGTTAGGATCCCAAAAGTGCATAAGGGCTTTGACTGCTGATATCTGAACCAGAATCTTCATTAGGTGAGCGATTCTTCCATATCTTACTTCAAACAATGCCTCATCTACATACCCCATGATGGGCATAAGCCTCTTCATGTTTTCTGTGGAGCAGTGGATTTTGGTCATGTGTGGCAATCCATTGATTTTAGCTCTTGGGCAATCTCCCTCAGTTATCTGTGTCATCTCGGATCTTTCCCCGTATTCCAAAAAAGTCATGGTCTTGGTCTGATAATTTCTGCAATTTATTTTAAGAATGAATGAATTATTAAAGATATTGTATCCTAGGTTCTAAGTTATCACATGCGGGGTAAGTTATTCTATCTGGTCACAAAAGGTTTATGAACTGCCTAGTGACCGCCTTACAAGAAGGTGGTATGGGGGTTTACAAGAAATGGTTGGGGCATAGTGTGACCGCCATTATCAAGTAAACACTCAATTCATAGTTGGATGTTTCACGAATCTGAACCCTGACTGAAAGTCATGAAGCAGACCGCTAATCCCCACCTAACTTAAAATTGGGTTTGCTATGGAAATTAAAATGCATGATGCCAATAATTCAAGCTCAATGTTATGCATGAGTCGCAAGTAAAATACATGCTAAAGCAGTAAAAATGCATGTTAAAGCAGTAAAAATGCGTGCAAAAAACAACTTGAGAAATAAACAATCAAATAAACAAAGCTCAGTCCGGCTACGTCCCCAGTGGAGTCGCCATCTGTCGCGACGACGATTTTTTCGCGCTTCGCGCCCCGCCATTCCCCGGGTTGGGGAGACAACGGCGCGTGATGAAAATGGGGTTTGTTTTATAGCCATAAAATTTACGACTATAAATATCAGGAGTCGCCACCTAGTATTAAGGTCACTAGGAACCTAGTGGTCTGCGAGAGTCTAGGTAAGGGGACTTGTTGTGCAAGGGGAAGACACGTCACCCCCTGTGCACCCTACCTAAGGTAAGCTGCATTGTTGTTTGATTGTTTTTTTTTCAAAGTCATTTTTTTGGTCTTTTTCTAAGGTTCGACGTAGATTTCTCTCCGTGAGAGAATCTCTACCTCACTAGGAGTTGAAAGACTAACCAAAAGATTTTTTTTTTTGCATTTTCAGAAAGAAGAAAAAAGTCTGCGGGTGTACTTTACAATGTAATTTTACACCGCAGTTAAAAACCTCTTTTTTAATCCACGGATGTACTTTACAATGTAATTTTATATCGTAGTTAAATTTTTTTATTTGGAGGTGTACTTTACAATGTAAATTTACACCGCGAAAGCTAAGACAGAATAATTGTTAAATTATTTTTGATATTTTGGCCAAATCCCAACGGATAATCATAAACTGGTTACGATATCCAAATTTTCGTTTTAAAATATGAGAAAGATGCAACATATTTTTTTTATGAAAAATATGCTTGAAAAATCTTGGAATTTGGCCGTATGCACGAAAACACATTTTATATTTTGATTTTTTTTGTAATAATAATAGTAAAAAAAAGATATATATCATTCAAAAATATTTTAAAATATTTTTCTATTTTTCTATTTTTTATTTTATTTTTTTATATTTTTTGTTTTTTTTATTAATTTTTTTTATTTTTTTTATGGGCCAGCCTGGCTGGCTGCACCTGATGGGGCTGGGCTAGTCCGACCCTAGTGAGATTGGGCTCTCAGCCCATCTTGCATGGGGTGGGCCTCCAGTCCTCACGGGCTGGAGGCCCAACAAAATTTGGTCTGGGCTTCCAGTCCTCACGGGCTGGAAGCCCACAGGCTTTTATACTCGGGTCGGGCCCCAAACCCGACCAGCGGGAGTGAATTAATTCACTCCCGCGAAGAAGATAAACAGTACAATGGTGATTTTTCGAGTTTGAGGAATGGCTTACCTGTTAATACAGTTGTGTAGAGGACGTCGAGGTGATTCTTGTGGTCGTGACGGTGTTGGCAACGGTGGCCTGTGGTGGCCGGAAAAAGCCTCCAAAGTTGCTGTCTTCACGCTGCAACCGTAGGGAACGTCGCCAGGAGCCTCGCCTGAACGTATATTTATGTTTCTGGTGTAAAGGGGAGGTTAATGGTGGTGGTGAGGTGTTTTTTTCTTGGGGTGACCAAACGGCTGCCAACGGTGGAGAGAGAGAGACAGGAGTCTGCAACTTAGAGAGAGAGACGTGAAAACAAGAGAGAGAGAGGGTGATGCTGACAAAGAAGAAGATGGTATTTTTTTTCAGGTTTCTTGGGCGTGTTTTTGATGCCAAAAATCATTGTAATTTGCCTAGAATCCCTTCCTCTTTTCTGCGTTTTTCCCCAGTTTTTCCTCTCTTTTCTCTTTTTTTCTGCTGCAGCGTTCCATGGCTGCTATTTATAGGGAGCTTGGCCTGCCACGGTGGTTGAAATACTGTGGATGTCGTCGGCATGGTGGCCTGCTTTCGGCTGGGTGGCTATTGGCAGCGACACAGGTGGGTTGTCGGCAGCATGCAGGTGGCTGGTCGGCGGCGTGCCGCTGAAAATGGTTAATGGGCAAATACATTTTGGTCCTTCAATTTATGATTGTTTTAATTGCATCCTCAATTGGATTTAAATTTGTAATTTTGTGCAATTATACCCCTCACCGAATTTCAACTTAACCTTAACTTTTGCGTGCCTTTTTCATTTTAGTCCTTCTCTTTTGATTTGTGCATTTTGACCCTCAATTGACCATTAAGTTTTCAATTGTTTTCAATTGGCCCTTAATTTTGCGCAATTAGCTTGAAAAATTCAATTGGGTCCCAAAAAATTCTGATTTTCTCAATTGAGCCCGAATTAAGCTCAAGAATTTGATTTTCATCAATTAAGCCCTCAATAAAATTAATTTGCCCAATTTAAAACATAATTAAGTCCTTGCACTTAATTAAATCCTTTAATTGGGTCCTAAATTAATTCTAAAATATAATTATACTTTAAATTGGCCCATGATTAAATCAAATTGGCCTATTCAAAATATAATTATGATTTTTGACTTAATTTTTACCTCGAATTTGTATTTTTGCTCATTTTTGGCACAAAAGAGATATGATTCGGCTCCGAAAAATATTCAAAATTTTCACCGTGATTTTCCACCGATGCCAAAAACCCTTTTATTTTATTTTTGTTATTTTTATTTTATTTTGGGGAGTAACCCAAAAATTGGGTTACGACATGTCCCATCATGTAATATTTGATGAAAATATGTTCCCTTACCAGAAAAATGTTTCCTCTATATTGTCCTCAAAACCCAGCTCATCCATACATGTTACCTTGCCTTTCCATCTTCCAGTACCACTGCTTGCTAGATTTAATGATATACAAACTCGAAGTATACCATCTGCAACTAATGATTTTGTTCCTTTAGTGTCTCACTCTGCAAGAACAAACGAAGAACTACCTGTTAGGCATACTCTTTCTATCTCCTTGCCATACATAGTTGTTGCTGACCAACCCATCTCCTCTAGTCTATTAGAGACACCTCTTCAATCCATCTTAAATCCTATAGTAATGCAATGCAATATCAGCACCCATGCCATGACTACCAGATCAAGAAACAACATTTTTAAACCAAAAGCAAACTCTGATGCTTTTGTACGATATCCTCAACCTAAAGCATTACTTACCTCTCTTCACTCTTCTGATGTAGAACCATCATGTTATAATGATGCAGTCAAGTCACCACAATAGTGAACAACAATGAATGCAGAGTTTGATGCTCGTCTACACAATGAGACTTGGTCATTAGTTACTCCTCCTCCTAAAGCCAATATCGTTGGTTGCCGCTAGATATACAAAATTAAAAAAATGTTAATGGTTCCATAAAGAGGTTTAAGGCCAAGTTAGTTGCCAAGTGATTTCATCAACAAGAAGAAATTGATTTTAATGAGACATTGAGTCTTGTTGTCAAGCATGCTACAATTTGAATTGTCTTGTCCTTGGTTGTTTCTTATAACTAGTATATTAAATAAATTGATATCTAAAATGCATTTCTACACGGTAAATTGGAAGAGGAAGTTTATATGGCCCAACCTCAAGGCTATATCCATCCCCAATATCCTAATTATCTTTGCAGACTACATAAGTCAATCTACGACTTGAGACAAGCTCCAAGAGCTTGGTTCTCTCGTCTAATAGATAAACTATTTATAGTTGCTCGTAGTAGCATATAAGCTAATTATAAGTCTCTTGTAGACATTCCTCATAACTCCAATGGTTGCAATCAATTTTATCTGAAATTGGCTTAAAAATTCCAACCCTATAGTTTTAGCGATATGCAAACCTTGACCGTTATCAACTTGAAGTTGATCTGTACTAGTATAGTCATCACTCTTTAGGTTCAGATTGGCCATATCATGAGTGATATGGTGAGTAACACCTGTCTGCATGCCAGTTATTCTCCCAGCCACCATTGTTTGCTGCAATAAAAGCCTATTTATTTGGAGGAGAAAAACAATGTTGATAGGTGAGATCAAAACGATGGTAGCACTTGCAAGCAGAATGACCATTTTTTCCATAGACTTGACACACAATAGTATAAGAATTATATGTGTCACTTCTATTGTAGGAGAAAACACCCCCTCCACAATAGTTGTTATGATGTTCTCTACCCCGAGAACCACCTCTGCTCCTATTGGTGGATGGTGGTGGTTGTCTTTAGGCAATATTTGCTTCAGCAAGGGGTGCAAGAGTAGATAGATGATGATGAGTTAGATGAGATTCTGTAAAAATTAGATGAGATTATACCTCCTCAAGTATGACTGGATGATTATGGGCATAGATAGAGGAGACAAAGCTATCATATTCATGTCCCAACCCAGCAAGAAACAGGAAATGATGTCATCATATTTGAGAGGTTGGCCAACCTAGCAAGTTCATCAGCTAATCTTCTGGTCAATAAGAAATAATCATTGGCAGATTGATTGCCCTTCTTTGCATTGGCAAGTTGAGTTCGAACCTAGATGGTATGAGCCCGAGATTGTGAGGAGAAGTTTTTTTAAGTGCTTGCCAAACTTGATGAGAGGTGGCATAAGAGACTATTTAAGCTAAAACACCCTCAATCATGAAAGACATGAGAGTGCTAAGGATTAGACTGTCCTGTCACAACCATTGAAAATGTGCAGGATTTGGAATTTGGGTGAGTACACGTGTATCAAGATGCAGAGTATCAATTATTTGGGGAGGAAGAATGAGTGTTCCATCAAAGTATCCATATAGGTCCGATCCACAGAAATAGTGCAATAATTGTGTCTTCTAAATAGGATAATTATCAAAGTTGACTTGAGTGAAATAATATTAGAGATTGGAATTATTGTGGGGATTAAAGAGAAGTTAAGGATGGTAGTGGACAAGGAAGGTGAGGAAGATCTGATGAGATGCTAGGCTTTTTGTAGGAGCTTTGATACCATGCAAAATAAAAGAAAATAATGAAGTAAAAAATGTATTTTTCTCACTTGAATGTTACAGATACAAGATTACTCCTTATAGAGTTTGGGTACAACATAATAATCTTAAGGGAAAATCTTATCAACATTGAAACGCAATAAAAGACGTGGGGTAGATCACATCAGTTGGTCTACCAAATCTTCCTCCAGATTTTCCTTTTGTTAATAGCTACAGATGTTTGATTGGCTGAGTGGTTCCATATTTGACTCTACATGCAGAAATTCTTGATTGGATCCTACTAAAATAGAGTAATAACATGGGATCCAAAACATGGACGACATGTGGCAAACTTGGACCAAAATATGAAAGAATATATTCATGATGTTGGCAAGTGTTCTTGCTGTTTAAATTAAGAAGCATTATTGTATGTCTGCTATGAACAAAGAAAATGACTCGATGAGCATGAATCAAGGGGCATAAAAGACAAATGAAATTATTTGAAAGGGAATGGGTGATTTTACATGAACCAATACTTTTTATTGGCTATAGCTTACACACAAAAGTTTCTGTTGCTTTGATACACGCACTTCTTGCACATACATTACACGACATGCTCGATTTAATGATTTTTTCCCCTTTTTTTGAAACTTCCAGTGCCACATCTCTTGCCAATATTGGCTATTCCAATTTTTTGGAACCTTGTTCTGCACCCCATTCAAGCATTGCTCCTTCTACTATTATGACAGTTCAGACCTTGCCTCCATGTCATTATTATGCAGATGACATTTCTAGTGAGATTTTGCAGGTTCTTTCGTCTGATATAAATCCCTCATCCTCTACAGTTTCTCCAATGCCTGTTGAGATTCCAGATTCATCATCAGCCCCAGTTGAGCCACTTCCAGTTCGATCATCCTCCACTCTCTCCAGCTCTCATCATATGATAACTCGTGCAAAAGCTAACATTTTCAAACCATAACACACATCTCATCTCACTACTGTCAACAATTGCCCATTGATCAATGCACCACTTGTTTCTTCTGAACCTAAAGGTTCCAATCAGCTGCCAAAAACCCAGCTTGGCTTGCTGCCATGGATGAAGAAATGCAAGCACTCCATCAGAATGACACTTGGGACCTTCTTCCCTGACCATCTGTTGTTAATATAGTTGGTTCCAAGTGGGTTTTCAGAACAAAGTTTCTCTCCGATGGTTCTGTAGAGTGCCTCAAGGCAAGTCTTGTTGCCAAGGGATACACTCAGTTGCCTGGCCTTGATTTCATCGACACGTTTAGCCTTGTGGTGAAAGCTTCCACTGTTAGGGCAGTTTTCTCCCTCTCCACTTCTCACAAATGGCCTCTACATTAACTGGACATTAAAAATGTCTTTCTCAATGAGATCCTTCGTGAAATTGTCTATATGGAGCAACCCTCAGGATATGTAGATCCCGTCATCCTCTTCACATTTGCAAATTAAAAAAGGCCCTTTACAGCCTAAAGCAGGCGCCCTGAGCGTGATTTCACTGTTTCAGTTCATTCTTGATCAGTCATGGTTTCTCTTGCAGTTGTGCGGATACTTCCTTGTTTGTTCTTTGTCGAAACAATGATTTTCTGTATCTACTTCTTTAAGTGGATGATATTATCCTCACTAGAAACAATTCCTCTCTTGTCACTGGCTTCATTTTCCAGCTACACAGTGAATTCGCTATCAAGGACTTAGGTCCTCTTTCCTATTTCTTGGCCTTGAGGCATATCCCATTCCAAACAGCATATTTCTCAGTCAAATTACATATGCAACAAACATATTAGCTTATGCTCAATTGTTATATAGCAAACCAGTTGCTACACCATTGGTTGTCTCTTAACGTCTATCCTCTAACGGTGCCCCTTTTGCAGACCCACTCTCTTTTGTCCATTAGTTGGTGCCCTACAATACTTAACTATTACACGACCTGATCTTGCTCACTTTGTAAATTCAGTAAGCCAATTTCTACATGCACCTACTGCCATTCACTTCCAAGCCGTCAAAAGAATTCTTCGCTATGTCAAAGGTACGCTGCACTTTGGCCTCAAATTCACTGCGTCGCCTTCGCAACGTTTGGTAGCATATTCAGATGCTGATTGGGCTGGGTGTCCGAACACTAGACACTCCACCTCTGGTTACTCAATCTTCCTTGTTGACAACCTTGTCTCTTGTAGTGCCAAGAAAAAACCCACAACTTCTCGGTCAAGTTGTGAATCTAAATATCATGCACTCGTATTTACTGCTGCAGAAGTCCTATGGTTTACTCATCTTTTGCAAGATTAACAGGTGCCTTTAGCCCAACAACCTCTTCTCCTTTGTGACAACAAGAGTGCCATTTTTCTCAACTCTAATCCAGTCTCCCACAAACGAGCAAAACACATTGATCTTGAATATCATTTTTTGCGTGAGCTTGTCATTGTTGGCACCCTTCATCTTCAACATATACCGTCTCACTTACAATTGGCTGACATATTCACAAAAGTGTCTCATGGTATCTCTACGTCTTCTTTCGTTCCAAGCTTCGAGTTTCCATTAATCCCACTCTTAGCTTGCAGGGGGTTGTCAAGGATTCCAATAAATTATTGATTTACGAAACCCTCCTTGATTTTAGGAGATGCAATTTATGATAGACAATGTAATTACCCTGTAATTATCTTTCCTTGTATTTAGCTTTCCTATCTTAACACTTGTATACAAACCCTAATAAACGCATGCATACATTATTTATAAGAACACTGCACCGGAGAAGATTACTGTGTGGTTTTGTAAACACTATCAGCAATGACGGTAGAATGATTACTGTGTGGTTTTGTAAACACTGTCAGCAATGACAGTGTCCTGGCCAGCCACAGGCTAAATAAATGCTCTAAAAGGTGGTTTGCTAAGTGAGTGGTATCCAGCTTTTTGCTGGAATTTGTTTCTCATCCAATCCCTATACAGAGAAAAGGCTAACAATGATACATCAGCTAATATTCTGCAATTATTAGCAGCCAACTGCTAGATATTTACTTGCCATGCCGCCCTCTCTATTGAAGACAAGAATGCCTAGTACTTTCTGGAAACTTGTTTGGTAAATACAAGTTATTTCATAAATAGAGTTTATAACAGCTCGTCCCCTTATAATCAATCACATAAACACATAGATCAATTGTAAAGAAACTATCATGTTTAAAAGAAACAATATCTCGTATTAGAAAAAGAAGAAGATATATATATATATATCGAGATTGGACTATCATGCAACGCCTTTTCATTTGCAAGGGGAAACTAGGGACTACTTGTATAATTCAACACTTACGCCAAACAACAACAACAACAATATATATAAAATAATGATTGAAAATAATTACGAAATTTAGGATTTCTAACAACTTAAAAGACCTAGGGCATGGAGTAATGCTTCTTCTCTCAAGGGGGGACCAAATGTCCAAGGACTTGACAAAAAATAGACTTTCATTTGAGATATTATCCAACCAAACGGTTGATGTTTTTAATCAAGTAAACTGATAGATGTGGAGTTTATACCCATCATTAGTGGCAGTTTACTTTTAATTCCAACGCCGCTATGCTACGCCAAATCCTGCTATATGCCATGGCACTGTCACTGTGGCTGCTGAAGGCTATAGCCTTAGAGTGGAAAAAAGCTCAC
The DNA here is from genome assembly GCA_025169955.1 of Salix arbutifolia. Taxonomy (NCBI): domain Eukaryota; kingdom Viridiplantae; phylum Streptophyta; class Magnoliopsida; order Malpighiales; family Salicaceae; genus Salix; species Salix arbutifolia. Next base: position 9,422,927 of record CM045912.1, on the reverse strand, counting down.
ACAAGAGAAAAGTTTGATACCCTACGTAGACAGGAATTCGCAGCAAAGCCATGAATTTCTCACCCATGCAAGAGGTTTTGTGCTCAATTTGTTTTTGGGTCCCGCCAGGAAAGATACCCTCACCCCACGGCCTCATGATCAGCTAATGAGATGATCCAAGCCATTCATTTGCAACTTGCCCTATCAATAGTCAATTTTTAAAATTTCACTATAAAATCCCAGTTCTCAGCTGGACAATCAACAAAACTGTCACGACCCGATTCCCGGATCCGTGACCGGCATATAGGCATGGTCCCCCTCCAAGGTTCCACACCTATGCGAACCCAAACTCACACAAACTTATCATTCAACATTCAAAATTCAACGCAGCGGAAATAACAAAGTAAACTTTATATTAGAATTTGATTGTCTCTATATAAGAGTTAATTACATATTGATATACTTGTGGAGCACTAACTAGACATATGAACCAAAAAGTGCCGGCTACAACCAAAATAGCAGGTTCCCAGAGTAGGACAAAAATGACCTGCTAGCAAGCTACGACCCTGAAAATAATGATTAATGAGGGGGTGAGTTTAACAACTCAGTGAGTAGATAATATCCAATATACACATACGAGATAATATAGCAAAGAGAAGTATAATATCAAATCGGCTCAAGGTTCTTACAAGGAATTTCTCAAATAGGTCATAACAAGAATGTATAGGTAAAGCTCGTCAGAAAATCAGAATGCAATGAGCATGAGGCTCCGTACTGTGGGATGATCAGTCCACACAGGTTGGTGACTCCCCCGACCAACTAGGGTTTCAGATACGATGTGCACAAAGGCTAACACTACCCTGTTAGCATGGGTATTCTGACCGGCATACCATAGGTATATCTTATATTCAAACAAAATATTCATATATCAAGGCTCAACTCATGGTATCAATCAAATGAGGAGCTATCAATTCACAAACAGATATAGGCTCATATCAAGAACGTATATTCAACAAATGATTATGCTTTATCGTATCAAGAATATAATCAAGGTATATATTATCAAAAAGCATAATCCAATTCATACTAGCAAATTCAAATATTTATACTATTTCTCATGCATATTAAATGTTATCCACTCACCGGACTCAAAAGCAGACAAGTTCCAAAAGCAGAATGTTGATGAACTTTACTGATGTCCCGCGGGTAAAATATCGGGATTATCTGAATATATAAAAGAAGATATACTCAAAAATGACTCAAAAAAAGTAAAATACCTTTAATAACATATCTAAGAGTTCAAATCATAATCCTATGTGTTTTTGAATCAAACTATCCATTTCTTCGCAAAAACCTAAAGCAAAGGTTTCTTCCGAATTCTAATTCCAAAATACACAATTCGTAAAATTGATATTAATCCCTCAAATGAGCTTCAATTATCCATCAAACCAATCTAAAATACTAATATTTCTCTTAGGGACCATTCTGAATTTTTCTTATATTTTTAGGGTCAAATTGTAATTTTATCAAATTGAAGGACTAAATTGAACACTTCATAAATTCATAGCTACCCTAAAATATTGTCCATAATTCATCCTCAATTCTGTCAAGAATCTCCAATATCACTCCAGGGACCAAACTGAAATTTTTCCAAAGTTAGGGGACTAAACTGAAAATTTCACCAAAAAGGACCAAAATGAATTTTTCATCATCTTCAACCTTAACCCAGATTTCCAGCAAGCTATTTTTGAAATTGCTCAACATTATTTCACCATTTTTCTCAATATTTTCTTAAACCAAACATCTCAAAATTTCAAAATCATCTACCATCAAACTAATTAAACTATTACCCAACACATTCAACCCTTAACATCTCTCTTAATTCATCAATCAAACCCAAATAAAATTCTCAAACCCTAACAACCCATACAAGCAAATTCATAGCTAATAATCACATTTATACATAATAAAACACACACATTACCTTAACAACTTATTTCTCCTTCTTCCTTTCTCTTCCTCTTCTCTTTCCCTCTTTTCTCTTCTTCTTCTTCTTCCTTCCTCTCTTCCCGATTCTCTCTCTCAATTTCAGACCTAATCTTCTTTTCTTTTCTTTTTCTTTTTCCTTTTTCTCCTCTTATTTTCTATTTATATTTATAAACTTATGCAATTACTACCCTACCCTTAACCTAATTCTAAGCCACTAAGGGCATTCATGTATTTTCCCTTTTTAAAAATTTCAAAACACTACAAAAACGGTAAAAAAAAAGGGTCTGATGTAAATGGGGGACATGTGTATTTGCAAAGACTTAAATGTCACTTGTGATATGAGCTAATCATCTGGTGGACATAAATGGCCTAACATTTAATTCCTTGAGCTTTCCGCTAGACTCTCAATTTTTAGAGCACTTAGGTCTTTGACAATGCATTTTTTTTTAAATTTTGAATTAAATTTTTGGAACGTGGACATTACCTGGCTCACCACCCCTCTCTCAATAATAAATTCAGTTGACTCTGCTCAAAGCTTCAATCTTCGAATCTCTCACTTTGTAAAAAGATTGCAACTTTCCCTCTCTGTCTACCTCTTAACCCCAAACTTTGTATGTTTTCCGTGCCATCAAAGTAGCCATATAGGTCCTGTCCACAGAAACAATGTAGTAATTGTGTCTTCCAAAGAGGATAATTATCAGGAGTCAACACTATTAGAGATTGGAATTATTATGGGGATTAAAGAGGAGGAGTTAAGGATTGTAGTGGACGAGGAAGACATGATGAGACACTAGTCTTTTTGTAGTAGCTCTATACCATATAAACTTAAAGAAAATAGTTAAAGTAAAAAATGTATTTTCTCACTTTAATGTTACATATACAAGGTTAGTTTTTATAGAGTTTGGTGCAACCTAATAATCTAAAAGGAAAATCTTATCAACATTTGAAACGCAATAGAAGACGTGGGGTAGATCAGAATAGTTGGTCTTCCTAGTCTTCCTCCAAATTCTTCTCTTGTTGATAGCGACATTTGGTTGATTGGCTGAGCAGTTCCGCATTTTACTCTGCATGCAGCAATTCTTGGTTGGATCCTACTAAGATAGGGTAATAACATGAACGACATGTGGTGACTTGGATAAAAAAATGAAAGAATATATTCATGATGTGGGCCAAGTGTTCTTGCTGTTTAAACTAAGAAGCATTATTGTATGTCTGCTATGAACAGAGAAAATGTGGAATTATTTGAAAGATTATGAGTGATTTTACATGAACCAATACTTTTCTTCCAATCATGACTATCAACATTGTTCTTAAAATCAAATTGAACTAATAGTGGGAACTTCATGAGAGTATCGCCCATTTCTACACCACAGGGAATGTGTATATCACGGAACGCCTGCAGGCCTTGCCTGGCTTAAGTTCTTGGTGCTTGTGTTTTCAAGCTCCTGGCATCACTATAGGTGTAGGTGTTGGGGCGATTGTAATTGGTTGATCTAAATTCTAGATGGATTTGTTCTTTGCAAGTTAGTTTTTCAGTGTGCCCATTACCTGGCTCACCACCCCTCTCTCAAGAATAAATTGACCAGTTGATTCTGCTCAAAGCTTCAATCTTTGAATCTCTCACTTTGTAAAAAGATTACAACTTTCCCTCTCTTTATCTCCCTCTTAACCCCAAACTTTGTATGTTTTTCTTCTTTTATTTACTCCTTTCGTGTTAAAGTTTCTAAAACTTAAACTCTCAAGCATTTCGTTTTTGCTTCGAAGTTCATCTTTTTCGATCAACTTTTATGGTGATTATTAGATCTGTAACTGCTTAAAGCAAAACCCCACTTTTTATTTATTGCATTTCTTTAATCCAACTTCTTCGGGTTATTAAAGTTTGACTTTTTAAATTGAAAGTTAACATCTTTATAGCTTTTTTTCCATGGACAGCGTAGCAATAAACATCGATGAAAACTCGATTCTGAGAGATCATATGGCAGAATCAATGATAGATAGTCACTTACATGGGTGTGTGAGTGAGGACAATATTAGCTTCATCCGAAGCCATGTCCAGAGACCTTTAGCAGAGAAGCTAGTGACTCCCTGCGGGAATACACTACTTCATCTTGCTGCGAGCTATGGAAGTGACAAGGTTATAGCTTATCTGACTGAAGAGTGTCCTTCTCTGATCACCAGGGGAAACAGGCAGCAGGACACAGTCCTTCATCTTGCTGCCAGAGAAGGAATGGCCTGTCCTGCAATTAATTCTCTAATCACCAGGAGAAACAGCCAGAACGACACAGTCCCTCAACCCGCTGCCAGTGAAACAAGTGCTATTCATACACTTGTGGAATCGAATCGGATCTTGACGAGGATGGAAAACACAAAGGGAAACACTCCTTTGCACGATGCAGTGATCAAGGCTAACAGAGAAGTTGCCATTTTCCTAGCTTCCGAAGATCCAGAAGTGGCCTACTACAACAACAACAATGGCAGGTCTCCTTTATATCTGGCTGTTGAGAATGGCAATAAGAATGGGATACTTGATTATCTCTTGAATTTAGGAGCTCCGTTCCCGATAAAAAGAGAAGATGGTGATGCCCTACCAAAAGGAAAGTCCCCTGTTCATGCTGCCATCGAACAACGTGACATAGGTGATCACAATGTCTATACTGATCGTTAGAAAATGACTTACATACCAAGAATTATTGCACACCTAGCATCTTTATATTCATTTGAAACTTTTTATTTGATTTTCAGTTATATTAGAGAAAATTGAGAAGGCAATGCCAGGGCTATTACGTATCACTGACGAAGAGATGGGAAATTCACTGCATTATGCATCATCCATAGGTTTCCTGGAAGGAGTTCAATTCCTATTAGATAAGTTTCAAGATGGTGCTTATGGAAGAAACCCTGAAGGCAACTATCCTATCCATCTAGCATGCAAAAGTCACTCTGTTCGTGTAGTGAAGGAATATCTTAAAAAATTCCCATATCCAAAAGAATTCCTCAATAAGAAAGGGCAGAACATTCTTCATGTAGCGGCTGAAAGTGGAAAGGGCAATGTGATTGTGTGCATACTCCGACAAGAGGATACGCTCGTAAAATCGCTGGTAAATGAGATGGATGAGGATGGAAATACAGCTTTGCATTTGGCAGCAGGTTATGGTAAATCCGTGGCCGCATTTTTTCTCGTGCGTGATAAACGCGTAGATAGGTCGGCTGTTAACAATGAAAATCTGACACCATATGATTTGGCTGAACAACAATCCAAAAGTGCTGAAGAGAAATTTGATAAAGCAAATGAAATGGTATGCTAGTTGATCATCATTTATCGAGTTACAAAAGTATATATTTTAAGGGTATTTGTTGATTTAATATTTTGGCACTGTGCTTCCTCTTTGTTGCCAGCACAATACTTTATTAATAATAAGTTGGTGAACAAGTCTAGATTTTTCTTCTTTAACAAACAAGTATGACCAGCTTTTTTTCTTTAAGAAAACTCTCGAGCTAGAAATTTCAGGGAAAACCTCCAAGATATTTGTAGAGCTAAGAAGAGAACGTGAAAACCTTCCTGTATAAATCTTCAAAAACTTGAACAATTATCTGTTGTGCAATGCTTCATCATGACTTGCGTCTTCATTCCTCAGGATGGGCAACATCATTCAAAAGATGTGGAGCATGGAATGAATTCTACAGAAGAAAATTCAACTAGTTCTCAACGAAAGGTACAAGTTTACATTGACTACGTACGCAAAATTGGTGAGCATGTAACGTACTGTACTTGAGATAAATTATATCATCTAAGCTCAAATGACTGCTATCCAAACATGGGTTGGTCGCCAGTTTCAGTGGCTTAGATTGTTGTCTCTCCATAGCAGGAAAAAAAGAAAGGAAGAGGTAGCACAACATATTAAAATATATTTATGTTTTTTGGCAGGACAAAGCATTCGATTTAAAGCGAGATACAAAAAAGGCACCACCAAAACACGAAGGACTGATTAATTATTTTGGAATGGTATTATTGCTTTCTTCTTTCTTAACTTTTTGCTAGCCATCCCTAATCTTTTAAACATCTAGTTCATGCCCATGTAATTTAACTTGTATACAATTATATTCAAAATTCCTCAATCATTTACGAGTTCTGAAAAAGACATTTGAAGACCGATGCTTTTGGAGGCAATTGAGGAAGTGCAAGAAACTCGTTAAAACAACTAAGTTTTTTTCTCCTTTCCATGCAGGTGACAACATTATCGATCTTATACTTCTATTCCCGCTCTAAGAAATCCCCAAATTGGCATTTCACCGTTACTCCAGGACTGATCATATCACAGGAAAAAGAGCAATCAAAGAACACGATAGGGAATCTTCTAGTGGTAGCAGTGCTTGTTGCTGGTGTAACCTTTGCGGGTGCTGTACAACTGCCACAATTAAGGGATAACAATTACTCAAGCGAACATCATCCTGAATCTAACAGCACTATTACTGCCTCCCGTTACAGCTCTTATGAGAATCATCTGTATGGTTATTTATTTCTTGATTTGGGAGCATTATCTGCCTCTATGGTGGCAGCTCTAATCCTTCTTTGGGCAAGCTTCAATGATGTCAGATTTATACTCCCTGCTGTTCAGGTTTCAGCGTTAATGGTTTTCTTGGCTATTATCATGATGTTCGGGGCGTTCGTTTTATCTGTAAGAATAGCACTACTTGAATCCCATGAGGTGTGGTTAAGAATCGCCATTACAGTGGTGGCCGTTGTGTTTTTTCTTGTTCAGGCATTCCTTTTCTTACCTTGGATTCTTCCGCGATCCGTCAACCAATTTCTTCAACGAATTATCTTGCATCATTTCTACTGCCTTTGGTTTTTCACGCTTTTCTACTGTTGGAGGTGGCTGACCGATATACTTCCTGAACTTCCTGTTCTCAAGAAAAATGATGCTGGAGTATCCCAAGAACAGAAATCAAAGAGCTAATCGATAATTATTGTTCGTGTGTTTATCTTTTCTTAAAAATTGTGTGTTTTATTGAATATGATTTCAGTTCCTATGCATGTATGTATGTGAAGGGACGTTCATGTATGTAGAGTATTTAAGACAGACATAATGGTTTTTTTTTTCTTTTCAGAATTGAATAAAGTTTAACCTTTGGCTTTTGCGAAGAAGGATTTCTTCTTGTTTACATTGTATTCCTTAGGTGGATCTCCATCGCATGGTGAGTTGTGTTATCTTTGAGTGTTCACTTGCATTTTCTTCTCTTTCTTCTATTCTCCCGGCGTCAGTTTGGTATCAAAGCTTGGTTTGATGGTTGGACATTGTCAACCTGGACAAAACGCTACCGCGGCAGTGTACGCGAACATGACCTTCGTGACATCGAGACGATTTGAGAAGGCAAGTGCAGCAACTCCAGCAGTGTCTTGAGCACTATGAAAATTAGGAACATGATGAGATGCATCATGGATCACATGATGAGGAGGAGGTTAACCCCTTTCACCAAGCTCATAGTGAGTCGTCTAGTGAAGAGGCTTTTCCACGTCGTCAACCTCGAAGGAACCCAAATTTCCAACGAGATTATGACATGAAAGTTGACATTCCAAAGTTTAAGGGTAGAATCCAAAGAAATGAGTTCATAGATTGGCTTAACACTGTTGAACAAGTTTTTGATTACAATGATGTATTAGATAGTTGAAAGGTGAAACTTGTGGCCAATAAGTTGAAGAAGAATGCTTCCATTTGGTGGGAACATCTCAAAAACTAGCGTGCTCGTGAAGGAAAAAAGAGAATTGTGACATGGGAAAAGATGAAGAAAGAGCTTAGAAAGAAGTTCTTGCCTGAACACTAGCACCGATATGCATTTCTTCAGTTCAAAAATTCCAGGCAAAAAGAGTTATCCGTGGAGGAGTATACAATAAAGTTTGATTATCTTAAGATGCGTTGTGATGTATTTGAACCAGAAGAAAAAACCATTGCTCGCTACCTTTGAGGACTTTGATAAGAAATTGCTAATGTTGTTCAATTACAGCCATATTGGACCTACAATGACGTCTTCAAGTTGGCAATCAAAGTGGAGCGCCAACTTAAAGAAGCCTAGGGGAATAGTTTTCGCTCTTGAACTTGGAAAGGTGCTACCAATCAAGGAAGTGGTTCTACTTCTAAGCCCTCACAAACACATAGGCCAACAAACTTCAAATCACTTCCTAAGAAAGATAGTGGGGGTATTCCAAGCCATCCTCGTACTTCAATCCCAATAATCAACAATGCTTCAAATGTCATGGGTTTGGTCATATTGCATCAGAGTGCCCTAACCGCAAGATTGTTTCTTTAGTTGAAGAGGATGTGGACAATGATTTGGAACAAGAGTTGCCTAGTAATGAAGAGGTGGAGAATGGAGATGAAATCACCTTTGGAGACTAAGGAGAGTCTCTTGTCATTCGTCGCAGCCTAAGTGCAGTCCATGTAGAGGAAGAAAATTGGCTTCGCAACATCTTTCACACCCACTACACATCCCATGGCAAGGTATGTGGTATTATCATTGATGGAGGGAGCTATGAGAATATGGTAGCAACAAAAATGGTTGAGAAATTGCAGCTGAAAGTGGAGAATCATCCTCATACTTACAAGCTTTCATGGTTGTGCAAAGGAAATGAGAAAGAAATGCAATTCCACCTTTGATGCAAGCTATTCTTAATGAGTTTGATGATCTCATTCCCGAAGAAATTCCAACCAACCTCCCATCGATAAGAGACATTCAACAATGCATTGATCTTATGCTCGGTGCCATTGTACCTAATAATCCCGCCTATAGGATGAATCCTAAGGAGCATGGAGAGCTGCAAAGATAAGTTGATCATTTGACCAATGGTTTGATTCGAGAAAGCATGAGTCCATGTGTTGTCCCCGCTCTTCTTGTACCAAAAAAAGATGGTTCGTGGCACATGTATGCTGATAGTAGAACGGTGAACAAGATAACTATCATATGCCATTTTCCTATTCCTTGTCTTGATGACCTTCGTGACCGACTACATGGTTCTACCATTTTCTCCAAGATTGATCTTCGAAGTGGCTATCATCAAATCCGAATGAAAGAGGGTTATGAATGGAAGATTATTTTCAAAACAAGGGATGGACTCTTGAAATGGATGGTTATGCCTTTTGGTCTCTCAAATGCACCCGGTACCTTTATGCAACTTATGAATCATGTTCTTAAACATTTTATTGGTCATTTTGTTGTTAATTTTGATGATATTCTTGTATTTAGAAAAAATCAGGAACAACACTTGGAACATCTTAACCAAATCTTTAGTGTGTTAAGGGAACGAAAATTGTATGTCAACTTGAAGAAGTGTCAATTCTTGACTAATAACATTTTCCTTTTGGGCTATGTTGTTTCGAGTGAAGGAATAAAGGCAGGTCCCTACAAAATTGAAGCAATCACAAGCCGACTAACTCTTAGTTCTTTTCATGACATCCGAAGCTTTCATGGTTTGGCCTCTTTCTACTGTCATTTTATCAAGGGGTTTAACACCATCATTGCTCCAATCACCAAATGCCTAAAGGGAGGAACTTTCACTTGGAATGATGAAGCACAAAGAAGCTTTGAAAGCATAAAGAAAAAGATGATTGAAGCTCCTATTCTCACACTTCCAAATTTTAACATAGTGTTTGAAGTGGATTATTGATATAGAATGGTTAGCCTTGGAATTTGAAGAAGTGTTGGACAAGAAATTGAAGAAGAAGGACCGTTCCAAAAGCATTAAGTCAGCTGACAGTAGGGTGTTTGGAAATTAGATGCTCAAATCCAGCATTTAAATGGCCAACAACAACGAAGGAGGAAGAGCTAATTCCTGTGACGCTGGTTGCAGGGACAGAGATGTAGATCTGTGGGCAGCCATTGACGAACAGACACAAGCAATGGCGAGGATGGAGGCCATGATCCAACAACTGGTTGGGGGTCCTCTGGCACCTGCCAACAGGGGCGCTCGCAACCATCCGAGGATGGAACCTCCTCCTATGGTCGCCAGAAACAGACCCTATGTCGATGACAGTGATGACGAATCAGAAGAAGAAACACTAGACGCTCGGGAAAATCAGTTACAAGGGCGAAATCAGCCTTAGTATATAATACGCGCTGACATGCCATTTTTCCATGGTAAGTTACAGATTGAGGAATTTCTGGATTGGCTCTCGGAGGTTGAACTCTTCTTTGATTTCACAGAGGTGGCAGACGAACAACAGGTCAAGCTAGTTTCCTATAAATTAAGAGGTGGGGTTGCTGTGTGGTGGGAACAGTTGTAGATGGATAGGCGACGCCAAGGGGAAAACCCCATTCGGTCATGGAGATGAATGAAACAACTCATGAATAGATTCTTACCACCCGATTATGAGCAATTCATATTCCAAAGCTTACAAAACTGTGTGCAGGGGAACAAATCAGTGGCAGACTATACCGAGGAGTGGTCCAGACTTTCAGTGCGGAACAACTTGAATGAATCAGAAGCTCAGCAAGTATCTAGATATTTAGGAGGCTTGAAATCATCAATTAGAGAAAGGATTGGGTTACAGGTAGTGTGGAGGGTTAATGAAGCACACAACATGGCCCTAAACGCAGAATTGATGGAGAAAACTTCCACCTGTTTTCCCCCTTATAGAAACACGGGTGACCCAGCTGACAAAGGAAAATTCACAGCACCTGATGGCTAGAATCCTCCCAAGACAGCTACAGACTAGACCATACGAGGGACAACTGCCACTAGCAACCAATATCATATGTATATGTGTGTGTGTGTGTGTGTGTGTGTGTGTGATGACCTGACAAGAAATGGATGGTTATGACTTTTGGTCTCTCAAATGCACCCAGTATCTTTATGAGACATATGAATCATGTTTTTAAACATTTTAATTGTCACTCTGTTGTTTATTTTGATGATATTGTTGTATTTAGCAAAAATCAGGAACATCACTTGGAACATCTTCACCAACTCTTCAACATGTTAAGGGAGCAAAAATTGTATGTCAACTTGAAGAAGTGTCAATTCTTGACTAATAGCATTGTCTTTTTGGGCTATGTTGTTTCAAGTGAAGGAATAAAGGCGGATCCCAACAAAATTGAAGCAATCACAAGCTGATCGACTCTTAGTTCTCTTCATGACATCCGAAGCTTTCATGGTTCGGCCTTTTTCTACCATTATTTTATCAAGGGGTTCAACACCATCATTGCTCTAATCACCGAATGCCTAAAGGGAGGAACTTTCACTTGGAATGATGAAGCACAAAGAAGCTTTGAACGTATAAAGAAAAAATTACTGAAACTCCTATTCTCGCACTTCCAAATTTTAACATAGCGTTTGAAGGGGATTATGATGCCTTTAATGTGGACATTGGTGTTGTCCTTAGACAAGACGGTAAGCCAATTGCTTTTTTTAGTGAAAAGTTTAATGGTGTTCGCATAAAATATTCAACTTATGATAAAAAAAAGTACGCTATTATTCGAGCTTTGAGACATGGGCGACATTATCTTATATCTAAAGAGTTTTTGCTCTTTTAGGATCATGAAGCTTTGAAATATATAAATGGCCAACACAAGCTCAATAATAGGCATACTAAATGGGGGTCAATTCTTACAATCTTACACTTTTCTCATCAAGCACAAGTCAAGAATTCAAAATCAAGTGGCCGATGTTTTAACCCGAAGGCATTCTTTGCTTGCCACTATGCAAGTGAAGGTCTTGAGTTTTGAAGTCGTAAAGGAGCTCTTCCAAGATGATCCATATTTTAGTAAAAATTGGAGGTAATGCTCTAATGGTCCTTATTTGCATTACTTACTACATGATGAGTTTCTTTTCAGAAATAGTTGTTCCTGTATTCCTGAATGTTCTTTGAAGGAATACATTATTAGTGAATCCCATGGTGGTGGACTCAGTGGACACTTTGGAAGAGATAAAACTCTTGCTCTTGTGAAGAAAATTTTTTACTGGCCAAAAATGGTGAAAGATGTCACTCAACATGCGTAGAGGTGTGGTACTTGTCATCGTGCGAAGAGTTATGCTCAAAACACAAGATTGTACGCTCCATTAACTGTACCAATAGCCCCTTGAGAGGATGTGAGTATGGATTATATTGTTGGCTTGCCTTGAACTCAGAGAAACAAAGATTTTATTATGGTGGTGGTTAATCGTTTCTCAAAACTGACTCATTTTATTCCATGTAATATGACCTTTGATGCATCTCGTGTAGCTGATCTTTACTTTCAAGAAATTGTTAAGTTTCATGGCATTCCTAAGACTATTACTTCAGATCATGATCATGATCCTAAGTTTGTTAGTCATTTCTGGCGCACTCTATAGCGAAAGCTAGGCACTTTACTTTAGCTCATCTCTTCTCACCATCTACAAACTGATGGACAAATTGAGGTTGTGAGTCAAAGTTTGGGAAATCTTTTAAGGAGTTTAGTAGGCAACAACATTCTTCAATGGGATCTTATCTTGGCTCAAGCTAGATTTGCTTATAATCAATCTACAAGTCAGACCATGGGTACTAGTCCTTATGAAATGGGGTATGGATAGAATCCTCATGGTCCCGTAGACTTTTCTCCACTTCCTGTCACTCATCATTTTAGTGGAGATGCTCAGATCTAACTAAATATATTCAGAAGTTGCATGAACAAGTACGAGCTCGAATCACTAATGCTAACAAGTATCGCAACAATGCTAACAAGTATAGGAAGCCTGTTGCATTCAAAGAAGGAGATATGGTGTGGATTCACCGTCGAAAAGAAAGATTTCCACCTGGATGTTATGCAAAACTCAAGCCCCGAGATGATGGTCCATTCAAAGTTCTCCAATGAAATGGCGAAAATGCCTACAAGATCGAGCTTCCAGGTGACTATAGTGTTTGAGCCACATTCAATGTTGCTGATTTGTCTCCATATTATGATGCTAAAAATGCTTTGGACTCGAGGGCGACTCTTGTCCAACCAAGGTGAAATGTTACTGGAGTATCCTAAGAATAGAAATCAAAGAGCTAATTAATAATTAGTGTTCGTGTGTTTATCTTTTCTTAAAAATTATGTGTTTTATTGAATATGATTTGAGTTCCTATACATGTATGTATGTGAAGGGACATTCATGTCTAGAGTATTTAAGACAAACATAAAGGTTTTTTTTTCAAAATTGAATAAAGTTTAACCTTTGTCTTTTGCGAAGAAGGATTTCTTCTTGTTTACTCTATATCTCTTTAATGGATCACTATTGGGTGGTGAGTTATGTTATCTTTGAGTGTTCACTTGTGTTTTCTTCTCATTCTGCTATTCTCTTGAAATAAAAAAAGGTCATGCATCCACATTTATTTAATTGAGGTTGATCATAAGAACAAAGGCAAAGTAGAAATATGTAGGATTCCCCACTTGTAAGAGGTTTTGGGACTAGTAACATCTTGGAATGTGTGTGTCTAGCCATTGTAAAAATAATTTGAACTTTTAACAACTTTTGATGTTCCAATTCATTGTTTGCACACTTCTATCCCCCCCCCCCTAATTGTCATGACTTGATTCTCGAATCTATGATTGGCATATAGATATGGTTCTCCTCCAAGATTCCACACCTATACGAACCCAAACTTACATACAAACTTATCCTGTAACTTCAAAGTTCAACATAATGTTCATAACAAAATTAAATTTATATATAATTTGATTGCCTTAATACAAGAGTTAAATACATACTGTTATGATTATGGAGCACTAATTAGACATAAGGAAAAAGGTGTTGATTACAACCAAAATAATAGGTTTTGAGAGTACAACAAAAATGACTTGCTAACAAGCTACAAGCCTGAAAATAATAAATAATGAGAGGGTTAGTTCAACAACTCAGTGAGTAGATAATATTCAATATACATATTCAAGATAATATAACAATGAGAAATATATTTATAAATACGACTTGAAGTTCTTACAATAAGGTTTTTCAGATAGGTCATAACAAGAATATTATAAGGTAAACTCATCATATAATCAAAATGCAATGAGTATGAGGCCTCGTACTATGTGATGGACAGTCCACACAGGTTGGTGACTCTTTTGACCAACTAGGGTTTCAGATATGATGTACACAAAGACTAACACTATCTTATTAGCATGAGTATTCTGACTGGCATACCGTAGGTTTATATCATAATCAAACAAACATATTCATATATCAAGGCTCAACTTATGACATCAATCAAATGAGAAACTATCAATTCACAAGTATATATTTGCTCACATCAAGAATGTAGATTCAACAATTGATTATGCTTTATTGTAACAAAAATAGTACTCAACATATATATTATGAAGAAGAGATTTGATTCAATTTTGTACTTTAAATGAAATTTAATATACATAAGTTTTTCATTTTGGCTCTTATACTTTTAATCTTCTTTTTTTATTTGAATTCCTTTATTTTATATATATATATATATATATATATATATATATATTTCTAAAATGGTTGCTATTTTTGTCCATGCTTATATGTACATGCTCTTAGTTTTTGTTTCTAATTTTTATGATTTTCTCTATTATTAAGGTTTTTTTAAAAAAACTTTAATGTTTAAATTTTAATTTGTATTGATGATCATTTGAAAATTGTTATTTAGTATTTTTTTCCCTTTTTAAAAGTTTATATTTATTCTTTAAGTCAAATAATATTTTTAAATGTAATTATTTTTTTGTCATTTTTTTTGGGTAATTGCTTTTTTGTTAATATTTTTAGGTGTTAAAATTTCTAATTATTATAGGTAAGGCATTCAAAATAATGATAATGATTATTTCTAAGTTTTTTTTTTCTTATAAATATATGAGACTAATTATATATTTTGATATTTGTTTAATATTAACGTCTTTATATATATATATATTTGTTTTTTGAAAATAAATCATAATTTACTATCAATGTAATAAAAATACTTTTAATGTAATAATATGATGAATAAATCTTATAAAACTAAAAAAAATATTTTTTAATAATAACTATGGTGTCATCGATAGTATGACCAATGATAATTATAATATTAATTATGTATATAATATTTATAATGAAACTTTAGTAATTGTGAAAAAAAATTCATTGGTCAATGTTATATTTGTGAAAAATAACTTATATATTTTTTTGTATGATATTTCAGATTTCATATCACGTAAACAAAATATACGAAATCACACATTGATAAGACAGGTAAAAATATTATGCCAAATTATCTACTAAGATAAAAATAAAATTGCCCTGTGTTTCGTCACAGTCAGCACCAAATTTTTTAACATGTCACAAAATTGTTAATGATCCTCAATTTTTTTACAATTGCTATACATCTAAGCTAAATAATCAACTTAAAAAATTTAAGATTATATAGTTTCTATATGTATTTATTTTACTGTGGATAGGACATTTAGAATTGATAATAATTATTTTTAAAAAATAGGCGAGGCTAATTATATATTGTGATATATTTTTTATGTGAATGTCTTAAAATATATATAAAAAATTAAATTGACTGTTCTTTATAAACCTCACATTAATTTAATCTCGGTTTTCTAAAATACTTTTTAATATAATAATATAAATAAGAAATGTGGGAAAAAAACTTTGGTGAATTTTAGCAGTTGTATTTTTGCTATCTATCAAAGAAATTATTCATCAAATAGTTAAAACATGCCCAACAAACAATTACTATGTTGCAGACAACAAATAATATATCTTCAGTCAATTTGATCAATTACGGTTTGCTATCTACCAATTAAATTATTACTCAAGTAGTTAAAAAAAAATCACCAATAAAATTGTTTGTGTGTAAAACAAATCACTCTTCTGTGCAAAAATTCATCGATTGTAATTTTACTATTTGCTAATAACATCATTCATGAAATAGTAAACATATACAACAATCAATCAGTATGTTACACGGAGCATGTGGCTCATTTCAACAAAATTTTATCGATTCCAATTGTACAATCAACCAATTAAATAATTAGCAAAATATTTTTAGTAACAACATTCAATTATATTTAGGCAGAAAAAACACTCATTTCTAACATATTTTATTAATTAAAGTTTTATTCATTAAATATTAAATAAATCAAGATAGCTCGTGAAAGCTAAAATGACTTTTGGACATGAGCAAGATGGAGACTTTTCTTACGGTGGCAATACCTGTTCCCGACATAACCTTCGCCACTGCTATCCAACAACCTCAATTTAGTGCCACATTAGAAGCTATAATCATCTGTTAGGAACAATCCACGATATCAAAGTCATCCTCCTTCCTTCTATATTTTGGTATTCATCAGAACTATATACATAGGTTGGTGCCTTCGGAGCTGTTATAGAAATAAGGGAAAATTTTGTATTGTTTGTGATTATCATTGTATCAGATCAGAGTATGTTCACATAACCATTTAATCTAAAAATTTAAGTTATTAAATAAAATTTTAAAATATGATTTATATTTTTTTTTAACAATTTTTTATATAAAAGTCTTTGGAGCTAGAAATTTCCATAGATCCACGATACATTATGCTTAATTTTTTATCAAATAGATTAAAAATAATGAAATTCAAACTCATGATTATTAAGTCAATAAAACTCTGATACCATGTCAGGAAAGTATTTCATCTAAAAACTTAACCTTTTAAGTTATCCAAAGATTCATATTGGTTTTCATTTTCTTGATGATGTTTTTAATTAGTTATGAGCTGGAGAAGTTGTTTGAGATTAAGACAAAAGATGTGGTTAATTATACAGTGAAATTGAAAGAGCCTGACAATATAAATAATAATTTTCAGGAGATTAGATTAATGATAAGAAGTTGGACCACAATGCCACATTAAAACATTAATTTCATTGCTTTTCACAAAGGTTTCCTTTTTTAACATCTTAGTTTCATTCTGTGTGAAAGTCTCATGGTCTCTTCATTGCTTTTCACAAAGGATGTCACTCTACCTGCCCACGTCTTGAATCGAACACTTACTATTGATGCCTCTCAAAGAATAACTGTTCCAGTTTTACACTAACATTGCCTTGCAATTTCTTAATTTCAAGTGCTTAGCTTTCAGGGCTTGCAATCTTCATTCTAACCCTCGTAATACAAATCAAAATAAAATTTAAAATTCAAATATCTTTTTTTTGAAAAAAATCAAGTTAAATAAACCTGTCAAACTCGTGATTTAAATCATAAGATTGATATAACATCATAAGAAAATAAAAAGAAAAAATAATCCAAATCATCTTGTCAAACTAGCAACCATAGTCATGAGATGATAATAATTTTATAGAAATCAAATCAAATCAAATTATAAAATTTAATTTTTAATAAATTTATTATTAAATGATGAAATTAAAAAAAATAATTAAAAGGAACACAATAAAATAACATGAGTTTACACAGGTTAATCTAAAAAACATGTAACTCGAGTCATAAAATCAAAATAACCTCATAAGAAACAAACTAAAATAAATCATAAAACCTAATAATTAATCCAATATTAAAGGATGAAAGCAAGAAAATACCAATTAATTTCTAATCAACCTATTGGATAAAATCAATCAAGTTAACTTATTATATCTATGACACGAGTTATAAGAGGTGAATACTTTCAATTCGGTTCGGTTTTTATTAATAAAAACAACCAAACCGAAAAAGAAAAAAAACAGAACTGAACCTGGTTTATACCAGCCGGTCTCGGTTCGGTTTTTTAACATAAAAAACTGGAAAACCGGTTGTTTTCTGATCGCCATGTGCCCACTAACCACTAATACAAACTTCTCCGTTGTTAAGAGTTAGTGATTCTCGTCGCTAAGCGAAGACTCTAAGGGCAAGTCCAACGGCAGTGCTATATGGAGAGCTATAAATAAAAAATAAATATTTTAGCAAGTTTGAGCAGTTTTCGGCACTCCAATGGGAGTGCCATTTGCAAAGCCAAAATTGGCTTCCCTTGCATGAGCTGCTATTTGTAGCAGCTCATGTGTAAAGAAGCCAAAATTTTAGGGACAAAATTCTGGAGCCACGTGTGTTCCTGCGTGTTATATATATATATATATATAATGTAAATATATCAAAAATATTTATTTTTATTTAAAAATACCTCAACAAGAAAGTAAAAAATTAAATTAATAATTATATTGTTGGAAGGTTTTTTAGAAACAATTATTTAATTATATAACTTAATCCTATTAATTGTATAATTAATTGCATAATTAAACTATATACAAAATAATTGAACTATATTTAAAATAATATTAAAAAAAATAGCTCTCCAAAATGGCTCTTACCATTGGAGCACACATCAACAAAAAAACCCCATATAAACACTATTTAAGAAACCATTTTACAAATTTGACTTTTAAAAATAGCTTTAAACATTGGAATAGCTTTAACATAACAGAGTAGCGTGCCAAACCAAAGGGCAGTCCCGTCGGATCAAAGGAAGATCAAACTAGCAACAGACGAAGCGGGTGAAGAGCTTAGGTATAGATAGGGACAAAGAGCCTAGCCTCCGAGCGAAGGGGCATAGAGGCTAGGAGCCGAATGGCCACTTGACTATCTACTACTAGAATAGAATATGTGGTAGCTGCAGAAGAGAAGCTATCAGCAACTCCAAGCCATGCTGGAAGAACAAATCTTGTTTGGATCCAAGCAAATTCCCATGGAATGGCACGAAGATGTCCAATTCCTGTAGCTCTTTCTTCTTGTGGATCGGCTTCGTATGTTAAGGAAACCAATCTCCGCTTGTGGAGTGAGTAGCCTCATGAAAGTAGGCAAGCAACTCTGGGTTTTCATATACCTTGCTCCGGTAACTTTGGCAGCTGATTTTTGAAATCTCGTCCAAGAGATTAGCCATTTCTCTTCTCTAGGTCTTTCTGGGGGTTTTAGCGTTGCAAGAAGACTTGAACCGGTTCGGTTTACTGATTTTACTTAAAAAACCGAACCGCCTGTAAGTTTTTTTTATAAATCTAATCGGTTTAATTGGGTTTTTTTCTCGGTTTGATTTTCTTGAATTTTTTTTATTTTTCTAATTTAACAATTTTTTAGTTTTTTTTCTCGCCCTTACAAGTTATGAACCAAGCTAATCATATTAAAACAAAATTTAATTATCTTTAAATTAAAAAAATAAAAAATAGATTTAGAAAAATAAAAAATTATTAAAATGAATAATTTTTTTGTGAGTGTTTTGTGACGTGATTCAGTAAAAGCAACACACCTTTTAATTTATTGTTGGTGGCCGTGATTTGCCAGGGCTGCACATAGTAAATTTGAAGGCAACTAAAGGAACCGGTGCAGTGTTTACGCAGAAAAAGAAGCAGCGCAGTACGTGCATAACCCTCGTCCAAACAAAACCATTTTTTTAGCTGCCGGGGAAGCTAATAGAGAAAAACATGGATTTGATTGCTTGTTTTGCCCGCAGGAAGTGTTGATATCCTTTTTTCTGGTAATTCCAAAGAAAACAATAACAGTGTGAGAAATCTAAGTATAAACTGCCTAATTTACAGAAGCCTGCTGAAAAAATTAAGAAAGAAGTAGAAGTAGATAATGTTCAAGCTAGCAAACAATATTTATCATGTTAATTTTAGACCTAGAGAAGCAATCTCACTCTTCTGTTCTCTTGTTAACTGTTTATGCAGACGATCAATGTGAACACAAACTGATAAGCTTAAGCAAGCAAGATTGAAGCTTTCATTAATGTGTTTATTTCAAAAGATGGGTTAGTGTATATATCCATCATTAAACACTACGGTCAGCCTTCGTTGATTTCATTCCAATTGAAAAAAAAAAATCACCATTCAATAACGTCGGAAGTCAACCTCAGAGCTGGAATTCGACATTCCCCCGTTAGTAACAGGTCAAGGCCCACGGAAAATGTCTTATAAGTTCATGAGCATCAAATGCAAGTCGCCAAAAATTAAAAAAAAAAACAGCAAACAATCCATTTCACAGCACAACAAAAAATCTAATTATCGTATCCAATAAAAAAATTAAAAATCAATTCGGGTTAATCTTTTTAAATATTATTACTAAGCTATGAGATCAAGATAGCCTAATAAAAAGTAAATCAAAACAAATCATCTCTTAATCAAATACAATATTAAAAGATAAGATTAAGAAAAAAAACAATTAAAAATATAAAATAATTGAGTAAATTAAATTAACTCATCAAACTTGAGATTAAGTCAAAAGAGATCAAGATAACCTTTTAGAAAGAAAAACAACTTAATTTAACCAGGGTTGTCTTGACATGGCATGACTTCGCGAACAACGAGTCTGCCTCCTGAGCATGTATGGAAAATAGTTTGGGTATAATTATAAAATTATGATTCTATAATTTAGGAATCGTCACCTAGTATTACATTCACTAGAAAAACTAATGGTCCGCGAGAGTATGAGTACGGAGACTAATTGTGCAAGAAAAAGATGCATTCCCTCGAATACATATGCTGTATTGCTGCTTGATTGTTTTTCTATGTCAAATTTTTATTTGTTGATCTTTTCTAATATTCAAGGTATATTTTCTTCAAGAAGGAGTTTCTGTTTTATTGGATCAAAACTTAACTATTTTAAAGCCTAAATTTTAGTATTACATTTAATTTTTTTTGTATCTTTAATATTTGAGAGTATACAATACAAAATAGTTTAATATCCTCAAATATTAAAATTTACAACTAAATCCTATCTCTTTAAATATAAAATGGAAAAAATGATTGATGAAACATTTTTAATATTTTTATCAAACTTTAACAGCTAATTATAAATTGTTTATGATATTCATTTTGTATTTTAAAATATCAGAAATATGTAATTATTCTTTTTCTTAATGATAATATACTTAGAGAACTTTTAGAATTTTATATGCATGAAAAAAAAAAAAAAAACTCTTTGAAATCAGAAGAAAAAATTGCCCATTTTGATTAACAGTTAAAAAAGTTAGCCCAAACAGGCCCATATGCCCAACTCACTGACCTTCCACACCACGCCTCCATCACCAGCCCCTTGCCTCCCAAGTCTTCCAAGGACGGACAGGACCTCGCTGCTCTGAACCCATTGAGAAATCGAGCTCACGAACACACAGTGAGAAAGATGGCAAGGAGGCGGCTTTTATTGCTGTTAAAACCTTTTGATGTTTTCCAATTTGGCCAGTCAGGTGGTGCCTCTCCCATCACCATTCCTCAGGTAACAACCATATGCCGCTTTTACTCTCTGTTTTCTTTTTACAGAATATTCGGAACTCACTATTCATGGTTTCTTCACTTCAATCCTCTTAAGTATAAGCCATTTCTTTCTGGGTTCTTCTTCCTTATCTCATTTTCATTTTCCGTTCTTGTTTTAACAATTGGCTTAACCTTGATGACGAGAGACTGTTCGATAAAATGTCAAAGTTGATATTAGCGTTTTTCGGATTGTATTATTTTCATTGAGTTTAACATTTTCTGCTCTTATTTATCTATTATATCTGTAATAGTTGATGACGATAACTCAAAACACTTAATTTTTATGTTTCGATGAAGGAATTCTGTTCATTCTCAAATTTGTTGGCTGCTTGATAGAAATTTTGTTGGTCCAGCAATATTTGAAGGGAACATTTGATCTAATGTCTTAAGCCTTTTTTTTTTTATCATTTTCTGTTTTTACTAATCATGTAAAGGTTTCTACGATGTTTCTTACTCAATTTCGTGCTGGAATTATTGTAGGCTTTTCGTTATCTAGATAACAGGCGTAAGGTTCACAAGGATGCTATAAACTTCTGTCAGGAAATTTTACGAAAGAAATCAAATATTGATTGGGAACCCATCTTACGTACAAATTTGTCACAACCAATTCGGAATTTTGATTTGATCGTTACTGTTGGTGGTGATGGAACGCTTTTACAAGCAAGTCATTTCTTGGATGATTCAATTCCGGTTCTAGGAGTGAACTCAGATCCCACACAAGTCAAAGAGGTTAGTTTATTTGTTAGGCTGAGCTTAGATTTATGTTCATTATGTCTATAAGGATTTACTTAGATTCTCTCTCTGTTTTTTTTCTTGTGTGTTTTCTGGATGTCCAATTACAGTATGCTCTTTGGTGTAGGTGGAGAAGTTCAGTAATGAATTTGATGCTACTAGAAGCACTGGCTACCTGTGTGCAGCAACGGTCCAGAGTTTTGAACAAGTAAGAAATACCAACAGGGTTATAATAAAGGGAAATTAAAGCAGGCATAGACAATAAATGTGACTTTGATAATGTATAGGCTGTAATTATAAGTTTGGGTATTGATTAAAGGACAACATAGTAGCCATGTAATGTCCAGGTTAAATACTACCATTTGTGCTAACTTAGATTGATCACTAAGCAATCCAGAAAGGGTATCCAAGACTTGAAAGCCTAACTTAATTTTACCAAAGCAGTTTTTTAATGACTGGATTGCTAATCATCAGAAGGCTTTCCTTGGAGAAGAGACTTAAACACACTTTCGTCTTATAATTTGTAATTTTGAAATGGTTGTACTCTCATTTGCGTTTATGTGCCTTTGCTCTTATCATTTTTGCTGTAGTATACATTTTTTCGAATGGTGTTGTTTGCTCTTAGAATATGTATCACCTAAATCAGCAGAAATCACCAAATTCTTTTCATAGCAAGTAATTTCCTGTGTTCATCATTCACGTGGGTTTCTCTCAGGTGCTAGATGATATCCTAGCTGGTCAAAAAGTTCCCTCTAACCTGTCGAGAATATCATTAAGTGTAAATTCACAACCACTGTCTTCCTATGCCCTCAATGACGTGTTGATCGCAGACCCTTGTCCCGCGACAGTTTCACGTTTCTCTTTCAGGTAATGATTTGGCATTGAGTATGCGTTGATTATAGCATATCAAGTTGATATGACCTATGTTGAACCTTTGTTCTTGTTGGCAGAATTCAGAGGGATGGTGAATCGTGTGGACAATTAGTGAACTGCCGATCAAGTGGTCTCAGAGTGTCAACTGCTGCTGGATCAACAGCTGCGATGCTCTCAGCAGGTGGATTTGCAATGCCTGTTTTATCCGAGGACCTTCAATATATGGTGAGAGAACCCATTTCACCTGGAGCCGCAATCAGGTTAATGCACGGGATAATTAAATCTGATCAGTCCATGAAGGCCTCATGGTTTTCCAAGAAGGGAGTAATATATATTGATGGTTCTCATGTTTTCCACTCTATCCAGCATGGGGATAGCATTGAATTGTCTTCCAAGGCCCCGAGTTTGAAAGTTTTTTTGCCTTAAGATTTGTTAACTGATTTGGGCGTGTAAATATCTGAAAGGACAGATTTTGCATGCATGATAGAGGTCATATAATTTTGTAGGAAAATTATATTTTTCTTACAGAGAAGTGTAGAAAGCAGGATCTCCATTTCTTTTGTGTCCATCTCTCCATATTCTCTTATGAACCCAAGCTTGTGCCGGCCTCAAGCACCAAATGCGACAATATAATTGAAACTCAAGGCCCTTGTATCAAGCAAGATGTAGGAGCTGTTGTTCTCTCTTTTAAATCATGTACTCTAAATAATGACAATGAAGTGAAGTTGTTTGGAAAAAAACAATGGCATTGAAATATATTTTTATTGACCAATTAGGACTGGCTCCTAAGATTTGTAATGACTTTTTGAAAAACAATAAAGAAGACCCCATGAAAATTGAACATTTTTACATATGTAAAACATATATTTGGCATTCTATTTTACAATTAATTAACCAAATAATAAAATTTCAATACACTTATATAAATAATTTTGAATCTTTAACCCAATCCATATAAGCCGATTGCAAAATTTTATATTTCCTAATTCTGTAGAGGTCTTAGGAGAATTCCTTGGGACAAAATAATAAATATGATATAAGATTGGTCCTATAATCATAATTTTTTTATGTAATATCTTTAACGGAGGACATAAGAAAATTAGTAGAATTAATTGGATAGACGAGTAATTGATGGGGTTGGGGCATATTCAAGTCCAACACATTGTTGTTATTCTCCGTATTTTGTTTTTTCAAGTCGCTTGAGATAGCATTGAAAGAAAAAGACAAAGAAATATGGTAGTTTACCGTTGAATTGAAGTATATATATATATATATATATATGAGCCCAAGCCCCGGAGAAGATCCCTCGAGCCCCAATTGATAGCTTAAAATTTAGTAGTGTATATTTGTAAATATGATTTAGCTTGTTTTGAAAATATGTTTTATTTAGAAATATATCAATATAATATATATATTTTTTAAAATTATTTTTAACATTAGTTCATAAAAATAATCTGAAAACATAAAAAAATAATTTATAATAAAAAATAAAAATAATGTTTTTTTAAAATATTTTTAAAACAAAAATGTAATACAACGCATTTAGCAGATTCTGGTCAGAAGCTGGTCAATTATTGCGCAAAACAAGAACCTTAGCCCTGGTTAGATGGCAACTTGGTTCCACAACACACATCCAAACCCCGACCTCCTCTTGATTGGAATTATCTTTCTAGTTGCTAATATATTTTTTCAGTAAAAGTGGTTTGGATGGATTATTATTTGATTTAAGATCTTGCATCTATAAACTAGAAATAGATGAAGTAGCTGGTATTCCCTAGCCCTGTAATCTCTTCCCGCCGTTCTTTCATGGCACACAGGCACAGAAGTTGAAATTGGATCGAGAAATCCAGGCTCAAGGCTAAAATTCATTTCAATATTTCTAGCACAGCTTGAATCCTCTGTTAAACTGATCAGAGGATGCTACTGTCACAAGAGAAAATCCAGCTATGTACATCACACTTTGAAAACTTCTATGTACCCTTTTTAATTATACCAAACAGCATAATTCCATGTATCTGTCGTTAATCACCGCACCTGAGGTTGATCACAGGCAAGCAAAGGAAGCCAAAATCTACATTTGCATTATATCAGGATTATAGTTTCTTGTCTGTGTCACGTCATCATTTTTTTCTCCTTTCCCTTTTCTTTTTCTTTGTTTTTTGGAATGCAGGTAAAGAGAAAGAAAAGACAGAAAAACCTTCTCAGGACTGCACTGAAACCAAGCAGTCCGGCGAGTGCAGGTTCCTTGCCTTGTAGCCTACAGCCTGAAAAAGAAAATATAAAAGATAAATTACTCAGGAATATATTTAGCAATTTGAATCAAAATACATAGATGAGGCTGCGCTACTAGTAAAACTGGTCAATGAACACAGTCCATCACTCACGTGAACATCTGAGGTCGGCTACGTGAAAGCTGAGTGCGCTTTATCGGGGATAGAATCAAGTTCCTTAGCGTCATTGAGGGGTTGCCAGACCCAGCTCGAAAGGAAGGGACTGCACCGATTCTTCTATTTCCAACATCCACCGGCATGCCTGCTTGTTTCGCTGGTGAGCCACCAGAGATTTCAAAGGGACCAGAATTAGAGCTGTTTTGTCTTGCAGCCCATATGTCCTCCCGAGGCCCTGGAGTTGAGGGAGTGACAACCGTCCAATCTGCATAAATTAAGTCAACTAATTTTGGAGATGCTTAAGCAAAAAGCATTATTAAGCTATAGCGTGACAATGACAAAGCAATCATTTTTCATTGTTGTAAGCGTCACAAGAACTTTAATAATCAAGAAACATTAACATTTTTAAGGCACCACACAGAGCCTATGCTGTCTTATTGCCATTTTAAAACGAAAATGATTACCTTTCCGGATAGGGTCTCTGTTATCCATCATGGTAGCTGCGGGGTTTGAGAACAAATCAGGCTCATTTCTTGAAAAGAAATTGTTTGCTGGTTGGATGGCTGATCTTTTATTTGACTCGTACTCACTCCTCAACTGATCATACATTTCATCAAGTTTCCTCTTCTGCCTAGTATTGAAAGTACCAGTGTTTATTACGATCCAGGCTCACATTATAAGCTGATAAAGTAATTGAAGGCTTTGGACAATATATAAACTGACCTGGCTTTCTCAGAAAATTTTTCCTGGAGCTCTTGTTTATCCTTTGACAAGCTCTCAATCTCTTGTTCCATCATCTGGCACCTTTTGGCCATTTTCTGATATGCAGTATGCAGCTGCTCCAGTTTTTCCGTGAACTTTTCTTGCATGGACTCACATTTTTGCCGGCACTGAGCTACAATTCTATTCATCTTGTATTGCATCTCAAGTTCCCTTTGCCCAATAAAAAACATCACGCTTCTGTATGCACTTTTCATCACTGGGGTCATTTAAGGAAGATGCAAGGATTAAAAGGCTGTTTTTGCATGCCAGGGAATGCTAAGAACCATTCTGCTATTCAGTTTGGTAATTCTCTCAAATGAAATAGAAGAATTATGAGTACAACCATGTAGTCTTATTATTTCAAATCTTCTACTTGTATTCAAACTAGTAGCTGATAGATTTAAGGGGAAATGGTGTTAACTTATAAAGGATACATATCTGTGGAGATATTCCAGCCATGGCCATCTGCAAGAAATTCATTATGAATAAAATCATAAAGGCAACCAGTAAAACAAAAAGAAATAGCAATGTTTTGAGCAAATAATGATGCATGTTTAGATTTCACTTTAATAAGATGTAATAGAAGAAGCAAGGTATTCGTAGTATTCTAAGCTAAGTCCTTGCTTACATTTATCCATTCATCATTTGGATTGATCTCCACAGGTTTCATAAGGCTGTAAAGAGTAAGCCAGAAATCAGAATACCATATTAGAGACAATTCCAAGGAAACATCAGGAAAGATTACCCAAATCATTAGTTCATATTAGAGACAATTCCAAGGAAATGGTCTAATAAATTCTGCTTGTTAAAAAACAATTCCAAGGCACAACAAGCATTTCAAGGAATAAGCATTTCCATAAAGCACTCACCTCTTAGAGAGCACTTGATCACAGATTGGACAGGCTGCATCATTATTAAGGATCTTGTTTGCATCTTCAGTGCCTGTTTATTCTGTTAAGGGACTATACGCGAATGCAACGATAATCCAGAAAGCATGGAACTAAAAAAGCATAATCATAATCGGATCTTGGATACATAAGAGGTGACCGCAAGTAGTAGAAACAGCACGCCCTTCCAACTCTCGCCAGCATGAATTGCATCTCATTTTCACCTTCACTATGAGACTTTTATCCAGATATTATCCACATTTCTGAACCTACTAAGTGCTAGTTTAAGAGTGTGATTGAAGTTATTTTTCAAAGTTTTTTTTTCTTCAGAAATACATCAAAATAATAATTTTTTTTATTTTTTAAAAATTATTTTTAATATCAGCACATCAAAATGATCTAAAAACACACAAAAAAATAATTTAAAACAAAAATATCAAACTTTTTCAAAAAGATTTTTTTTGGGTTTCCACCCTAGAAGGAGTTTCTGTTATGGTTGACAATTGGATTCTGACTAGACTTACACGTGTAATTGTTTGGTTGCTAATTACTTGTACACGTGTAATAGCTATTAGTTGTTATTTTCTGTTTGCATTCTGTTGAGCACGTTATTAGTGCTTTATTTCATTTGTCTTTACAAGGCTATATATAGCCAGCTAAATCATAATACAAAGCAGAGTGATTACTGCCCAAATTGAGTGATTGTGAGGTTCTCTTTTCTTCTCCTAACATTCTGGTATCAGAGCTGAGGTTGAAGGCTGAAATCTGCAAGGCTAAAATCGACAGATTTCTCAAGAACAAGAGAAGAATGAGTGAAGATAAAAATCATCTGCAGCCTGCTATACCGAGATTTGATGGTCACTATGACCATTGGAGCATGCTTATGGAGAATCTTTTGAGGTCCAAAGGCTACTGGAGTCTAGTGGAGACTGGGTATGAAGAATCGAAACCAGGCGCTGTGCTGAGTGAGACAAAGCAGAAGCAATTGGAAGAATTGATGATCAAGGATCTCAAAGTGAAAAATTACTTGTTTCAATCAATTAACAGAACAACACTTGAGCAAATTCTGGAGAAACGCACCTCAAAGCAGATATGGGATTCAATGAAGAAGAAGTTTGAAGGAAATGCTAGGGTGAAGCGTTCGGCTCTTCAGATGTTGAGAAGGAATTTTGAAGTTCTGGAGATGAAAATAGGTGAGAATATTACAGATTATTTTGCTCGTGTTATGACTATTGCTGATAAAATGAGGAGTAATGGTGAGCAAATGAGAGAGGTTACAATTGTGGAGAAGATTCTCAGGACCTTGACTGAGAAATTTAATTACATAGTGGTTTCAATTGAGGAATCAAAAGACATTGATTCACTCACGGTTGATGAACTACAGAGTTCACTTATTGTACATGAGCAGAAGTTCAATAGGAACCGTGGAGAAGAACAAGCACTCAAGGTATCACATGAAGAAAGATTTCGGGGAAGAGGAAGAGCAGGGTTTAGAAGGGGAAGAGGAGGTCGACAGTCCTACAATAGAGCTGTCATTGAGTGTTTCAAGTGTCATCAACTTGGACACTATCAATTTGAGTGTCCACAGTGGAGCAAACAAGCTAATTATGCAGAATTGGATGAACAAGAGGAGATGCTTTTAATGACTTATGTGGAGATGCATAAAGGTAGAAGAAATGACATATGGTTTCTTGATTCGGGGTGTAGCAACCACATGTGTGGTGATCGATCATTGTTTTGTAAGTTGGATGAAGAATTCAAGCAAATGGTCAAACTTGGAGATAATACAAGAATCAGTGTGGTTGGGAAGGGGACAGTGAAATTGTTCTTAAATGGTGTTTGTTACATCATAGCCGAAGTGTTCCATGTACCTGAGTTGAAGAATAATCTTCTCAGTATAGGACAGCTGCAAGAGAGGGGATTAGCTGTTCTTCTGAAGTCTAACAAGTGCAGCATTTATCATCCAACCAAAGGTCTGATTATACAAACAGACATGACAGCAAATAGAATGTTTATAATTCTATCCAAGTCTCCAGCCACCAATCTGCAGATGCAACAGACAGGAGGGGTATGCATGCAAGTTACATCACAAGATTTGGCTCAACTATGGCATCGAAGATATGGTCACATAAGCCATAAAGGGATCAGAATTCTGCAGCAGAAAGAAATGGTGAAAGGTTTGCCAAATTTTCCCCAATCCAGTGATGTGTGTACCGACTGCTTGAAGGGGAAACAACACAGAGATCCCATTCCGAAGAGGAGCACATGGAGAGCATCACAGAGGCTGGCACTTGTCCACACTGATATATGTGGACCAATCTCTCCAATTTCAAACAGTAACAAAAGGTATGTGATATGCTATATTGATGATTGTAGTAGAAAAGCATGGGTAGATTTTCTAGTGGAGAAGTCAGATGCTTTTGAATCCTTTAAATTGTTTAAAGAAAGTGTTGAAAAGGAGACTGGTATGGCCATTAAATGTCTAAGGACAGACCGAGGGGGTGAGTTTACCTCGGGTGAGTTTAATGATTTCTGCAAAAGAAATGGGATAAAGAGGCAATTAACTACTGCCTACACTCCTCAACACAATGGTGTTGCAGAGAGAAAAAACCGAACAGTGATGAACATGGTGAGATGTTTATTGACTGAGAAAGGCATACCAAAGAGCTTCTGGCCTGAAGCTGTGAACTGGAGTATACATGTGTTGAATCGGTGCTCAACAATGGCAGTAAAGAACATGACTCCAGAGGAGGCATGGAGTGGGGTTAAGCCATCCGTGGGACATTTTAGAGTTTTTGGAAGCATTGCGCATGTGCATGT
This sequence comes from Salix arbutifolia, assembly GCA_025169955.1. Taxonomy (NCBI): domain Eukaryota; kingdom Viridiplantae; phylum Streptophyta; class Magnoliopsida; order Malpighiales; family Salicaceae; genus Salix; species Salix arbutifolia. The sequence goes on along the minus strand of CM045912.1, from coordinate 9,393,282 downwards.
TCCTGAAGCTCGAAGAACAAAACTGGAAAATAAAAGCTACTGCTGTGTGCTTCTCGGCATAAGTGAAGAATCAAAGGGATATAGGCTTTATGAGCCAATATCCAAGAAGATAGTAGTCAGCCGTGATGTTGTTTTTGAGGAGAATAAAAAGTGGGAATGGGATAAAAGTCTAGAAGATCAAATTCTGCTGGACTTAGAATGGGCAAATGAAGATGCTGATGTTGAAGAAAACTATGATTCCAGTGATGTAGATGCAGATGATGCAGAGGTGAATGTGAATGCAGTTGACAATGATGTGAATGATGAAGTTGCAAGTGTTCATGCAGCTGATGATGAGGAGTTACAAACTCCTGCACAGATGGAAAGTTCACCAGAAGTTGACAGTGGTGAATCAAGCAGAAATAGAAGGATTCCAGCGTGGATGAGAGACTATGAGACAGGGGAGGGTCTCGGTTTGTCTGATGAGGATTGCAATGAGAATATGGTTTTGTTCACAGGGGCTGATCCAATTTATTATGAAGAAGCAGCGAAATTGAATCAATGGAGACGAGCCATGGATGCAGAAATGAGCTCAATTGAGAAAAATGGGACCTGGATTCTTACTGAGTTACCGAAAGGGGCAAAAAGAATTGGGTTGAAATGGGTGTATAAAACGAAATTAAATGAGCATGGAGATGTTGAGAAGTACAAAGCTCGATTAGTTGCAAAGGGATATGCACAACGATATGGGGTTGATTACGAAGAAGTGTTTGCCCCAGTTGCTCGTATGGATACGGTGCGGTTGATCCTTGCATTTGCAGCACAAAAAGGTTGGACCATTTACCAACTTGACGTAAAGTCTGCATTTCTCCATGGTGAATTGACCGAGGAGGTTTTTGTTGAACAACCAAAGGGTTATGAGGTGGCCAATATGGTTGATAAGGTCTATAAACTTAAAAAGGCCTTGTATGGACTCAAGCAAGCACCGAGGGCTTGGTTCAGTCGAATTGAGTCATACTTTCTTAAAGAAGGATTCGGAAAATGTGAGAGCGAACAAACACTCTTCATCAAAGTAAATCAAGGGAAGCGGTTGATTATAAGCGTGTATGTGGATGACTTGATTTACACGGGAAATGATGAAGATATGATCAGCAAATTCAAAAGTTCCATGATGAAGGAATTTGATATGACTGATTTGGGGAAAATGAAATTTTTCCTTGGAATTGAGGTGTTGCAGCTGAGTGAAGGAATTTTCATCAGTCAGCGACGATATGCCATGGATATTTTAAGGAGGTTTGGGATGGAAAATAGTAATGAAGTTCAGAATCCCATTGTTCCAGGTTTTAAAATATCTAAGGATGAGAAGGGAGTGGAAATTGATGATGTCCTCTATAAGCAGATGGTTGGAAGTATGATGTATCTCACAGCTACTAGACCAGATATAATGTTCGCAGTGAGTCTAATAAGTAGATATATGTCAAGGCCCACAGAGCTTCACCTTTCGGCTGCCAAGAGGGTCTTGCGCTATCTACAAGGGACAACTGGTTTTGGGATTTTTTATGCTAAGGGAGGGAATGAAGAGTTGATTGGTTTTACTGACAGTGATTATGCAGGATGCTTGGAAGACAGGAAGAGTACATCGGGGTACACTTTCATTTTGAGTTCTGGAGCTGTTGCTTGGTCGTCACGAAAACAACCAATTGTGACTCTAAGTACAACAGAAGCTGAATTTGTTGCTGCTGCGGCATGTTCTTGTCAGGCCGTGTGGATGAGGAGGATTCTGAGGCAACTTGGGTATGAAGGCAATAACAGTACTACCATTTACTGTGATAATAGTTCAGCAATAAAACTATCTAAAAACCCTGTTATGCATGGAAGGAGCAAGCACATTGATGTGCGTTTTCATTTCTTACGGGAACTTGCTCAAGAAGGAATTGTGCAGCTGAAATATTGTGGGACGCAGGAACAGGTTGCTGATGTGTTGACTAAGCCACTAAAGTTGGAATCATTTCAGAAGCTAAGAGATCAGCTGGGAATGTGCAGATCACCAGGAGTAAACTAGATTGCTTGAGCAATCTAGTTTAAGGGAGGGAATGTTATGGTTGACAATTGGATTCTGACTAGACTTACACGTGTAATTGTTTGGTTGCTAATTACTTGTACACGTGTAATAGCTATTAGTTGTTATTTTCTGTTTGCATTCTGTTGAGCACGTTATTAGTGCTTTATTTCATTTGTCTTTACAAGGCTATATATAGCCAGCTAAATCATAATACAAAGCAGAGTGATTACTGCCCAAATTGAGTGATTGTGAGGTTCTCTTTTCTTCTCCTAACAGTTTCATAGCATGAGCGTTAACTACAACTCCACATGCAGACACATAGATTCAAACTAATCTGCATCACTGTTACGTGCAGCCACATGGTTTTAAAATTGAATTTTGGGATGACCTTGGGGAAAATCATCAGCCACATGGTTTTAAAAACAGAATTTGCGCAAATATTTATATTTTTGTACAAAAGTTTTCCTCATAAGATAAAACACACTCCACTGTCACAATATCAAAAGAATTGATAAAATTTTGTCAAATATACAGCTGCAAAGTACAAATTCTCATCACTAATAATCGAGCTACACATATTTTCTAGTGTCTAAATATTGATCAAGGTGATGTTTAATCAGTAATCAAGCAAACTTAGTCAAGATTATGAAAATGACCAGAATGCCCTCAGTTTGGTACTGAGCCAAAAAGTCCGCGCAGCCCAAAAATTTGAATGAAAACCACCAATTTTCTCGTGTTCCAAAAGTGAATTCTTATTATTCAAATTCCGGAAACTCCTTTCCAATTCTCAAATTTTCTCAGCATCCAAACGAAAATCATGTAAAATTAGGGTATACATGCGAATCGAATTGATAAGTTTTCCTGGAAATTCACTCCTTGGCGCTCTCCTTAATGAAAATCACAAATCAATGACTCAAATCGTAGAGAAACTAAAGATTATAAACATAATTAATCATATGGAGATCTAAAACGCGAGCAAAGTGACCATCGAAATAAAAAAGCAGCAGCAATTTCTATTGCGAAAATCAAATTTATTTGTTACTTCGGAACAGTGAAAGGTGATTTGAAGAGACACGAATTCCTAACCTGAAAGAGTACTGGCTCGAAACGTTTCTTCTCTTGTCTTCTTGGCTTGTGGTGTGGGCGTTTAGAAGGAAAGAAATGGCGGCAACTCGATTTTATTTATTTATTTCAAATTATCACACTTCTCTCCTCTCTCTCTCTCTCAAGCAAGGAATTTATAATTTGACGTTTCTCATCTCTCTTAAAATCTGGATTCGGAACGGTGTCGTTCTTCAAGCAATTCTTTTAATTTTCTTTTAACCTTAAATAGTGTTAAAGAAACAAAAAATTAGAAAAAGTTAACTCCTAAAATCTGAATTCAGAACGGTTTCGTTTTCGTTTTCTCTTGTCTCTCGGTTTGCATATTATTTGATTTTTATATTTATATATTATTTCCAAGCTTCATTTTTACCATTACTACTCTCTCATTTTTTGAGACGAGAGAAAGTAATGTGAAAAAAAATAGAAAGTGGTTGAATATTGAAATGATAATTTAGGCTGGCTTATTAACCTTCTTAATTTATATCATGTAATTTGGTCTATCCAGGTTTATTAAAAAATTTATTTTTTATGTAATTACATAATAATAAAAATAAATATTCACACGATGAATGTAAGAAAAAAAACATTTTGAAAAAAATAGAACGATTTAACCAAAAAAAAGAAAATAAAAAACTTAATTTTTCAAAATGATCATGAAATAAAGTTTCATTTGAGTAATTATAATTTGATCATTTTTACGTATCAATATGAGAAAATATGAAATAATTAAATTTATGAAACTATATAAAAATATAAATAGACATTTAATTTCAAAAACAAATGAGAAAATTATTTTTAAAAATTCAGCAAATTAGTCTAATATATAATTATCCTTAAAAGAATTGATAATATCATCATAAAATTGCCATGATATTCTGTAAAAAATAACATAATATTTTATTAGTACAATGTATGTATGTATGTATGTATGTATGTATGTATGTATGTATGTATGTATGTATGATAAAAGGTAGCTATAATTAGGACAAAATGTAACTCTTCAATTTAAACTCGATTTCCTTATCAATGCATATATTTATTATTTTAAAGAAGGTTTGTTATAAAATAAAAACATTATTCTTAAATAAATATTTATCATGATCTCAAAATTAATTTTTAATAAAAAAAATAACATCTCAATAATTTGTATGCGATTGAAAGCAAAAACAAATTAACTAATGTGATAAACTATTTTCAAAAATATATTAAAAATAGAATTTATATTTTTGAATATTCATGAATATATTGTTTATTAGTTTTTTATCATATTAGGAAAAAGAAAAAAAGAAGTTTAGTTTTTTTAGTGTTTTAAATTTGTTTCAATTTTTTTAGATTGATACAATAAAATTCTATTTTGTGAATTTAAACATCAATTTAATATCAAGGTATTTTTTTGACTTTGCAAATACTATTTTCCTCCCAAGCCAAGACCACAAACTATTAGGCTTAAAACCAAGTGAACATGATATGGAAGGATAAAATTGTAAAGAAATAGTTTTGTAATCAAAATGAATACTTTTTCAAGGATCTAATAAAAAAAAAAGAGACCAAAAGCACAATAGAAGTTCATAGTACTCTTATGTCTAGGACTACAATAAAAAAAATCTTTCTCCTTCTCATTATTTTTATCAATAATTATTACCTTAATGTAATATATGAGTATTATACAATATTTTAATCTCATTTTTACTATTTTTTTTCTTTTTAGTGTCTTGTAAGAAAAATATATGAACTATTTTGAATATTGAACATGTTTTCTCTCTCTTTAAGGGATTGATATAAAAATATATGTCATAGAGTTAAAATTTTCAACTCAAAATTTAGCCCTTTGTGATATTTTAATCCCTACTATACTAAATATTTCCTTCTTTTTTACTCGTATTTTCTTATAAGTATGTGTTTCACTCATCCAAAGAGATTTCCACAATTGTCGTGTCATAAGCAAACAAACCAATACAAGTGAATAATCTTAAAGCACACAACAATTTTTATTAATCTTGTAAACAAAAGATTTACACTATACACAAAATGAAACACTTTCTTCTCATGTTTCTATGATGACTAGAAATTTAAATAGTCATTAACTTCAGGATTTATGGGATTAGTCGAGATATATACAAGCTAACTTGAATATCCACATTAAAAAAAAAAAGAGTTCATCATAATTATCAATCCCATGTTTCATCCCAACAGTCCAATTGATTGTTTAGTTAATACTGATTTGCGAATCATATATCTCTAATATCTGAATTGAGCGCATGATCGATTATAATTGGAATTGTTTTAGCTATTTTATAATAGTGAACTAGCAGTGAACACATCCTTGCACAAGTGTATTTCTTCTATATATAAAAAAATAGTCTGAGAGAGTAAAATTATATACCTTTGTTTGATATTTAAATAGTATGCTAGATCCCCCCCCCCCCCCCCCCCCCAACAAAACTCTAAATGTTTTTGCAATCAAATCATTTGAGATTTTTTCAAAAAGATTTTTTTTATATAAAATAGATAGTTTTGTGTCTTGATTTTTTTTTTTATGTTTTATAAGAATTCTTTTTCTCTTAGCCTCATTACATATTCTCATATTATTCCAACGCTCACGATAATTACAAAAAAAAACTCTTTTTAAATATTTTATAGGCTAATTTACTCAATTTAATGTACGTAATCTATTTATACAAAGTCTGTTAAATTTCATAACACCCCAAAATTCAGTGCAATTCTATAACTGCAAGATGACTCCTTATAACAGGAGTCATGTTCCCACTAATCATTAAAATGAAAGCACACGAATTATTACAACAATAATCACATAATAATTAACCCCACATTTAAAATATGGTAAATGAAAACTTCTGCTTGTAAAAAAAAAGAAAAAGAAAAATTACAAACACACGAATTTAAAAGGAAAAAAAGAAGCAGCTAACACCAGCCTGGAAGATGATCCCCTCTTCTTGGCAGTTGCAATTATAGACCTAACTAGTCAACAAAGCAAGTTAATTAGCTAAACTTGAGATGGATCATGGAATGAAACAATTGCGGTAAAAGCATTATCAAAACTTACCTTCTCACACCGCCTTGAATAGCTAGTGTCGTCTTCCACCATTTCTGGGAGCATTCTTCCTTCTAAGCCTTTTTGTATTTTGATGCCCACCACGTTCAACCATCTTCACAAACCATGTAGGTTTTCTTGTTCTAAACACAACGTATCCCATGGAGACTCCAAATACAAATCCACATCCATAACCCATTGCTACAGCTTTCCATCCAAATCCCTCTTCAAACATTGAATCTTCTTTCTCGAAGTTTGATGGTGGGAGTTGCTGCCCCTCACCATTGTTGCATTTTACTTTCAAGGAAAGCCCGCATAATCTCAAGTTCCCTTCGTATGAACCATGTTCAAATGTCTTGAACTGTTTGCCTATAGGTATGGATCCCTCAAGTTGGTTATACAAAAGGTTCAGGACTGCAAGAAATGTTAAATCTACCAATTGTTGAGGAATCCTTCCAGAAAGCATATTTGAAGAGAGATCCAGCGATTCCAGATTAGTTAAATTTCCCATTGATGGCTGGATATAACCGGTGAGGTTGTTGTGAGAAAGGTTGAGCTGTATCAGAGACTTGAGCTTCCCGAGGGACTCTGGAATCTTTCCCGTGAATTTATTGCAGGATAAATCAAGTATTGCGAGGGCAATTTGAATTTTTGTAAACTCAATTTGCAAACCTTTCCATGTCATTGTAACAGAATAAACATAAGAAGTAGATAAATTCCTTGCCCTCATGTAATCCATATCAACACTCATCATGGCTTTGAAGTTGTTGAAATACTCCGTCGGCAAAGGACCACTCAAGCTGTTGTTGGAGAGGTCAAAAATCTTTAGTTTAGAAAAAGAGTCATTGGCAGTTGGACTCTTCAAAGAACCATGAAGTTTATTTGACCTTAGAATAATAACCTCTAACTTTGGAAGCATTCCTAAAAAGGAAGGGAATGTGTCATCTATCTTATTGTTGCCGAGGTCCAGAAATTCTAAATTCACACAATTGATGACAGATGGTGGTATCACCCCTTTCAGCTGGTTGCCATTGAAATTATTGGAAGAAAGGTATAAGACTATTTGGGAGGTCCAACCAAGTGAGTTGTGTGAGGTTAAATAAACTATTTGGAATTTCACCAGTAAAATTATTGGAAGAAAGGTATAAGACATCTAACTTCTCAAGGTTTTGAAGTGAGGGTAGAATCTTACCATAAAATTTGTTATCTGAGAGGTCTAACTCAATGAGTTGTGTGAGGTTAGAAAACTGATTCAGAATTTGGCCGGTAAATTTATTGCCTGAGAGACGCAGGTGACTGAGCTGCTTCAGGTTTCCAAGAGAGAATGGGAGATGACCCTGAAAACTGTTGTGTGAGAGGTCCAACCACGCCAATCGTGTATGGTTAGCAAAATCGTCAGGCATTGGACCAATAAAATGATTGTATACAAGATCCAAGTACTCGAGTTGCTTGAGTTTTCCCAACGAGAAAGGGAGTTCCCCTTGCAATCCACAGAACCCGAGCTGGAGAAATGTCAAAGAAGAAGACAAGTTCATGAAGGAACTGGGTGCCACCAAAGACATGTTCACTGCCATCAAGTTGAGCTCTCTTAGCTGGGTAAGGTTTTGAGCCAGCTTGTTGAAAGAAATCGGTTCCAGCATCAGGTAGTTGTCAGAGAGATCAAGTGACGCCAATCTGGATAAATGGGAGATTTCTGGGGGGACTTGGCCTGTAAAATTCGATGAATTTAGATTTAAATGCGTCAAATGCAAGAGCTGACCGAAGGAAGATGAAATGACAGAACGATTGAAGTCATTTTGAGAGAGATCGAGCTTCTGAAGATGATGAAGGAAGAAGAGAGTGCTGCTAGAATGGAGAGTGCCATGAAGCATGCTGTAACCAAGGTCTAGGCCAATTATATGGCCAGTTTTCATGTTGCATGTCACGCCATCCCAAGAGCAGCAATCTGTACCCTCTCTCCATAACACTGTTTTGGGTTGATCTCTCCATGGATAAGAAGACATCATGGAAAAGGAGTTTTTGAATTGAAGCAAAGCCAGGCTCTAGTCAGCGGGGCATAATTGTACTGGAGAGGAGAAATTGGAAGAAGAATGAGAAGGTTGGAAGTGCGAATGGAAGAAAAGGAGGCAGAGAATTTGAGAGAGCAATAATACAGATCCCATCATTCCGTGTATGAGTGCTCTCTTAAAATGTAGTATATATATAGACGAGAAATTACCGTAGCTCTACACACAATTTACCATGAATAATTTTTATCCTTTAGTTCATAAAAAATAATTCTTGACTATGAGGATATTTTAGACTTTCTCATTGCACCTTTTATCATTATCTAATTGTTTAGGGATGTTTTTGTCTTATTTGGTTTTTCTTTAATAATAAAACTATGGTTTTACCCCTGTTAACAGACAAATTTTTTTTGACTGTACAGGGGTATTTTTTAGTTTTTGCATGGTTGATGAACAATTAAATAATCATCATACTCTTCAATAAGACAAAAACTTAGAGTTGTCGGGGATGGTGTTTTTGATTTTTCAAGTTCTTATAAACAATTAAAATACTAATGTGCCATTCGAAAAGACAAAAGCAAAGTGTTTGAAGTAAATGGTTTTAGCTAATTTTAGATTTTTTAATTTTTTTTTGCATAAATTGTTGGTGTGTCTGCCTACAGATATTTGTTTTTTGTCCACACCATACAGACGACGCGTGCAATTTCATTCGGTGATGAAAAATATTCATCCGCTATTTCACTGGATGCGCCGCCATGGCCTCTTCCACATGGTGGTGCGCTTGTCGTCTGACGGTAGCAAAAAACTTGTCGGTGGTTGGTTGATTTTTCCATCCTTTTCTCTCTCCTACAGCTGAAGATGTAGGGCAATCCTGTTTTGTTTATGGTTTTCTCATTTCAGTCCTTGGTTTTTTTTATTTTTTTTCGTCCTGATTTCTTTTATAGAAGTTTTGGTTTATTTCAAATTCATCCATCAATTGAAATTGATTGAAAATGTTATGTTTCATTTTGGTCTTTATTCTTTTTATTTTTGGTTTGTTTTTCATTCCTGTAATTTTTTTTGTTTTTATGGTTTTAATTTATTTCAATTTTGTTTTTTATTTTGGCCTTTATTCTTTTTCTTTTTTTTCGATTCCTTTAATTTTTTTGGTACTTTCAAGATAGTCTCTATTTTTTGTTTATATTTATGTATCTATACTCTTAGTTTTGGTTTTTAATTTCTATCATTTTCTCTTTTATTAAGGTTTTATTTTTATTCAATTTAGTCCTGAAGTTTTAATTTATGTTGATAATCATTTTAAAATTGATATATTTTGTTTTTCCATTTGTTCCTTTTTTTTGTTTGATTCTTATTTTTATTTATTCTTCAAATGAAATGATTTTTAAATGCTACTAATATTTATTTTGATTTTGTTATTTATTTTGATTGTTTTTTTTTTTGTTAAAGTTTTTTTTTTTGTTTTATTCTCCAAGATAATTTATGGTTTTCATTGATTACACAATAATAATAATAATAATAATAATAATAATAATAATAATCTTAGTGATTATTTTCTTATGATTTTTTTCTTGCTTACTTTTTTGTTACAGTTTTTAGTTTTGTTTAGGATAACAAGAATAATTTATTATAATGATTGTGGTGCTTATGATATTAATAATTATGACTATGGTGCTAATAGTAATAATAACTTATGAAATAGTATTACAAATATCTAACAATAACTCATGAAATAGTATTATGAATATCAATAATAACAAATTTTATTATAATCAAATGATTATAATAATTATATTCTTAATGATAATAGTAATAATTTTGCTTGTGTCCTTTATTTTTTTGTTCTTTAATTATTTTCCTTTGTTTTTCAAATCAAACAATTTTTTTTATGCCTACAATATTTTTTTGGATTTTGCCTTCAATCATAATAATAACAATAAGAATAATAATTCAGCTCATTTATCATTTGATGTTGTATTTTTTAAGAATTAAATTTTAAAATTTCTCTAAATATAATATTTCAAATCTAATATCACATATTAATGGTTTGAAAAAATTATGTAACTCAATGTTGTCTTTGATTTTTTTTATCTTATTTCCTTAAAATTGTATTACTTATCATTAGTATTAAACACAAAACATTATCTTATAATTAGTTTTTTTTAACATTACTTAACAAAAATTATGTCCAGGTTGATTATTTTACCCAAATCTATAGCATTATAAAAAAATACTCAAAATCTTAACATTTTCTTTTCCATTTTAAAATATTTAGTTCTAACTGTAATGAAGTGCATGTCAAGTTACTCGTGTGTGTGTCTATATATATATATATATAAAAGAAAAAAAAGGGTATATATGCTTGTATTTTCTCTTTGATTAATGGCACATAACTTTTGGCGTCGGTGCTCGTCAACGCTGAGATTAATAGTGTTGATGGAAAATCAAAACACTGTGTGCTTGAGAATCAAAACACCGTGTGCTTGAGGGATTTTGAAAATCAAAACACCGTGTGCTTGAGGGATTCTGAAAATCAAAACACCATGTGCTTGAGGGATTCTGAAAATCAAAACACGGTGTCCCAACCATGCCTATCCAGTCAATATTTTTGGAAAGTGTATAGCCATTTTTTCCAATCTATGCGACTCAAATCATACGTTTAGTGCAAGAGGTGCTGGGAGTCGTCACATAGTTTGTCCGGTAGAAACTAACATATATTGTTCATATTGTTCATATTCCATGATCATTTAGTGAGTGATACTTGCAATAGCAATCTTCTAAACACAAACTGGTCAGGGATGATGTATAAAACGTAGGCCAAGTTACAACCCCAAATTAAGACTGCTCCACTCTACATAACGATCTAACCAAACACATCACAAAATTTTTTTATTTTTATTTTTAGTAAAGGTTAAAAAATAAATGCTTTACTTGTAAGGAATATCTTAATATCATTTTATTTTATTTTTATTTTTAGTAAAGGCTAAAAAATAAATGCTAATAATTTTTAGATTATGGATTAGGTATTAGTTTCCATCTGAAATTTTAATTAGTTTATCTAAACTTACAAAATATATTTTCTGAAAAATATGATTTCATCGCATCCAAACAAAAATAAATAATATAGGGTGTTTGTATGAAATAAGAAAACTCTTAACAATTGATATTAAAATGACGACAACGACGACCACCTTGTAGGACACTTCATTTTTTCTCCAGATGGAAATTAATGCCTGACCCATGAGCTTTATGAGTGACTGGACTTTGGTTGCCAAAGACCCAGCTACAATTTGCCGATGATCACCCATCAAGTGATGGTGATGCCATGGAATAGTAGTGTTTCCACATTGGAGAAGTCAGAATTGGAGACCCTAAGACCTGCTGCATTTAATTTCCAGGATGCAGATATCTTTCACGCATATCTCGCTGTAACCAGGGCCACCTCAATTATGACGACTTTAAAAAGTTTTGACATATGTATTTATTTATTTATTTATTTATTTATTATTATTACTATTATTTTAGTTCTTAAAGTGACATTGTACATCTTCTTCTATATTTGTAAACTCGGTGATATTTAATTATCATTCTTATTTTTTTGTTACAAAAAATAAAAGACATGACATTATAATGATAATGAAATTTAAAACTCCTATATATAGATGTGCCTCCTAATAATATCAGATATATTATTTTAGAATAGTTTTATAAATTTATTTGTAATCGTCTGCATTAATTACATTATAGTCTATAATTTTTAAAATTGATTTACAATCAAATCAAACTTGATTAATCATCTCATTTTAATTTCTTACTAATGGTTTTTTATGTGTGTGACCTATTAGGTTGTCTAATGAGTTGATCCAAATATAAATTATAATCCTAAATAAAATATGGTTAAATAAACTAAATAATTTAATTTATTATCAATTTAATAATTGATTGATTTATATTTAAAGATCAAGTACATTGTCTAATAACATATTGTCATTCTCTAAATATGAGTAAACTCAGAAGTAGTTTGAATTAATCTTTTAGTGATCATTTTCTCAATATAATTATTATCTCTTCATCTTGAATGTTTTGTTTACATATTATAGCATGAAATATATATGATTTGTTAAATCATTTTAGTTTTGAACATTATGATCATTGATTTTTTGAATAAGATTTGAAACTCATTCCACCTTAGCCAAATATTTCACAATCAATTTTGAGAACAAATGAAATATATTTTCCTAATTCACCTAGGGTGATAAATCCTCTCTTAATTACTCAGATAGCTTTATATTGTTTATATCATACCCTATATTTACCCATTTGTTACCCTTGATTAGGACAATGTGTGATCATGCTCAAAACATAATATTTTTTATATAAGATAACTTAATAATTTCAAGTGTAAGGATCACTCACACAACTATTACAAGAGTTTTTCCATAAATATTAGTGATATTCTCATATGGAATTCTCTTGTGGGTCAACTTGGTATTCATGTCATCTAAAATACCTACATATTTGTTTCAGATATCTCTTATAACTTAGTTTACAAGAGTAATTGTATTCTTTCATAAAGGAAGCAACATAATTTTTATAGGAGGTGGAAGAGGGAAATCTTATTTTTATTGGAGAAAAATCTTAGCCCTTGATTCAACTCGAAAGATTACAACCATTGGCTTACAATGACCATCATGAACTGTCAAGTTTTGATAGTTTAAAGTTGTCTAAGCTATCTACTTTAATATTGGCAACACCACCGTATGTGTGGTGTCAATTAACATGAATGGACCATACCATGATATAGTTAATTGTTAGGGGATCATTTTAATGTATATTTTTTTTGTCAATTTTGGAAAAAAAAATGAGGTAGTAAAAGTATATGCAAAGTAGCCCCCTAGTTATCCTTTCAAACTAAAAAAGACGAAGCCAATGAATAGTAACTAAACAACACGTCATCTAATCATATTTTCTTTTTATTCTTCAAAACGACGATGTTTTAAACTAGAGTTTTGGCTGAAGTTCAATTTAGTCCTTTCTCTTCTAATTGCTTTAATTGCAACCCTCATTGGTTTTAAACTTTTAATTTTGAGCAATTTTGCCCCTCTCAAAATTCAACAATACCCCTGAATTTTGGTGCCTTTCTTATTTTGGTCATTGGTCTTGAATTTATGCAATTTAACTTCTAATTGACCATTAAACGTATAAATTTCTTCATTTTAACCCCTGATTTCAATCAATTATGTCCCATATTTCAATGTATTTAACATTTTTTTGTCTTTGGTTGCAAATTTCTTCAATTTGACCCCTAATTGATCCTAAACTTTTGATTTTATTTCAATTTTGCCACTTATTTATATTAATTGACATAGTAAAAATTAAATTTGGTCTACTAAAATTCTAATATTCTCAATTAAGCTTAAATTGGGCTTCTAAACTTAATTTTTCACCAACTAAGTCCTTAATACATTTAATTTAACCCATTTAAAATATAATTAAGTCTTTGCGTACTATAATTGGATTCAAATTAATTCTTAAACATAACTAAAATCTTAACTTATCCTATGATTAAATCAATTTGGTCTATTAAAAATCTAATTATGCTCTTGGACTTAAGTTTTATGCATACTTGTTAAATAATCATTAACTTTGACCTTGAATGTGCATTGTTTGATTAGGTTTGGGCATAATGTGGATATAATTAAGCTCTCAACTTTGTTCAAAATTCTCAACTTGATCTTTTTTGTTTTTTTTCCACCATGTCAGTCCATTTTGTTTTATTTTTTGTTATTTTTAATTTTATTTGTGTGAATTTAAGGAATAACCCAAAAATGGGTTATCATATCCCTGATTAATTCATTAGTTTGAATAATGTTGATAGTTGTATAAATTTTATCTTTATGTGTTTTCTAAAAACCCATTTGGTTAGTTTTGCCAATCTTTATTTTATTAGTATTGTTGATATCTTTTTTTTTTGGATGTTTTCTTCTTTTATTGTTATTGTTGTGATCCAAGCTATTTGCTTGATTATGATATGCATATCTTCTAGTTGAATTAGGAAATATATAGTACAAAAGTTTTGATGAACTATGGTACTAAAGTTTTTTTTACCACATTAGAGTTTTCAAGTAAAACAAATCTTTATATTGATAATATCATTGTATTATTTGTTGTTTCCACTTTTTATCATTGTTAATTTGATTGTTCTTATTTTAACTATCGCACATGTGCAACGTTACGATGATCATTCTTCTAGAGCAGGATTTAACTAGAAAAGGTGTGGGTAGAAAGAACTAAGAATTCTTGTCCTTTATCAATGAAACTAAGAGAATGAGATTCTTCACCTAGTATTACGGTCACTAAAAAATTTATTGGTCCGTGAGAGCATAGGTAAAAGGACATGTTGTAAATAGAGAAGACGTATCACCTTAAAATACCACACCTAGGGTAATCTGCAATGCTATTGGTTTGAAATAAACTAAGATAGTCTTTTTGTGTTTTCTAATTATTGGTCTATCAAAGATTTATGAAAAGTCCTCAATAAAGAGATTTTTATCTCATCATGTTAAAACATAGGTTTTCTAAAGTCAATACATATATATAAATAAAAATAATTAGAATAAATTTTCGGTAAAAAAGATTTAGAATGTTATAATTATATAATGTAGAAGTTTTCAAAGACACCATAAATGACTATTGATTCATAACAATTCATATGTTGTATTTTTTATGTAGCTAATGAATTTTAGTTATTGATGTTAGTTTTTTTTACTAAGTATTTGTGGCATAAACATAATGATTTACTTGCATGAAAATACTACAAAATATAATTACTTTAACTTGCTATCGAAAAGCTCCTTTAGTAAATAGTCCTTAACAAATGAAGCAGTGTCCGATCTTCCAACTTTGGAATGTATTTATTCTGATTCCACAAATAATTAAATAAATTTGTTGGACATGTTATATTTTCAACACAGAAACTAATGCTAACTTATACTTGATTTAATTTCACCAGCTAAGAATTTTTTTTTTCAATATATGAACTGAATTAAGATATTTAAATAAAACATTTTAAATTAAACAATTTTCTTGTAGGATATTTTATAAAAAATCAAATAATATTGTTTTTTTCAAAAAAATATTATTTGCAAAACAAAGTTTCTCTTATAATATGCTAGTAAAGTATCATCCGTTATGGAATTGATATGGAAATGAATGAGTATTTAATTTTACAACTTAGACATTATCTATGATGGAATTCATATGGACACTTCATTTTTTTCTCCAGATGGAAATTAATGCATCACCCCCAATTAATGCTTGACCCATAAGCTCTATGATTTACTGGACATTGGTTGCCAAAGACCCAGCTACAATTTTTCGATTATCACCCATCACGTGATGGTGATGCCATGGAATTGTAGTATTTCCACATTGGAAAAGTCTGAATTGGCGATGCTGCATTTAATTTTCAGGATGGAGATCAATAAGACTTTGAAAGAAATTTTATATTTTACAGGATGGATGGAGAGATCTTTCACGTATCTCGCTGTAACCAGGGACATATTTATTTATTTATTATTGTTAATACTATTATTTTAGTTCTTCAAGTGACAGTGTACATCTTCTATATTTGTAAAATCGGTGATATTTAATTATCTAATAGGTGATTCATTGGTACAAACTTAGAATTAAGGGGTTTATTCTCTTTGTGGTCTCAAATTTGAGTCATGTAATTGTTAATATAATAACCACTAGAGACTTACATGATCGTTAACTTTAGGGCTCATAAGATTAATCAAAGAGCGCACAACTGACCCGGACACCCATGTTAATTAAAAAAAATCATTCATATTTTAACATTACCTTTTAAAAGATTGCAAGTCCATAACGATTAATAGGTAAGTTTGATTTTTGAAATTAAGTCGTGCGGCATAATTATATTTTTATGAGTCGATTTGATTTAATCGTCGACCAATTTCAAGTGTAATTATGTTGGGAATTAATTTATGATCCAATTGAAGGATTTAATTAAGTGCAAGGACTTAATTATACTTTAAATTGGTCAAATTAATTTTATTAAGGGCTTAATCGATGAAAAATAAAATTCTTGAGCTTAATTCGGGTTTAATTGAGAAGATTAAAATTTTCAGAGACCAAATTGAATTTTCCAAGCCAATTATGCGAAGTCAGGGGCCAAATTGAAGACATCAAGAATTTAATGGTCAATTAAGGATCGAATCGTATAAATCAGAAGTCAAGGACCAAATTGCAAATCCACCTCCTGTAGTCCCGCCACAGCGCACACCACTGTAGTGCTTTACCTGCATTGCCCACCGACCAGCCACCACGCCGTTGCTGACAGCCCACCTGCACACGCCGACGCCTATAAGCATGCTTTCAGGCACGCCGCCGAAAGTAACCCACCACCGACGCATGCACGCCTATAAATAGCAGCCATGCACGACGAAAAGAGGGGGGAATTGAACAGAAGAGAAGATAAAAAACGAGGAGTTTTATGTAGAGACAGAGAGGGGGGACGCGAGGAAAAGAAATCTAGGTAACAGGGGAAGAGGGGCAAAAGTTTCACGTAAAAGAGAGGAGAGAAAACCAGAGAAAATTAAGTAAACACCAAAATAGAAATTGCAGTGGGAGAACGGGAGAAAAACAGGGGAGAAAATATTCAGAGCAAAACGGAGAACGAATGAAGAATTTGCAAACAAAGGAGGCAGACGAAGGAGCCACGTAGCCACACTTCATCTTCCCCATTGCCAGTGAAGTTGTCGTCAACAACCTTCACCGTGCACTGCTCTCTCTCTCTCTCTAAAACCAGTCCCGGTCGACGACTGCCTCCTCCCTAGCAGCAGCCAGTCACCACCCTTGTCTCCTCCCCAGCACCGATGACTTTACCGTGACCTCCAACGGCAACAACCCAGCTCTTCTTCTCCATCACCGGCGACACAGGAGCAGAGGCAGCCACGAATTCCAGCACAGGTCAACCACTTCAGGAACTCCTACTAGACACCACAAGCTACCATTTTTGATGCACCACCATAGGGACAACCACCTCGACCTCCTCTACCCGGAGGCAGTGGCAGGTGACCCTCTCGTCGTGGTCGGTCGACCACCTGTTACTGTTCTCGTGAAGTTAACTGAGTGAATTAATTCACTTCACGTGAATTGGCTGTTGGGCTGGGCTGCTCTCGGCCCAGCCCAGCCTAGCCCATTAGAGTTGGGCATTTGGACCTACTTGGTTGGGCTGACCCGAATTTTTTTTAATTTTTATTTTTTTTAAAAAATTGCATTAAAAAATGTGTTGTTTTCCTGCATATGGCCGAATTACAAGATTTTGCAATCATATTTTTCATAAAAAATATGTGTTGCAGCTTTCTCATATTTTGAAACGAAAATTCGGGTGTAAAACTACATTGTAAAGTACACCCGCAGATCAAATTTTTTTTTTACTACAGTGTAAAATTACATTGTACAATTCATCCATAGATAAAAAAGGGTTTTTTTTTAACTATGGTTTAAAATTACATTGTAAAGTACATCTGTAGAAAAGAAAAAAAGTTTTTAACTGCGGTGTAAAATTACATTGTAAAGTACACCTGCAAACAAAAAACGGTTTTTGAAAATGTAGTGTAAAAATATTTTTTTTAACTTAGAAAAATAATCAAACAACAATGCAGCTTACCTTAGGTAGGGTGCACTGGGGTGATACGTCTTCTCCTTACACAACAAGTCCCCTTACCCAGATATTTATAGTCGTAAATTTTACGACTATAAAACACCTCCACTTTCACCGCACGCGGTTGTCTCCCCAAATCCAGGAGATGGCGGGGCGCGAAGCGCGTCAAAAATCATCATCACGAGAGATGGCGACTCCACTGGGACATTGCTGGACTAAGCTTTACTTGTTTGATTGTTATTTTTTAGTTCATTTTTTTTACATGCATTTTTACTGCTTTAACATTTATTCTTATTGCTTTCGCATGCATTTTACTTTCAATTCATGCATAACATTGGGTTTGAATTAATATCATCATGCATTTTAATTTCTTGAATAAACCCAATTTTAAGTTAGTTAGGGATTAGCGATCTGCCTCATGACTTTCAGTTGGGGTTTAGATTCGTGAAATGTCCAACTATGAACTGAGTGTTTACTTGATAATGGCGGTCATATCATGCCCCAACAATTTCTTGTAAAAGACTTTAGATAGTAAGCATTGTAAAGAAAAGAAAAGAGTGGATTGAGGCCTAAGGAGGGAATGGTAAGATAGGGCTAGAAAGCGCACTACCTAAGAATTGAGGCGTTAGGAGGACACTTAAAAGAGGAAAGATGATGATGTTTGTGAATGACATAGGAAAATGGTCTCATTGTAATGGGTGACCTACCCAAGTGAAGATGACGAAGAAGGTAAGAAACACAAAGATGATCTTGTTGTAATGGGTGACCTGCCCAAGTGAGAATGGTGAAGATGGTAAAAATACAAAGATGGTCTTGTTGTAATGGGCGACTTGCCCAATTGAAGATGATCAAGATGGAAAAAAAACACAGAGATGGTCTTGTTGTAATGGGCGACCTGCCCAGATGGAAGCAAAAGGTGGTGATGAAGATTTAATGGGATGGAAGATAGGGCTAGAAAGCTTGCTATTTAGGATCTATGTTTGAGGGCTGGAAAATGCACTATTTGAGTTGGTGGTTGAAGGCTGAAAAACGCATCCAAAACAAGAAGGATAGGGATGAAAAATACACTATCTTAATTCATGGTTGATGGTTGGAAAACTCACTCAAAAGAGGAAGAAAAATAGGGTTGGAAAACACACTATTTTAGCTTATGGTTAAGGGTTGGAAAATGCATTTAAACAAGGAGGATAGGGATGGAAAATGCACTATCTTAATTGATGGTTGGAAAACACACTCGAAGAGGAAGAAAAATAGGGTTGGAGAACATACTATTTTAGCTTATGGTTAAGGGTTGGGAAACACACTTAAATGAGAAGAAAGGAATGGCTAAGAAGCGCACTATCCTAATGGATGATTGAGGGTTGGAAAACACACTATTTTAGCTTATGGTTAAGGGTTGGGAAACACACTTAAATGAGAAGAAAGGAATGGCTAAGAAGCGCACTATCCTAATGGATGGTTGAGGGTTGGAAAACTCACTCAAAAGGGGAAGAAAAATAGGGTTGGGAAACACACTATTTTAGCTTATGGTTAAGGGTTGGAAAACACACTTAAATGAGAGGAAAGGAATGGTTAAGAAGTGTACTATCCTAATGGATGGTTCAGGGTTGGAAAACTCACTCAAAAGAAGATGAAAAACACACTATTTTTAGCTTATGATTAAGGGTTGGAAAACACACTTAAACAATGAGGGAAAATAGAGCTGGAGAGCACACTATCTTAATTAATGTTTGGAAAATGCACTCGAAAAATGAAGAAATAGGGTTGGAAAGCGCGCTATCTTAATTTATGGTCGAGGTTTGGAAAACACAGTCGACGATGAGGGAAAATAGGGTTGGAAAGCGCACTATTTGAGTTTATGGTCGAGGTTTGGAAAACTCACTCGATGATGAGGGGAAAATAGGGTTAGAAAGCACACTATTTTAATTCATGGTTGCTAGAAAGCTCACGCAAGTTCCGGAAAAAGATAGAACTTAAAAGTACACTATCTAAGCTGGTCAATGGCTAGAAAACACACTCAAATAAGAAAAGAGATAGGGTTGAAAACACTCTATCTATGCTGATGAAAGGCTCACAAGCGCACTTAGGGAAGTAAAAGTGATAAGGGCTTGAAGGCGCACACAAAAATGATGAGTAGAGGTTTGTGAATTACAATCCCTCCAAAACATTTCTTGGATTCCTAGTGGAGATGCAATGCATGATGACATTCAAATTTAGGAAAGAGGCAGGGCTAAAAAGAATGCTATAGGATATGAAAGAGGTGAGAGCTCGAAGGCGTACACAAAAATGATGAATGAAGGTTCGTAAATTACGATCCCTCCAAAACATTTCCTAGAATCTTAATGGGGATGCAATGCATGATGTTGCATGTATACTTACCTGAGAGATATAGGTCCCCTTTCTTTTTCTGGGGTTTGGATCTCTGGCTTTAACGACTTCTCGCTTTTGCTTACTCAAACTGCAACTTATGATTTTGACCACTGGAGATGATAGATTTTCCATATCAACATGCTCCCCTAAGTTTTGATCAACATTCTTTGAAAAGAAATGATGGAGCCAACTTTAATTGCATCTTTAGATTGCCCCCCAGTCAGGTCATGCCCAACAAGTGTTTTAGGCTTTAAGTGTTTGCGGGAAAGGGTTGGTTATTTGCAAAGATTGTGTTTTCTTGTGGGATTTTTGGAATTTCAAAGTCATTCCAAGCACAAAAACCATTTTGATGTTTGTTTAAAAAAACTTGTTCTCGAAAGAATTCAAGTGATCTCATTGTCAAGTTTTGTGTTGATTTTTACAAGAATGTGAAATGATATTTGCATGTCTTGTATGTCAGGAAGGTTTCGATCAGGTCGCGTGAAGCAGTTGTTAGGATTGTTTTGAATGGAAAAGCATTGCCTATCGATCCAAATTACTCGTATTTGATCAGAAAAGGGCTTTATCAGGCTTGTAGTGTAGGTTTAGGCTGCTAGCTATGAAAACAAAATATTTGAAGGCTCAAAAGGTGTTTAAGGGTTTTCTAGACTAAGGATCACAAATGCTTACTCTTAAAACTCTTTTTAGTCTTCATAATTGGATTTGCATAATGGCCAGACATGCCCCCCAGTATTTTGTTTGGGCTTTTTATCATAGGTTTTTAGCACTATCATAATGTTGACTTGACATGCCCCCCTGTATTTTGTTTGGGCTTTCATCTTGACATGCCCCCCAGTATTTGCTTGGGCTTTCTAACATGGGCTTTTTAGTAGTGCCATCATGTTGACTTGACATGCCCCTAATATTTTGTTTGGGCCTTTTGTCATGGGTTTTTAGCACTATGTTTACTTGATTTGTTGTAGTGTACTAAAACCCTTTTTATGTTTATGCCCCCCAACTTTGTTCGGGCATCTTTTTTCATTGAGGACTATTTTGTAGATTAAAAATGTTTTTTATCCTCACAGTTGCCTCCTAGTGTAGAGTGTGATCCAAGTCAGGGTTAATTATCAAGAAAGATCTATTAGGCTCAAATAGGGACTGCAAGGGATATTTGAGACTTTGTGAAGTCATATCAAAGATGGCCTCTCCTCGTTTCAAAAACTTTCATTCTGAATCGATAAGCTTTGCTTTTCCATGCAAAATATTTTTTGATTTTTGGATAATTTGTTTAGCTAAGAGTTTAGCTTTATTATGTGAGGTTTTGTAGGTATGAGATTATCTTTCAATGAAATCCTTTGAATTCCCAGAACACATCTGTTAAACAAACATCAATTTGACATTTCTTTTCGTACTAGACTTTGATTTGACAAAAATCTTTATGAAATCATGAGATCATGTATACTTTGGATGAAAGGGTATATGGTGTGCTTGTGTTATTTAGACAAAAAGCAAGAACACGTCATAAACACAAGAAAATACATGATCATTGAAAAGGAAGGTTTGCTTAACAACAAAAAGGTCTTGTGGTGTTTGCAAGCAAAATTGCCGACAAGTCAAAACAGGTTTAAATCGAAACTTGACATGTGGACATGACCAAACAAAGAGCAATTATGGAAGCAGACTTCATTTTCCAACTCTGATGCATTCTTTCTCAAAGACTCTTACAGAGATCATTTCAGTGCTCGCTCGAGTATGCCGGCAAGATGAGTCATGCTAGCTTTCAAGAATCTAGTTTTTCTTGGAAGTTAACATGGTTGTGCGCACATTCTTCTTTGTCCATATTTCTTTGACATAGTTGAGTGTTATGGACAGAAGCTCTTTGGGGACCTATGTTTCTACTTGTCGATGATATGATATGATATGATGGATGCATGTGGATGTACATACACAACAGGTGAATTATCGGGTAGTTTGTACCCAAAGACGAGTTATAACCCATTACATGAGAGGTAAGCTTTCTACCTGGTCTAAAAAGGTCTATGAACTGCCTAGTGACCGCCTCACGTGAAAGTGGTATGGGGGTTTACAAGAAATGGTTGGGGCACGATAGGACCGCCATTATCAAGTAAACACTCAGTTCATAGTTGGACGTTTCACCAACTCAAATAGTGCATTTTCCAGCCCTCAAACATAGATCCTAGATAGCGAGTTTTCTAGCCCTATCTTCCATCCCATTAAATCTTCATCAGTACCTTTTGCTTCCATCTGGGTAGGTCGCCCATTACAACAAGACCATCTTTGTGTTTTTACCATCTTCACCATTCTCACTTGGGCAGGTCACCCATTACAACAAGATCATCTTTGTCTTTCTTACCTTCTTCGTCATCTTCACTTGGGTAGGTCACCCATTACAATGAGACCATTTTCCTATGTCATTCACAAACATCATCGTCTTTCCTCTTTTAAGTGTCCTCCTTAGGCCTCAATTCTTAGGTAGTGCGCTTTCTAGCCCTATCTTACCATTCCATTCTGATATGTCATGAAGAGACAACAACTTCGCCATTGAGGCAAGGACCTATGTTTATCAACTGCAAATTCATCAACTGCTTGCTAGCATGTTTATAGTTTGGTTAAAAAATTATGAAAGAAAACATAAGGCAGTTTAAGCACACATACCTCCAATTTATCAAAAAGACCAAGAACAAACAAATGATACTTCATCTGAAAATCCTCAGCCTCCACACTTCAACTTATCCTCATAACAGGCACACTTGTCTTTTTCCTAGCTAGCCTAGATCACTAAATCTTCCCTGATTTCAAATGAATCACACGAAATCAATCAAACAAAATCAATCACAACTAAAACAATTTGTTTAACCACGAAAGAGAATCATATAAGAAAAACTTATATTAATCAACTGTTATTTGATATTAGAAAATAAAAGCAATAAAAGCATAAAAAGAGACATACCCGTGTACACCTGAGAGGTCTCGTTGACAAAAAGAAGCAGAGTTGAAGCAACTTTTGGTACATTTTAGCTTCAAGTTTAGCTATCATGACAGGATTCCCAGCTCCTTGAGCTTATTAGCAGCCTCAACAAATTGTGATCATTATTCCTTCTCAAGAACTATCCTCTGTGCTTTGCACAATACCTCAGCCTCCATCAGTTGGTCACCTTGCTGCTGCTCTTCAACATCGTCATTATCAGTTTCATAAATATATAAATGAACCTAGTTTTTTTTTTTTTCAATCTCAAATTAATTTAATCTCAATGAAATATTTTTAATATAATAATATCACGAATAAATATTAAAAAATAATTTATTTTTTAATAAAAATCACTTTAAACTAAAAATATATCAAGCCATATATATAGACAAAATAGATGAAAAAAACACAAAAATAACAAATCCCTAACAATTAAAGATTTATTATACATGCATAAAAGAAAGTTTCACTCTCATTTCATATCACCAAAGCTAAACTTTGTTTTTTAATGTAAGATAAATAGGATCAAAACTAAATAAAAAAATACTAATTGAAATACAAAATAAAAAATACATTTGTTGAAACGTGACTAAAAAATATTTCTCCCTACAACATTTCTTTTAAAAATGATATCATTAATAATTTTTTAATACAGTATTCTTGTATATGCATGCATGCATATGATTTTCTTCTATTTAAAAGAATGAAGAAAAGGCTGATGATGATGATGTGTCCTCCACCTAGTATTTATCTATTTTACCGTAGATCTAGTTAGTAAATAATCAATCCTAGCCATTCATCAAGTAGTCGTTAGTAGAAAACAAAAGCTGGCATAACCAGTCTTGTTAGTTGTTATTCGACTGGTCACGTTCCTCTTATTTATTCTCTCCCTCTCTCCCTCTCCCTCTCTCCTCTTATCTTGAGAGAAAACACAACAGAAGTTGGAATGTCCCTTCCAAAATCTCTTAACTGGAGGTAGCGGAGTTGGGCTTGAATCATTATTGAAATTGGAATCATAATATGCATCAGCAGGTGAGGTAGTGTAACTCTTTGTTGTTTTCATCTTGTACTTGTAGGGTTACTGAAGGGGATGAAGGATTAAAAAGAAAAATAAGACCAAAACTTGGGAGGAAAAGGTGAGGATGTTCAAGACTAATTTAACAATTCTCTCTCTCTTTCTCTTTTTTGTTTTTTGTTTTCAAAATCCTAATTTTTATGATCTCAATTTCACAGGAAGAAAATCCTAATGATGACGGATAGTTGGATGGGCAGCACCAACAATTGCAGGTTTTCAAGTAAATATGGGCAACAAGAGTTTCTTGGGATCTTTCAAGTAAACACGTTATGCTGTCTTTTTCGACTCTTTGGCATTGACGCTTCTTGTGCTTATCTATTGTTTTTGAATCTTTGATTCTTTGGCGTTTTGGATTAACTAAAACAAGCTCATTTGTCTTTTTTCCTCATCCTTGAAGCCTTGGTTGTTTTCTTGTGCGAATTTGTTTTCTTTAACACAACACCCATCTCCCTGATTTCCTTCGCTGCTCATCCATACAAATGCCCGTGAAAGTGCACTGTTGTTTTCTTAGAGTGGGATTTCATTATGTGGCTGTTTTAGAATATTATGATTCTCACCTTTCCCCCTCTTTGGCAGGTCTGCACTGAATTAGTTGTGGCTGTTATTTGTCGACTGAAACTTTCACTGGATTCTGCTTCTCTGGCTGCAAGCACTTTGTGCTAGGAGTTTCCATCTTCTACATCTACTCACTTTTGTTTGCTTCTTTAATATTTCCTTTGCAAGTGCCATTGGATTCTTCACCTTCTTTCCCGCTCTCTGTCACTCCTTAGTTCTATTTTTATTTCAATCTTTGTGCCTACTATTTTGTTCGTCTTAGTCCACTTTGTTTGCAGCTTGAATGGTGTGTCCTTTTTTGTTTTGTATACATGTAAACCTGCCTGATTATTGTTCAAGCCTGTGATGCTCTTCTCTGTTTTATGATTTTTTGTGTTGATATTTCTGTTTTTTATGGCACGCGGACATGTTGGTGTCCCTGCAAAAGAAAAGGATCAACATAGGCAAGGTTGGGTGGTTGGTGTCCTTGCAAAAGAAAAAAGTTTGTGAGAAGCTGTGTGAATTAGTGCAAGGAACGAATTTAAAAAGTTTTTAGCGGGGCTCCTAGTTAAGAAACTAAAAGATGCAACCATGAAAATAAAGTAGGAGAGAAATGTATTGGCAGTATTTTCTATCAAGTCAAGATTGACATATCAACATTGGAACCAAATAACCAATCCAAAGAACTATGATAATTCAGGCAGTAGTTTATATCAAGTTAAGATTGCATTATCTACATTAGAACCAAATAATCAAACCAAAGAATTATTATAATTCAAGCAATGGAAGAAAGCAGTGTGATGTTGTTGTTTCAGAATAATCAAGTCAAAGGGAGAAAGTCATCGATAGACTGCTGATGGCAGAGCAAGCATTTACAAACCTAAGAGGGCTTTTTGGGAAGCCATGGTATAATTATACAGGTGGTATGTTTCTTTCACTTCTTGTTTCTTTGTTATAGATAGAGAGAGAGAAAATAGAAATAAGTTATAAAAATAAAAAAAGTTATGAAGCTATCTCCTCTTTTCTTCTTCTTCTTCTAATTTCTATGTGTTCCAAATGAAAGATCTTTCATGGGTCTTAAATCTGCAATCACAAATCATATTCTGATTTCCTATGCTATATCGGTGGTTGGCTTGTTTGGTATTTAGATATCTAAGGGAGTTGTTTACAATAGATCCAATTTGTTACATGCTAGCTTTTTGTAGATGTGACTTCAAGAAATTTTAGCTACAGTAGGCAAATCAGATGACTTTGTTCTTAAATTTGGTTTTTTCTGCCATAAAAAGTCTAAATGTTAGGACCACTCGTGGTATGACAACTTCTTTTAGACTAAGTATGTGACACATGTTTTAACATTAGTTATTTATGGATTCATAGTTTGGTTTTGGAAAGCATTGAAGAATGCTTATGTCTTAAAATGCATACCCTCCTATATACCTCATTATTGCTCACGTTCAGTCTAGATGCTTTCTTTCCCAATTGCCTTACTAGGCATGTGACACATGTGACTCATTATTATTCACATTCATTCTTTCATCGTCTTTTATACAAGGCATGTGACACATGTTTTGACTTTGTTATTTATGGATTCATAGTATGGTTTTGGAAAGCAATGAATAATTCTTGTCTTATAATGCTTACCCTCCTCTATACATCATTATTGTTCACATTCATTCTAGATGATTTCTTTCCCAATTGCCTTACGAATATGTAGGTTCTGATGATTTGATCCTTTGAGTATTTTTAGCTCAATATAAGCATGATTGTTATATTTACACGAGTTTTAAATGTTTTAGATGGTTTGGACAACACAATCTTCTGAAAACAACCATTTTTACTTATTGCAACCTCACTGCAATTATGCTGCAAGCATTTCATCTACTCTATTAAAAATACTTAATGCTATTAGATGCTTTTGTTGTGCCCTTAAAGTTTGTTTCCTCTTGGGCCTTTTACAAATCATTACTACAATTTTTTATACATGGTGCCATTACACTTCATTGGGAACGACTTAGGCCTCTCTTTCTCATGTTTTTGATGGTAACATTTGCATCATTTCTTTGTTACAAGATCATTTATTTTGAACCCTTTTTGGATGCATTGCTTGGTATGGGCAGTGGCATGAGACTCCATATCTACAGAAATTGGCCATCCCTCTTTGCATTTTCACTCCTTTTCTGGTTCAACCTCTGTGGCTTTGTATGACTTCAAATTGTTGATCTCGAGACAAAGTTTTACTTTTTTGCTAGGATGTTGCTCATGATGTACATAAATTTTAAGCTCTTTTGCATTCCATAAACATCAATTCGCTTGAATGTTCAAAGGTGTGTATTGTGAAGCACATGCAACCTATACAGTTCAACGGTGCCCAATGTGTAGCATAGGTAACCTATATGATTCCTTCCCTAAAAGGCATTGAGCGAACACCTCTCATAGTCCTTTTGTATTTTTGATTTACATTGATCAACAACTTAAACAACATGATTGACTTACATGTTTGAAAGTGCCCACTGTGTAGCATAGACAACCTATCAGTTCAAAGGTATCCACTGTGTAGCACAAGCAACCTGTCTAGTTTCTTACCTAAAAGGCATTGAGCCATTTTTTTTTGCTCCTTTATCTCCATATCCTTTTTAATTTTGACAATTATGTATCTACAATTGCTTCTTTTGTTTTATTTCATGCAGATAAGATTTTGAATGCTTAGTCTAAGATGCAGATTTTGTCTTCCAAAAGCATGTACTTGAACAACGATCATTATTACATGATGCTTTTGGAAGCTGCAGTCTTATTTTTTTTATGGTACATGTTTTTAACTTTTTTAATGGAGGTAAGGTTTGACAATTAGATACCATTTGTTTGAGGCTACCTCGATCCCTTTAGTTTTTGAATGGAAAATAGTATGTGCTTTTCGTGTGCTTGAGGAATTAATTAACTTGACATTGCTTGGGCTACGTCCTTTCATTTTCATCTCAGTGCACTCTACTAAGGTAGTGATTGTTTTTTACTAGTTCTCATCCACTCTTGTTTTATTTTTTGCTCAACGTTGTAGTTGTTCTTTTTTAAATAGTTCTTCAAGTTTCATGTATAAGCATATACCATCGATGGCTATTCCTCATCTGCTCATGTTTTCTTCATACATTTTGCATTTTTTTTGTAAGCCAATCCCTTGGTTCTTATAATTAAATACAAACTAGGTTAAAGAGTGCTCTTCTGGCTTTTGATTTTTGTTGTTTATTGTCCATTGCAACTTGTACTTCAACTATGCTTTGATTGTTTTATCTTCTTTTTCAAGGATTAAGTTATATTTCCAAGGGCAATCCAATGATGACGGTATCCAAAACTATCTATGCACCAAATGACTTGTCCTTTCATTTTATATGATTACTATTAGATAAAGGTATGTTTGTGTCTCGTCCTTTCATTTTATATGATTATTATCAGATAAAGGTATGTTTGTGACTTGTCCTTTCATTTTATATGATTATTATCAGATAAAGGTATTTTTGTGCATTGTTTCAAGAAGATCCTGCCAAGTGTTATAAGAAAAGAATGATCTAATAGAAGCAGGGTGTTTATTAGTTACCATGCTATTCGTTCAGCTATTGTTTGTTCTACATTTTATTTTTTAACTTGTTACAAATGTTTTTTGAGGATGAGGATTTTCACGATAACTTACAACAAGCTCCCTCAATTTGATCAAAACTTATAGTTTCAACTTCTTACATCAAGTCTAAGTCCCCCCCATGCTTTTTTATGGGTTATGACTGGTTATTTTATTCATTTTATGAACTAATATTTATCTGGTTTCATGAATACTAGCATCGAGTAAGATTGTCAGATTGATGAGATTTTTTCTTTTTTGCATCCATCTCATGGATGAAAATTTCTGGAACTTAGTGTTTTAGTTTGTTTAATCATTTTGCAGGGTTACTCGAAGAGTTCTAAGCTATAAGGAACATTCAAGGGCTTCAGGTTTTTTTGAGTGTTTGATTCATTACCTGCTCCTTTTGTTTCTTTGCTTGTATCTTTTTGTCTTGCTTTAGAATTGTGAGTTTAGGATTACATCAAGCATTAAAATTTATATTTTTGACTTTAGTATGACTTCAAGCATCAAGGAATGCCATAAAGTCAACAAGGAATTGTACTTTACAAAGAGGAGTCATTTTTCTTTTCCATTATTCATGATCTATCCTTGTTGTTCCTTTCCATTAAACTTTTTTCTTTAAACTTTTAGTTTGTTTTTTTCATTTTGCATGGATGTTTCTGAACTAATGTTTGCAAGAATGTTGTGCCAGATGTTTTGGAATTTTATTTTTATAATTTAATCCTTATAAAAAAAATATGACATTTGTCTTCTCCTTTCTCTGTCTTTTCCTTGATCCTTCATGTTTATCAAGGGATGTGTGTATGAGTGTCAAGCCAGGGAGTGGTTGATGTATTGTCGTTCCTTTCATTATTGAAGTCTTTATTTTTCAGGTTGTCATGCTAGGAATAATGAGTTTTGATTGAATCTTCTGCCCTTGATCCTCATGAATTTGTAGGAACTTAGTATCTGTATTATATACTTTCAATTTTTTTAGTTAAGCTACAGTGTGAGTTTATTTACACATCCAATGAATGACATTTTTGGCATGATTTTTAGTATTGATAAAAAAATATTTGTGTGTGGTATAAGATCCTAATTGTTTTGCATATGTGAAGTTTCAAAACTTTTCACTACTCTAAACTTTTTATTTACTTTGTTTTTTATCATACAAATCTACTTGTTTTGATAGAGCAGGGATCTGAGTTCTAATCACATGTTTTTTAGGATCTCATCAAGCATCCTAGGAGATAGTCTAAAATTGGACAAGGAATTCTCAATTTAGCCCAATCTACTAATGTAGTGATTATTTTTTACTGGTTTTTACAGTTTCACTTCCAAGCATTTATAAATGTTGGCTATTTTTTCATTTACCCTTTTTTTCTTAACTTAGTGTAGTGTAGTGATTGCTTTTTACTAGTTCCAGTTGTAGGAGTAAGCTTTTACTAATGTTTGCTATTTCTCATCCACTCTTGTTTTCTTTTTACTTAGCGCG
This sequence comes from Salix arbutifolia, assembly GCA_025169955.1. NCBI lineage: Eukaryota > Viridiplantae > Streptophyta > Magnoliopsida > Malpighiales > Salicaceae > Salix > Salix arbutifolia. Next base: position 9,363,366 of record CM045912.1, on the reverse strand, counting down.
ACAATGATTCCTTTTTAATGGTTCTTCCGGTATCAGGTATAAGCATTTACCAATGCTAGGTATTTCTTATTTACAATTGTATTCTTTTAACTCAGCATAGTCTACTAAGCCAATGATTTCTTTTTAATGATTTTTTCCAATTTAGGCCTAACCTTTTACCAAAGTTGGCTTTTAACTTAGTGCAGCCTACTAACTTCTTACCATGGTTTACTATTCCTGATCTGCTCATTTTTGTAAAACCAGTCTCCTGGGTTCTTTTAATTAAATAAAGATCAGGTAACTGAGTGGTCTTCTGACTTTTGATTTTTATTGTTATTTGTATTGGCTGCAGTAGCTTGTACTTTGATTGAGCTTTGATTTTTTTTTTTCTGTCTTCAAGGGTTAAGTTTTTAAGGACAATTAAATGATGATGGTCTCCATAGTTATATAAGCACCAAATGACTTGTCGTTTTCATTTGGTAGGATTATTATTAGTTAAAGGTATGCTTATATTTTTTTCAAGGATATCCTGTCAGGTGTTATAAGCAATGCATTAACTAATAGAAGCAGGGTGATTATTACTGAAATAGAGTTTTATGAGGTAACCATGAGAAACTCTTTTTCCTTGACCTGATATTCCTTCTATATCTATGCTTTTATGTGTGTGTGTATATATATATAGATTATACTTATTTTATTCAATTTATAAATTTATATTGATATGATTTTATTATGGTTTCATAAATAGTCAAATGGAGTAAGATGGTAGGTTTGACGGGGATATTTTTTTTGGGTGCTCTGTTTTGTGCTAGAAGTATTTGGTACTTTCAATACCTGTTGCCTTTGCTTCATTAACTCTCTTTATGTGTTTTGGAGACTAGTGGACACTAATGGGGCATTTGAAATTTGTATCAGCTACATGTTTTTCTATGATCGAAATCTTCTAGAATGTTAATGCTCATGTCTTTTTTTCTTCATCTAAATTGATAAAGTTTAGTTGTTTGGTGGATTGTATTTGATGTGATACCCTTTCCATATGTTATGTGCCATGTAGGTTTGTTTATGTCCTTTTCAGGGATTGTTACATGATTTTACCTTTAGAAAATTCTTATCAATTTGGTGAACTTTTTGCTTTGTGGGGTCTTTATAGTTTGGATGAGCTTCTTGATTGGTTTGTTATGTGATAATAGATGTACAAGGTCTTGGTTTATGTTGAGATTTCTTTGGATTGGAAAGTATGATAGCAGCATGGTGGTCAATACAATTTGTTAAATCATTTATGCAAATGTGCGCAATCATGTTATAATAATATGCCTCTTGGAATCTGCTGACTATCTCTTGCATCGTTTCTATTAGAAACAAAGTTATTGAAATTTCTAATTGTTTGGGGCTTCTGCTACTTATGAACTATTTTGTTTGTGGCTTCTGCTACTTATGAACTATTTTGTTTGTGGCTTCTGCTACTTATGAACTATTTTGTTTGATGGTTTTGATGCAATATGATTGGTTGCAGTGAGCTTGAGATTATCTCTTGCATTGTTTGTGTAGAAAATGAAGTTGCTATTGTAATTTCTAATAGTCAATGCTACTCCTTATGAATTGCTTTGTATGATTGGTTGTAGGGAGCTTGAATTTTTTTTCTTCATTTCAGATTGTGGTGATGTGACAAGTAATTTGTCCACGTGTGATCCTAAAGTAAGCTAGAAGTTTTAAAACAAAGTTGTTGGTGTTGAAATTTTTAATCATCCATCCTATATTTTTTTTTAGTTGCTTGATTGTTATTGTGACTGTATTTTCTTTGTTTCTTTTATTATCTGGGCCTCCAATTATCGACTAGAGTTTGCACACCATGCACCCTTCTTTTATGTTTATGCTTGTAGACAAATTAGTAACTTTGTTGTGTATTTGCATTTATTAGCTTAGCATGAAATTTTTTGTTGTTCAAGTATGCCTAACATGGAAGGGTGGAACAACATCATGGGGTGAATGAGTAGTCAACTGTAAGTTTGCGCTTGTTTTGTTATAGAATTATATTTCTAGAGGGTAAGTAGTGTAGCTATTTGACCTTTTGTCTACTAGAGATTATTAAGAAGCATGATTCTTCTTATTTATGATTCTTGTATTGTTTTGTATTATAATCTTGATGGAATGTCTTGAGATTATCTCATACATCGTCTGTGCTTAAAATGAAGCTCTTGGTGTTGAAATATCTAATTATCCATGTTGAATTTTTTTTCTAGATGTTTGATTGTGTTCAGGGCTGTATTTTCTTTGTTTCTTCTATTATCCATGTCTCTAGTTATCTACTAGAGTTTGCACTCTATGCATCCTTCTTGTCAATTTATATAATGAATATGTTTGTTCTTTTATGCTTATATTTGATAGAGGCTAAGATAAAAGTAAGAACCACAAGTTTAGTAAAAGAGCAAGCAAATGCTATTCTTTTAGTGTTTAATGAGATAATCCCAAGGGAAAAGCAACCAAATAAAGTTAACTTATCACGATAAAATCCAAAACCTATTAAAGACTAAATGATGCAAAGAATATAAAAAAGCATCAACGTATAAGTTTTGAATGAGTGACAATATTTTTTATGAATTTTATTGTTCTTTCAATTTTTTGACTTGTTTTTTTGAAAATATTTTAGGGTAAAAATGAGTTAATTTCCCACTCTTTAAAATGCTTATGTTACAGAATTTTATAAAAGACTTTAAGTAGTAAGCTTGAAAAGAGAAGACAGTTTTTGTGAAAACTTTTCATAGACTGTGAAAGTATAAAAACTCCACTAAGGGATTTTTTAATTTTGAAAAAATAAACTTCATCATCTAGATGGGTAACTTGCCTTGTGGTTTTGTATTTCTTTGTCATCATGATAGTTTAGATAAAATTGTCTTATAATCAAATACAATTCTTCCTAATATAGGTTGAATTATGTTGCATGGTTGTCATACTGGTATTCATTTGAATTCTAGTGATTGAATGATAACATATAGTGATGGTTTAAAGTCCACCAACGCTAGATTAACTTCCAATTCTTTTTTTGGAGGTTTAAAACCCACTAAATTTGGCTCAATTTCTTAGTACTAGTTGTAAGTCTAGCTGATGTAGTCAAGCTGGTTAAATATGAAGGTTTTAAGTATTCATGTGAGGATGCAATACCGTTAGATAGAGACTCAAACAAGACAAAAATATAGATCACCAAATGTATGCTTTTATAGAAAATTGGGACAAGTTTAGGCCCAAAAGAATGTCTAAATATGTTAAACCAAGTTAACACCTTAAAAACATGATAGCAAGAGATCCAACTATTGAATAGAGTGTAAATATTTCCATGTGATTCTACATGCAATGTTATTACCAAAAGTCACAATATTGCTTATTAGACCATTCGATCTTTTAGAATCAAGTTTTAAGCCTGAATGCTTTCATTTAGGCCAATTTTGTTGTTTTTCCTCGATTTGTTTTTTAAAAAAATATGTTTTAATTTAAAATTTTATTTAATTTTCTTTATGCTTTTGGATTTCCATTTGTATTCTAGTAGATGTAGGGTTTTTTTAGCCTATCTAATGGTCTTGTCAGCCTTTTAAGGAGGCAATCACCAAAAAATTTATCTTCAGAGAATAACATTATAAATTTAAGGTTTTACTTTAAACCTGTTTTACTCACTAAATTGTTTGTGTTTCTTATGTTTATTTTTGTTGTCTTATTAGCTTTCATCTACATCATTTGATATTGAATACTAATGATCCCAAGTTTACTTCTTGTTATGTGTTGCATTCTCATGGATTTTTGTTTGTTGGTCGTGTACTACAAATAAGCATGGTAGAAAGAGGTCATGAAACAGGGTGTTGTTAAAAAGATGGTAAGGAGGTTCCCTTTTAAGAGCGAAACATCAAAGACCTTGTCGTAACAAACATGCACAAATAGATCACATATTTAACTCGTAGGTTAGATGCGAGGGACCATGAGAATAAACATGTTGTAGAATTAGCAGAGGAAATAGCCTCTTGATTACAAGGAAAATATATTTTGGTATTTTCGGTTTCATATTAAAATGCATGAATTTATAGGAACTTTACAAAGAAAGGAGTTTATTGATTTGTTTAGCACAAGGGGGTGCATGAACAAGTGTGTGCAATGTTTATGGTAATGAAATTAAAAGATCAAACTTCTATATGGTAGGAATAGTTAAAGAGGATGTGAGAGTAACAAGGAAAGCCAAAAATTAATGATTGGGACAAGATAAAGAAAAATATGACGAATCACTTCCTTTTATTTGGTGACACTCATACCCTATATCAGAGCCTTCACATATTGAAACACAAGGGTAAGTTTTGAATGAATACACTAATTATTTTTACCAACTAGTAGCTAGGAATTATTTGGCAAAGATGAAAAAAAATTAATGGCAATGTTTGTAATACCCCCTACATAAACAAATGTCGTCACACATTAACTAGTGAAACACCACTATAATAACATGAATTTTTTTTATCCTAGTGAATACATATCCGCTCTTTACCTTGGCCATAACCCACCATCAAATTAGAAGAAAATCAATTGAAATATAATAATACCATGTAAGATCAATAAACTAAATCAACATCACAATCTAAAATAGAAAGGCAACCATAAAATCTTGTATTTATTGTATAAACTTGATATCATTATCATCGTTATAGCTTCATAATAAGAAGAATAATATGAAACCTTAATAGTTCTATGATTTATTTGGTATAATATTTCTAGGTTATCAAAAAACATTAGTACAATCCTTTAAGGTTATCAAAAAACATTAGTACAATCCTTTAAGGTTATCAAAAAAACATAAGCTTGGAAATCCTACAGCTAAATAAAAACATTTGGGAAATCCAAAAGTAGCCCCAATCATAAAAGCCTTCATTATAAAACCCCTTTCAATCACCCTTTTAAGGTCTAATAATAATCATCAAGTAATCGTAGTCAATCCACATCCATGCTTAAGATGTATACCCAACATCTTTATGGTCTTTGCTTATCCAACTAACTATTATTCAAAAACTACCTTAACACCTGAGTTGGTACAACAAAATTGAAATTAAGCCCTAATTTTTATGGTAGAGTTAAAGCAACCATTAAAAGTTTTACTCCTGTGAGTGACTCTTATGCATAAAATATCTATAAAAATTGTTTTTCTAGGAACCTTAATCCTAGCCCTACTCATGTGTTTGGCTTCCATGAATACAACGATGCCTCTTTTGCATCACCCAAAGTCTTATATCAAATTCACTCTTTTTAATCAAGAATATACTTCTCAATACTACATTAACAATTTAAACACTTTTACTCATTAACACACATGCTCTTTCATTGTAATACATCAAACTTAAGGTTTCTAACTTCTATTGTTTCAATATAAGCAATATTATCATGTAAGCTTATTTCATGCATACTCAAATATTATATTTTTCTTTTCCACATAAATAATCATCACCATCCTTAAACAATCCAAAAGAATAAAAGAAAATCAAGAAAAGACCAAAACACAAAATCAAACTATAACAAAATGGTAGCCAAAAAAGTCACTCAAATTGATCTAATCATTTCTCAAAATGGATAGTACGGTTTTATTGATGGATAATTTCCCTCTTTTCTTTTTCTCTAGCAGAAATATTCACCCTTGCAACAATTTTTTTGAGTTTTACCTTCAAAATCAATCCACGCATCATACATGTTACATACGTAACTCACCAAAAGATGATTTCTTTAACAATATACACTCAAATACTACAAATTCCAACATTTAAGAATTCAATAAACTCATCCTTTCTTCTTAGATTTTTGGCCATAAACTAATTTTATCACATTTTTTTTTATCTTTATACCACCATAACATGCATTACTACTTGGTGCTCTATTCCATACTAGAAGTATTTGGAGACTAGTGGATGCCAATGGAGCATTTGAAATTTATATCAGCTGCCTGTTGTTTTTTTATGACCAAATTGTTCTAGAATGTTAATGCTTATGTCCTTTTTTCTTCATTTAAATTGATGGCGTTACTTGTTTGGTGGATTGTTTTTTATGCGATACCCTTTATATATGTTATGTTCCATGAAGGTTTTTTATGTCCTTTTCAGGGTTGTTACGTGATTTTACCTTTAGAAAATTCTTATCAATTTGGTGAACTTTTTGCTTTGTGGTGTCTTTGTAGTTTGGCTAAGCTTCTGAAGTGGTTTGTTATGTAATGATAGCTGAATAGGGTCTTGGTTTATGTTGAGATTGTTCTGGATTGGAAAGGATGATAGTAGCATGGTGGTCACTCCAATTTGTTAAATCATCTATGCAAATGTGCGCAGTCATGTGATGGTAATATGCCTCTTGGAATCTGTTAACTATCTCTTACATCGTTTGTGTTAGAAACAAAGTTATTGAAATTTCTAATTGTCTATGGCTTTTGCTCCTTATGAACTATTTTGTATGATGGTCTTAATGCAATATGATTGGTTGCAGTGAGCTTGAGATTATCTATTGCATTGTTCGTGTTGAGAATGAAGTTGTAATTTCTACTCGTCAATGTTGTTGCTCCTTATGAATTGCTTTGTATGATTGGTTATAGTGAGCTTGGATTTTGGTTCTTCATTTCAGATTATAGTAATGTGACCAATTATTTGTCCACGTGTGATTCTAAAGCGAGCTAGAAGTTTTTCAACCTTTTGTCTGTTAGAGATTATCAAAAAGCATGATTCTTTTTATTGATGATTCTTGAATTGTTCTGTATGATGGTCTTGCTGGAATGTGATAGGCTGATAGTGAGCTTGAGACTATCTCTTGCATCGTCTATGCTTAAATTGAAGTTGTTGGTGTTAAAATATTTAATCATCCATGTTTTATTTTTTTTTGCAAATGTTTGATTGTGTTCATGGCTGTATTTCTTTGTTTCTTCTATTATCTATGTCTCTGGTTGTCTACTAGAGTTTGCACTCTACCCACCCTTCTTTTTGTGTGTGCTTGTACACAAAACATTTCTTCCCTGTTGTTTATTGTTTTTATTTACATTGGGTTCATTTAGTCTAGTGGAGACATAAAGACTGAATCTTTCAATTGGCAATTCATCAGAGATAAACATTTGTACCCTTGAGGCTTTGTTTAAACTTTGTAGCTTTTAAGTGTAAAATTTAAGCTTGAAAAAATTGACATAAAGACTGTATTTGCTTACTCAATGTTTTTTTATTTAACTTTAGTTTTTTTGTTAGGCCCTTCTTTTATTCTAGTTTTTTTATTTTGATCTCATGTCGCAAGTGGAGGGTTATTCGAGTTACCTCAAGTTGCTCAATTTTTTTATGACTGTAATTACTTTTTTCAACTTGACATTTTAAATTAAATTAATTTAAGCTTTGTCATTTTTTCGCTTATATTTCTTTTTTGTTATTTCAAGAGCGGTTTGGACAAGCTAACCTAAGTCAACGTGTATTTTTTTTGCATTTTTTTTTCAATTTAACTTGGATTGTTTTTTTAGGTTCTTATTTTGGAAGTCTAATTTTGTGATCTTGATCTGATGTTGTGAGTGGTGGGCTACTCGAGTTAACCTGAATTTTTTTCATGGATTTTTTCATGATTTTTTTTTTATTTCTTCATTTTGCATAAGTTATTTGCCCTAGACCTTTGTTATTTTTGACTTTTTTTTCTGTCTAGTTATTCCAAGAGCGGATTGATAAAGTTAACTCGAGCGGATTGATAATTTTTTGTCTGGTTACTGAACTTTGGTTTCTTTTACTAGGTCTTTTCAAAAAACAAAATTATCCCTATCTCATATTATGGGTTGTGGATTCGTCAAGTTACCTCGAGTTGAGTCGAGTTTTTTCTCTTCAATATTATATTTTTTAATTTTTGTATTTTCATCTTTGACATTAGGTTTTTAGGCCTTGAACATTACATTTTTCTTACTTTTTATTTTGCAGGTTATTTCAGTCTTATATCTCAAGTCATGTTATAGTTAATTTAACCTACATTATCTTGAATTATCATCACTGAATATTTTACATGGATGCATGTGATGGGTCAAAATGACAGGGTATGATTTTGAGATTGATAGGAGCAACTTTGATTGGTTTTCTTGGTCTAGCTTCAATGTTTGTCATAGCAGAAGCAAGACTTAAACAAGAAGTTTCAAGTACTGAGCATGAGATCAGTCTGAAACTTGAACCTAGTCTTTTTGTGAAACTATTGAGTTTCTTGTGGAGAAAAGAAGAATCTAGTGGATATACAAATGTTTGGCGAGTGAGTCCACTATTGTTATATTTGACCTCATACGTGGTTTTATCGATTCTCATGCGTGGTTCTTCCTTCATTTTCTTATGTGCTGCTGCTTATAAATCTAGGAAAACAGTGTCAGGATTTAATCTTGGCCTAATGCAACTTTTTTGTCTTTGTTGAGCTTATCATTCTCCTATTGTGATAAAACAGTTATGTGGCATCAATCTGATATGTCTTGTGAGGATGATTTGTGACAATGGATTCATAGGACATGAAATTTGGCTGGAGAATTGTGGTGGGAACCATAATCGGATTCCTTTGAGCAGCATTTGGGAGTGTGGAAGGTGTTCGTGGCGGTGGCATCTTTGTTCCCTGCTTACCTTGGTTATTGGGTTTGATACAAAATCATCTACTGTTATATCAACATGTAAGAGTAATTGATCCATCTTTTAGGGCCATTATTCCATTTTTGTTAATTTTCTCGACGGAAGATGCTTAATTAGGAGGTCAAATGAAGGCTCATCTCTCCAAAAGCCTTTGACATGGTTCAAATTTTTTATCAACAAAAGCTTCTAGTTGTAGAAGTTTGAATTTGTTTGGATAGTTATGATTAGAGGTGCAGGAGCTTCAACAGTATACAACAATTTAAAGCTTAGGCATCCTACAACGGATTTGCTCATCATTGACTAAATTGACAAGGTCCTTACTTTCTCCCAGTTTATCTTGATTAAATTGCCATCAACAATGAGCTAGAGTGATGATGAAACTTCATAATTATACAACAACTTCTTCTGTGGCATATTGGGTGCAAAACTTCTTGCAGGTACCCAAACTGTTTCCTTGCTTATATTGTTTTTGTGGTGTGTTCGCTGGTATAGTTGGTGCTTTATTAATCATCATTTGAGCACCTAAACTAGAATTACATGCTATATTAGCATTAGAAACCAGTTTCTTTCAGAATTCATTGTCTTTAATTTTCCAACACAGATCTATACTTCGTTGTTTCTTCTTAGGGCAATCTGTTGTGAGAAAGCTAATTGATTTACTAGGAAGAGCATCACTCATCATCTTCATCCTGTCCTTCACAATTTCTGTGAGCGCAATATCAATAGGTATGTGCTCTCACAACACAGTTTCTCACAGATTGATAACAGAAATGGATTTCTTGGTGGACTTTTCTTTACCCTTTTTCCTTTCAATAATAATGGTTTGTTTTCCTCTCCAAACAGGTGGAGTCGGTATAGCAAAAACAAAGTGATTTGCGCGGGCTTTTTTCTATGTAAGAAACTAATTGATTTTTTGTGTGTTATAATTAGTTATTTTAATATTTAATTAGTAAATCTGTAATCGATAGAATCTGTTATAAACAGGTTTTTTTCCTCCTAAAAGTGATTGAATGTTGCTACTGTTAAAACTGTTTTGATAATTATTTAATCGGTAGATTGTACAATTGGAATTGAAAAAATTATGTGATTATTGTGTATGTTTTTATTTGTTTCATGAATTTTTTTATTAGCAAATAGTAAAATTATAACCGTTGAATTGCAGCACAGATGAGTGATTTGTTTTATGCAACAAACAATTTGATTGATGTTTTGTTTTAATTACTTTGGTAATAATTTAATTGGTAGATACCAAAATCACAATTAATCAAATTGACCAAATATATATTACTTGTTGCCTGCAATATATTAATTGTTTGTTGGGCATGTTTTAACTATTTGCCGAATAATTTGTTTGACAGATAGCAAAAATGTAACTGCTAAAATTTATCAGAGATGATTTTTTCAGATTTTTTCTTCATATTATTATATTAAAAAATTTAGAACACCAAGATTAAATTAATGCGAGATTTTTATAGAAAAGTCAGTTCAAATTTTATATATATATTTTAAGACGTTAATATGAAAAAATATCATAATATATAATTACCCTCTCCTATTTTTTAAGAAAAAGTCCAAAAAATAATATATATAAAAATTTAGGACCATTAATAATTTTGTTACGTGTTAAAAAATTTGGTGCCGAATGTGGCGAAATGCAGGGCAATTTTTTAATTTATTATTGACCAATGAATTTTTGTTACAATTATTATAGTTGTCATTATAAATATTATTATAGATAATTAATATTATAATTAATATTGGTCATACTATCGATAACACGATCATTGTTGTTTAAATTTTTTTTTTTATTTGTTAAGATTTATTCCTCATATTATTATATTAAAAATATTTTAGAATAATGCTAGTAAATTATCATTTGTTGAAAATAATAAACAGGTCATTTATTTTTATATGGGGGTAAATTTGTATTTAGCTATTTAAAAAAATATGTGCAATAACGTTAATGCCCTCGGCAGTTCCTGTGTATTTTTGTCCTATTCATGGATTTTATAGTTATTTTACTGTGCAAAAATACGAGTAAAATACAAAACTACACACAAACAATCTACTAATGCCAACCGATCCCATAGAAAATTCAAAAATACCCCTGAACCCAAGGCAAGGGTTGAGGTATACTGAGGGGTGAAATCGTTAATACACTGTTGTAATCCACAGTGTTTTGTGAGTGTGTGCATAGTGTTTGAGCGAGCTGTTTTAGCTTTTTTCTTAAAATAATAGTCGTGGTGCGCGTAAGTTCGCCCGGATACCCCGATTATAGAAAAAAATATAAGTGGAAAAAAAATAGGAGAAAATGTAAAAAACAATGGGTCCTGGGATTATTCACGGCGCGTGTAAGCTAGCCCGGACACCCCAGTTATAAAAAAAAATGTATACGTGGGAAAAAAATCATGGTGCGTGTAAGCTGACCTGGATACCCTGGTTATAAGAAAAAAATGTATAAGTGCCAAAACAAACAGGAAAAAAATATTTTTAAAAAAATGGGTCCGGAGATTAGTTGTTGCGTGCGTAAGCTGGCCCAGACACCCCGGTTATAATAAAACAAATAAAAAAAGAAAGCCCGATTATAAAAAAAAATGCAAGGGGAAAACACCTTTTTCAAACAATAATGAGAAAAAAATCAATTTTCCCTTTTTTTATGGCTCATATATTTTTTATTTGTAGATAATTTGACTCAATTTTTCCACATGTTTTTATCTATGTGTAACTTCATATATTTTTTATTCACGTGATATTAAATCTGAAATATGATATATAAAAAGCTGCAGAAGTTAATTTTTAACAAAATCAACATTGATTAATGAATTATATTGATTATTATTATCATTGTTATTATCATGATTGTTATAATATCACAATTATTATAGTTGTTATTATAACAATTATTGTAAATAATTATTATTTTAATCATTACTGATAATATTATCGCTAGTACTATCATTATCGTTATAAAAGAAATTCAATATTTTTTTTAAGATTTATTCTTCATATTATTATATTTGAAGTGTTTCAAAACAATAAGATTAAATTAATTTGAGTTTTATTTTTTTTTTAAAACGTAGTTCATTTTTATACATATATATTTTAAGGTGTTAATATTTAACAAATATAAAAAAAATATTATTTTTAAGAGTAAATGATGCGAACCTCGTGATCACGTGGTCACGCAACCCACATGAAGAATGAGATTTGATCTCAGAAAGTCGAAATAGGTCTAATAGGAGTGTGACACAATGGAAACCTGCCCCAAGGCACCACCACTATTGGAAGGAATAGAATGATGCCACGAAGTGAGTTAATCTTCGATAAGTCAAATTCAGTTCGTTCAAGAACTGAAGAATGCAAGAATCAATCTCACACATAAACTGAAAAGTTCAGAATTAAGTTTCATCAATGGCTGCTGAAATTAGGGTTACATGAGTTTAAATAGTTCTTAAAAAGTAACCCTAATGGACCCCTTATGTGGACTTAAAAGAGGTCCCCTCAAAACTGACCCAAAATCCTAAATTGAAAAGTCCATGACTTAATCCAAGCAAGCCTTGGATCCTAGCTGAAAACAAAGTCTTAATTAAGCCTATACAAGCCTTGGGCTGTAGCTAACAAAATTAAATAAAGCCTATAAGGCTTTTCTTTTATAGTCTTCCCTCAAGCCCATTAATCCCATATTGTAGTAGGATTCTTCTGGCTCATTTGCTGTCCTCACTTCATGGCCCAAATAAGGTTGTATTGGACCCCTCCTGCACATGGATAAGATGTACTAGGGTCTCCTCTTGATACTCCAATGGTCCTTGCAATTCTGACCTGTTAAAACCTTCAAAACCAATGCATTCATTGCCTCTTTCAATGCCTTTGTCTTAGACCGCGTCATTAGACCATTTGGGACATGTAATGGGTCCTTGCTGGTGTTTTTGGGCTGGTCCGCATCAGTAAAAGCCTTAAAAATAATCGTTATCATTATTTTAAACGCATTTTCCATAATAAAATAAATATATAAAAACTAATATACAATTATTATTATTATTATAGTAAATAATTTTGCTATAGTAATAATTAAAAGTTTTGTAGGCTGATTATTTCCCCAGATATACAGCATCATAAAAAAATCTAAGACCATCAATATTTTTTTGCATGTAAAAAAATTTGTTTATGGCTAGGGCAAAGTGGAGGGCAAGTGACTCGTATAGTTTTTTTTAGTGTAGATAAATTGGGTCAATTTTTCCACTCGTTTCGTCTACGTGTGACATCATATATTTTTTATTTATGTGATATTAGATTTGAAATATATTACATAAAAAATTCATAAAAGTCAACATTTAAGAAAAATAACATCAATTGATGAATTATTTTGATTCCTAAATAACCTATTTGATTTACATTGTGTAGCATATGTAACCTATTTGATTCCTTCCCTAAAAGGAATTGAGCCAACCCCTCTCATAATCCTCTTGTATTTTTGATTTACATTGATCAACTACTTAAACAACATAATTCACTTATATGTTCGAATGTGCCCACTGTGTAGCACAGACAACCTATCAGTTCAAAGGTATTCTCTGTGTAGCACAAGCAACATGTCTAGTTCCTTACCTAAAAGGCATTCAACCATTTTTTTTGCTCCTTTATCTCCATATTTTTTTAATTATGACAATTATGTATGTACAATTGCTTTTTTTTTTATTGTAGATAAATTGGGTTAATTTTTCCACTTGTTTCGTCTACGTGTGACACCGTATATTTTTTATTTATGTGATATTAGATTTGAAATATATTACATAAAAAATTCATAAAAGTCAACATTTAAGAAAAATAACATCAATTGATGAATTATTTTGATTATTATTGTCATTGTTATTATCATGATTGTTAAATTGTCACAATTATTATAGTTTTCATTATAACTATTATTATAAATAATTAATATTCTAATTACTATTTGTCATACTATTGTTGACACCATCATTATTGTTAGAAAAAGAAATTAATTTTTTTTTTATTTTATAAGATTTATTTCTCATATTATTATATTAAAAGTATTTTAGAACACTAACATTAAATTAATTTGATTTTTTTTCAAAAATACTTAGGTCACTATATATATATTGAATGTCTTATTTGTAATAATTAAAAATTTTAACACCTAAAAATATTAACAAAAAAGCAATTAAAAAAAATGATGAAACAAAAATAAATATTATTAGATTTAAAAAAATTATTTGACTTGAACAATAAATAAAAAAATACAAAAAAAAGAGGAAAAAAATAATAAATATCAATTTTCAAATGATTACCAACACAAATTCAAATTTAAGCATTAAATTAAAAAAAAAACTTATCAACAAAGGAAATATTAAAAATTAAAAACAAAAACTAAGAGCATGTATATATAAGCATGGACAAAAATAGAAACCATTTCAAAAATATATATATATAATAAATGAATTAAAATAAAATCAAACATTAAAAATATAACCGCCTAAATGAAAAATATATATAACAAACATATATATATATATATATATATATATATTGAGATGTCTCATGCGGGACTGAAATTGCATTTATTGTCTTTTTGCAATTGGTTGAAGAAGGTTGTTATGCCTGGGCAATAAAATCAGGTTTATAACCCAAAGTCAGTCAAGTAGTGAATTCTTCGGACATGAAAGAGGATAGGGCATACTTCTTTTTTGATCGAAAGGCACGTAACCTGTCACCAATATAATTAATTGTGAAGAAAATATTGTAGCAACCATAATGTTTTATAAGAGTAATCACAATGTTTTCATGACCTGCTTTAACTTTAGGACAAAGATCTCTCTATCTCTCCTTCCCTAGCTCGGAATTTAAATTATTAACAACAGAAAATAAATAAAACGAAGAAATTGAATCGATTGAGCTAGAATAGGAGAGGAATGATCGGAGTCGGGAATTATGGGCAGCATGAGGGGATTTAATTTCTCCGTTCGTGTTATGTCTCTCGCTATTTTTACTTAATTTTGAAAAAAAATGGGGGAAATGTTCAAAATTATTTCGTTGATTGTGAGATTCGAACTCTTACCCTTGTTAGACACCCGCGAGCCTTAACCACCCGGTCAGGCAACCTCGTTGTTGTATGCAAGTATACAAATAGTACTTATATTATTATTTAGTTTCACTATTCAAGTCCACAGTGCTTATGAGTCTAGATGAACAGTGAGCAATGCACAGTAAAAGCGGGAGCTGATTTAGCTGTATGTATAATGCTTTCTTTCCCAATTGCCTTACTAGGCATATGACACATGTGACTCATTATTGTTTATATTCATTTTTTCATCTTCTTTTATACTAGGCATGTGACACGTGTTTTAACTTTTGTTATTTATGGATTCATACTATGGTTTTGGAAAGCAATGAAGAATTGTTGTCTTAAAATGCTTACCCTCCTCTTCACGTCATTATTGCTCACATTCATTCTAGATGATTTCTTTCCCAATTGCCTTACATATATGTAGGTTGTGATGATTTCATCCTTTGAGTATTTCTAGCTTAACTTAAGCATGTTTGTTACATTTACATGAGTTTTTAAAGGTTTTAGATGGTTTGGACAATACAATCTTCTGGAAAAAAAACCATTTTTTTTTATTGCAACATCACTGTGATTATGCTGCAAGCATTTCATCTACTCTATTAAAAATACTCAATGCCACTATATTCTTTTGTTGTGCCTTTAAATTTTGTTTTCTCTTGGGCCTTTTACAAACCATTACTACAGTTTCTTATACATGGTGCCATTAACCACTTCATTGGGAACGACTTAGGCCTCTCTTTCTCATGTTTTTGATGGTAACATTTGCATCATTTCTTTGTTACAGGATCATTTATTTTGAACCCTTTTTGGATGCATTGCTTAGTGTGGGCAGTGACATGAGACTCCATATTTACAGAAATTAGGCAACCCTCTCTGCATTTTCACTCCTTTTCTGGTTCAACCCTTGTGGTTTTCTATGACTTGAAATTGTTGATCTCAAGAAAGTTTTTACTTTTTTGTTGGGTTATTGCCCATGATGTACATAAATTTTAAGCTCTTTTTCATTCCATAAACATAAATTCGCTTGAATGTTCACAGGTGCCCATTATGAAACACATGCAACCTATCCAGTTCAAAGGTGCCACTGTGTAACACATGCAACCTATCCAGTTCAATGGTGCCCACTGTGTAGCATAGGTAACCTATTTGATTCCTTACCTAAAAGGCATTGAGCCAACCCCTCATAATCCTCTTGTATTTTTGATTTACATTGATCAACTACTTAAACAACATAATTCAGTTATATGTTCGAATGTGCCCACTGTGTAGCACAGACAACGTATCAGTTCAAAGGTATTCTCTGTGTAGCAAAAGCAACATGTCTAGTTCCTTACCTAAAAGGCATTCAACCATTTTTTTTTGCTCCTTTATCTCCATATTCTTTTTAATTATAACAATTATGTATGTACAATTGCTTCTTTTTTTTTGCATGTAGATAAGATTTTGAGTGCTTCGTCTAAGATGTAGATTTTGTCTTCCAAGAGCATGAATTTGAACAACGATCATTATTACATAATGCTTTTGGAAGCTGCAGTCTTATAATTTTATGGTACATGTTTTTTACTTCTTTAATGGATGTATGATATGACATTCAAATGCCATTTGTTTGTGGCTCCCTCGATCCCTTTAGTTTTTGAATGGAAAATAGTATGTGCTTTTCATGTGCTTAAGGAATTAATTAACTTCACATTGCTTGGGCCGTATCCTTTCATTTTCAACTCAATGCACTCTACTAAGGTAGTGATTGTTTTTTACTGGTTCTTCTAGTTTCAGCCCTAAGCTCTTTCTCATCTACTCTTGGTTTCTTTTTAACTCACCATTGTAGTTATTCCTTTTTAAATAGCTCTTCCAGTTTCATGTATAAGCATATACCATCGTTGGCTATTCCTCATCTGCTCATGTTTTCTTCATACATTTTGTATTTTTCTATAAACCAATCCCTTGGGTTTTTATAATTAAATACATACTAGGTTCAAGAGTGCTCTTTTGGCTTTTGCGTTTTGTTGTTATTTGTATTGTCCATTGCAACTTATACTTCAACTGTGCTTTGATTGTTTTATCTTCTTCTTTAAGGATTACGTTAAGGGCAATCAAATGATCACGGTATCCACAACTATCTAAGCACCAAATGACTTGTCCTTTCATTTTATATGATTATTATCAAATAAAGGTATTTTTGTGCATTTTTTCAAGGAGATTCTGCCAAGTGTTATAAGAAAAGATTGATCTAATAGAAGTAGGGAGTTTATTAGTTAGAGTTTTATGATGTTACCATGCTATTCGTTTAGCTATTGTTTGTTCTACATTTTATTTTTTAACTTGTTACAAATTTTTTTTGAGGATGAGGATTTTCCTGACAACTTACAACATGCTTCGTCATTTTGATGAAAACTTATAGTTTCAACTTCTTACATCAAGTCTAAATTCCCCCCTCTATGTTTTTTTATGGGTTATGATTGGTTATTTTTATTCAATTTATGAACTAATATTTATCTAGTTTCATTATGGTTTCATGAATACTAGCATGGAGTAAGATTGTCAGATTGATGAGATTTTTTCTTTTTTGCATCAATCTCATGGATGAAAATTTCTGGAACTTAGTGTTTTAGTTTGTTTAATTATTTTGTGTTGCGACGGCGATTTTTTACGCGCTTCGCTCCCCGCCATCCCCCCGAGTTTGGGAGAGATAACGACACGCGGTGAAAAGGGGTATGTTTTATAGCCGTAAAATTTACGAGTATAATTATTAGGAGTCGCCACCTAGTATTAAGGTTACTAGGAACCCAGTGGTCTACGAGAGTCTTGGGTAAGGGGACTTGTTGTGCAAGGGGAAGACGCATCACCCCCAGTGCACCTTACCTAAGGTAAACTGCATTGTTGTTTGATTGTTTTCCTAAGTTTGAAAAATATATTTTTACACTGTGTTTTCAAAGAAAATATTTTTTTTTGTCTGCGGGTATACTTTATAATGTAATTTTACACCGCAGTTGAAAATCTTTTTTCTTATCTACGGATGTACTTTTACAATGTAATTTTACACCGTAGTTAAAACCTTTTTTTTAATCTACGGATGTATTATACAATGTAATTTTACACCGTAGTAAGAATATTTTTTATCTGCGGGTGTACTTTACAGTGTAAATTTACACCGCGAAAGCTAAAACAAAATAATTGTTAAATTATTTTTGATATTTTAGCCAAATTCCATCGGATAATCATAAATTGGTTACGATATCCAATTTTCGTTTGAAATATGAGAAAGATGCAGCATATTTTTTTACGAAAAATATGATGGAAAAAGCTTTAGAATTCGGCCGTATGCACGAAAACAAATACATTTTTTTTAAAACATATTTTTTGTTTTTTTATTTTTTATTTTTTTAAAAAATTCAGCCAGGCCGGACCCAGCTAAATGGGCCGCCCCAACTGAGGCTGCTAAGGGCCCAAGTCCGGTGGACTTGGGCCCGGCCCAACCAGCTAGGCTGGGCCGAGAGAGCCAGCCCAAAAGGGGCAAAAAAAAGAAATAAAATGCAAAACACGTGCACAGTGCAGTGAATTAGTTCACAGGTGAACAGTGATTGGGTGGTCGGCCGACCACCACGAGAGGCTTACCGCTACTGCCACCGGGTAGAGGACGTCGAGGTGGTTCTCCCTGTAGTGGTGGCGTCAAAAATGGTGGCCCGTGGTGGCCGGAGGAGATGTCGGAAGAGGGCCGATCTGTGGCTGGTTTGAGCTTGGCGCTGCAACTCTGACGGCTGGAGCTCTCGCCGGAGCTGGAGAAGAAGGCTGGTCTGGAGCTGATGGCGATGGAGCTAAGGAGGAGCTTCTAGCATGGTGGTCGACAGGAGCTGGAGCTGCAACTGATTTTTTTTAGAGAGAGAAAACTCGGTCGGGGAGAGAGAGAGTTACCTGCAACGGGTTGTGACGAAGGAGAGAGAGCTCTGCTGGAGTGAAGCTGCCGATGTTGGAGAAGAAGAACCGAGGGAGATGAAGGGGCAACTGTCGTGTGCAAGTTTTTTGGTCACGGTGTCTGAATTTTTGCTTCGTTTCTCCGCTGTAAACCTCTTCTATTTTTCTGCCTAAAATTCTCTGTTCTTTCTTTTGTTTTTCCCCTCCTCTGTCATGTAATTCTCTGTTTTCTTCTCTGTGTAAAGCCTCCCTTTTTACGTGAAAACTACGCTCGATTTCCAGTTCTTCTTCTCTGTAACGTGATTCTTCCCCCCTTTCCTTCTCTGTTTGCATGCAGCGTGCATGGCTTTATTTATAGGAGAACTTTGCCTGCCACGGTGGCTGAAACACTGTGGCTGTCGTCGGTGTGGTGGCCTGCTTTCGGCTGGGGGTGGCCTGCAGGTGGGCTGTCGGCGGTGGTGTTCAGGCAGCTGTCGGGTGGCGCAGGTGAAGGTAGGTCGGCGTAGCGTGCGTGCTGTGGCAGCTTTGGGAAGGTGGAAGTGCATTTTGGTCCTTAACTTTGTAACTGCACCCCCAATTGGCTTTAAACCTTTAATTTCTTTAATTTTGCCCTTGACTTCGTACAATTGGCTTGGAAAAAAATTCAATTCCGTCCCTGAAAATTCTAATCTTCTCAATTGAGCTTGAATTAAACTCAAGAATTTGTTTTTTTTTTATCAATTAAGCCCTTAATAAAATTAATTTGACCAATTTAAAGCATAATTAAGTCCTTGCACTTAATTAAATTCTTCCATTGGATCCTAAATTAATTCCCAAACATAATAATATTTTAAATTAGGCCATGATTAAATCAAATTGGCCTATTCAAAATATAATTATGATTTTTGACATAATATTTACCTCGAATTTGTATTTTCGCTCCTTTTGGGCACAAAAGAGATACGATTCGGCTCCGAAAAATATTCAAAATTTTCACCGTGATTTTCCACCGACGCCAAAACCCTTTTATTTTATTTTTGTCATTTTTATTTTAATTTGGGGAGTAACCCAAAAATTGGGTTATGACATTTTGCAGGGCTACTCGAAGAGTTCTAAGCTATAAGGAATATTTAAGGGCTTCAGGTTTTTTTGAGTGTTTAATTCATTACCTGCTCCTTTTGTTTCTTTGCTTGTATCATTTTGTCTTGCTTTAGAATTGTGAGTTTAGGATTATATCAAGCATTAAAATTTATATTTTTGAGTTTAGTATGACATCAAGTCAACAAGGAATTGTCCTTTACAAAGAGGAGTCATTTTTCTTTTCCATTATTCATGATCTATCCTTGCTGTTCCTTTCCATTAAACTTTTTTTTTTAAACATTTTGTTTATTTTTTGCATTTTGCATGGATGTTTCTGAACTAATGTTTGCAAGAATATTGTGCTAGAATATTGTGCCAGATCTTTTCCAATATGCCAGAGAGTAATTGATGTATTGTCGTTCCTTGCTCATTATTGAAGTCTTTATTTTTTAGGTTGTCATGCCAGGAATAATGAGTTTTGATTGAATCTTCTGCCCTTGATCCTCACAAATTTGTAGGGAACTGAGTATTTGTATTATCTGCTTTCATTTTTTTAGTTAAGCTATAGTGCGAGTTTATTTATACATCCAATGAATGACCTTTTTGGCATGATTTTAAGTATTAATAAAAAAAAAATTCTTTGGTATGAGATCATACTTGTTTTGCATAAATGAAGTTTAAAAACTTGTTACTGCTTCAAACTTTTCTCAACTTTGTTTTTTATCATACAAATCTACTTGTCTTGATAGAGCAAGGGTCTGAGTTCTAATCACATGTTTTTAAGGATCTCATCAAGCATCCAAGGGGATGATCTAAAATTGCACAAGGAATTCTCAACTCAGCACTATCTACTAATGCAGTATTACTTTTTACTAGTTCTTACAGTTTCACTTCCAAGCATTTACAAATGCTGGCTATTTTTTCATTTACCCTTTATTTCTTTAACTTAGTGCAATGTAGTGATTGCTTTTTACTGGTTCCAGTTTCAGGAGTAAGCTTTTACTAATGTTTGCTATTTCTCATCTACTCTTGTTTTCTTTTTACTTAGCGCAACAATGATTCCTTTTTAATGGTTCTTCCGATATCAAGTATAAGCATTTATCAATGTTAGGTATTTCTTATTTACAATTGTATTCTCTTAACTCAGCACAGTCTATTTAAGGAGGAGCGATGGTTGTGATGAGTAGCTAATTTCCTTTGTTCACATCGCATTCATCATGTAGCTATTTCATCACCTATTTTTCTATGTTAATAACTTAATTCTCTTGCTCTCTATATAGAAATATAGATTATACCTTGTTTTTTTTTTAATTTATAAATTGATATTGAAATATTTTTATTATGGTTTCATAAATACTTGCATGGAGTCAAATTGTAGAATTGATAGGGACTTTTTATTTTGGTACTTTGTTCTGTGCTAGAAGTATTTGGCTCTCTCAATACTTGTTGTCTTTGCTTTATGAACTATCTTTATGGTTTTTGGAGAGTAGTGGACGCCAATGGAGCATTTGAAATTTGCATGAGCAGGATGTTGTTTTTCTATGACCATATTCTTCTAGAATGTTAATGCTTATGTCCTTTTTTCTTCATTTAAATTGATGGTGTTACTCGTTTGGTGGATTGTTTTGATGTGATACCCTTTTCATATATTATGTGCCATGTAGCTTTGCTTATATCATTTTCAGGGATTGTTACGTGACTTTGTCTTTAAAAAATTCCTATCAATTTGGTGAACATTTTTCTTTGTGGGGTCTTTGTAGTTTGACTGAGCTTCTGAAGTGGTTTATTATGTGATGATAGATGTACAAGGTCTTGGTTTATGTTGAGATTGCTTTGGATTTAAAGTATGATAGCAGCATGGTGGTCAATCCAATTTGTTAATCATCTATGCAAATGTGCGCAATCATGTGATGGTAATATGCCTCTTAGAATCTGCTAACTATCTCTTGCATTGTTTCTATTAGAAACAAAGTTATTGAAATTTCTAATTGTCTATGGCTTTTGCTCCTTATGAACTATTTTGTATGATGGTCTTAATGCAATATGATTGGTTGTACTAAGCTTGGATTTTCGTTCTTCATTTCAGATTATAGTAATGTGACCAGTTATTTGTCCACGTGTGATTCTAAAGCGAGCTAGAAGTTTTAAAATTATGTTGTGCGATATTAATCTTTGTTTTTGTGTTGAAAACAAAGTTGTTGGTGGTCAGATTACTAATCATCCATCGCTGCTGCTACTTATGAGTTATTTTGTATGATGGTCTTGATGCAATATGATAGGTTGGTAGTGAGCTTGAGACTATTTGTTGCATCGTCTATGTTTAAAGTGAAGCTGTCGGTGTTGAAATTTCCAATCATCCATGCTGTATTTTTTTTCTTCAGATGCTTGATTATAGTTGTGACTCTATTTTTATTGTTTCTTTTATTATTTGGGTCTCTGGTTGTCTACTAGAGTTTGCACTTTATACACCCTTCTTTATGTGTGTGCTTGTACACAAATTAATAACTTTGCTATGTATTTGCATTGATTGGATTAGCATGAAATTTTTTGTTGCTCAAGCATGCCTAGCATGGAAGGGTGGAATAGCAACATGGGGTGAATGGCAAATAATTTGTAAGTTTGCGCTTGTCTTGTTGACAACATTATACTTCCAATGGGTAAGTGGTGAAGTTGTTCGACCTTTTGTCTATTAGAGATTATTGAGAAGCATGATTCTTTTTATTCATGATACTCTATCTGTCGTGCATCATGTGCAGCTCACAGCCGGTGTCAAGCCAAGGGTAAACAGGAGTGATGCTCGTGATGCGCAGCTAATTGCCTTTGTTCACGTCGCATTCATCATGTAGCTATTTCCTCACCTATTTTTCTATGCTAATAACTTAATTCTCTTGCTCTATATTGTTATCCGTTTGAATCCAAAATAAACTTTCCTTGCATACTTTTCAAAAAAACATTTCTTTCCTATTGTTTATTCTCTTACTCTATATTATGCTTACCTCTAGAAGTATATTCTTGGGACTGCTCAAAACCAAGTCATAAAGAGTCTTCCTTGCAATGACCTGAAGGATTTTCTCTTTCTGCAATTTCCCATAATCATTGGATAATTTAAAATTTGAAATCAATGAAGCAACATTACATAGCAATTTCAAGCTTCATCACTATCAAAAACATGAAAGTAAAGTGTTCGGATGAAGGAAATTGAAAGAAAATCAAGTTTTCACAGGATGAAAGGAATCCAATGTACTTTTAATGGAAAATAAACAAGTTTGCCCTGATAAATTTGTTCTCTTTCCACCAAAAATTGTCTAAAAAGTAGAATATTATTAAAGTATAATATTTATAAATATGTCAAGATACTCCTCATAAAATTTCATCTTAATCTAATGGTCGAATTAAGAGATATGATTAATATTGTAAAACTATACCTTATTTAGAAAAACACTATTTGGCCAGAACAAAACCAGAACATTCTAGGCGGAATTTGAGTGGAGTTTAAGGAACAGGCAAAGATTCTATGCGAGAAAAAATTTGTTTCGGTTTCTTCTGCTTTTGAATTAGAATGAAATGTACCGACCATTCTAGACGGAACGGAATGACAACCTTGATCTAAACCTAATAAAGTCATAAAAAGAGACTAAAATGTTTTTTTTTATTTCATTGTGAGGTTTAATTCTTCTCTTGTGATTGAGTTTTATATATATATATATATATATATATAAATTGTATATGTTTTTTTTTTTAAAAAAATACATTTATTATTATCAAATTGACTATAAATAAATTGATATGTATATTTTTTTAGTACAATAAAATAATTTTATTACTTTTAAAAGAAAAAAAAATAAATGTATAGATTTTGTTTTCTTAAAAAATATTTCACAATAAAGTGATGTAATTATCTATAAAAGGAAAAAGGAAAAAAAGTAAATTGGCATTTAGGGATTTTTTCATATTTTCATTTATGTTTTCTCATTATAATCAATTTTACTAGGAGACAATGAGGTATTTTAATAAATATAAAATATGATTGTTTTACAAAAAAATGCATGTGGGAGATCCCATGATCTTTTAGCGGTGCGTGTCCAAGATAGTTCTTGATTTATCTAAATGGTTATTTAATCCCTATGCGATGTGTGTGGTTTAATCACCTCTTGTTTGGCATTGGCGGGTTTTTTCTCTCCTTCCCTCTCAAAAATTTTCAAAGCAGTCCTTCAATTTGGTTTCCTTCATATTTGATCCTTGTTCTTTTAATTAGTATTTGTTTTAACTGAAATAATTTATAATATAATTTTTTTTTCAATTTCATCCTCTAATTTTTTATTAGTTTTGATTCGCATTCTTTGGATTTCTATTTGTTTTATTTGAGATAATTTTTAAATTGTTTTTTTATATACAATCTAATCCCTCTTAAATTATTTCCCTATTAAATGTGATCCTTATTTTTTTATTGGTATTTTTTTTATTTTACTAATATTTTAGATTGATATATGTTTTTTTATCATTCAATAATAGATTTGTTATGAATTGAGCTTCTTGATTGAATTTGGGTCCAGGATTTCATGGGTTTTGATTTTGGAATATAAATCTAATATGCTCATGAATTATTTTAATGAGAGATAATTTATCTATTTTGTTATTTTAATAATATGTTTTTACATGTTTTTCTCGTATTACTTTTTATCTCATATAATTATTGATTCATGATTTTTTATGTTTATAATCGAAACTTCCTTTCCAAATCATTATAAAGTTTTATTTAAAAAACAATGTTTATATATATATATATATATATATATATATATCATGTTTTCATGAAATCAAAAACATGAAAGGAAAGAGAGTTTTGGTTTAAGATATGCATTTTTCCTCATTTTCCTATATAGTTTTATTGCAATTAGTTAAAATAGATATTTATAAAAAAGATAATGATTTAAAATATGACAAAACAATCATTAGGTAAGTTTTCCTCCTTACTTCAAATGATTTAGATCTTAAAGAATATTTAGTTTAGTGTTTTTCCAAAAAACATTCTAATATAAAAGACATGTTTTTGCTAAAATAAAATAAAAAGTAAGAATAACAAATGGAAAACTTACCTAATGATTGTTTTGTCATATTTTAAATCATTATCTTTTTTATAAATATCTATTTTAATTAATTGCAATAAAACTAAATAGGAAAATGGAATGCAGCTTTAGATTATCTTTTTTTTTCGAGTTCAACGAATTAAAATTCGAGGTGGAAGAATTAGTCTTTTTTTTTTCCTTGTAGAAATGAGATTGTTGAATTTGTACTTAACCAGAAATAAATGTTTGGCCATCCAGATGATAGTAAGGTGGAAGACTTGTTGATATCGCTTTCCCTGGTGAGATGGATTGGCTAGAGAGGTGACTTTGCATGATTGTAAATATTTTTGCCTCTCGAGTTCATGAAGAAATGCAAGTGATTGTGGAAATTTCCTTACTGGAGACCTACATTAAATCTGATATTTTTACTAATGTGATGTGTTTGCTTTGATCGTTATGTAGAGTGGAGCAGTCTTAATTTGGGGTTGTAACTTGGCCTCCGTTCTATACATCGTCCCCGGCCAAATTGTGTTTAGAAGATTGCTATTGCAAGTATCATCCACCAAATGATCATGGAATATGAACAATATATGTGAGTTTCTACCCGACGAGAACTAGGTGACAACTCCTCGACTCCCGGCACCTCTTGCACTCTTGTATGACAGAACGTATGAAAGCTAGGCTCTGTATTTGAGTCACATAGATTGGAACCTTATTTGACATTGTCCATCAAGGGATGCTAATGTAATTGAAGCACTAACTTTTTGACTGGAAAAAATGGCTATGCATTTTCCATCAATATTGACTGACTGGGCATCCCTGGGACACGGTGTTTTGATTTTCCGAATCCCTCAAAGCACACGGTGTTTTGATTTTCCATCAACACTGTTAATCCCAGCGTTGACGAGCACCAGTGCCAAAAGTTATTTTTCATTAACCAAAGAGAAAATACAAGCATATATCCAGCCAAGACTTCCGTTTTTTTTAATATTGAAAACTCTCCCAATTTAAAAGTTCACAGTACTCTTGTGTCTAGCGCTATAATAAAAAAAATCTTTCTTTTATCATTATTTTTATCAATAATTATTACCTTAATGTAATATATGAATATTATACAATATTTTAATCTCATTTTTACTAATTTTAACTCTATTCCACATATTGTCACCGTCATCATGTCATTCAAACAGTGTTTTTCATCAACGTATTCCTATTAGATTTTAACTCCATTATAATATCTTTCCTCATTGAGCATTCCGTATACTACATACCGATCGAGACCTTTCACACGTACTAATAAAAATGAGTTCATCATAACCAACTAGTAGGTGGTCAAGGATAAGAGCTTAGGGTTAAGGGGTTTGCTCCCTCTGAAGTCTTAGGTTTATGTCTTGTGGTTGCTAATATAATAGTCATTGAAGACTTACATGGTTTTTAATTTCGATACTCGTGGGATTAGTTAAAGTGCGCGCAAACTAGTCTAGACACCCACATTATATGCATGTGAGTCTCTACCCGACGAGAACTAGGTGACGACTCCCGGCACCTCATGCACTCATGTGTGACAGAACATATGATACCTAGGTTCCGTATTTGAGTCATATAGATTGAAATCTTATTTGACATTGTGTTTCAAAAGTTTTTTTGAGACAGCATAAATATTATTATTTTAAATTATTTTTTAGGTGTATTTAGATTATTTTCATGTGCTAATGTTAAAAATAATTTTTAAAAAATAAAAAAATAAATTATTTTAATATATTTCTAAACAAAAATCATTTTAAAAAATAATCTTAACAAACATAAACCGGTGGAGAAAGCATATTTCTCATATATCATCCATCAAGGGATGCTAACGTAATTGAAGCACGAACTCTTTTACATAATCTCATATTATTCCAACGCTCACGATAATTACATAAAAAACAAACTATTTTTATATATTTTATAGGCTAATTTACTTAATTTAATGTAAGTAATCTATTTATACAAAGTCTGTTAAATTTCATAATAACCCACATTCAGTATAATTCTATAAATGCAAGATGACTCCTTAGGACAGGAGTCATGTTCCCAATAATCATTAAAATGAAAGCACACGATTTATTACTACAACAATCACATAATAATTAACCTCACATTTAAAATGTGGTAAATGAAAACTTCTGCTTGTAAAAAAAAAAAAAAATTACAAACACACGAATTTAGAAAGAAAAAGCAGCAGGTAACACCAGCCTGGAAGATGATCCCCTCTTCTTGGCAGCTGCCATTATAGACCTAGCTAGTCAACAAAGCATGTTAATTAGCTAAACTTGAGATGGATCATGGAATAAAACAATTGCGGTAAAAGCATTATCAAAACTTACCTTCTCACACCGCCTTGAATAGCTAGTGTCGTCTTCCACCATTTCTGGGAGCATTCTTCCTTCTAAGCCTTTTTGTATTTTGATGCCCACCACGTTCAACCATCTTCACAAACCATGCAGGTTTTCTTGTTCTAAACACAACGTATCCCATGGAGACTCCAAATACAAATCCACATCCATAACCCATTGCTACAGCTTTCCATCCAAATCCCTCTTCAAACATTGAATCTTCTTTCTCGGAGTTTGATGGTGGAGGTTGCTGCCCCTCACCATTGTTGCATTTTACTTTCAAGGGAAGTCCGCATAATCTCAAGTTCCCTTCGTATGAATCATGTTCAAATGTGCTGAACTGTTTGGCTTGAGGTATGGATCCCTCAAGTTGGTTATACGAAAGGTTCAGGACTACAAGAAATGTTAAATCTACCAATTGCTGAGGAATCCTTCCGGCAAGCATATTTGAAGAGAGATCCAGCGATTCCAGATTAGTTAAATTTCCCAATGATGGCTGGATATAACCGATGAGGCTGTTGTGAGAAAGGTTGAGCTGTATCAGAGACTTGAGCTTCCCGAGGGACTCTGGAATCTTTCCCGTGAATTTATTGCAGGATAAATCAAGTATTGTGAGGGCAATTTGAATTTTTTGAAACTCAATTTGCGAACCTTTCAATGTCATTGTAACAG
The DNA here is from genome assembly GCA_025169955.1 of Salix arbutifolia. Lineage (NCBI taxonomy): Eukaryota > Viridiplantae > Streptophyta > Magnoliopsida > Malpighiales > Salicaceae > Salix > Salix arbutifolia. The sequence continues at coordinate 9,335,603 of CM045912.1, read as the reverse complement.
AATAAACATAAGAAGTATATAAATTTGTTGCCATCATGTAATCCATATCCTGATCAACACTCATCATGGCTTTGAAGTTGTTGAAATACTCTGTCGGCAAAGGACCACTCAAGCTGTTGTCGGAGAGGTCAAAAATCTTTAGTTTAGAAAAAGAGTCATTGGCAGATGGACCCTTCAAAGAACCATGGAGTTTATTTGACCTTAGAATAATAACCTCCAACTTTGGAAGCATTTCTAAAAAGGAAGGGAATGTGTCATCTATCATGTTGTTGCCGAGGTCTAGAAATTCTAAATTCACACAATTGATGACAGATGGTGGTATCACCCCTCTCAGTTGGTTGCCATTGAAGTTGAGATATCTCAAATAGTTCCCCTCTGAATAGACTGAAGGGATATTTCCTTGGAAATTGTTGACACCAAGATGCAACACTAAGAGTTTATCACTGAAGTTTCCCAAGCATTGAGGGATGAATCCGCTAAAGCTATTGTTGGACAAGTCTAGAATTTCTAGGAACTTCAGCTTGCAAATGGCAGAAGAGATGTTCCCGACCAGTTTATCATTGGAGGAAAGCATAAGAGCTGTCAAATTTTCAAGCTTGAAAACTGAAGGTGGAATCTGGCCGTACAACTTGTTATGACTGAAATCGATATATCGTAATGAATTAGAAAGGAAAGGACTTATACGGCCACTGAAAAGGTTATTGTGAAGGGAAAGAAACTGTAAAGAAAGCATAGAAAACAAGGAGGATGGGATTGTTCCATCGAGCAAGTTATGAGATAAGTCAAGAGTGCTTAAACTTGAAAGGTTACTAGAAAACAAGGAGGATGGAATTGTTTCATTGAGCAAGTTATGAGATATGTTAAGAATGATTAGACGTGAAAGCCTACTTATTTGTGATGGGATGGGTCCTATCAATTGATTATCAGATAAGAAGAGTGCATATAGACCTGAAAGCCTATTCATTTGAGAAGGGAGGCCTATTAGTCTATTGTTCGAGAGGTCCATGATGGAAATTACCTTATGTGCCCCTCATGACATACCATGTTCTTCATCATGTAAACCCATGACCATGAAGATAAGTCATGGGGTTTGATCATGGGGATCAATTGATTGATCATGGGGATCAATTGATTGATCATGGCTAATTGTCTCCATGATGGAAGGAGAAAATTGGAAATAAATTAGTGAGTGGGGTCCCTGATCTACCTATAAATAATAGCTTGTGTACTCCATCTACGGCTAATGGTAGGCATAGATCAGAAGGCTCCTCTCGTAAAATATTTTATTATTTTTGTATTGTTGTTGCTGCTTTGGGAAAAGCTTGGTTGCTGCTGCAATTGGAAATTCATTTAATTTCGGTACTTGAGCAACAATGGCTAAAGGTATTTATAATCTAAATTTCCGTTGCTATATATATTTAGCATTCGATTATTTAAAGTATGTCTTACATGTGGTATCAGAGCCTGCCTTTATGCTATTTTGCTCAGTATATACGTTAGTGATTCTCGTATATCGAATCATTTATTTTAATTTTCAATTTATGAAGTATCGTTGTTATTTTACGTAAACTGTTGTAAGTGACAACATGTGTAACCGAATTATTCTTTATACCCTGTTGTTAATGACAACAGGTGTAACTGAATAAAATTGAAAATTAAAGAAGATGGGAAGGAGAGGCCACTGGCCTCTCCCCGTCTTGTGACCGGTGACCCATAAGGGTCGCCGATGGGAGCAGCGACGGCCCTTCAAGGGCCGTCTGCCACATTGGGAGAGGCCACTGGCTTCTCCCTCGCCGGTGAAAGTACCCAGTTGACAGAAGGAGAGGCCAGTGGCCTCTCCCACGACAGTGAAGGTACCAGCGACCTTCGGGTCGCTGAGTACATAAAGAAAAACGGCGACCCATTGGGTCGCCGTGACTGGAATGGGCGGCGGCTTCTGGTGCCGCCGCATGAAGATTTTGCCGGTCGGTGAGCCAGTTGTCGGCGCTTGAGGGAGACGGTGAAGGTTATGGATAAACGGGTCATCGGGTCAATAATCCGGGTCGGGTTTTTTAAACCCATAAGGAACCGGGTCACAAAACCGGGTCATTAAGTGGGTGGACCGGTTTGGTCCAACCCAATACAGAACCGGCCAAATGGTTGACCCGACCGTATAAAAAAAAGAAAAAAAAAGAAGGGGATTTGGGGTTGCAAGGGTTCGAACTTGGGTTCTTCCAGGTTCATTAAGAGAACCTAACCATTACACCATGCTTCTATTTGTGTTTACATGATGCAGTTTTATTCAATTTAAATTATACTATATAGTACATTATGCAGCTTTTACATTATGCATTACTTTTATGCTTATGTAATGTAGTTTTATTCCTATTGTTTTATGTTATGAGGTATTAAATTAATACAAAACATTAACTTAGGAATATATCCTGTAATTTATATTATTTAAATATAAATTAATTGATGCCTGAACATAAGAATAATCAATCAAACCATAAGTGTTAATGAATTTTATGGTACTATCCATTTTTCAATGTCTAGGAAAGTTCTGTCTAGGAAAGTCTTGGTATTTAAGCGTGTCCATTGAGACCCACCTCACTTTCCTGGGAACTTACCTGGTTGTAATTTGGAAAAATACTATTTAAATTCATATCGATTTGTTTGATTCCTAAAGTACTTTATCTAGGCATCGATATAATTATTAGATGTTAATGAAGTAGTAATTATCATAATAATTTTAGAAATGCCACAGCGTCTGATTTTATAAATGATAGTTACATCAAGAAAATATATGTGAACTTTATAAGGAAAATTAACATCGGATTGTAATTAATTCATAAATTTAATTGCTAATCCCCACAGGGATGTTTTTATTTTTATGACTTAATTAGAATAAGATAATAAATTTAATATTTAAGAAATAAAATTTATCTTAGGCCCACAGGTACGGAAAATTTTATTTATTAAAATTTAAATTTATTAGACTTATTAATAAGTAATAAATTTCATGCGTGATGCAACCTTTGCCCACAGGTAGGTTGAAATTTATTATTAAATTAACATTGGTTAATTTAAATAAAGTTATTTCATAGCAATACAGTAATTTTAGTTTCCTTGATAATTGCAGTTATACCTTCCTCTTTGATTGAAATAGTTCCAATGCTAAATGGTAATAATTTTTCTGAATGGAAAGAAAATTTGCTTTTTACATTGGGGTGCTTGGAACTTGACTTGTCGCTCCGTGAGGACGAACCACCCGCCCTAATGGAATCCAGTATGACACTAGAGATTGCTAAACATGAACGGTGGGAGCGATCTAATCGCTTAAGTCTCATGTTTATGAAATCTCACGTCATTAAGGACATTTGGGGTTCAATCCCAGAATGCACAAAGGCTAAGGATTTTATCAAAGCTGTTGAGGAACAATTTGTCAGTTCTGATAAAGCCTTAGCCAGCACTCTAATGAAAAGGCTATCAAGCAAAACCTTTGACAGTTCCAGGAGTGTGCGAGAGCACATCATGGAAATGAGGGACATGTCTGCTCAACTGAAGTCCCTAGAGGTTGATGTTTCTAAGAAAGAAAATATCATATCTCTAGTTTGTCATGAATCTTTTTTTGTTGAGGCTCATAGTAATACATGGTGGATTGATTCTGGTTCTACAATCCATATTGTTAATACAATGCAGGGTTTTCTTAACACAAGGAAACCAGCAAGCCATGAACAACGAGTATATTCTGGAAATAAATTGTTTTCTCAAGTTGAGGCGGTTGGGACATTTAGGTTGATTTTGAAATCCGGATATGTTTTGGATTTGGATAATGTATTTTTTATTCCACATTTTTCAAGAAACTTAATTTCTGTTTCAAAATTGGATATTATTGGTTATGGTTTTTGGTTTATCAACTCAACCTTTAGTATTTTTAAAGGTGAAAACCTTGTTGGTGGTGGAATAAAAATCGATGGTTTATTCAAAATTGATTTAGATCCCAACTTTGAGAACAATTATTTATCATTACATACAAACATTGGCATAAAGAGGAGTCTTATGAATGAGAACTCTATTTGGTTATGGCACAGGAGATTGGGACATATCTCCATAGAGAGAATCAAAAGGTTAGTAAATGATGGAGTTTTAAAAACTCTTGATTTTACTAATTTTGGTACTTGTGTGGATTGCATAAAGGGAAAGCAAACCAACAAGACCACTAAAGGTGCCAAAAGGAGTTCTGACATTCTTGAGATCATACATACTGATATCTGTGGGCCTTTTCCTACTCCCTGCTTAAATGGTCAAAGATATTTTATATCTTTTATTGATGACCATACAAGGTTCATGTTTCTTTATCTTCTAAATGATAAGGCTGAGGCATTAAATGCTTTCAAGACCTATAAGGTAGAAGTAGAGAAACAAAAGGACAGGAAAATCAAGATCGTAAGATCTGATAGAGGCGGAGAGTACTATGGTAGGTACACAGAAAAGGGACAAATGACAGGTCCATTTGCGAAATTCCTTGAAGAGGAAGGCATTGTTGCTCAATACACAATGCCTGGCACACCACAACAAAATGGTGTGGCAGAAAGAAGGAATCGCACATTAATGGACATGGTAAGGAGCATGATTAGTAATTCTAAGTTGCCTTTATCTTTATGGAGTGAAGCCTTAAAAACTGCTGTGTATTTATTAAACCGGGTCCCATCCAAGGTTGTTCCTAAGACACCTTTTGAATTGTGGAATGGATGGAAACCAAGTTTAAATCACTTACACATATGGGGTTGTCCTGCTGAAGTGAGGATTTATAATCCAAACATGAAGAAATTAGACCCAAGGACAACCAACGGTTATTTTATTGGCTATGCAGTAAACTCCAAAGGATTTAGGTTTTACTGTCCTTCTAATAGTACTAGAATTGTTGAGTCTATAAATGCAAAATTTTTAGAGGATTCTGAACCTAGTGGAAGTGTTTGTCCTCAAATGATTGAATTTGAGGAAACACAAGAGTTGACTGAAACTCCTTTACCTCAAGGACGTTTGATTGTACTCAAGGAAATTCAAAATGATTACCTTGAACCACAATCAATTACAGAACAGTCAACTCATGAGGAACAAGTTCAGATTGAACCTACTCAGACTCTGCCAAATACAGAGCAAGTAGAATTAAGAAGATCCTCTAGAATAATTAGACCTGCAATCTCTAGTGATTATATTGTATATCTCCAAGAGTCCGATTTTGATGTTGGGCCTAAAGATGATCCAAACACGTTTTCACAAGCCATGAGTGGAGAACACTCCACATTATGGATTAATGCCATGAAAGAAGAGATGGAATCCATGGCTAAAAATCAAGTCTGGGATCTCGTTGACTTACCAAAGGGAGCTGTAGCCATAGGCTGCAAATGGGTTTACAAAACCAAAACAGATGCTTCCGGTAATGTTGAACGATATAAAGCTAGACTTGTGGCCAAGGGTTTCACTCAAAAGGAAGGCATTGATTATCATGAAACCTTCTCTCCAGTATCTAAAAAGGATTCATTTAGGATAATCATGGCATTAGTAGCTCATTTTGATCTAGAGCTACATCAAATGGATGTGAAAACAGCCTTTCTAAATGGGGATCTTGAAGAGGAGGTTTACATGAAACAACCTGAAGGTTTTGATGATAACAGTCAGAAAGCTTGCAAACTAAGGAAATCTATTTACGGACTAAAACAAGCTTCCCGTCAATGGTATATCAAATTTCACAAGGTCATTACCTCATATGGTTTTATTGAGAACCTTGTTGATCAATGTATATACCTTAAGGTCAGTGGGAGTAAAGTTATTTTTCTAGTCCTGTATGTAGATGATATTTTGCTTGCAAGTAATGATTTAGGTTTGCTACACGAAACCAAAGGTTTCCTCTCTCAAAACTTTGAAATGAAGGATTTGGGTGAAGCCTCTTATGTCATAGGCATAGAGATTCACAGAGACAGAAAACAAAGAATATTGAAACTGTCTCAAAAGGCCTACATTGAAAAAGTTTTAGAGAGGTTCAGACTGAAGAACTGTAACGGTTCTGTAGCACCTATCATTAAAGGGGATAGATTCAGTAATGATCAATGTCCTCGAAATGCATTGGAAAAGGAACAAATGAAGGATATCCCATATTCATCTGCAGTTGGCAGCCTATTGTATGCACATGTCTGCACTAGACCTGACATAGCAATGGCAGTTGGAATGTTGGGTCGATATCAAAGCAACCCAGGATTGGAACATTGGAAAGCTGCAAAGAAAGTTATGCGATATTTGCAAGGAACCAAACATTACAGTTTGACATACAGACACACTGACCATTTGGAGGTGGTTGGATATTCGGATTCTGACTTTGCGGGATGTGTAGATAGCAGAAAGTCTACTTCAGGATATATCTTTCTTCTTGCTGGAGGGGCTATATCCTGGAGAAGCAGCAAGCAGACTATAGTTGCTACATCTACAATGGAAGCAGAATTTATTGCGTGCTATGAAGCTACCACACAAGCACTTTGGTTGAAAAATTTTGTTGGTGGTCTCAAAATTGTCGATTCTATAGAGAGACCAATCAAGATCTTCTGCGATAATCGTGCTGCCATATTCTTCTCAAAGAATAATAAAAGTGGAAGCAGAAGTAAACATATCGACATTAAGTACCTTCGTGTGAGAGATAATATCAAAAGGCACGAAGTGTTTATTGAGCATATAAGTACTGAATTGATGATTGCGGATCCCATGACTAAAGGATTACCGGTAAAGTTATTTAAAAGTCATGTGGAGCATATGGGATTGATTGATTCATTTTGTACTTAGTCTTAATTTTGTATATATACGTCAAGTTATAAAGTTTGTGCACATTTATTACTTTATCCATGAGGATAAAAATAAAGTTTGGACCCGAATAACTTATAGGAAGTTTATTCATAAAGTTTTGAATGCCCATATAGTACTTATTTAAGGGATATTTTATATGTAATACATGGAAGGGACGACTTATTAAATAATGGTCCTACCGCCATGATTCATGTGTAGTATTCCTTATGTGAGTGGGAGGATTCCATGATCATGTTAAAAGAACAGAACATAATAAGGAGTTTATGTGTCATAAGGGCCAAGTGGGAGAATGTTGGAAATTACCTTATGTGCCCCTCATGACATACCATGTTCTTCATCATGTAAACCCATGACCATGAAGATAGGTCATGGGGTTTGATCATGGGGATCAATTGATTGATCATGGGGATCAATTGATTGATCATGGGGATCAATTAATTGATCATGGCTAATTGTCTCCATGATGGAAGGAGAAAATTGGAAATAAATTAGTGAGTGGGGTCCCTGATCTACCTATAAATAATAGCTTGTGTACTCCATCTACGGCTAATGGTAGGCATAGATCAGAAGGCTCCTCTCGTAAAATATTTTATTATTTTTGTATTGTTGTTGCTGCTTTGGGAAAAGCTTGGTTGCTGCTGCAATTGGAAATTCATTTAATTTCAGTACTTGAGCAACAATGGCTAAAGGTATTTATAATCTAAATTTCCGCTGCTATATATATTTAGCATTCGATTATTTAAAGTATGTCTTACAGTCCAACCAACCGAGTTGTGTAAGGTTAAATAAACTATTTGGAATTTTACCACTAAAATTATTGAAAGAAAGTATTAAGGAACCTAGCTTCTCAAGGTTTCCAAATGAGGATGAAATCTGACCATTAAATTTGTTATTTGAGAGGTCCAACGAAGGCAGTTGGGTGAGGTTAAACAACCTATCCGGAATTTCTCCACTAAACTCATTGAAAGAAAGTGTTAAGAAATATAGCTTCTCAAGGTTTCCTATTGAGGATGAGATCTGACCATTAAATCTGTTCTTTGAGAGTTCCAACCGAGTAAGTTGTGTGAGGTTAAACAAACCATCTGGAATTTCTCCATTAAAACTATTGGAAGAAAGTGTTAAGGAATCTAGCTTCTCAAGGTTTCCTAGTGAGGATGAGATCTGACCATAAAACTTGTTATGTGAGAGGTCCAACGAAGTGAGTTGTGTGAGGTTAAATAAACTATTTGGAATTTCACCACTAAAATTATTGGAAGAAAGGTCTAAGAAATTTAGCTTCTCAAGGTTTCCTATTGAGGATGAGATCTGACCATTAAATCTGTTATTTGAGAGTTTCAACCGAGTAAGTTGTGTGAGGTTAAATAAACCATCCGGAATTTCTCCACTAAAACTATTGGAAGAAAGGTCTAAGAAATTTAGCTTCTCAAGGTTTCCTAGTGAGGATGAGATCTGACCATATAACTTGTTATTTGAGAGGTCCAACTCAGTGAGTTGTGTGAGATTAAATAAACTATTTGGAATTTCACCAGTAAAATCATTGAAAGAAAGTTTCAAGACATCTAACTTCTCAAGGTTTTCAAGTGAGGGTAGAATCTTACCATCAAATTTGTTATATGAGAGGTCTAACTCAATGAGTTGTGTGAGGTTAGAAAACTGATTCAGAATTTGGCCAGTAAAATTATTGCCTGAGAGAAGCAAGTGACTGAGCTGCTTAAGCTTTCCAAGAGAGAATGGGAGATGACCCTGAAAACTATTGTATGAGAGGTCCAAGTACTCGAGTTGCTTGAGTTTTACCAACGAGAAGGGGAGTGTCCCTTGCAATCCACAATGCCAGAGGTGGAGAGATGTCAAAGAAGAAGACAAGTTCATTAAGGAACTGGGTGCCACCAAAGACATGTTCACTGCATTCAAGTTGAGCTCTCTTAGCTGGGTAAGGTTTTGAGCCAGCTTGCTGAAAGAAATCGGTTCCAGCATCAGTAGGAAGTTGAAAGAGAGATCAAGTGATGCCAATCTGGATAAATGGGAGATTTCTAGGGGGACTTGGCCTGCAAAATTCGATGAATTTAGATTTAAATGCGTCAAATGCAAGAGCTGACCGAAGGAAGATGAAATGACAGAACGATTGAAGTCATTGCGAGAGAGATCGAGCTTTTGAAGATGATGAAGGAAGAAGAGACTGCTGCTAAAATGGAGGGTGCCATGAAGCATGCTGCAACGAAGGTCTAGGCCAATTACATGGCCAGTTTTTATGTTGCATGTCACGCCATCCCAAGAGCAGCAATCTGTACCCTCTCTCCAAAGCACTGTTTTTTGATAACATTCAAATCTAAATGGAGAAGAAGACATCATGGGAAAGGAGTTTTTGAATTGAAGCAAAGCCAGGCTCTGGTCAGCGGGGCATAATTGTACTGGAGAGGAGAAATTGGAAGAAGAAAGAGAAGGTTGGAAGTGCGAATGGAAAAAAAGGAGGCAGAGAATTTGAGAGAGCAACAACACAGATCCCATCATTCCGTGTATGAGTGCTCTCTTGAAATGTAGTCTATATATAGACGAGAAATTACCGTAGCTCTAAACACAATTTACTATGAATTTTAATACTATAATTATTATTTTATCCTTTAGTTCATAAAAAATAACTCTTGACTATGAGAATATTTTAGACTTTTTCATTGCACCTTTTATTATTATCTAATTGTTTAGGGATGTTTTTGTCTTATATGGTTTTTCTTTAATAATAAAACTATGGTTTTACCCCTGTTAACAGACAAAAAAAATTGACTGTATAGGGGTATTTTTTATTTTTTGCATGGTTGATGAACAATTAAATAATCATCATACTCTTCAATAAGACAAAAACTTAGAGTTGTCGGGAATTGTGTTTTTGATTTTTCAAGTTCTTATAAACAATTAAAATACTAATGTGCCCTTCGAAAAGACAAAAGCAAAGTGTTTGAAGTAAATTGTTTTAGCTAATTTTAGATTTTTTAATTCTTTTTTTTTTTGCATAAATTGTTGGTGTGTCTACCTACAAACATTTGTCTTTTGTCCACGCCATACAGACGACGCGTGCAATGTCGTTCGGTGATGAAAAATATTCATCCGCTATTTCACTGGATGCGCTGCCATGGCCTCTTCCACATGGTGGTGTGCTTGTCGTCTCACAGTAGTAAAAAACTTGTCAGTGGTTGGTTGATTCCCCCCCCTTTTCTCTCTCCTGCAGCTGAAGATGTAGGGCAATCCTATTTTGTTTATGGTTTTCTCATTTCAGTCCTTGTTTTTTTTATTTTTTTCATCCTGATTTTTTTTATAGAAGTTTTGGTTTATTTCAAATTCATCCATCAATTGAAATTGATCGAAAATATTATGTTTTATTTTGGTCTTTATTCTTTTTATTTTTGGTTTGTTTTTCATTCCTGTAATTTTTTTGTTCTTATGGTTTTAATTTATTTCAATTTTGTTTTTCAATTGAAATTGATTATATATTATGTTTTTTATTTGGCCTTTATTCTTCTTTTTTTGTTTCGATTCCTTTAATTTTTTTGGTCCTTTCAAGATAGTCTCTATTTTTTGTTCATATTTATGTATCTATACTCTTTGTTTTGGTTTTTAATTTCTATCATTTTCTCTTTTATTGAGGTTTTATTTTTATTCAATTTAGTCCTGAAGTTTTAATTTATGTTGATAATCATTTTAAAATTGATATTTCTTTTTTTTTTCCATTTGTTCCTTTTTTTGTTTGATTCTTATTTTTATTTATTCTTCAAATGAAATGATTTTTAAATGCTACTAATATTTATTTTGATTTTGTCATTTATTTTTATTGTTTTTATTTTTTTCTTTTGTTAAAGTTTTTTGTTTTTTGTTTTATTCTCCAAGATAATTTTATGGTTTTCATTGTTTACACAATAATAATAATAATCATCTTAGTGATGATTTTTTTATGATTTTTTTCTTGCTTACTTTTTTGTTATAGTTTTTAGTTTTGTTTAGGATAACAAGAATAATTTATTATAATGATTGTGGTGCTTATGATATTAATAATTATGACTATGGTGCTAATAGTAATAATAACTTATGAAATAGTTTTACAAATATCTAACAATAACTCATGAAATAGTATTATGAATATCAATAATATCAAATTTTATTATAATCAAATGATTATAATAATTATATTCTTAATGATAATAGTAATAATTTTGCTTGTGTCCTTTATTTTTTTGTTCTTTAATTATTTTCCTTTGTTTTTCAAATCAAACAATTTTTTTTATGCCGACAATATTTTTTTGGATTTTGCCTTCAATCATAATAATAACAATAAGAATAATAATTCAGCTCATTTATCATTTGATGTTGTATTTTTTAAGAATTAAATTTTAAAATTTCTCTAAATATAATATTTCAAATCTAATATCACAGATTAATGGTTTGAAAAAATTATGTAACTCAATGTTGTCTTTGATTTTTTTTATCTTATTTCCTTAAAATTGTATTACTTAACATTAGTATTAAACACAAAACATTATCTTATAATTAGTTTTTTTAACATTACTTAACAAAAATTATGTCTAGGTTGATTATTTTACCCAAATCTATAGCATTATAAAAAAATACTCAAAATCTTAACATTTTCTTTTACATTTTAAAATATTTAGTTCTAACTGTAACGAAGTGCATGTCAAGTTACTCATGTGTGTGTGTGTGTGTGTAAAAGAAAAAAAAGTAAATCATGTCGATGATTCTATAACTTAGACATAGTTTATTATGTATTGCTTATAATCAAATGGTTTTTTTAATAGTAATAATAATTATTTTAATTTTATCTTTCTTTTCTTTTTTTTTCCATTTCTTTTTTGGTCAAATTTTTTTTTGGGTTTTATTTTTAATTTTTATGCCTCAAATCAAATGGTTTTATTTAATTGTGATAATATTTATTTTAATTTTATCCCTTTTCTTTTCATATTTTCTACTTGTTCTTTTGTCAAAAAATTTGTATTTTTGATATTATCCTTCAGAATAATTTTATGATTCTTGTTGTTTCATAAAAAATGATAATAATTGTAGTGATTGTAATCATAATAATAATAGTAACATTAATAATGATAATAATAATAATAATAACAATAATAATTTTTATAATGGTTATAGTGATTATGATATCAATAATTATGGTAGCTATAGTAATAATATCAATAATTATGATAAGAATATTAAGAATATCAATAATAATAAAAACTATTATAGTGATGATATTAATCGTGATAATAATAATAATGATAATTTTAATCATATTATTAATAATAGTAATATTAACAATAATAATGTTTATAATCGTGATAACAGTAGTGGTGGTGATACTAATAAGAATTGTGGTTATAGCAATAATAATGATGGTGATGATAATAAAAATAAAAATAATAGTAATATTAATTATAATTGTAGTGATAATAACTATAACAATAGTATAAACAATAATAATTATAATGATAATGATAATGATAACAACAATAATAACAATTTAGAAATTATAATAATTATAATAATCCATCATTCAATGTTATATTTTTTCTTTGGTGTATTACCAGTGCACATGATTTTCGTACACTTGAGGAGGATACAAGTAAAATCTTGACAAACAAAAAAATGTCCTCAATTTTACAAGAAAAGAGATTTGATTAATTTCATCACGCTAACTTAGACGGATAATGAACATAAGGCTTTATACCATTAACAACTTGTAGGGCACTTCATTTTTTCTCCAGATGGAAATTAATGCCTGACCCATAAGCTCTGTGAGTGACTGGACTTTGGTTGCCAAAGACCCACCTACAATTTGTCGATGGTCACCCATCACGTGATGGTGATGCCATGGAATTGTAGTATTTCCACATTGGAGAAGTCTGAATTGGAGACCCTAAGACCTGCTGCATTTAATTTCCAGGATGCAGATATCTTTCACGCATATCTCGCTGTAACCAGGGCCACCTCAATTATGACGACTTTAAAAAGTTTTGACATATGTATTTATTTATTTATTTATTTATTTATTATTACTATTATTTTAGTTCTTAAAGTGACATTGTACATCTTCTTCTATATTTGTAAACTCGGTGATATTTAATTATCATTCTTATTTTTTTGTTACAAAAAATAAGAGACATGACATTATAATGATAATGAAATTTAAAACTCCTATATATATATATATATATATATATGCCTCCTAAATAATATTAGGTATATTATTTTAGAATATTTTTATAAATTTATTTGTAATCGTCTGCATTAATTACATTATAGTCTATAATTTTTAAAAGTGATTTACAATCAAATCAAACTTGATTAATTATCCCATTTTAATTTTTTACTAATGGTTTTTTATGTGTGTGGCCTATTAGGTTGTCTAATGAGTTGATCCAAATGTAACTTATAATCCTAAATAAAATATGGTTAAATAAACTAAATAATTTAATTTATTATCAATTTAATAATTGATTAATTTATATTTAAAGATCAAGTACATTGTCTAATAACATATCGTCATCCTCTAAAATGAGTAAACTCAGAAGTAGTTTGAATTAATCTTTTAGTGATCATTTTCTCAATATAATTATTATCTCTCCATCTCGAATGTTTTGTTTACATATTATAGCATGAAATATATATGTTTTGTTAAATCATTTTAGTTTTGAACATTATGATCATTGATTTTTTGAATAAGATTTGAAAACTCATTCCACCTTAGCCAAATATTTCACAATCAATTTTGAGAACAAATGAAATATATTTTCCTAATTCACCTAGGGTGATAAATCCTCTCTTAATTACTCAGATATCTTTATATTGTTTATATCATACCCTATATTTACCCATTTGTTACCCTTGATTAGGACAACGTGTGATCATGCTCAAAACATTATATTTTTTATATAAGATAACTTAATGATTTCAAGTGTAAGGATCACCCACACAACTATTACAAGAGTTTTTCCATAAATATTAGTGATATTCTCATATGGAATTCTCTTGTGGGTCAACTTGGTATTCATGTCATCTAAAATACCTACATATTTGTTTCAGATATCTATTATAACTTAGTTTATAAGAGTAATTGTATTCTTTCATAAAGGAAGCAACATAATTTTTATAGGAGGTGGAAGAGGGAAATCTTATTTTTATTGGAGAAAAATCTTAGCCCTTGATTCAACTCGAAAGATTACAACCATTGGCTTACAATGACCATCATGAACTGTCAAGTTTTGATAGTTTAAAGCTGCCTAAGCTGTCTACTTTAACATTGGCAACACCACCGTGTGTGTGGTGTCAATTAACATGAATGGACCATACCACGATATAGTTAATTGTTAGGGGATCATTTTAATGTATATTTTTTTTTGTCAATTTGGGAAAAAAAAAATGAGGTAGTAAAAGTATATGCAAAGTAGCCCCCTAGTTATCCTTTCAAACTAAAAAAGACGAAGCCAATGAATAGTAACTAAACAACACGCCATCTAATCATATTTTCTTTTTATTCTTCAAAACAATGATGTTTTAAACTAGAGTTTTGGCTAAAGTCCAATTTAGTCCTTTCTCTTCTAATTGCTTTAATTGCAACCCTCATTGGTTTTAAACTTTTAATTTTTAGCAATTTTACTCCTCTCAAAATTCAACAATACCCCTGAATTTTGGTGCCTTTCTTATTTTGGTCATTGGTCTTGAATTTATGCAATTTAACTTCTAATTGACCATTAAACATATAAATTTCTTCATTTTAACCCCTGATTTTAATCAATTATGTCCCATATTTCAATGTATTTAACATTTTTTTGTCTTTGGCTGCAAATTTCTTCAATTTGACCCCTAATTGATCCTAAAGTTTTGATTTTATTTCAATTTTGCCACTTATTTATATTAATTGACATAGTAAAAATTAAATTTGGTCTACTAAAATTCTAATATTCTCAATTAAGCTTAAATTGGGCTTCTAAACTTAATTTTTCACCAACTAAGTCCTTAATACATTTAATTTAACCCATTTAAAATATAATTAAAGTCTTTGCATACTATAATTGGATTCAAATTAATTCTTAAACATAACTAAAATCTTAACTTAGCCTATGATTAAATCAATTTGGTCTATTAAAAATCTAATTATGCTCTTGGACTTAAGTTTTATGCATATTTGTTAAATAATTATTTACTTTGACCTTGAATGTGCATTGTTTGATTAGGTTTGGGCATAATGTGGATATAATTCAGCTCTCAACTTTGTTCAAAATTTTCTACTTGATCTTTTTTGTTTTTTTTTCCACCATGTCAGTCCATTTTTGTTATTTTTTGTTATTTTTATTTTTATTCTATGTGAATTTAAGGAATAACCCAAAAATGGGTTATCACATCCCTGAAGAATTTATTAATTTGAACAATGTTGATAGTTGAATAACTTTTATCTTTATGTGTTTTCTAAAAACACATTTGGTTGGTTTTGCCAATCTTTATTTGATTAGTATTGTTGATATCTTTTTTTTTGGATGTTTTCTTCTTTTATTGTTATTGTTGTGATCCAAGCTATTTTCTTGATTATGATATGCATATCTTCTAGTTAAATTAGGAAATATATAGTACAAAAGTTTTGATGAACTATGGTACTAAAGTTTTTTCTTACCACATTAGAGTTTTCAAGTAAAACAAATGTTTATATTGATAATATCATTGTATTATTTGTTGTTTCCACTTTTTATCATTGTTAATTTGATTGCTCTTATTTTAACTATTGCACATGTGCAGCATTACGATGATCATTCTTCTAGAGCAGGATCTAACCAGAAAAGGTGTGGGTAGAAAGAACTAAGAATTCTTGTCCTTTATCAATGAAACTAAGAGAATGAGATTCTTCACCTAGTATTACGGTCACTAAAAAATTTATTGGTCCGTGAGAGCATAGGTAAAAGGACATGTTGTAAATAGAGAAGACGTATCACCCTTAAAATACCACACCTAGGGTAATCTGCAATGCTATTGGTTTGAAATAAACTAAGATAGTCTTTTTGTGTTTTCTAATTATTGGTCTATCAAAAATTTATGAAAAGTCCTCAATAAAGAGATTTTTATCTCATCATGTTAAAACATAGGTTTTCTAAAGTCAATACATATATATAAATAAAAATAATTAGAATAAATTTTCGGTAAAAAAGATTTAGAATGTTATAATTATATAATGTAGAAGTTTTCAAAGACACCATAAATGACTATTGATTCATAACAATTCATATGTTGTATTTTTTATGTAGCTAATGAATTTTAGTTATTGATGTTAGTTTTTTTTACTAAGTATTTGTGGCATAAACATAATGATTTACTTGCATGAAAATACTACAAAATATAATTACTTTAACTTGCTATCGAAAAGCTCCTTTAGTAAATAGTCCTTAACAAATGAAGCAGTGTCCGATCTTCCAACTTTGGAATGTATTTATTCTGATTCCACAAATAATTAAATAAATTTGTTGGACATGTTATATTTTCAACACAGAAACTAATGCTAACTTATACTTGATTTAATTTCACCAGCTAAGATTTTTTTTTTCAATATATGAACTGAATTAAGATATTTAAATAAAACATTTTAAATTAAACAATTTTCTTGTAGGATATTTTATAAAAAATCAAATAATATTGTTTTTTTCAAAAAAATATTATTTGCAAAACAAAGTTTCTCTTATAATATGCTAGTAAAGTATCATCCGTTATGGAATTCATATGGAAATGAATGAGTATTTAATTTTACAACTTAGACATTATCTATGATGGAATTCATATGGACACTTCATTTTTTTCTCCAGATGGAAATTAATGCACCACCCCCAATTAATGCTTGACCCATAAGCTCTATGATTTACTGGACATTGGTTGACAAAGACCCAGCTACAGTTTTTCGATTATCACCCATCACGTGATGGTGATGCCATGGAATTGTAGTATTTCCACATTGGAGAAGTCTGAATTGGCGATGCTGCATTTAATTTTCAGGATGGAGATCAATAAGATTTTTTTTGAATTTCTTTACTTTGTTTTTTTATATTATTATTATTATTATTATTATTATTATTAGTTTATAGGTTGAGCTGGACCCATCAATTTAGGCTGAACCCAATCAGGTTAGGTTGTCCAACGACCTAACAAACCTAACCTTTTTCAATCTTCTTCATCTTTTTTTTTCTTGGGTTGGGTCCGACCGAGGACCACTCGGTCACTACCCAACCTAGTGACCATGAGGTTAATTAATTTGCCATTGGATGCGGACATTCATTGGCAACGATGTATGCTGGAGGAGAAAAATGGGTAGAGGCGAGGTGGTTGTTGCCAATGGGGAAGGGTTGTGCATAGTGGCTTGAAGTGGTGGTGCTGTCGTAGGGGGAAAAAGGAGAGATGAAAAAATGGTGTAAAACTAGGGTAATAATTGATTTTTTTTCTAACTTTGCACCTAAATTCTTGATGCTTAGGGTATGGAATCTGTCATAACCCAATTTATGGGCTACTCCCCAAAATCTACCTAAAAATAATAAAAATAAAATAAAAGAAGCCGGTCTTGGTAGAAAAATCAATGTGGAAATTTTGGTTGTTTTTGAGAATCCGATCGTATCTCTTTTGTCCCCAAAAATAGAGGAAAGTACAAATTTAGGGGAAAAATAATTTATCATTGGATAAATCTGTGTAGAAATTAAGTCGTGCGGCATAATTATATTTTTATGTGTCGATTTGATTTAATCGTCGACCAATTTCAAGTGTAATTATGTTGGGAATTAATTTATGGTCCAATTGAAGGATTTAATTAAGTGCAAGGGCTTAATTATACTTTAAATTGATCAAATTAATTTTATTAAGGGCTTAATCGATGAAAAATAAAATTCTTGAGCTTAATTCGGGTTTAATTGAGAAGATTGAAATTTTCGGAGACCGAATTGAATTTTTCCAGGCCAATTATGCGAAGTCAGGGGCCAAATTGAAGACATCGAGAATTTAATGGTCAATTAAGATATAAATCGGAAGTCAAGGACCAAATTACAAATCCACCTCTTGCAGTCCCGCCGCAGCGCACACCACTGTAGTCTTGTCGCATGCTTTACCTGCATTGCCCACCGGCCAGCCACCACACCGTTGCTGACAGCCCACCTGCACATGCCGGCGCCTACAAGCATGCTTTCAGGCACGCCGCCGAAAGTAACCCACCATCGACGCATTCACGCCTATAAATAGCAGCCATGCACGACGAAAAGAGGGGGGAATTGAACAGAAGAGAAGATAAAAAATGAGGAGTTTTATGTAGAGAAAGAGGGGGGACGCGAGAAAAAAAAATCTAGGTAACAGGGGAAGAGTGGCAAAAGTTTCACGTAAAAGAGAGGAGAGAAAACCAGAGAAAATTACGTAAAGACCAAAACAGAAATTGCAGTGGGAGAACAGGAGAAAAACAGGGGAGAAAATATTCAGAGCAAAACAGAGAACGAACGAAGAATTTGCAAACAAAGGAGGCAGACGAAGGAGCCACGTAGCCATACTTCATCTTCCCCATTGCCAGTGGATCTGTCATCAACAACCTTCACCGTGCGCTGCTCTCTCTCTCTCTCTCTCAGTTGACAACTCTCTCTCTCTAAAACCAGTCCCGGTCGATGACTGCCCTCTCCCCAGTAGCAGCCAGTCACCACCCTTGTCTCCTCCCCAGCATCGACGACTTCACCGTGACCTCTAACGGCAACAACCCAGCTCTTCTTCTCCATCGCTGGCGACACAGGAGCAGAGGCAGCCACGAATTCCAGCACAGGTCAGCCACTTTAGGAGCTCCTACCGGACACCACAGGCCACCATTTCCGACGCCACCACCACAGGGACAACCACCTTGACTTCTCTATCCGGAGGCAGTGGCAGGTGACCCTTTCGTCGTAGTCGGTCAACCACCTGTTACTGTTCACGTGAATTGAACTAAGTGAATTAATTCACTTCACATGAATTGGCTGTTGGGCTGGGCTGCTCTCGGCCCAGTCCAGTTGGCTGAGCCGGCTCCAGCCTAGCCCATTAGAGTTGGGCATTTGGACCTACTTGGTTGCGCTGACCCGAATTTTTTTTTAATTTTTTTTTTTTGAAAAAATTGCATTAAAAAAAATGTGTTGTTTTCCTGCATACGGCTGAATTCCAAGATTTTGCAAGCATATTTTTCATAAAAAATATATGTTGCATCTTTCTCATGTTTTGAAACGAAAATTGGATATCGTAACCAGTTTATGATTATCCGTTGGAATTTGGCCAAACTATCAAAAAAAATATTTATTTTGTTTTCACTATTGGGGTGTAAAACTACATTGTAAAGTACACCCGCAGATCAAAAAAGATTTTTACTACGGTGTAAAATTACATTGTACGATTCATCTGTAGATAAAAAAAATGTTTTTTTAACTATGGTGTAAAATTACATTGTAAAGTACATCTGTAGAAAAGAAAAAAAGTTTTTAACTGCGGTGTAAAATTACATTGTAAAGTACACCCGCAAACAAAAAACAGTTTTTGAAAATGTAGTGCTTACCATAGGTAGGGTGCACTGGGGTGATGCGTCTTCCCCTTGCACAACAAGTCTCCTTACCCAGATATTTATAGTCGTAAATTTTACGACTATAAAACACCTCCATTTTCACCACGCGCTGTTATCTCCCCAAATCCTGGAGATGGTGAGGCGCGAACCGCATCAAAAATCGTCATCACGACAGATGGCGACTCACTAGGACATTGCCGGACTAAGCTTTGTTTGTTTGATTGTTATTTTTTAGTTCATTTTTTTTACACGCATTTTTACTACTTTAACATTTATTCTTATTGCTTTCACATGCATTTTACTTTCAATTCATGCATAACATTGGGTTTGAATTAATATCATCATGCATTTTAATTTCTTGAATAAACCCAATTTTAAGTTAGTTGGGGATTAGTGGTCTGCCTCATGACTTTCAGTTGGGGTCCAGATTCGTGAAATGTCCAACTATGAATTGAGTGTTTACTTGATAATGGCGGTCATATCATGCCCTAACCATTTCTTGTAAAAGACTTTAGATAGTAAGCATTGTAAAGAAAAGAAAAGAGTGGATTTACCAAACCAAGAAATTGTTGATCCATCCAGAAATGAGAATGAGGGTTATAAAGCGCACTCAGAAGGGAATGATAAGATAAGGCTAGAAAGCGCACTACCTAAGAATTGAGGCCTAAGGAGGACACTTAAAAGAGGAAAGATGATGATGTTTGTGAATGGCATAGAAAAATGGTCTCATTGTAATGGGTGACCTACCAAAGTGAAGATGACGAAGAAGGTAAGAAACACAAAGATGATCTTGTTGTAATGGGTGACCTGTCCAAGAGAGAATGGTGAAGATGGTAAAAACACAAAGATGGTCTTGTTGTAATGGGCGACCTGCCCAGATGGAAGCAAAAGGTGGTGATGAAGATTTAATGGGATGGAAGATAGGGCTAGAAAGCTCGCTATCTAGGATCTATGTTTGAGGGCTGGAAAATGCACTATTTGAGTTGGTGGTTGAAGGCTGAAAAACGCATCCAAAACAAGAAAGATAGGGATGAAAAATGCACTATCTTAATTCATGGTTGAGGGTTGGAAAACTCACTCAAAAGAGAAAGAAAAATAGGGTTGGAAAACACACTATTTTAGCTTATGGTTAAGGGTTGGAAAATGCATTTAAACAAGGAGGATAGGGATGGAAAATGCACTATCTTAATTGATGGTTGGAAAACGCACTCGAAGAGGAAGAAAAATAGGGTTGGAAAACATACTATTTTAGCTTATTGTTAAGGGTTGGGAAACACACTTAAATGAGAAGAAAGGAGTGGCTAAGAAGCGCACTATCCTAATGGATGATTGAGGGTTGGAAAACACACTATTTTAACTTATGGTTAAGGGTTAGGAAACACACTTAAATGAGAAGAAAGGAATGGCTAAGAAGCGCACTATCCTAATGGATGGTTGAGGGTTGGAAAACTCACTCAAAAGGGGAAGAAAAATAGGGTTGGGAAACACATTATTTTAGCTTATGGTTAAGGGTTGGAAAACACACTTAAATGAGAGGAAAGGAATGGTTAAGAAGTTTACTATCCTAATGGATGGTTGAGGGTTGGAAAACTTACTCAAAAGAGGAAGAAAAATAGGGTTGGAAAACACACTGTTTTTAGCTTATGATTAAGGGTTGGAAAACACACTTAAACAATGAGGGAAAATAGGGCTGGAGAGCACACTATTTTAATTCATGGTCGCTAGAAAGCTCACGCAAGTTCTGGAAAAAGATAGAACTTAAAAGCACAGTATCTGAGTTGGTTGATGGCTAGAAAGCACACTTAAATAAGAAAAGAGATAGGGTTGAAAAAGACTCTATCTGTGCTGATGAAAGGCTCACAAGCGCACTTAGGGAAGTGAAAGTGATAAGGGCTTGAAGGTGCACACAAAAATGATGAGTAGAGGTTTGTGAATTACAATCCCTCCAAAACATTTCTTGGATTCCTAGTGGAGATGCAATGCATGATGACATTCAAATTTAGGAAAGAGGCAGGGCTAAAAAGAATGCTATAGGATATGAAAGAGGTGAGAGCTCGAAGGCGTACACAAAAATGATGAATGGAAGGGCTAAAAGGAATGCTATAGGATATGAAAGAGGTGAGAGCTCGAAGGCGTACACAAAAATGATGAATGGAAGGGCTAAAAGGAATGCTATAGGATATGAAAGAGGTGAGAGCTCGAAGGCGTACACAAAAATGATGAATGAAGGTTCATAAATTACGATCTCTCCAAAACATTTCCTAGAATCTTAATGGGGATGCAATGCATGATGTTGCATGTATACTTACCTGAGAGATATAGGTCCCCTTTCTTTTTCCTAACCTTCTTTTTCTGGGGTTTGGATCTCTGGCTTTAACGATTTCTCGCTTTTGCTTACTCAAACCGTAACTTATGATTTTGACCACTGGAGATGATAGATTTTCCATATCAACATGCTCCCCTGAGTTTTGATCAACATTCTTTGAAAAGAAATGATGGAGCCAACTTTAATTGCATCTTTAGATTGCCCCCCAGTCGGGTCATGCCTCGCAAGTGTTTTAGGCTTTAAGTGTTTGCGGGAAAGGGTTGGTTATTTGCAAAGATTGTGTTTTCATGTGGGATTTTTGGAATTTCAAAGTCATTCCAAGCACAAAAACCATTTTGATATTTGTTTAAAAAAACTTGTTCTCGAAAGAATTCAAGTGATCTCATTGTCAGGTTTTGTGTTGATTTTGACAGGAATGTGAAATGATATTTGCATGTCTTTTATGTCAGGAAGGCTTCGATCAGGTCTCGTGAAGCAGTTGTTAGGATTGTGTCAAATGAAAAGGCATTGCCTATTGATCCAAATTACTCGTATTTGAGCAGAAAAGGGCTTCATCAGGCTTGTAGTGTAGGTTTAGGTTGCTAGCTATGAAAAAAAGATATTTGAAGGCTCAAAAGGTGTTTAAGGGTTTTCTAGACTAAGGATCACAAATGCTTACTCTTAAAACTCTTTTTAGTCCTTATAATTGGATTTGCATAATGACCAGGCATGCCCCCCAGTATTTTGTTTGGGCTTTTTATCATAGGTTTTTAGCACTATCATAATGTTGACTTGACATGCCCCGCTGTATTTTGTTTGGGCTTTCATCTTGACATGCCCCCCAGTATTTGCTTGGGCTTTCTATCATGGGCTTTTTAGTAGTGCCATCATGTTGACTTGCATAATGACCCTTTTTATGTTTATTCCCCCCAACTTTGTTCGGGGATCTTTTTTCATTGAGGACTATTTTATAGATTAAAGATGTTTTTTTATCCTCACAGTTGCCTCCCAGTGTAGAGTGTGATCCAAGTCAGGGTTAATTATCAAGAAAGATTTATTAGGCTGAAATAGGAACTACAAGGGATATTTGAGACTTTGTGAAGTCATATCAAAGATGGCCTCTCCTCATTTCAAAAACTTGCATTGTGAATCGATAAGCTTTGCTTTTCCATGCAAAATATTTTTTGATTTTTGGATAATTTGTTTAGCTAAGAGTTTAGCTTTATTATGTGAGGTTTTGTAGGTATGAGATCACCTTTCAATGAAATCATTTGAATTCCCAGAACACATCTGTTAAACAAACATCAATTAGACTTTGATTTGACAAAAATCTTTATGAAATCATGGGATCATGTATACTTTGGATGAAAGGGTATATGGTGTGCTTGTGTTATTTAGACAAAAAGCAAGAACACATCATAAACGCAAGAAAATACATGATCATTGAAAAGGAAGTTTTGCTTAACAACAAAAAGGTCTTGTGGTGTTTGCAAGCAAAATTGCCGACAAGTCAAAACAAGTTTAAATCGAAACATGACATGTGGACATGACCAAACAAAGAGCAATTATGGAAGTAGACTTCATTTTCCAAATCTGGTGCAATTCTTTTTCAAAGACTCTTGCAGAGATCATTTCAGTGCTCGCTCGAGTATGCCGGCAAGATGAGTCATGCTAGCTTTCAAGAATCTAGTTTTTCTTGGAAGTGAACATGGCGATGTGCACATTCTTCTTTGTCCATATTTCTTTGACAGAGTTGAGTGTTATGGACAGAAGCTCTTTAGGGACCTATGTTTCTACTTGTCGATGATATGATATGATGGATGCATGTGGATGTACATACACAACAGGTGAATTATCGGGTAGTTTGTACCCAAAGACGAGTTCTAAGCCATTACATGAGGGGTAAGCTTTCTACCTAGTCTAAAAAGGTCTATGCACTGCCCAGTGACCGCCTCACGTAAAAGTGGTGTGGGGGTTTACAAGAAATGGTTGGGGAACGATAGGACCGCCATTACCAAGTAAACACTCAGTTCATAGTTGGATGTTTCACCAACTCAAATAGTGCATTTTCCAGCCCTCAAACTTAGATCCTAGATAGCGTGTTTTCTAGCCCTATTTTCCATCCAATTAAATCTTCATCACCACCTTTTGCTTCCATTTGGGCAGGGCACCCATTACAACAAGACCATCTTTGTATTTTTACCATCTTCACCATTCTCACTTGGGTAGGTCACCCATTACAGCAAAATCATCTTTGTGTTTCTTACCTTCTTCGTCATCTTCACTTGGGTAGGTCACCCATTACAATGAGATCATTTTCCTACGTCATTCACAAACATCATCATCTTTCCTCCTTTAAGTGTCCTCCTTAGGCCTCAATTCTTAGGTAGTGCGCTTTCTAGCCCTATCTTACCATTTCCTTCTGAGTGCGCTTTATAACCCTCATTCTCATTTCTGGATGGATCAACCATTTCTTGGTTTGGTAAATCCACGTTTTTCTTTTCTTTACAATGCTTACTATCTAAAGTCTTTTACAAGAAATGGTTGGGGCACGATATGAACGCCATTATCAAGTAAATACCCAGTTCATAGTTGGACATTTCACGAATCTCAACTCCAACTGAAAGTCATGAGGCAGACTGCTAATCCCCACCTAACTTAAAATTGGGTTTATTCAAGAAATTAAAATGCATGATGATATTAATTCAAACCAAATGTTATGCATGAATTGAAAGTAAAATGTATGCGAAAGCAATAAGAATGCATGTTAAAGCAGTAAAAATGTGTGTAACAAAAATGAACTAAAAAATAACAATCAAACAAACAATTCTTAGTCTGGCAATGTCCCAGTGAAGTCGCCATCTATCGCGACGATGATTTTTGATGCGCTTCGTGCCCCGCCATCTCCAGGATTTGGGGAGACAACAGCGCGTGGTGAAAATAGAGGTGTTTTATAGTCGTAAAATTTATGACTATAAATATCAAGAGTCGCCACCTAGTATTGGTCTGTGAGAGTCTAGGTAAGGAGACTTGTTGTGCAAGGGGAAGACGCATCACCCCTAGTGCACCCTACCTAAGGTAAGCTGCATTGTTGTTTGATTGTTTTTCTAAGTTAAAAAAACATATTTTTAAACTGCATTTTGCAAAAATCATTTTTTGTCTGCGGGTTTACTTTATGATGTAATTTTACATCGCAGCTAAAAATCTTTTTTCTTATCTATGGATGTACTTTACAATGTAATTTTACATCATAGTTAAAAAACTCTTTTTTTTATCTAAGGATGTATTGTACAATGTAAATTTACACCGTAGTAAAAATCCTTTTTTATCTGCGAGTGTACTTTACAATGTAGTTTTACACCCCGATAGTTAAAATAAAATAAATATTTTTTTTTGATATTTTGGCCATATTCCAACGGATAATCATAAACTAGTTAAGATATCTAATTTTAGTTTGAAAAACTGAGAAAGATGAAACATATATTTTTTACGAAAAATATGCTTGCAAAATCTTGGAATTCGGTCGTATGCAGGAAAACAACATTTTTTTTTTGTTTTTGAAAATTTTGTATTTTTATGTTTTTATATCTTTGTTTTAAATTGTTATTATTTTTATTTCTTATACATGTTATGTATAATGTAACAAAAAAATAATGAAAAAGAGAATGGGCGTGTGTGTTGCATTTAAAAAAAACATAAAAATTTCATTTTAAAAAAAAGAAAAAAGAAAAAATATGTTGTTTTCGTGCATACGGCTGGATTCCAAGGTTTTTCTCACCATATTTTTCGTTTAAAAAAAACTATGTGCATCTCTCTCATATTTTGAAATGAAAATTGGATATCGTAACCAGTTTATGATTATCCCTTGGCATTCGGCCAAAATGTCAAAAATGGTTTAACAATTATTTTGTTTTATCTATCTCGGTGTAAAATTACACTGTAAAGTACACTCGTAGATAGTTAAAAATGGGATTTTCAAAATGCAGTGTAAAATTTATGTTTTGGTTAGTTTTTCAACCCGCAATGAGGTAGATATTCTCTCACGGAGAGAAATCTACGTCGAACCTTAGGAAAAGACCAATAAATAAATGACTAGAAAAAAAAAATCAAACAACAATGCAGTTTGCCTTTGGTAGGGTGCATTGGAGGTGATGCGTCTTCCCCTTGCACAACAAGTCCCCTTTCCCAGACTCTCGCAAACCAATAGGTTTCCTAGTGACCATAATACTAGGTGACGACTCGTGATAATTATAATTTTGTGACTATAACAAACACCTCATTTCACTGCGAGTCGTTGTCTCCCCAATCTGGGGGATGGCGGGGTGCGAAGCGCGAAAAAATCATCATTACGATAGATGGCGACTCCACTGGGTACAAAAAAATAAAAAAACACAAAATACTAAAAACCCTAGATATACAAAAAAATCCCTAAAAGACCCCAAAGAGGAGAAACCCTAATCCTCTCTCTTTTAGGGCTGCATCCGCCAACCCCCTCCCGTCTTTTCCTTTCTCTTTTTCCTTTCTCTGGCCAGGCCTCCCTCCTCCTTGCCGGCGAGCCTCCTCTCAGCCTCCCTTTTCATCAGCTGCTCCCTCTGACAGCCTCGACAGCCCGTCTCTAGTGACTAACTCGAGCCTCCATCTCTCCTATCCAGCTGTCGGTGGCCAGCTCCTCTACGCTGACAACCTCCCCTCTCTTCACCCACACAACCCTCATCAACGGCCATCACCTGCTCCAAAGCAGCCCACCTAACAGATCTGCCTCCCAGCCACGACAGCTGTAGTCGCAGCCCCCATCAGCTCTCGCTTCTTCATCTTCTTCTTCGGCAGCAGCCCTAACTGCCATCGCCCCATCATCCTTCCTCTGCTGTCCATGGCAGCACCCCATGACAAAGCCATCACCGGCCATCCGAAGGTAGCCCAAATCCACGCCAGCCACCATGGAAGTCCAACTACCATTTGAAAAAAACACACAAGAACCTAAGATCTGAAGAGAAGGAGGAGCAGATCTGGCCGAAGCTTTGTTTGTATGTGTTTGTGATGTGTTTTCTCTGTTGTAAGTCACCGTGAAAGCCGTTACCAACAAGAGAAGGAAGGGAAGAGGCTGATCCACTCCCCTGTCATATTGCTTCACCGGCGGCGACGCGTGGAATCACGCGCCGCTAGTGATGGCGGTGCATGAACTGACACGCCACCGATGCCGTGCGCTGTCAAGTGTTCGTGAGGAGGTGTTTGTTTTAAATTGTTATTATTTTTATTTCTTGTACATGTTATGTATAATGTAACAAAAAAATATGAAAAAGATAATGGGTGTGTGTGTTGCATTTAAAAAAAACATAAAAAATGCATTTTTTTTTAAAAAGAAAAAAATGTATTGTTTTCGTGCATACGGCCGGATTCCAAGGTTTTTCTCACCATATTTTTCATAAAAAAAACTATGTGCATCTCTATCATATTTTGAAACGAAAATTGGATATCGTAACCAGTTTACGATTATCCTTTAGCATTCGGCCAAAATGTCAAAAATAGTTTAACAATTATTTTGTTTTATCTATCTCGGTGTAAAATTACACTGTAAAGTACACTCGTAGATATTTAAAAATGGGATTTTCAAAATGCAGTGTAAAATTTATGTTTTGGTTAGTTTTTCAACCCGCAATGAGGTAGATATTCTCTCATGGAGAGAAAGCTACGTCGAACCTTAGGAAAAGACCAATAAAAAAATGACTAGGAAAAAACAATCACACAACAATGCAACATGTCTTAGGTAGGGTGCATTAGGAGTGATGCGTCTTTTCCTTGCACAACAAGTCCCATTGCCTAGACTCTCGCAGACCAATAGGTTTCCTAGTGACCGTAATACTAGGTGGCGACTCCTGATAATTATAATTTTGTGACTATAACAAACACCACATTTCACCACAAGCTGTTGTCTCCCCAATCCTGGGGATGGCGGGGCGCGAAGCGTGAAAAAATTGTCGTTGCGATAGAATCGACTCTTTTTATAGGAGATGGAAGAGAAAGATCTTATTTTTATTGAAGAAAACTCTTGGCCCTTGATTCAACCTCGAAAGATCACAACCATCAACATACTGTGACCATTATGAATTGTGAAGTCTTGAAAGTTTAAAGCTGCCTAAGTTGTCCACTTTAGAACAACACCATCGTTTTTGTGGTGTCAATTAATATGAAGGGGCCATACCACAATATAGTTGAATGTTGGGGGATCATTTTAATGTATTTTGTTTTGTCAAATTTGGAAAAGAAACGAGGCATTAAAAGTATATGTAAAGTAGCCCCCTTAGTTATATTTTTTAACTAAAAAAGACAAAGCCAATGAACAGTAACTAAATAAGGTGTCGTCTAATCATATTTTCTTTTGATTCTTCAAAACGATGATGTTTTAAACTAGAGTTTCGACTAATGTCCAATTTAGTTCTTCCTCTTCTAATTGCTTTAATTACAACCCTCATTTCCTTTAAACTTTCAATTTTGTGCAATTTTGCCCCTATCCAAATTCAACAATACCCTTGAATTTTGGTGCCTTTATCATTTTGGTCCCGGGTCCTCAAATTAGGAAATGTAACCCCTAATTGACCATTAAAATTTTAAGTTTCTTCAATTTGACCCTTGAATTTTGGTGCCTTTATCATTTTTGTCTTTGGTTGCAAATTTCTTCAATTTGACCCTTACTTAATCCTAAACTTTTGATTTTCTTTCAATTTTACCAATGATTTCTATCAATTCACATGGTAAAAATTAAATTTGGTCTACTAATATTCTCAATTAAGCTCAAATTGGGCTTCTAAACCTAATTTTTCACCAACTAAATCCTTAATACATTTAATTTAACCCATTTAAAATATAATTAAGTCTTTGCACCTAATTAAATCCTATAATTGGACTCAAATGAGTTCTTAAACATAACTAAACCTTAACTTAGCCCATGATCAAATCAAATTGACCTATTAAAAATCTAATTATGTTCCTGGACTTAAGTTTTATGCAAATTTGTTAAATAATCATTTACTTTGACCTTGAATGTGCATTGCTTGATTAGGTTTGGGCGTAATGTGGATATAATTAAGCTCTCAACCCTGTCCAAAATTTTCTACTTGATCTTTTTTTTTTTTTTGCAGCAAGTCAATCCCTTTCATTTTTTTTATTCTGTGTGAATTTAAGGAATAACCCAAAAATGGGTTATTAAGTCCATGATGAATTTATTAAATTGAAAAATGTTGATAGTTGAATAACTTTTATCTTTATGTGTTTTCTAAAAACCCATTTGGTTAGTTTTGCCTATCTTTATTTGATTAGTATTGTTAATATCTTGTTTCGGATGTTTTCTTCTTTTATTGTTATGTTGTGATTCAAGCCAGTTGCTTGATTATAATATGCCTATCTTCTAGTTGAGTTAGGAAATATATAGTACAAAAGTTTTGATGAACTATGATACTAATGTTTTTTTTACCACATTAGAGTTTCAAGTAAAACAAATCTTTATATTGATCATATCATTGTATTATCTATTGTTTCCACTTTTTATCATTGTTAATTTGATTGCTCTTATTTTAACTATTGCAGATGTGCAACGTTACGATGATCGTTTTTCTAGAGGAGGATCTAATGAGAAAAGGTGTGGGTGGAAAGAGCTAGGAATTCTTGTTCTTTATTAATGAAACTAAGAGAATGAGATTCTCCACCTAGTAGTACAGTCAGTAGAAAATTTATTAGTCTGCGAGAGTCTATGTAAAAGGATATATTGTAACTAGAGAAGATGTAACACCCCTTAAAATACCATAGCTAGGGTAATCTGCATTGCTATTTGTTTGGAATAAACTAAGGTAGTCTTCTTATGTTTTGTAATTGTTGGTCTATCAAAATTTATGAAAACTCCTCCTCAAGAAAGAGATTTTTATCTTATCATGTTCAAATAATTGTCAATACATATATGAAAATAAAAATAATTGTCCTTTTATTTACTACTGGAAAAACATATAAATTCTTATCCCATTTTAAATAGAATAATTTTTTGGTAAAAAAGATTTAGAATGTTATAATTATATAATGCACAAGTTTTAAAAGAGTATAAATGACTATTGATTTGTAACAATTTAAATTTTTTATGTAGCTAATGAATTTTAGTTAATTTATTTTATTTTGAAAAGTTATTGATGTTGGTTTTTATAGTAAACAAGTTTTTTTTCTCTCTAAGTATTTGTGGCATAACCATAATTTACTTGCATGAAAATACTACAAAATATAATTACTTTAATAAATGAAGCAGTGTCCGATCTTCCAACTTTGAAATGTATTTATTCTGATTCCACAAATAATTAAATAAATTTGTAGGACTTGTTATATTTTCAAGATAGAAATTAATGCTAACGTATACTTGATTTAATTTCACCAGCTAAGAATTTTTTTTTCAATAGATGAATTGAATTAAGATATTTATATAAAACATTTTAAATTAAACAATTTTCTTGTAGGACATTTCATAAAAAAACAAAAAAAATAGTTTTTGCAAAACAAATATTCTCTTATACTATGTTAGCAAAGTATCATCCATGATGGAATTCATATGGAGTATTTAATTTTACAACTAAGACATTATCTACGATGGAATTCATATGGACACTTCATTTTTTCTCCAGATGGAAATTAATGCCTGACCCATGTTAAGGAACCATCTCACCTAAAAGCTTAAGCTTGTAGGTGAGGCTCCAGAATATGATTTATATTATTCTCTAACACACCCCCTCAAGTAAAAGCCCTTTGGGCTTGAAACTTGCACATAGACCCACACTGCCTTGTGTTTGATTTTTATCAAATAGAATGGGGGTGGTGAGATTCGAACTCATGACCACTGGGTCAATAAGGCTCTGATACCATGTTAAGGAACCATCTCACCTAAAAGCTTAAGCTTGTAGGTGAGGCCCCAGAATATGATTTATATTATTCTCTAACAACCCATAAGCTTTATGAGTGACTGGACTTTGGTTGCCAAAGACCCACCTACAATTTTTCGATGATCACCCATCAAGTGATGGTGATGCATTTAATTTCTAGGATGGAGATCAATAAGACTTTGAAAGAAATTTTATATTTTACAGGATGGATGGAGAGATCTTTCATGCGTATCTCGTTGTAACCAGGGCCACCTCAATTTTATGACGACTTTAAGAAGTTTATATTATGTTTAGAAATTAATTTAGGATTCACTTGAAAGATTTAATTAAGTGCAAAGACTTTATTATACTTTAAATGGGTCAAATTAATTTTATTAAGGGTTTAATTGGTAGAAAATTAAGTTGGGAAACCTAATTCAGGTTAAATTGAGAATATTGAAATATTTGGAGCCAAAATTTATATTTTTACCACGTCAGTTAGTTGAAATTGAGGGGCGATTGCAATAAAATCAGTCA
This sequence comes from Salix arbutifolia, assembly GCA_025169955.1. Lineage (NCBI taxonomy): Eukaryota > Viridiplantae > Streptophyta > Magnoliopsida > Malpighiales > Salicaceae > Salix > Salix arbutifolia. The sequence goes on along the minus strand of CM045912.1, from coordinate 9,304,456 downwards.
TCATAAGATAAAAGGCTAAATTGAACTTTGGTAGAAAAAAGGGGGTCAGATGACGTGTCGTCTAGTCACTATTCATTTTCTTCCCCAAATTTTCACTGAAAAATCCTGCTTTTGTTCCAACTTTGCAAGTGCATTTACTGTCTTTATCCTTCATCAAATTTGACAAAACTTACGCGAAAGTGATCCCCTAATTCTTGACTATACCAAAAGTGACACCACACACGTGTTGGTTCAACCCCAAAAGTGACAACTCAGGCAGCCTACCGTAACTGTCAAATTCGACAATTCATGACACCTACTTCGAGCCAACAGTTGAGATGGTTCTGTTTTGAGCTAATAATTGAAACTTTACTCCAGTATAGACTAGATTACCCTCTTTCTCCAGGTATAAATAGAGATGAAATCTAGGGTCTGTGGAGGGAGAAATCAATAGCCAAAATTAATGAAAAACAGCTTTCTTCTTGGTTTTCCCGCCGAAAAACTCCTAATTGTCATAACTCCTTGTTGACTGTCTAATCCTTCGAAGGCCAAATTATATGAAGACAGTGCAGGTAAATTTCATTAAGCTGCAACTTTGGCAAAAATAAGTGAAACTATCACTGGAACTTGACGAGAACAATTAGTTGCTAGATAGGAAACTAACCACAGTATTTTTTGAATCTTCAATCCAAAATAATGTTAAGAAGGGCTTTGCTTGGTTTTCATCTGCAATGTCTATTTATACGAACATTATCGCACCAGAATGACAGAATTAGGAAATTAAACTAAGAAAAGGCAGCAACTTCAATTGAAGTACCAAAACAAAGTATCATTGATATGAACTTTATGGCAACCTCTTGATGAGGCTTAATGAGATTTTGAAACCATCAGAATCTGCAAAGACAATAACCTGTAGAAAAAGAAAATCATCACAAAATTTACTCCACCAGATCACTTAGCATGATTAGAATTGTTTTTCATGTAGCTGTTGATATAAAGAACAAATGACAAATGCTCTATTATTGCTATTTACATGATTACTGATGTGACCATGGGATTAACTTCTCACTTAACAAAGGCTCGAGGAAGAGTCAAAATCAAAGTTTCTAGTATGTGCACAGATCTACTTATATAAGTTTATTACAGATAGTTTTCTTTATATATATACACCAGAAAGTTTCTGGAAGAGTGCTGCTATGAGGCATGATTTGATTTGGCTATACATGTTTAGCTTTATTTGTGAGTTCTCTCATCCAAGAGGTAAATGAAAGAAGACAGTGCAATACACACTATGTTATACTGTTGCACACTGCATAAACTTCCTTATCCCATAATATATGGAAAAATGAAGGGAAAATAAATTATTTAGATGCGCTGGCATGCCTTAAAAAATAAATGAACAAAGCGAGATATATCCATGACTACTTAAAAAAGGCTCGCATTTAGTTCTGCTATAGCATTGCCTTATCCTACTTTTCTGTATGTACAATGCATGTAAGTTAGTAGTATCAACCTGAAGTTAGGAGTAAACTCTGGTTGAGTTCAGTTCAGTGAGAATGGTAACAAGGGGAAACTTGTTATATTCCATAATCTCTAATATTGTGTCCTTTTCAAAGATCTCTCCTCTAAGGCAGACGAATTTCCATTCTTGAATTCAGTAAAGTGAGGCTGATTGGCATTAATTCATTGAACATGAAAAACAAGAACGAACTCATTTCAAAATAAATCTCAGAAAGGCAATCTCTGCAAAGATGAAACAAAGTACAAGTTGGTTGAACATCAGCAACTCACCATAAGCTGTGTATTTTTCAGGCTCACTTTTAACAATTCCAATGAAATGGTCTGTAGCATTCATATTCGGGAAGAGAATTTTAGCAACAGAAGAGCTGCTCACTTCAACAAACTGGATTTCATTGTCAGTGGTTGTTGCTTTTATAAATTCTTCGTAATCATGTCCCTAAGGAAAATTCCATGTATATGGAGAGAAATCAAAAAATGTGAAGACATGTAAAACTTGATCTAGTAAATAGAAAATTTAATGCAATGAAACATCTAGGGTTAATGGAAACTATGAAATACAAAAGAACAGAAAAGTTAAGATGCTAAAGACTTGTGAAATCACATGTATATCCAAGAGTAGGAAATTTGTAGTGATGAGATTATGCTCAAGTATTGAAAGTATTGAATTTTTAGTTCAACCCTTGATTTTATACCCTTTCATGAACAACTTCGCCATTGAGGCAAGGACCGATGTTTATCACCTGTAAATTCATCAACTGCTTGCTAGCATGTTTCTAGTTTGGTTAAAAAATTATGAAAGAAAACATAAGGCAGTTTAAGCACACATACCTCCAATTTATCAAAAAGACCAAGAACAAACAAATGCACTTCATCTGAAAATCCTCAGCCTCCACACTTGAACTTATCCTCATAACAGGCCCACCTATCTTTTTCCTAGCCTAGATCACTATATCTTCCCTGATTTCAAATGAATCACACGAAATCAATCAAATAAAATCAAGCACAATTAAAAAAAATTGTTTAACAAGGAAAGAGAATCATATAAGAAAAACTTATATTAATCAATTGTTATTTGATATTAGAAAATAAAAGCAATAAAAGCATAAAAAGAGACATACCCGGAAAATCCACCAGTGTACACCTGAGAGGTCTCGTTGACAAAAAGAAGCAGAGTTGAAGCAACTTTTGGTACATTTTAGCTTCAAGTTTAGCTATCATTGTCGCGACGGTGATATTTTCGCGCTTCGCGTGCCCCGCCATCCCCGGGTTGGGGAGACAAAGGCGCGCGGTGAAATGGAAGTGTTTTATAGTCGTAAAGTTACAACTATAATTATCAGGAGTCGCCACCTAGTATTAAGGTTACTAGGAACCTATTGTTCTGCGAGAGTCTTGGGTAAGGTACCTTGTTGTGCAAGGGGAAGACGCATCACCCTCAGTGCACCCTACCTAAGGTAAGCTGCATTGTTGTTTGACTGTTTTTTCCTAAGTGTGATTTTTTTTGTCTTTTCTAAAGTTTGACGTAGATCTCTCTTCGTGAGAGAATCTCTACCTCGTTAGGACTTTGAAAGTGTAACACCGTCAAATTATAATATCATGAAATCTCCCAACATTTCTTTACCAATGTCAAGTATTGGGTAATATGTCTAAAATTATGGGATTTTTTTTAAAAAAAATTCAGCAGAGTTTCCTCTATTTTTTGTTGGTATCAAGTTATCGACAACACTTCTATTATATGTCATTATGACTTCCATCTTGATCCAATCATCCTGGATGACATTCCATTCATCAAACAATAACTCAATATTTATACTTATCAATATATGCAACTCTCATAATATCAATTAGTAAATCAACATAAATGTACTAACCAAAACAACTCAAAAGATAAACAAATTCATCATTAAACGTAATAAATGCTAACTAACTACATATAAGCCTTTAAACTACATAAATACAACATTAAGATTAAGAGTCATATTATATTTATAATAAATCTTATCTTATCATTTTGAAAATGATTTGGTTATACTAACAACTATACATACATATAATACATCCACTACATATTACACCTTCTACTAAATTTTTACAACACACAAGGATTTACACTCAAAGTAAAGACATGAATATTACATTCCAAAATAGTAATTCATAAACAGGAGTATTCCTACATCTAACGATCTGCATCACCTCGCGGTGTACATGTTTCAACAATAACAATATTAACTTACTCGCTATATTATTCTAATATTAATTAATTACTTTTAACCTTTGAAATTTAATACTTCTACTTCAATCTAACTTAATCCCTTAATTTACATAATCTTTTCAAAATTTACAAATCCAGCTAAGTCATCTTAATTACCAAATAAATCTAACACTTCCATATAATTACTCAGAAATTTGGTTTCCTTCCTCAGTCACCAATAGATCCAGTACTTCCATTCGAATTACCCATCATCCGGCTAATCTCTTTTGTTAGCCAATCAATCCGGTAATTCTATTTGAATTTCCTAGCATCCGGCTAACCTCTTTTATTAGCCAATCAATCCGGTAATTCCATTTGAATTACCCAGCATCCGGCTAACCTCTTTTATTAGCCAATCAATCCGGTAATTCCATTTGAATTACCCAGCATCCGACTAACCTCTTTTATTAGCCAAACAATCCGGTACTTCCATACGAATTACCCAGCATCCGGCTAACCTCTTTTATTAGCCAAACGACCCTGTAATTCCATTTGAATTACCCAACATTCGGCTAACCTCTTTTATTAGCCAATCCATCCGGTAATTCCATTTAAATTAACCAGTATCCGGCTAACCTCTTTTATTAGCCAATCAATCCGGTACTTCCATATGAATTACCCAGCATCCGGCTAACCTCTTTTATTAGCCAAACAATCCTGTAATTCCATTTGAATTACCCCATATCCGGTTAACCTCTTTGTTAACCAACAAAATCGGTAATTTCACAAAATTTACCGATAATTCACATAATCATAACTCAATTTATTCATTTGCTCCATTCATTTAATATAAATTAAATGAGCAACATAGATTATTAGGGAAACTAAAAATTATAAAATAAGGTGATGAATCACCTACCTTCTGCTCGGGATGACCCAGCTCCTCCTGTCTGATAACCAGCTCCAGACACAACTCCTGAACCAATCAAGTGTCATTATATCATTAGTCCATCAATATTTTTCTTACGTGCCGAAACACAAAGCACGTAATATTTTTATTTGTAATTTGTTCTAATAAAAATTCATTCTCAAATATAACATCATTATTTTACATACAACCTCATATTTAACTCAAGTTACTTCTTTGCTTACTCTATGTTCATAATTCCTCCATCAAATAATTCTTCTATTCTTTATACCCTTACATCATATTATTCATTTTATCTAAATACTATATTCAAACACAATCTAGACATCTTGTCTTCATATTTTCTTTTAACTAGTTTATTTCTCTTTTAATTTGAATTTACTTATTATTATTATTATTATTTTCTCAATTTAAATGCTATCTCTTCATTTAGTCTTTCTTACATTTTCAATTATCATGATTAAACATGGTTTGTTTCTAAACATTAACATCAAAACTCATTCTCCCACTTTTTCCTTCATTTGGCCAAATGTGGTGTTTCTTTTTCCTCCCCCAAATTTTTCTTCATTTACTTGTTATTTCAACTTATTTTCATTCTTTTCCGCTTCAATTTCATCATTTTTCCTTCCCCTCCTAATTCCCCCAAATTCACATAAGAACCCTAAGTTCAAAAATCTAGGATTTAAGGGAAACTAATGTAAAATTCCATGAAATTACTTCCCAACTTAATCAAATAAGCTTAAGAACACATCTAAATCAAACATGAAATCTAAACTTCTCATGCTTACCTATTGCTTTTCTTCCAATTTCTCTTCTCTTCCAAACTTAGCTGAATTCCCCTTCTCAAATCCTCCTTCCTTCACTTGCTTTAGTGTTTTATAGGTTGAACTTGCAAGCTTATAAAGGTATTTTCTCAATTTCCTTATTGTTTTTCCTTACTTTTCTCTCTTTCTCTCACGTTATGCTCTGTTTCTCTTTTCACCTTTTTGTTTCTGCCCATTCGACAGGTATACTAAAATTTTTTCTCCTATTTGTTTGTTTGTTAATTTTTCCCCCTAAAAAAAAGGTAGATGAAGCATGAGAATTTTTTTTTTGTTTTTTTCTCTCTCGCCGAAATTTCTAACGAAATTTTGGCAGAGTCTCCCCTATATCGGGAGTTCCCAAGTTATCCATAACACAACCTGCACACAATTTGAATCACATCCATTTTTAAGGCAATCAACTGCATAATTCATTCCAGAATATGCTCAGGACCATATTCATTCCCAAACTCCATCTTACATCACACACATAAGATAAAAATTAAAAGAGCCAATTCGCACACGAAGATTTCACATATAGATACATATATACATATACATCGAACATAACACAGTTTAATATTCTAAGATAATCTAGTACTTTCTAATATCCTAAGCGTAGGTTGATATATTTAATATTACAAAAACAAAATTTACAAATATACTATTCTATACAATTTACATGTTCTTCTGCATAATAAAATTTCACCATAACTCCCTAAGTTCCTATCTTATACAAAAAGGAATTAAGGATTAAAATCTATTCCTGACAAGAATGGGAAGAACCTGCAAAATATAGATTTTCCATATGAGTAAAACAATTAAGTAAATACTAGCAATTTACAAAAGAATTTGAACAATATATCCATCAATCTACTTAAATCATATGAAATTCTAAACACAACCATATACAACCTTTTAAGGTTATATAAAAGAAGATTTATTTCTTTTGACTGCTTCTTTCCCCTTTTTCACATCGAAGAGACTTTAGTCGACACTAATGACCTCCAATAGTCTCTAGTTACCCGTCCTAAAATCAACTAATCAGTTTCATGAAAATGTTGACACGAACATAACCATTGGTGTCATTAACTATATATACATACATATATATATATATATATATATATATATTTAAACCAAATAGTTAATCTTTGTTTCGTTATTTCCTTAGGAGGTTTTAGAGTATGCCGATGTCAAGGATTCTTGACATCATTAGCTTTCATCTCAGAAAGCTAATCAAGTCTATAAATTTTACTGATATCGATGTCACCTGCCAATATCATTAACTATTCTGAAATTGAATAGTTAATCATATTTTTAAATTATGCCAATATCGACGTCACCCATCGATATCATTAACTATTCTGAAACCGAATAGCTAATCAAGTTTATACATTATGCCAATATCGACGTCACCCGCCGATATCATTAACTATTTTGAAACTGAATAGCTAATCAAGTTTATAAATTATGTCGATATCGATGTCACCCGCAGATATCATTAACTATTCTAAAAACGAATAGCTAATCAAGTTTATACATTATGCCGATATCGACGTCACCCGCCGATATCATTAACTATTCTGAAACCGAATAGCTAATCAAGTTTATAAATTTTGTCGATATCGACGTCACCCGCCGATATCATTAACTATTCTGAAACTGAATAGCGAATCAATTTTATACATTATGCCGATATCGATGTCACCCGCCGATATCATTAACTATTCTGAAATCGAATAGCTAATCAAGTTTATAAATTATGCAGATATCGACTTCACCCGCCAATATCATTAACTATTCTGAAATCGAATAGCTAATCAAGTTTATACATTATGCCGATATCGACGTCACCCGCCGATATCATTAACTATTTTGAAACCAAATAGCTAATCAAGTTTATAATTTATGCCAATATCGACGTCACCCGTCGATATCGTAACTATTCTGAAATCGAATAGTTAATCATGTTTATAATTTATGCCGATATCAACCAGCTTGTTTCTTCCTATAGATATATATATATATATATCTATTTTTCCATCCCCTAACCTTTCATTTACCCCTTTTCTTTTCCTCATCAATAAGCACCAAATTGTAACTTATAGTTTAATAACTAGTAAAGAAAATAATTATTATATAAAGAAAATAGAGGTACCAAGTACATACCTACTGTGAACGTTCGACTTGCGTTCCCCTGTTGTTGTTGTCCTCCTCCCGCGGTTCCTCCTGAAACCACAAACACCCACCATTATTCCATATTAATCCACATATCACACACAACAACAATTACAATGGTAATAATATTCATTTCTCTTTTACCAAATCTTTTCTTTCTCACTTACATTCCTCATTATCATCCTTTAACTTTTCAACTCATTTGTAGTCCAAGTAGACATCACGAATTCAATTTTAATCACCGTTTATTCTCTTCTTTTATTTTCTGAATATCAAGACATACTTTATGAAGGGCAAGGAAACAATTTCTACCCTTAACATGGTTAAAGTTTTGCTATTTTCTCAACTTGGCCGAAACTATCAACACAGGTGACAACTTGACCTCTCCTCATATATTTACCCATATCTGGAGTTCTAGAGCTCCAAATTAGACGGGGTTGGACCCGTTGGAAAGCTAGCACTACCAGCTACAGCTTCTATGAAGGAACCCTCCATGAATTATGTATTTTTCAGGTCCAAATGCCCCTAAGAAATAGGGCAACGAAACTGCCCTGTTTTGCAAAAATGAAGAAAGTATCTCCAATTCATCTTCAATCCTTGATTTCTCATCAATAACAGCCATGTCTTCCCCTTTATTCATGAAAACCCTACTCATTTATGCATTCCCCCAATATTTTGTATTTAAAAACCCTAATTCCCAATTAATCAAATTGAGGTTAATTTCATAGAAATTGGAATTAGAACTCCTTACTTGGATGAAATCTTGACTTTAGTTCACAACTTTGGAAGAATCTTAGCCTTCTTCTCCTTGTTACAAACTAGTCTCCTTTCTTCCCCAAATTCTTCACCTTCTTCTTGTTAATCCTTCCTCAAATTGTGTTTCTCCAATTTAGAATTCCTAGACTTTTATGGGTTTACAAGTTTTTTGGGTGTTTGATCATAGTTTTTTGTGAAGAAAAATTTAGGTTATCTCTCCCCTCTTTCTTCTCTTTTCAGCTGGACATGGCTGAGGGAGAAGATGGGTATTTATAGTCCATTTCTTCTTAATTATTTTTTACCTTCTTTTTTTTTCGGGTTTCACAATATAGGTCCCCCTTTCTTCTTCCTGGCCTTCCTTTCCTGGGGTATGGATCTCCAACTTTGATAGCATCTCGCTTCTGCTTACTCGAGCCACAACTTAAGATTTTGACAACTAGAGATGATAGATTTTCATATCAACATGCCCCCCCTGAGTTTGATCCAAATTCTTTGAAAAGAAATGATGGAGCTAGCTTCAATTGCATTTGTAGATTGCCCCTAGCGTGGTCATGCCCCACAAGTGTTTTAGACTTTAAGTGTTTTCAGGAAAGGGTTTGTTATTTGCAAAGATTGTGTTTTCATGTGGGATTTTTGGAATTTCAAAGTCATTCCAAGCACAAAAACCATTTTGATTGCCCCAGTCGGGTCATGTCACATCAGTGTTTTAGGCTTCAAGTGTTTGCAGGAAAGGGATGGTTATTTGCAAAAATTATTTTCATGTAAGACTTTTGGAATTTCAAAGTCATTCCAAGCACAAAAATCATTTTGATGTTTGTTTAAACAAACTTGTTCTCGAAAGAATTCAAGTGATCTCATTGTCAGGTTTTATGTTGATTTTGACAAGAATGTAAAATGATATTTGCATGTCTTGTATATCAGGAAGGCTTCGATCAAGTGGTGTGAAGCATTTGTAAGGATTGTTTCGAATGGAAAAGCATTGCCTATCGATCCAAATTACTCGTATTTTATCAGAAAAGGCTTTATCAGGCTTGTAACGTAGGCTTAGGTTTCTACTACAAAAAAAAGATATTTGTAGGCTCAAAAGGTGTTTAAGGGTTTTCTAGACTAAGGATCACTTAGTGCTTGCTCTTAGAACTCTTTTTGGTCCTCATAATTGACTTGTATAATGACTTGACATGCCCCCCAGCATTTGTTTGGGTTTTTGTCTTGACATGCCCCCAGTATTTTGTTTGGGCTTTTTATCATTGGCGTTTTCACAGTGCCATCATGTTGACTTAACATGCCTCCCAAGTATTTTGTTTGGGCTTTTATTGTGACATGCCCCCCAGTATTTTGTTAGGCTTTCTATCATGGGCTTTTAGTACTAACATCACGTTGACTTGACATGCTCCCTGGTATTTTGTTTGGGCCTTTTTTATGGGTTTTTAGCACTAACATAATGTTATCCTGATTTGCTATGGTGCACTAAAACTCCTTTTGTTTTTGCCCACAACTTCGTTTGGGCATTTTGTCATTGAGGACTACTTTGCAGATTGAAAGTGTTTTATCCTCGCACTTGTTCCCCAATGTAGGGTGTGATCCTTGTCAAGGTTAATTATCAAGAAATAATTATTAGGCTCAAATAGGGACTGCAAGGGATATTTGAGACTTTGTGAAGGCATATCAAAGATGGCCTCTCCTCATTTAAAAAACATGCATTCTGAATTGATAAGCTTTGCTTTTCCATGCGAAATTATTTTTTTTGGAGTTTTGGATGATTTGTTTAGGTAAGAGCTTGGCTTTATTATGTGGATTTTGGGGTATGAGATCACCCTTCAATGAAATCTTTTGAATTCTCAGAACATATTTGTTAAACAAACATCAATTTGACATTTCTTTTCGTACTAGACTTTGATTTGCCAAAAATCTTTATGAAATCATGGGATCATGTATAATTTGGATGAAAGGGTATAAGGTGTGCTTGTGTTATTTATACAAAAAGCAAGAGCATGCCATAGACACAAGAAAATACATGATCCTTAAAGAGAAATGTTTGCTTAACAAAAAAAGGTCTTGTGGCGTTACGAGCAAAATTACCGACAAGTCAAAACAGGTTTAAACCCAAACATGATGGAGTGGACATGACCAAGCAAAGAGCAATTATGGAAGCAGAATTCATTTTCTAACCCCAGTGCGCTCCCTTTCAAAAGATTTTGCATGGGTTATTTCAGTGCTCACTCGAGTAAACCGGCAAGATGAGCCACACTAGCTTTCAAAGAAACTAGTTTTCTTGGAAGTGAACATAGCGGTGAGCACATTCCTCTTTGTCCATATTTCTTTGTCAGAGTTCAGTGTTATGGACAGAAGCTCTTCGGGGACCTATGTTTCTGCCTGTTGATGATATGATATGATGGATTCATGTGGATGCAAATGTATGTACATGCATAATGGGTGAATTATTAGAGAGTTTGTACCCAAACACAAGTTCTAGGCCATTACATGAGGGGTAAACTTTCTACCTAGTCTCAAAGGTCTATGAACTGGCGAGTGACTGGCTTACGTGAAGGTAGTATAGGGGTTTACAAGAAATGGTCGGGGCACGATGTGACATCCATTATCGAGTAAACACTCAGTTCATAGTTGGACGTTTCACAAATTTGAACCCCGACTAAAAGTCACGAGGCAGACCGCTAATCCCCACCTAACTTAGAATTGGGTTTATTCAGAAAATTAAAATGCATGCGAATGCAGTATGAATGCATGTTAAAGCAATAAAAATGCGTGCAAGAACAAATTGAAGAATAAATAATCAAACAACAAAGCTTAGTCCAGCTATGTCCCTAGTGGAGTCGCCATCTGTCGCGACTGTGATTTTTTCGCGCTTCACGCGCCCCGCCATCCCCTGGTTGGGGAGACAATGGCGCGCGGTGAAATGGAAGTGTTTTATAGTCATAAAGTTACAACTATAATTATCAGGAGTCGCCACCTAGTATTAAGGTCACTAGGAACCTATTGTTCTGCGAGAGTCTTGGGTAAGGGGACTTGTTGTGCAAGGGGAAGACGCATCACCCCCAGAGCACCCTACCTAAGGTAAGCTGCATTGTTGTTGACTGTTTTTTCTTAAGTCTGATTTTTTTTGTCTTTTCTAAAGTTCAACGTAGATCTCTCTTCGTGAGAGAATCTCTACCTCGTTAGGAGTTTGAAAGACTAACAAAAATAATTTTACACTGCATTAAAAAAACATATTTTGTTTGCGGGTGTAGTTTACAATGTAATTTTACACCGCAATAAAAGAAAATCTTTTTTAGTATCTCCAAGTGTACTTTACAATGTAATTTCACACCGAGATAGCTAAAACAAAAATATTTTTTATTTTTTTTATATTTTGGCCAAATTCGAAAGGATAATCATAAACCAGTTACCATATCCAATTTTCGTTTTAAAATATGAGAAAGATGCAACATATTTTTTTTTTACGAAAAATAAACATGGAAAAATCTTGGAATTTGGCCGTATGCACGAAAACAACATATTTTTTTTAAATGCAATTTTTTTGTATTTTTTTAATTAATAATAAAAATCAGGGGTGGGCTTGACCCAACCAAATGGGCCGGCCCAGCAAAGGTGGGCTAAAGGTCCAACTCAGCTGGGCTGGACCCGGCCCAGCCAACTAGGCTGCGCGGAGAACAGCCCGGCCCAAGGAAATCACACGCCTAGCCCAGCCAAAAACACGCTGCATGAATTAATTCATGCATGTGTACAGTCAAATGGTGGTCGGCCGACCACCACGAGAGACTCACCTGCCACTGCCGCCGGGCAGAGGAGATCGAGGTGGTTCTCACTATCGTGGTGGTGTCGAAAATGGTGGCCTGTGGTGGCCGGAGTAGTTGTCAGAAAGGCTGGTCTGTTGCTGCCTCGCCCCTGCTACTTCCTGCTGTTGCTGCTGCGAAGGTCACCGGAGCTGGAGAAGAAGGCTTGGTGGCTGGCAACGGAGTTGAGGAGGAAGACCAAGTGGTGGTCATCAGCTGCATTGGTGGAGGAGAGGAGGAGGTGCTGCTCGTTGATGTTTTTTAGAGAGAGGGGGGCACCATCAGGGAGAGAGAGAGGGCTGGTGAGAAAATGACCGTGAGAGAGAGATGGTCGTCAGAGATGAGGAAGATGAAGAGATTTCACGTTCTGTCGTCTCACTCTCTTTGTGTAAATTTTTCTCTGGTTTTTCTCTCATTCTCTCTACGTAAACTATCCCCTCTGTTACGTAAATTTTTTTTGCTCTTTGTTCTCTGCATTTTCCTCTGTTTTTTTGTGCGTGTTTCCCCAAGTTTTTCCTCTGTCCTCCACACACCCAAAATTTTCTCTGTGTCCTCCTCTCGTCTGTGTATTTTCTCCTCCTATTTATAGGCGAAGAAGGCATCGTGCATGGCATGGGGGTGTTGTCCAGGAATGGAATATTGTGTGAGGGAGAGGGTTGTAGGGAATGGTTGCAGCATGGCTCCAGTGATGGGCTTCCTTATTTTTTTTCTTTTTTTTAATTTTTAAATCAATAAGTTGTGACAAAAAAAGAGTTTTTCGATAGGAAAAACCAGGAAGAACGATGTTTTTATCTTTAATTTTGGCTCTCGATTTCACCCAAAAAGTTTCGTCACCGAAAATTCTGATCGTCTTAATATAACCCAAATTAAGCTTCCAAACTTAATTTCTCACCAAGTAAGCCCTTAATAAAATTAATTTGACCCATTTATAGTATAATTAAGCTCTTGCGCTTAATTAAATCCTTCAATTGGGCTCTCAATTAATTTCAAAGCATAATTACACTTGAAATTGGCTGACGATTAAATCTAATTGGCCCATAAAAATATAATTATGTCTTTCGACTTAACTTTTATGCAGATTTATCCAATAATAAATTATTTTAGCCTTGAATCTGCAGTTTCCTTCATTTCTGGGAAAAAAAAGAGGTACGAGCGAGCTCTCGAAAACGTCCAAAATTTCCACCTTGATTTTTCTGCCAACACCAGCCCCTTTTATTTTATTTTTGTTATGTTTTTTGGTATATTTGGGGAATAACCCAGAAATTGGGTTATGACAATCATGACAGGATTCCCAGCTCCTTGAGCTTATTAGCAGCCTCAACAAATTGTGATCATTATTCCTTCTCAAGAACTATCCTTTGTGCTTTGGACAATACCTCCGCCTCCATCAGTTGGTCACCTTGTTGCTACTCTTCAACACCGTCATTATCAGTTTCATATAAATGAACTTAGTTTTTTTTTCAATCTCAAATTAATTTAATCTCAATGTTATGAAATATTTTTAATATAATAATATCACGAATAAATATTAAAAAATAATTTATTTTTTTAATAAAAATCACTTTAAACTAAAAATATACCAAGTCATATATATAGATTATAGACAAAACAGATGAAAAAACCACAAAAATAACAAACACTAACAATTGAAGATTCATTATACATGCATAAAAGAAAGTTTCACTCTCATTTCATATCACCAAAGCTAAACTTTGTTTTTTAATGCAAGTTGTATTTAATATAAAAATAAATAACAATAAAAAATAAAAATCAAAATTAAAAGTATAGATGCATAAATACAAACAAAAAACTAAGAACTATCCTAGAAGAATCGAAAAAATAAAAGGATCAAAACAAAATAAAAAAATACGAACCGAAATACAAAATAAAAAATACATATGTTGAAACGTGACAAAAAAATATTTCTCCCTACTACAACAGATAACACAACATTAATGATATCATTTATAATTTTTTAATACAGTATTCTTGTATATGCATGCATGCATATGATTTTCTTCTATTTAAAAGAATGAAGAAAAGGCTGATGATGATGATGTGTCCTCCACCTAGTATTTATCTATTTTACCGTAGATCTAGTTAGTAAATAATCAATCCTAGCCATTCATCAAGTAGTCGTTAGTAGAAAACAAAAGCTGGCATAACCAGTCTTGTTAGTTGTTATTCGACTGGTCACGTTCCTCTTATTTTTTCTCTCCCTCCCTCCCTCTCTCTCCTTATCTTGAGAGAAAACACCAAAGAAGTTGGAATGTCCCTTCCAAAATCTCTTAACTCGAGGTAGCGGAGTGGGCTTGAATCATTATTGAAATTGGAATCATAATATGCACAGGTGAGGTAGTGTAACTCTTGTTGTTCTCATCTTGTACTTGTAGGGTTACTGAAGGGGATGAAGGATTAAAAAGAAAAATAAGACAAACTTGGGAGGAAAAGGTGAGGATGTTCAAGACTAATATAACAATTCTCTCTCTCTTTCTCTTTTTTGTTTTCAAAATCCTAATTTTTACGATCTCAATTTCACAGGAAGAAAATCCTAATGATGACGGATAGTTGGATGGGTAGCACCAACAATTGCAGGTTTTCAAGTAAATATGGGCAACAAGAGTTTCTTGGGATCTTTCAAGTAAACACGTTATGCTGTCTTTTTCGACTCTTTGGCATTGACGCTTCTTGTGCTTATCTATTGTTTATGAATCTTTGATTCTTTGGCGTTTTGGATTAACTAAAACAAGCTCATTTGTTTTTTTTCCCTCATCCTTGAAGCCTTGGTTGTTTGATTGTGCGAATTTGTTTTCTTTAATACAACACCCATCTCCCTGATTTCTTTCGCTGCCATCCATACAAATGCCCATGAAAGTGCACTGTTGTTTTCTTAGTGTGGGATTTCATTTTGTGGTTGTTTTAAAATATTATGATTCTCACCTTTCTCCCATGTTGTGGCTGTTAGTTGTCGACTGAAACTTTCACTGGATTCTGCTTCTCTGGCTGCAGGCACTTTGTGCTAGGAGTTTCCATCTTCTACATCTACTCACTTTTGTTTGCTTCTTTAATTTTTCCTTTGCAAGTGCCATTGGATTCTTCACCTTCTTTCCCGCCCTCTGTCACTCCTTAGCTCTGTTTTTTTTTCAATCTTTGTGCCTACTATTTTGTTCGTCTTAGTCCACTTTGTTTGGAGCTTGAAGGGTGTGTCCTTTTTTGTTTTGTACACATGTAAACCTTCCTGATTATTGTTAAAGCTTATGATGCTCTTCTCTGTTTTATGATTTTTTGTGTTGATATTCTATTTTTATGGCACGCAGACATGTTTGTGAATTTCAGACCAGCATTCCTACCGAAAAGGATTAACATAGGCAAGGTTGGGTGGTTGGCATCCCTGCAAAAGAAAAAAGGTTGTGATAAGTTGTGCAGATAGTGCAAGGAATGAATTTAAAAAGTTATTAGTGGGACTCCTGGTTAAGAATCTAAAAGATGCAAACATGAATGTAAACTAGGAGAGAAATGTATTGGCAGTATTTTCTATCAAATCAAGATTGACATATCAACATTGGAACCAAATAACTATGATAATTCAGGTAGTAGTTTATATCAAGTTAAGATTGCATTACCAATATTAGAACCAAATAATCAAACTAAGGAATTATGATAATTCAAGCAATGGAACAAAGCAGAGTGTGTGTGGATGTTTGAGAATGATCAAGTCAAAGGGGGAAAAGCCAACGATAGACTGCTGATGGCGGAGCGAGCATTTATATACCTAAAAGGGCGTTCTAGGAAGCCATGGTATAATTATGCATTTGGTATGTTTCTTTCACTTCTTGTTTCTTTGTTATAGACAGAGAGAAAAAAAATAGAAAAAAGTTAAAAAACTATCTCTTCTTTTCCTTTTCTTCTAATTTCTATGTGTTCCAAATGAAAGATCTTTCGTGGGTCTTAAATCTGCAATTACAAATCAAACTTTGATTTCCTATGCTATGTTGTTGGTTGGCTTGTTTGATATTTAGATATCCAATATGTTACATGCTAGCTATTTATAGATGTGACGTGTTTAAGAAATTTTAACTAATGTATACAAATTAGATGACTTTGTTCTTAAATTTGGTTTTTTCTGTCATAAAAAGGCTAAATGTTGGGACCCCTCATGGCATGACAACTTCTTTTATACTAGGTATGTGACACATGTTTAACATTAGTTATTTATGGATTCATAGTTTGGTTTTGGAAAACAATGAAGAATGTTTATGTCTTAAAATGCATACCCTCCTTTATACCTCATTATTGCTCACATTTAGTCTAGATGCTTTCTTTCCCAATTGCCTTACTACGCATATGACACATGTGACTCATTATTGTTCACATTCATTCTTTCATCTTCTTTTATACTAGGCATGTGACACATGTTTTAACTTTTGTTATTTATGGATTCATAGTATGGTTTTGGAAAGCAATGAAGAATTCTTGTCTTAAAATGCTTACCCTCCTCTATACGTCATTATTGCTCACATTCATTCTAGATGATTTCTTCCCAATTGCCTTACATATATGTAGGTTGTGATGATTTCATCCTTTGAGTATTTCTAACTCAACTTAAGCATGTTGGTTACATTTACACGAGTTTTTAAAGGTTTTAGATGGTTTGGGCAACACAATCTTCTGTAAAAAAAAAACCATTTTTTTTATTGCAACCTCACTGTGATTATGCTGCAAGCATTTCATCTACTCTATTAAAAATACTCAATGCCACTATATGCTTTTGTTGTGCCCTTAAATTTTGTTTTCTCTTGGGCCTTTTACAAACCATTACTACAGTTTTTTATACATGGGGCCATTAGCCACTTCATTGGGAAAGACTTAGGCCTCTCTTTCTCATGTTTTTGATGGTAACATTTGCATCATTTCTTTATTACAGGATCATTTATTTTGAACCCTTTTTGGATGCATTGCTTAGTGTGGGCAGCGACATGAGACTCCACATTTACAGGAATTGGCCAACCCTCTCTGCTTTTTCACTCCTTTTCTGGTTCAACCTTTGTGGTTTTGTATGACTTCAAATTGTTGATCTCAAGATAGTTTTTACTTTTTTGCTAGGTTATTGCCCATGATATACATAAATTTTAAGCTCTTTTTCGTTCTCCAAACATAAATTCGCTTGAATGTTCACAGGTGCCCATTATGAAGCACATGCAACTGTCCACTTCAAAGGTGCCACTGTGTAACACATGCAACCTATCTAGTTCAATGGTGCCCACTGTGTAGCATAGGTAACCTATTTGATTCCTTCCCTAAAAGTCATTGAGCCAACCCCTCTCATAATCCTCTTGTATTTTTTATTTACATTGATCAACTACTTAAACAACATAATTCACTTATATGTTCGAAAGTGCCCACTGTGTAGCAGAGACAACCTATCAGTTCAAAGGTATTCTCTGTGTAGCACAAGCAAATGTCTAGTTCCTTACCTAAAAGGCATTCAACCATTTTTTTTGCTCCTTTATCTCCATATCCTTTTTAATTATGACAATTATGTATCTGCAATTGCTTTTTTTTTTTTTGCATGTAGATAAGATTTTGAGTGCTTCGTCTATGTAGATTTTGTCTTCCAAGAGCATGAACTTGAACAACGATCATTATTACATGATGCTTTTGGAAGCTGCAGTCTTATATTTTTTATGGTACATGTTTTTTACTTCTTTAATGGATGTACGATATGACATTCAGATGCCATTTGTTTGTGGCTCCCTCAATCCCTTTAGTTTTTGAATGGAAAATAGTGTGTTTTTCATGTGCTTAAGGAATTAATTAACTTGACATTGCTTGGGCCGCATCCTTTCATTTTCAACTCCATGCACTCTACTTAGGTAGTGATTGTTTTTTACTGGTTCTTCTAGTTTCAGGCCTAAGCTCTTTCTCATCTACTCATGTTTTCTTTTTAACGCAACATTGTAGTTATTCTTTTTTAAATAGCTCTTCCAGTTTCATGTATAAGCATATACGATCGTTGGCTATTCCTTATCTGCTTATGTTTTCTTAATACATTTTGTATTTTTCTATAAACCAGTCCCTTGGGTTTTTATAATTAAATACATACTAGGTTAAAGAGTGCTCTTTTGGCTTTTGCATTTTGTTGTTATTTGTATTGTCCATTGCAACTTATACTTCACCTGTGCTTTGATTGTTTTATCTTCTTCTTTAAGGATTAAGTTATCTTTTTCCAAGGGCAATCGAATGATGACGGTATCCACAACTATCTACACACCAAATGACTTGTCCTTTCATTTTATATGATTACTATCAGATAATGGTATGTTTGTGACTCGTCCTTTCATTTTATATGATTATTATCAGATAAAGGTATTTTTTGCATTTTTTCAAGGAGATTCTGCCAAGTGTTATAAGAAAAGAATGATCTAATAGAAGCACGGTGTTTATTAGTTAGAGTTTTATGATGTTACCATGCTATTCGTTTAGCTATTGTTTGTTCTACATTTTATTTTTTAACTTGTTGCAAATGTTTTTTGAGGATAAGGATTTTCCTGACAACTTGCAACATGCTTTGTCATTTTGATGAAAACTTGTAGTTTCAACTTCTTACATCAAGTCTAAATTCCCCCCTCTATGTTTTTTTACAGGTTATGATTGGTTATTTTTATTCAATATATGAACTGATATTGATCTAGTTTCATTATGGTTTCATGAATACTAGCATGGAGTAAAATTGTCAGATTGATGAGATTTTTTTCTTTTTGCATCCATCTCATGGATGAAAATTTCTGGAACTTAGTGTTTTAGTTAGTTTAATTATTTTGCAGGGTTACTCGAAGAGTTCTAAGCTATAAGGAACATTCAAGGGCTTCAGGTTTTTTTAAGTGTTTAATTCATTACCTGCTTCTTTTGTTTCTTTGCTTGTATCTTTTTGTCTTGCTTTAGAATTGTGAGCTTAGGATTACATCAAGCATTAAAGTTTATATTTTTGGCTTTAGTATGACATCAAGCATCAAGGAATGTCATAAAGTCAACAAGGAATTGTACTTTACAAAGAGGAGTCATTTTTCTTTTCCATTATTCATGATCTATCCTTGATGTTCCTTTCCATTAAACTTTTTTCCTTAAACATTTTATTTATTTTTTTCATTTTGCATGGATGTTTTTGAACTAATGTTTGCAAGAATATTGTGCCAGATGTTTTGTAATTTTATTTTTATAATTTAATCCTTATAAAAAAAATATGACATTTGTCTTCTCCTTTCTTTGTCTTTTCCATGATCCTTCATGTTTATCAAGGGATGTGTGAATGAGTATCAAGCCAGAGAGTAGTTGATGTATTGTCGTTCCTTGCTCATTATTGAAGTCTTTATATTTTAGGTTGTCATGCCAAGAATAATGAGTTTTGATTGAATCTTCTACCCTTGATCCTCACAAATTTGTAGGGAACTGAGTATTTGTATTATCCGCTTTCATTTTTTTAGTTAAGCTATAGTGCGAGTTTATTTATACATCCAATCAATGACCTTTTTGGCATGATTGTAAGTATTAATAAAAAAAATTGTGTTTGGTATAAGATCATACTTGTTTTGCTATATGAAGTTTAAAAACTTCTTACTACTTCGAACTTTTTCTTAACTTTGTTTTTTATCATACAAATCTACTTGTTTTGATAGAGCAGGGGTTTGAGTTCTAATCACATGTTTTTTAGGATCTCATCAAGCATCCTAGGGGATGATCTAAAATTGGACAAGGAATTCTCAACTCAGTGTTATCTACTAATGCAATATTACTTTTTACTGGTTCTTACAGTTTCACTTCCAAGCATTTACAAGTGCTGGCTATTTTTTCATTTACCCTTTTTTTCTTTTACTTGGTTCAATGTAGTGATTGCTTTTTACTGGTTCCATTTTCAGGAGTAAGCTTTTACTAATGTTTTCTCATGTACTCTTGTTTTCTTTTTACTTAGCATGACAGTGATTCCTTTTTAATGGTTCTTCCGGTATCAGGTATAAGCATTTATCAATGTTAGGTATTTCTTATTTACAATTGTATTCTCTTAACTCAGCACAGTCTATTTAAGAAGGAGCAATGGTTGTGATGAGTAGCTATTTCATCACCTATTTTTCTATGCTAATAACTTAATTCTCTTGCTCTCTATATAGAAATATAGATTATACCTTGTTTTTTTTATTTAATTTATAAATTGATATTGATATTGTTTTATTATGGTTTCATAAATACTTGCATGGAGTTAGATTTTAGAATTGATAGGGACTTTTTATTTTGGTACTTTGTTCTGTGCTAGAAGTATTTGGTTCTCTCAATACTTGTTGTCTTTGCTTTATGAACTATCTTTATGGTTTTTGGAGAGTAGTGGGCGTGCCAATGGAGCATTTGAAATTTGCATCAGCATGATGTTGTTTTTCTATGATCGAATTCTTCTAGAATGTTAATGCTTTTGTCTTTTTTTCTTCATTTAAATTGATGGCGTTACTCGTTTGGTGGATTGTTTTGATGTGATACCCTTTCCATATGTTATGTGCCATGTAGCTTTGCTTATATCATTTTCAGGGATTGTTACATGGCTTTGTCTTTAGAAATTCTTATCAATTTGGTGAACTTTTTGCTTTGTGGGGCTTTGTAGTTTGACTGAGCTTCTGAAGTGGTTTGTTATGTGATAATAGATGTACAAGGTCTTGGTTTATGTTGAGATTGCTTTGGATTGAAAAGTATGATAGCAGCATGGTCGTCAATCCAATTTGTTAAATCATTTATGCAAATGTGCGCAATCATGTTATGGTAATATGCCTCTTGGAATTTGCTGACTATCTCTTGCATCGTTTCTATTAGAAACAAAGTTATTGAAATTTCTAATTGTTTGTGGCTTTTGCTACTTATGAACTATTTTGTTTGATGGTTTTGATGCAATATGATTGGTTGCAGTGAGCTTGAGATTATCTCTTGCATTGTTTGTGTTGAAAATGAAGTTGTTGTTGTAATTTCTAATAGTCAATGCTAGTCCTTATGAATTGCTTTGTATGATTGGTTGTAGGGAGCTTGAATTTTTTTTTTCATTTCGGATTGTGGTGATGTGACCAGTTATTTGTCCACGTGTGATTCTAAAGTAAGCTAGAAGTTTTAAAACAAGGTTGTTCAATATTATTCCTTGTTTTAATGTCAAAAACAAAGTTGTTGGTATTGAAATTTCTAATCATTCATCCTATATTTTTTGTTTCAGTTGCTTGATTGTTGTTGTGACTGTATTTTCTTTGTTTCTTTTATTATCTGGATCTCTAATTATCGACTAGAGTTTGCACACCATGCACCCTTCTTTTATGTGTATGCTTGTAGAAAAATTAGTAACTTTGTTGTGTATTTGCATTTATTAGCTTAGCATGAAGTTTTTTGTGGTTCAACCACGCCTAACATGGAAAGGTGGAACAACATCATGGGGTGAATGGGTAGTCAACTGTAAGTTTGCCCTTGTTTTGTTATAGAATTATATTTCTAGAGGGTAAGTAGTGTAGCTATTTGACCTTTTGTCTATTATTCAAAAACCTAAGTTGGTACAACAAAATTGAAATGAAGCCCTCATTTTTATGGTAGAGTTAAAGCAACCATTAAAAGTTTTACTCCTGTGACTGACTCTTATGCATAAAATATCTATAAAAATTGTCTTTCTAGGAACCTTAATCCTAGCCTTACTCATGTGTTTGGCTTCCATGAATATAACCCATGCATACTTATATCTTCAATACCTGTTTACAAGTTATACCCTTTATTAGGGCTAGCTTTCGTACAACATTCTATTCAACATGACCTGATAGGAATTGAATAACAGAAGGCAACTGTAAACTGATAAGAGTTAGTTGAGTCAGTTAGTTAGTGACCACGTGGCATGTCAGTTAGAATTGTACAGCTGTATCCCGTGAGTTGGCTCTATAAATAGCCAGAGTAGCCATTTGGCATGGATATCAAAAGAAACATACAGAAATTACATTCTTGATTCTCTCTGTTCTTGGTTGTAACCCTAAGGTAGAAAGATAGAGTTCTATCATGACCATTATCAAATATCAATCTCAACCCCACTCATATGGTTGACTACTATATACCATAACATAATTACCAAGATATATAGCATAATAAGATTTCATCGGGCTTTTACTAATGTGTCGCCACGTAACATGTAACTCATCATCAATGTACTAAAAAATAAGACTTGTATATATTACTGAAACATTAAAAAAATCAGGATGTGCATTTACCTATTCCTCTCACCAGCCCTATCTTGTTTGCTTAGAGTCCCACAACGATGCCTCTTTTGCATCACCCAAAGACTTATATCAAATTCACTCTTTTAAATCAAGAATATACTTCTCAATACTACATTAACAATTTAAGCACTTTTTACTCATTAACACACATGCTCTTTCATTGTAATACGTCAAACTTAAGGTTTCTAACTTTTATTGTTTCAATATAAGCAATATTATGATGTAAGATTGTTTCATGCATGCACAGATATTATATTTTTCTTTTCCACATAAATAATCATTCACCATCCTTAAACAATCGAAAAGAATAAAAGAAAATCAAGAAAAGACCATAACACAAAATCAAACTATAACAAAATCGTAGCCAAAAAGTCACTCAAATTGATCCAATCATTTCTCAAAATGGATAGTTTTGTTTTATTGCTTGATAATTTCCCTCTTTTCTTTTTCTCTACCTGAGAATTCACCCTTGCAACAATTTTTTTGAGTTTTATCTTCAAAATCAATCCATACATTATACGTAACTCACCAAAAGATGATTTCTTTGACAATATACACTCAAATACTACAAATTCCAACATTTAAGAATTCAATAAACTCATCCTTTCTTCTTAGATTTTTGGTCATAAACTAATTTTATCACATTTTTTATCTTTATACCACCATAACATGCATTACTACTTGGTTCTCTATTCCGTGCTAGAAGTATTTGGTTCTCTCAATACTTGCTGCCTTTACTTTCTGAATTATCTTTATGGGTTTTGGAGATTAGTGGACGCCAATGGAGCATCTGAAATTTATATCAGCTGCCTATTTCTTTTTTATGACCAAATTGTTCTAGAATGTTAATGGTTATGTCCTTTTTTCTTCATTTAAATTGATGACGTTACTCGTTTGGTGGATTGTTTTTGATGTGATACCCTTTATATATGTCATGTGCCATGTAGGTTTGTTTAGTCCTTTTTAGGGATTGTTACATGATTTTACTTTTAGAAAATTCTTATCAATTTGGTGAACCTTTTGCTTTGTAGGGTCTTTGTAGTTTGGCTGAGCTTAATAGCTAAACAGGGTCTTGGTTTATGTTGAGATTGTTCTGGATTGGAAAGGATGTACCAGCATGGTGGTCAATCCAATTTGTTAAATCATCTATGCAAATGTACGCAGTCATGTGATGGTAATATGCCTATTGGAATCTGTTAACTATCTCTTACATCGTTTGTGGTAGAAACAAAGTTATTGAAATTTCTAATTGTCTATGGCTTTTGCTCCTTATGAACTATATTGTATGATGGTCTCAATGCAATATGATTGGTTGCAGTGAGCTTCAGATAACTATTGCATTGTTCGTGTTGAAAATGAAGTTGTAATTTCTACTCGTCAATGTTGTTGCTCCTTATGAATTGCTTTGTATAATTGGTTGTAGTGAGATTGCATTTTGGTTCTTCGTTTCAGATTATAGTAATGTGACCAGTTATTTGTCCACTTGTGATTCTAAAGCGAGCTAGAAGTTTTAAAATTATGTTGTGCGATATTATTCTTTGTTTTTGTGTTGAAAACAAAGTTGTTGGTGGTCAGATTACTAATCATCCATCGCTGCTGCTACTTATAGTTATTTTGTATGATGGTCTTGATGCAATATGATAGGTTGGCAGTGAGCTTGAGACTGTTTGTTGCATCGTCTGTGTTTAAAGTGAAGCTGTCGGTGTTGAAATTTCCAATCATCTATGCTGTATTTTTTTTCTTCAGATGCTTGTTTATAGTTGTGACTATTTTTATTGTTTCTTTTATTATTTGGGTCTCTGGTTGTCTACTAGAGTTTGCACACTAAGCAACCTTCTTTATGTGTGTGCTTGTACACAAATTAATAACTTTGCTATGCATTTGCATTGATTGGATTAGCATGAATTTTTTTGTTGTTCAAGCATGCCTAACATGGAAGGGTGGAACAACAACATGGGGTGAATGGCCAATAAACTGTAAGTGGTGAAGTTGTTCGACCTTTTGTCTATTAGATATTATCAAGAAGCATGATTCTTTTTATTTATGATACTTTATTTGTCATCTAACTGCCTTTGTTCATGTCGCATTCATCATGTAGCTATTTTCCTCACCTATTTTTCTATGCTAATAACTTAGTGCTCTTGCTCTATATTGTTATCCGTTTGAATCCAAAATAAATTTTCCTTGCATACTTTTCAAAAAAATATTTCTTTCCTATTGTTTATTCTTTTTCTTCATATTGGGTTCATTTAGTCTAGTGGAGACATAAAAACTGAATTTGTTTGTTCCTCCTCTCCTCACAAACATAAGAGTTGGTTCTGTGTAAAATGGGGAATCATTATGTGAATCTTTCAACTAGTAATTCATGTGAGATAAACATTTTTACCCTTGAGGCTTTGTTTAAACTTTGTAGCTTTTGAGTGTAAAGTTTAAGCTTGAAAAAATTGACATAAAGACTGTATTTCTTCACTCAATATTTTTATTTAACTTTAGTTTTTTTTGTTATGCCCTTCTTTTATTCTAGTTTGTTTTTATTTTGATCTCATGTCACAAGTGGAGGGTTATTCAAGTTACCTTGAGTTGCTCAATTTGTTTTATGATTGTAATTACTTTCTTCAATTTTACATTTTGCATTAAATTATTCGCCTTTGATCTTTATCATTTTTTCGCTTATATTTCTTTTTTGTTATTTCGAGAGCGGTTTGGTTAAGCTAACCCAAGTCAGCGTGTATTTTTTTTTGCAATGTTTTTTTTAGTTAACTTGGATTGTTTTTTTAGCTTCTTATTTTGGAAGTCTATTTTTGTAATCATGATCTGATGTTGTGAGTGCCGGACTAATTGAGTTAACCCGAGTTGACTAGAATTTTTTCATGGATTTTTTTTAATTTATTCATTTTGCATTAAATTATTTGCCCTAAAGCTTTGTTATTTTTTACTTTTATTTCTGTTTGGTTATTCGGAGAGCAGATTGATAATGTTAACCTAGGTTAAGTCAGGGTTTTTTTGATGTTTTTTTACTGAACTTTGATTTCTTTTACTAGGTCTTTTCAGAAAAGAAAAAAAATCCCTATCTCATATTATGGGTAGTGGATTCATCAAGTTACCTCAAGTTTAGTCTGAGTTTTTTACATGGATGCATGTGATGGGTCAAAATGACGGGGTATGATTTTGAGATTAATAGGAGCAACTTTGATTGGTGTTCTTGGTCTAGCTTCAATGGTTGTCAAAGCAGAAGCAAGACTTAAACAAGGAAGTTTCAAGTACTGAGCATGAGATCAGTTTGAAAGTTGAACCTGGTCTTTCTGTGAAACTATTGAGTTTCTTATGGAGAAAAGAGGAATCTAGTGGATATACACATGTTTGGCGGGTGAGTCCACTATTTCTTATGTGCTGGTATAATTACAGATCGAAATAACACTATTTCTTACATATATTATATTTCTCAAAACTATTTCTTACATGTTGATATAACACTATTTCTTAATATTTAACTTCGTACGTGGTTTTATCTATTCTCATGCCTGGTTCTTCCTTCATTTTCCTGCTGCTTAGAAATCTAGGAAAACAGTGTCAGGATTTAACCTTGGCCTCATACTACTATTTTGTCTTTCTTGAGCTTATCATTCTCCTATTGTGATAAAACAGAACTGTGGCATCAATCTGATGTCTTGTGATGATGATTTGTGACAATGGATTCATAGGACATGAAATTTGGCTCGAGAATTGTGGTGGGAACCATAATGGGATTCTTTGGAGCAGCATTTGGGAGTGTGGAAGGTGTTGGTGGTGGCATCTTTGCTCCCATGCTTTCTTGGTTATTAGGTTGGATCCAAAATCATCTACTGTTATGTCAACATGTAAGAAAAATTGATTCATCTTTTAGGGCCACTATTCCATTGTTGTTAATTTTCTCGACGGAAAATGCTTAATTAGGAGGTCAAATGAAGGCTCATCTCTCCAAAAGCCTTTGACTTGGTTCAAATTTTTTATCAACAAAAGCTTCTAGTTGTAGAAGTTTGAATTTGTTTGGATAGTTATGATTACAGGTGCAGGAGCTTCAACAGTATACAACAATTTAAAGCTTAGGCATCCTACAATGGATTTGCCCATCATTGACTAAATTGCCAGGTCCTTACATTCTCCCTGTTTATCTTTGATTAAATTGCCATCAATAATGAGCTAGAGTGATGATGAAACTTCATAATTATACAAAAACTTCTTTTGTGGCATATTGGGTGCAAAACTTCTTGCAGGTACCCAAACTATTTCCTTGCTTATATTGTTTCTGTGGTGTGCTCGCTGGTATAGTTGGTGGTTTACTGATCATCATTTGAGCACCTAAACTAGAATTACATGCTATATTAGAGCATTAGAAACCAGTTTCCTTCAGAATTCATTGTCTTTAATTTCAACACAGATCTATACTTCGTTGTTGGCCTTCTAGGGCAATCTGTTGTGTCAAAGCTAATTGATTTACTAGGAAGAGCATCACTCATCATCTTCATCCTGTCCTTCACAATTGTTGAGAGCGCAATATCACTAGGTATGTGCTGTCACTACACAGTTTTTCACATATTGATAACAGAAATGGATTTCTTGGTGGACTTTTCTTTACCCTTTTTCCTTTCAATAATAATGGTTTGTTTTCCTCTCCAAACAGGTGGAGTCGGTATAGCAAAAATGTTTGAAAAGATTGAACATCGTGAGTGCATGGGATTCGATGACATCGTTCATCGTGTTTGATTATTGTGTTTTTGACGTAAAACATATAGATGGTAAAAATAAAAATATATTTAATTGAGAAAATGGAAACAGAAATATAAAAATAAAAATTGATCTCTAAAACAATTTGAAAGTGAATTTTTATATTATTAAAATAAAAAATAATATTTTTTTATATTTTATCCTTAAAGTATTTTTATAAAAGTTTTAATTTCAAATTGTTCAACTACAATATATAAAAATAAAAATGATTATTATTATATTTTTGAAATCCAACTCGAGTTAATTCCTTTCAAAATTGTTCAACCATGAGTCTTAACTAACACGAAGCTTATTTTCTGGCAATAAACCTTTTCCTTTCTTTTTTCGATGGTCTCAATCTGGAAAGCCTTTCCATTGTTTATTTTAGCTTAAATTCTTTAAGTTTTTTATTCCAGTTTTCTAAATATTCCATCTTTGGCATGCCCAAGATAAAGTATACTACTTCACAACATATCTTCTAGAATCCCATTTAGAAACTCATCCAGCTTCTTGTTCTTCGATTAAGTTATATTCTCACTGCTCCTATTCACTATACTTCTATACCTCATCTTTGGGGACATCCTCTTTAGCCCTCAAAAGAGATTTGATGACTTTTGCCAAGTCCTTTGAGGGTGGATTTTGTTGAAAGTTTGACCTGCACAATGAGATAGGTTTCATATATCAGATTCTATAATCTGCATATACAATTCAAAAAGAATGAATATGGAAATGAGCATATCCTGAAAGTAGAAGTGGATAAAATAGAAGTGGTGTATAGCCGTCCACCTACAACAATTAATAGTAACGAAGGAAGAGTTCTCAGTATTATAAGTTCATCATCAGTTATTTTATACAGGACCAAAACGTTATCATTAATGATATTCTAAAGACTCCTTGGCTGAAAGGGAAAAAACATTTCTCCATCCCAAATGTTGAGGAATAGTTTTCTAACAGATTTATTGCTGACTTGTACTTTTTTGAGCAATCAACTTGGTTGTAGTCTCAACAGTTGATGCACCTTGGTGTATACACTTATTGTTAATGTTTTCCAGAAAGAAAGTAGAGATAGATACTAGTTGATGCATCCACTTAATTCTTATGGTCTACAAGGTATTTTAGACAAGAGCAACAAGAATATGGTTTCAGAAGATGCAGTTCACTTGAAATGGACTGTAATGTAATGAAAATGACTTAACATCTTTGGCATTTTGGAAATCAGTTGTATAACCACTAATTTCTAACATTAAAATGCATCCCTCCTAAACTAGGAATGAGATTTTTTTTCCCATCCAAACTTGCAGAACTTAAACTTAAGGTGCATGGTTACAGTGAAATTATGCTTCCCTCTAGAAGTATATTCTTGGGACTGCTCAAAACCAAGTCATAAAGAGTCTTCCTTGCAATGACCTGAAGGATTTTCTCTTTCTGCAATTTCCCATAATCACAGGATAGTTTAAAATTTGAAATCAATGAAGCAACATTACATAGCAATTTCAAGCTTCATCACTATCAAAAACATGAAAATAAAGTGTTCGGATGAAGGAAATTGAAAGTAAATCAAAAGGAGTCCAATGTACTTTTAATGGAAAATAAACAAGTTTGCCCTGATAAGTTTGTTCTCTTTCCACCAAAAATTGTCTAAAAAGTAGAATAATATTAAAGTATAATATATATAAATATGTCAAGATATTCCTCATAAAATTTCATCTTAATCTAATTGTCGGATTAACAGATATGATTAATATTGTAAAACTATATCTTATTTACAAAAACACTATTTGGCCAGAACAAAACCGAAACATTCTAGACGGAATTTGGGTGGAATTTAAGGAACTGGCTGAGATTCTTAGCGAGAAATTTTTTGCTTTGGTTTGTGCTGTTTTTTGAATTGGAATGAAATGTTCAGGCCATTCTGGGCAGAACAGAATGGACAACCTTGATCTAAACCTAATAAAGTCATAAAAAGAGACTAAAATGTTTTTTATTTATTTCATTGTTAGGTTTAATTCTTCTCTTGTGATTGAGTTATATATATATATATATTGTATATTTTTTTATAAAAAAAATACATTTATTATTATCAAATTGACTATAAATAAATTGATATGTATATTTTTTTTAGTACAATAAAATAACTTTATTACTTTTAAAAGAAAAAAATAAATGTATAGATTTTGTTTTCTTAAAAAATATTTCACAATAAAATGATGTAATTATCTATAAAAGGAAAACGGAAAAAAAGTAAATTGGCATCTAGGGACTTTTTAATATTTTCATTTATGTTTTCTCATTATAATCAATTTTACTTGGAGACAATGAGGTATTTTAATAAATATAAAATATGATTGTTTTACAAAAAAATGCATGTGGGAGATCCCATGATCTTTTAGCGGTGCGTGTCCAAGATAGTTTTTGATTTAACTAAATGGTTAGCAGATCACGGCCCAATGCACTGTTCACCAAGACAAAAAACACTGTGGACGGTTACTGTTATGCTCAATTTCCGGGTCAGCTCAGTTTGTTTGGTCCGTTCGGTCTGCTAATTTTTTCCTTTTTGACACAGTGAAATAACGAATTTATCCTAAAAAAAGACAAAATAAGGCCACTGGACTGAGGGACTCGACAATAAAAAAAAAATCGTCGATTTACTGTTGGCGCATCGCCAGACACGCATTATGTTTTAGCGCTCACAGGTGTTTCTGAAAGCGCGTGCGGCTTATTTCGGCATCCAAAAATACCCAACTAGCGTCTAGAATAATTTTTATCCATCTTCTCTTCCCCTTGGTGCAACGCATGTTAGTACACGGTGGCCGTAGACATGTCAATGTTCGTTTGAATTTCGCCCCCTTTTCTCTCTCCTGCCTATGCATGCTGACATCAGCGCAACAGTTTTTTATGATATTTTATTTCAGTCCCTGAACTTTTGATTTGTTTTTTATGGTCCTTATTGCTATTATATAGGTTTTGATTTATTTCAATTTCATCCTTCAATTGAAATTCATTATATATTGTAGTTTAATTTAGGTCCTCATTCTTTGAATTTTCGGATTGGTCTGGAATCCTTTATATTTTTGGTATCAAAGTTTTGATTTATGTCAATTTTATCCTTCCATGCAAATTAATTATAGATTTCAGTTTCATTCCGGTCCTAATTCTTTTAATTTCCGCTTTTGTTTTAAATTATTTAATTTCATCCGTATCAATGTTTGGATTTATTTCAATTTTTTCCTTCAAATTAAATTTATTACATATTTTTTTATTTTATCCCTTATACTTTTAATCTTGGAATTTATTTTAGTTCCTTTATTTTCTTATACATATTTCCTACAGAGTTCCTATTTCTGTCCATGTTTATATATACATGCTCTTAGTTTTTGTTTCTAATTTTTTTTTTATTTCCAATGCTATGAAGTTTTTCTATTTAATTTCCAAATTTTAATGTGTTGGTGATCATTTGAAAATTAATAATTATTATAATTTCTCTTTTATTTTTTTCCTTCAGATCAAATAATTTCTTAAAATCTAATGATATTTATTTTTATTTAGTCATTTATTTTGTTTTATAATTTTTTTTAAAAAAATATTTTTATACCTAGAATTTTCTAATTATTATAGATAAGACATTCAAAATAATGATAATGATTATTTGTTAGTTTTGTTTTCTTTTAAATATGTCAGACTATTTATAACCTAGGTTTTTTGGGGAAAAAATTACTATCATTGATCTGAAATAATTTAAATATAATAATATGTATAATAAATCTTATAGAATAAAAAAATTATGGAATATTTTTTTGTAACAATAATTATGGTCTTACAATTTTTTATTATTTCCACTGTTATTAAGGTTTTTCTTAAATATTTACATTTTAATTTGTGTTGATGATCATTTTAAATTTATATTTTTTTATTTTTTCTCTTTGTTGTTTTTTAAATTATTTTTATTTATCTTTCAAGTCAATTTTTTTTAAATCTACCTATATATTTTTTTGTCATTTATTTAGGTTTTTATTCTTATAAATATGTGAGAGTACTTATATATTTTAATCTTTATTTGATATTAGCGCCTAGAAATATACAGAGAGAGAGAGAGAAATGACCTAGGATTTTTTGAGAAAAAAATTAATATCAGTATTCTGAAATATTTTTAATATAATAATATGATGAATAAATCTTATAAAATAAAAAATTATTTTGGCTTTTAATTCTAATTTTGCGCTCTTTTGTTTAAGTTTATTTCTTAAAACCTTTTCACAATATTTTTATTTATAATATTTCAGATCTAATATTACTAGGGAAAAAAGACAACTAAAAAAAAATAGGTAGACAAACTTACCTAGGTTATTTACAATTAAAAAATATACGAACCACTTCCCATTTTGATCACACTGATCCTTTTAAGCGGAAAAAAAATCATTTCTAACATATTTTATCTATTACAATTTTACTAATTAAATATTAAATTAACTAATTACAATACGTAAAAAATCAATTAGTTTTATACACAAAAAAAAGCCCAGTGCAACGCGCGGGCAAGTCAGCTCGTTTAATCCCTATACGATGTGTATGGTTTAATCACCTCTTGTTTGGCATTGGCGGGTTTTTTTTTCTCCTTCCCTCTCAAAATTTTTCAAAGCAGTCCTTCAATTTGGTTTTCTTCAGATTTGATTCTTGTTCCTTTAATTCGTATTTGTTTTATCTGAAATAATTTATAATATATATTTTTTTTCAATTTCATCCTCTAATTTTTTATTAGTTTTGATTCGCATTCCTTGGATTTCTATTTGTTTTATTTGAGATAATTTTTAAATTGTTTTTTATATACAATCTAATCCCTCTTAAATTATTTCCCTACTAAATTTGATCCTTATTTTTTTATTGGTATTTTTTTATTTTACTAATATTTTAGATTGATATATGTTTTTTTATCATTCAATAATAGATTTGTTATGAATTGAGCTTCTTGATTGAATTTGGGTCTAGGATTTCATGGGTTTTGATTTTGGAATATAAATCTAATATGCTCATGAGTTATTTTAATGAGAGATAATTTATCTATTTTGTTATTTTAATAATATGTTTTTACATGTTTAACAAATGGAAAACTTACCTAATGATTGTTTTGTCATATTTTAAATCATTATCTTTTTTATAAATATCTATTTTAATTAATTGCAATAAAACTAAATACGAAAATGGAATGCAGCTTTAGATTATCTTATTTTTTCGAGTTCAACGAATTAAAATTTGAGGTGGAAGAAATGAGATTGTTGAATTTGTACTTAACCAGAAATAAATGTTTGGGCATCCAGATGATAGATAGTAAGGTGGAAGACTTGTTGATATCGCTCTCCCTGGTGAGATGGATTGGCTAGAGAGGTGACTTTGCATGATTGTAAATATTTTTGCCTCTCGAGTTCATGAAGAAATGCAAGTGATTGTGGAAATTTCCTTACTGGAGACCTACATTAAATCTGATATTTTTTTACCAATGTGATGTGTTTGGTTAGATCGTTATGTAGAGTGGAGCAGTCTTAATTTGGGGTTGTAACTTGGCCTACGTTCTATACATGTCCCCGGCCAGTTTGTGTTTAAAAGATTGCTACTGCAAGTATCATCCACCAAATGATCATGGAATATGAACAATATATGTGAGTTTCTACCCGACGAGAACTAGGTGACGACTCCCGGCATTTCTTGCACTTTTGTGTGACAAAACTTATGAACAATATACGTGAGTTTCTACCCGACGAGAACTAGGTGACGACTCTCGACTCCCGACACCTGTTGCACTCGTATGTGACAGAACACATGATAGCTAGGTCTTGTATTTGCATCTCCTATCTGATATTGTATTTCAAAAGCTTTTATTAAAAAAATTGAAAATTTTTTACTTTAAATTATTATTTTTTATGTTTTTAGATCATTATCATATGTTGATATCAAAAATAATTTTTAAAAAATAAAAAAAATATCATTTTAATACATTTCTAAATAAAAATTACTTTAAAAAATAACCTTAACAATATTAATGCTAATTTCCCAGCTATCATCCACCAAGTGATGCTAACGTAATTAAAGCATTAACTTTCTACCCGACATACTCGGATACGGCTCCCGGCACCTCAGAACTTATCAAAATCCATGCGCTCATTATAACCCTTGTTATTTGAATCATAATATTTTTTTATACTTATAATATTTATTTTAATTTTTTTCTTTTTTATTGTTGCTTTGTTTGCTCTTTTGTTAAAGGTTTTTTTTTCGAGATGATTGTATGGTTTTATTCTTTGCGCAATAAAAATAATAATTTTAGTTATTGGTTTTTTTAAATTGTTTTCTTGCTTTCTTTTTTGTAAAAATGTTTTTTTTTTATTTTTCAGGACAATTTAATGATTCTAATATTTTTGGCAATAATGATGATAATAATTTTAGTTGTTATAGTCATGTCAATGATGGTAACTTAGCAATGGATTTTCAATGATATTTTTTACTTTTTATAAATAGAAAATCAATTATTTATTTTTGTTGTTTAGTTATCGAAGGTGTTTCCACAATTTATATTTTATTATTGTATTTAATTTAAATTAGATTATCAAATGAAGTAATCCTAATACATTGAATTGATTGATTTAGATATCTGAATCTTCTTACTTTTTTTTAATGACGATGATAATTTTATACTAGTGATTTCATTGAAAACCGTTAAATAAATAAATTTATATCGATTTAAAATGTATATATTTTATCGAAACTCGCGCTCCGTGGGAATTTTGCATAAATTGATTATTTTCCCCAAATTTATAGTATAATAAAAAAAATCTCACAATCTTAATATATCACATAAGGCTTTATACCACTAAATAACTAGGAATAACAATATATAATTTTGATGAATGTGTATTTATACTATCAATCCGTATATATAGTGTTTCTATACGAAAAAACAATAGTTAATAGATACTTGTAGTAATTGTTTTTTTTTTCTTTTGATTAAAGAGATATTTGACAATGTGTTTCAAAAATGTTTTTGAAAAAAATTGATTTTTTTTTTATTTTCAATTAAAATTTTTTGTTGTTTTTAGATCATTTCATGTGCTAATGTGAAAAATAATTTTTTTTTAAAAATATATTATTTTAATATATTTTTGAACAAAAATACACTTTCAAATACAACTATAACCACACTCTCAAACAAACATTAAAAGATACTTATAGTATTGAGTATTAGTAGGTTCTCAAGTTTTTTTTTCTTTCTACAAGTTGTAATAATTTTTTTTGCATATAAAAATATTGAGAATTAAAATTAAGTATTTTGAGTCTTTTTATATTTATGGTGTTCTTGATTTTTTAGAGTTTTGACTTGTAATGAAACTCTTATTCTTCACCCTCTTCTGCATTATGATCCCTATCTTTTAAATGTGTTTTGGAAGATTTTTGAAGATTTAAAATGTGTTTTAAAAATCAAAGTAACAGTAAGAAATTTGAAGGGAAATATTACAATTACGGGAAGAGAGTTCATATGGCCAGAGTCTGCAATGTGCAGAGAAAATTCATGGAGAGTAACGTTCCTACCTGCAAAGTCCGACATGCCTGCTTGTTTCGCTGGTGAGCCACCAGAGATTTCAAAGGGACCAGAATTAGAGTTGTTTTGTCTTGCAGCCCATATGTCCTCCCGAGGCCCTGGAGTTGAGGGAGTGATGTTGGAATGTAAGCCATTCATAGACCTGCATGGTGAAGGCAGTGAAGACTACCAGTGCAGGAGAGGAAGATTAAGAAGCAAAGGAGCAGCTCATAAGCTGAGTTAAATGTGTTGAACATGCATTTAGTGTGTGAGGTCATTGTAACTAACTAATTAGTTAGAATTCAGTTACATTCTGTTAATCATGTAAACAAAACGTGTGTAAAGCCTAAGAGTATAAATATGCATATAATCAAGCAGATGGTAAGCAAAAAAGATATAAAAGCTTACCTCTTTCGAAAACTCCCTCTGTCTTCAATTTCTTTCAATTCTTTTTCTCCCAAACACAAACCCAAAATATCTGCAAAGACAAACCCAATTAATCAGTAACTACAAGTCATAAATTGACTAAAAAACCTACATGGTATCAGAGCTCTAATCTGATTCAAGAAGGGGCGTAAAACTGTGGAAGACAATCAATCAAATCAGAATTCAACAACAAAGACATGACTGGATCATCAGACCTTCGAACACCACAATTTAATGGTGAGAACTATGATTTTTGGTCAGTTAAAATGAGAACTATCTTCAGAGCTTATGATCTATGGGATGTGGTTGGATGTTGTGATACATTAACAAAAGTATCCAATGAAAGTGGTAGTGGAGAAGCTTCTGGTTCGAAAGACAAGAAAATTGAATCAGGAGAGACTGCTGCTGAGACTAAGGAAAAAAAGATCAAAGACGCCAAGGCTCTAAGTATTATACAAGGAGCCTTGACTGATGATATTTTCCCTAGAATAAGAAATGAACAGACAGCAAGAGGAGCATGGGAGCTGTTGAGAAGAGAATATAGAGGAGATGAAAAAGTTAGGGAAGTGAAGTTGCAGGCAGTAAAGGAAGAATTTGAGTATATGAGAATGTTAGAGGGAGAAAGCTTAGATCATTACTTGACTAAGTTTTTTGGAGTGATAAATGACTTGAAGTCTCTCGGAGAAGAGATAACTGAACAAAGGATAGTGCAAAAGACTTTGATGAGTCTTAGCAGAAAATACAAATCCATAGTCTCAATTATTGAAGAAACAAGAGTCTTGAAAACACTTAGAAGTGAAGAAGTCATTGCCTCTGTAAAGGTGTTTGATAAGAGAGAGGACTTACATGATGAAAGAGAGAGAATTACTGGTACTGAAAAGGCATTTAGCAGCCTTAAGGTTGGGTATAACCATGGATATGCTGCTGCAAACAAGCCTTCACAGGGGAGAGGTAACTCAAAATGGCAGAAACAAGATCATAGCCATTCAAGTTGGGCTCAAGGAAGGAATCTGAACAATAATTCCAGCAAGAACTGGAATCACAAAGGAAGAACAAGTCATGAAGATACATACAGTTCACAGCATAGAAATGTTAGCAATAATCAAGCTAACACAAAACCTCAGTGCAATACCTGTCAGAAGTTCCACTTTAGACTGTGCAGATACAAGGGGAAGCCAAAGTGTGGGAGATGTAATTTCTTTGGTCATAATACCAAAGATTGCAATAATTTCAAAACACTAGCAAATTGTGCAAAAGAGGAGGAAGAAGCTATCACTGGAACTTTGTTCTATGCATGTCATGCTGCTAGTGTGAAGGATGATGATGTATGGTTTGTGGATAGTGCTTGTAGCAACCACATGACCTCAAATGAATCAATGTTGATCAATGTCGACAGGAGCATTGCTTGCAAGGTAAAAATGGAGTCAGGGGACCTTGTTCCTGCAACTGGAAAAGGAACACTGGTAGTTGAGACCAAGCAAGGAAGAAGATACATAGAAGAAGTGTTGTTAGTCCCTGGTTTGGATGAAAACTTACTGAGTGTAGGGCAGATGATGGAGCATGGCTACTACATTCTGTTTGGGGGCAACAAGGCTATAATTTTTTATGATGCAAGGCTGGAAAATGTGATAGCCAAGGTGATCATGAAAGGAAATCGATGTTTTCCTCTTTCACTGGAGTCCTTGTTACCTGCAGCAAGAAGAGCATCAGTAATGGATGATTCCTGAACTTGGCATAGAAGGTTGGGCCACTTAAACTTTGACAGTATGAACAGAATGCAGCAGAAAGAGTTGGTTACTGGATTACCAACACTGACAGAGGTGAATGATGCATGTGAAGGGTGCATTTTTGGAAAGCATCATAGGGAGAAGTTTGACAATGAAGGGAGTAGGAGAGCAAGCAAGCCCCTGGAATTGATCCACACTGATTTGTGTGGACCAATGCAAAATCAGTCAATAGGAGGTAATAAATACTTTATTACTTTCATTGATGATTACTCAAGGATGTGTTGGGTTTATTTTTTAAGAAATAAATCTGATACTCTAAGAGTGTTTGAAAAGTTTAAAGCAATGGTTAAATTGCAAAGTGGCTATAAAATACTGAAATTGAGAAGTGATAGAGGGGGAGAGTATACCTCTAATGATTTCCAGAAGTTTTGTGAGAATCAAGGCATGGAGAGGCAACTTACCATTGCATATTCCCCTCATCAAAATGGTGTTGCTGAGAGGAAGAATAGAACAATATGCGAAATGGCAAAGTCCATGATGATAGAGAAGGGAATACCTGTTATGTTCTGGGCAGAGGCTGTTGGAACTGCAGTCTATCTGCAGAATAGGTGTCATACCAAGGCAATAGCAAACAAGACACCATTTGAGTGTTTTACTGGAAGAAAACCAGGCATTAAGCATCTAAGGACATTTGGATGCATTTGCTATACACACATACCTACATCTCTAAGGCAGAAATTTGATGATAAAGCCGAGAAGGGGATCTTTATGGGGTATGGGAGTTGTGAAAAAGGCTACAGAGTATACATAATACAATCTAACAAAATTGTGTTATCAAGAAGTGTAGTCTTTGATGAAGGGAAGGCTTATGATTGGCAGTCAGAACAGAAAGGGCAGCAGAAGTTCATACCTTCACATCTTTCATGGCAAGATGTTGAACATGACAGATCTTGTGGAGAAGAAGATGTCCCAACAGAATCTGTTCAGCTTGATAATGGTGATGATTCTGGGAATGAAGGATCAACTGGAAGTTCAAGCAAAACCAGCAACACACAGTCAACACCTAGCTCAACCCCTATTAAAATGAGAAGTATTGAAGACATATATGCTAGATGTCATATGTCTATTACTGAACCCGAGAGCTATCAAGAGGCTGCTGAAGACATAGCTTGGCAAGAGGCTATGAAGGCTGAATTGGAGATGATTAAAAAAATAAAACTTGGGAGCTTGTGGCTAGACCTACTGATAAATCTGTGATTGGGGTAAAGTGGGTGTTCAAAACCAAGTTAAATCTTGATGGGACAATGCATAAACACAAAGCTAGGCTTGTGGCTAAGGGATATGCAAAAAAACCTGGAATTGACTACAATGAAACCTTTGCTCCAGTAGCAAGGCTGGATACCATTCGATCCCTCATTTCCCTAGCAGCTCAAAAGGGCTAGAAATTATTCCAGCTGGGTGTTAAGTCAACATTTCTCAATGGAATGCTGGATGAAGAAGTATATGTTGAGCAGCCAGAGGGATTTATAGTCAAGGATGCTAAGTCCAGTGTTTACAAACTGCACAAGGCTTTGTATGGCCTAAAACAGGCACCTAGGGCCTGATATAGTGAGATTGACACATATCTCACTATGTGCAAATACAAGAGGAGCAGCAGTGAAGCTACTCTATACACTCGAGCAGATGATGAAGGGAATATAATCATTGTTGCTATATATGTTGATGACATTGTATATACTGGCAACAGTGAGAAAATGATGCATGATTTCAAGAGGGAAATGATGCAAAGATACGAGATGACAGATCTTGGTTTACTACACCATTTTCTGGGATTTGGGTGATTCAAATTGAGCAAAGCATCTTCATTCATCGAGGGAAATATAAATCCCTAGCAACATGGGGTGAATGGAAAATAAACTGTAAGTTTGAGCTTGTCTTGTTGACAACATTATACTTCCAATGGGTAAGTGATGAAGTTGTTCGACCTTTTGTCTATTAGAGATTATCAAGAAGCATGATTCTTTTTATTCATGATACTCTATTTGTCGTGCATCATGTGCAGCTCACAGCCGGTGTCAAGCCAAGGGTAAACAGGAGTGATGCTCGTGATGAGCAGCTAATTGCCTTTGTTCACGTCGCATTCATCATGTAGCTATTTCCTCACCTATTTTTCTATGCTAATAACTTAATTCTCTTGCTCTATATTGTTATCCGTTTGAATCCAAAATAAACTTTCCTTGCATACTTTTCAAAAAAACATTTCTTTCCTATTGTTTATTCTCTTGCTCTATATTATGCTTACCTCTAGAAGTATATTCTTGGGACTGCTCAAAACCAAGTCATAAAGAGTCTTCCTTGCAATGACCTAAAGGATTTACTCTTTCTGCAATTTCCCATAATCATTGGATAATTTAAAATTTGAAATCAATGAAGCAACATTACATAGCAATTTCAAGCTTCATCACTATCAAAAACATGAAAATAAAGTGTTCGGATGAAGGAAATTGAAAGAAAATCAAGTTTTCACAGGATGAAAGGAGTCCAATGTACTTTTAATGGAAAATAAACAAGTTTGCCCTGATAAATTTGTTCTCTTTCCACCAAAAATTGTCTAAAAAGTAGAATATTATTAAAGTATAATATATATAAATATGTCAAGATACTCATAAAATTTCATCTTAATCTAACGGTCGGATTAAGAAATATGATTAATATTGTAAAACTATACCTTATTTAGAAAAACACTATTTGGCCAGAACAAAACCGGAACATTCCAGGCGGAACTTGAGTGGAGTTTAAGGAACTGGCCAAGATTCTAAGCGAGAAAAAAATTGTTTCGGCTTGTTCTGCTTTTGAATTAGAATGAAATGTACCGACGATTCTGGACGGAACTGAATGACAACCTTGATCTAAACCTAATAAAGTCATAAAAAGAGACAAAAATGTTTTTTATTTTATTTCATTGTGAGGTTTAATTCTTCTCTTGTGATTGAGTTATATATATATATATATATAAATTGTATATGTTTTTTTTTAAATACATTTATTATTATCAAATTGACTATAAATAAATTGATATGTATATTTTTTTAGTACAATAAAATAACTTTATTACTTTTAAAAGAAAAAAAATAAATGTATAGATTTTGTTTTCTTAAAAAATATTTCACAATAAAGTGATGTAATTATCTATAAAAGGAAAACGGAAAAAAAGTAAATTGGCATGTTGGGATTTTTTAATATTTTCATTTATGTTTTCTCATTATAATCAATTTTACTAGGAGACAATGAGGTATTTTAATAAATATAAAATATGATTGTTTTACAAAAAAATGCATGTGGGAGATCCCATGATCTTTTAGCGGTGCGTGTCCAAGATAGTTCTTGATTTATCTAAATGGTTATTTAATCCCTATGCGATGTGTGTGGTTTAATCACCTCTTGTTTGGCATTGGCGGGTTTTTTTTCTCCTTCCCTCTCAAAAATTTTCAAAGCAGTCCTTCAATTTGGTTTCTTTCAGATTTGATCCTTGTTCTTTTCATTAGTATTTGTTTTATCTGAAATAATTTATAATATAATTTGTTTTTCAATTTCATCCTCTAATTTTTTATTAGTTTTGATTCGCATTCTTTGGATTTCTATTTGTTTTATTTGAGATAATTTTTAAATTGTTTTTTTTATATACAATGTAATCCCTCTTAAATTATTTCCCTATTAAATTTGATCCTTATTTTTTTATTGGTATTTTTTTTATTTTACTAATATTTTAGATTGATATATGTTTTTTTATCATTCAATAATAGATTTGTTATGAATTGAGCTTCTTGATTGAATTTGGGTCTAGGATTTCATGGGTTTGATTTTGGAATATAAATCTAATATGCTCATGAATTATTTTAATGAGAAATAAATTATCTATTTTAATAATATGTTTTTACATGTTTTTCTCATATTACTTTTTATCACAAATAATTATTGATTCATGATTTTTTATGTTTATAATCAAAACTTCCTTTCCAAATCATTATAAAGTTTTATTTAAAAAACAATGTTTATATATATATATATATATATATATATATATATCATGTTTTCATGAAAACAAAACATGAAAGGAAAGAGAGTTTTGGTTTAAGATGAGAATTAGTCTTTTTTTTTCCTGGTAGAAATGAGATTGTTGAATTTGTACGTAACCAGAAATAAATGTTTGGCCATCCAGATGATAGTAAGGTGGAAGACTTATTAGATCATTTTCTTACTGGAGACCTACATTAAATGTGATATTTTTACTAATGTGATGTGTTTGGTTAGATCGTTATGTAGAGTGGAGCAGTCTTAATTTGGGGTTGTAACTTGGCCTACGTTCTATACATCGTCCCCGACCAGTTTGTGTTTAGAAGATTGCCATTGCAAGTATCATCCACCAAATGATCATGGAATATCAACAATATATGCATGTGAGTCTCTACCCGACGAGAACTAGGTGATGACTCTCGATTCCCGGCACCTCTTGCACTCATGTGTGACAGAACGTATGAACAATATATGTTAGTTTTTACCCGACAATATACTATGGGTTAAGTTTGATTTTTCTTAAACATAAAAAATATTTAGATGTTGCTAATGTTTTTTTCTACTAAAATAACATTTTTAATTGTGAAAGGGTTGACTCGATGTAACCTCGTTCAATTTGTAAATCCAAAAACAATCCATATAGCTCGTAAAAACATAGTTTGACTACAAAAATTCAAGAAGATCTTTTTTCTTAATATTAAAATAACAATATAAATGATTGTCTCGGGTCAATTGAGGTTAACATATCAATTTTGTGACTTGAGTTATGAATTATAATAACTCCATAGAAAGTAAATCAAAATAAATTATGAAGCCTAATTTTCAATAAAAAAAATCATTTAAAAAAGGACTTAAAAAAAACATTCGAGTTAACAAATTAAACTTGTGACATAGATTATAAGACTGAGATAAACCCGTAGAAATAAAATTGATTAGAAAAAAAATCAATTAAATAAACATAAAAAAATAACCTGAGTTAATCCGTCATTCCCATAAAAATATTGTAAAAGTAATTTTTAACCAAAACAATCTAAAATAAGGATTAAATTTTTCTAAAAAATACTACCTAAACAGAAGTAGAAATAATTAGAATTAAAAACTAAAATTAAGAATGGACTATTTAGAAATATATCTAAAAAATAAAGACATCCCATCATGCTGGCCTCTTTTTAAAAAGATTACAGAACCAGTGCCGCCATTGCAGTATACGAAGTGTGTTTTACCCGAAGAAACACAGAAGAGATCTTTGTAATCCTTCCTACATGTCAGCATAACAAAGCGAGTATAGTGATTACATTAGAGAATGTTTATCGCACAACGAGCACGTTATTCTAGATTATTCGTCGTTAGAATTGGAAGGTTGAATGGGAAGATCGAAAAGTTGGAAGAAGAAAGCATAATGGATGGTTCTTCCTCCCGAATTGAGACCCATCATTCAGATAGATGGAGGTAAGCAAAAGAGTTCAGATATTAATTAACTCTTTCGGTAAATGTTGAAATATTTTTCTTTTTTCTTTTAAAATTGTTAAGAGTTAGAAAACCATTTTTTCTCAAATTTCTATTTTTTTTTATAATTTTTAAAAAATTGGATCAAAAAGTGAAAGTTCTTTTCGGGAGAACCAAAAGAAAGTTCAGTTTCCATCACCCCAACTGTTAAAAAACAAAAATCATGTTTTTGTCTTTTCTTTTTTATTGGATCTTTAGAAAGGAATTTTAACTTAAAATAATAATTCCAACAGCTTTTGCTACTCTAACCTTCCCAACCACTATTGTTTTTTTTTTATATATATATATAAGCATTTCGCCTTGAAATAAGCAATTTCATTATTTTTGAATTTAAAAATATTACAAAAAATCAATCTTTTATTATTATTTGAATTTTTTGTTATTGTTTTTTGATTTACTATACTAAGATAATTTAAAAAAAATATTGTATTTATAAAAACAATTATGAACGAACTTTCAAATACCCCCCAGATAAAAGAGTAGTTTATTTATATTTTTAAAAAAGTATTTTAAAAAATCCCTTTAATTTAAGTTATTTATTTTAATGTATATTGGTTTATGGAGAAAAACGAGGTAATTAATGGCACCTCAAGTTTTCTTTTCTGGTTTTTTAAATTAAACAAAATCTAAAGGAAATCGGGGTTTTAAACAGTGATGAACAATGAATT
Organism: Salix arbutifolia; assembly: GCA_025169955.1. Classification (NCBI taxonomy): domain Eukaryota; kingdom Viridiplantae; phylum Streptophyta; class Magnoliopsida; order Malpighiales; family Salicaceae; genus Salix; species Salix arbutifolia. Next base: position 9,261,330 of record CM045912.1, on the reverse strand, counting down.
GCACAGTTTATCTAGACTTAGAGGTACTATAGATTAAAATAGTGAAATTACTATTTTGCCTCTCGGTTTACTATGTTTTTCAACCCTGGGTCTAGGGGTATTTTTTATTTTTTGCATTTCTGTGCATAGTAAAATAACTATAATACACATATAAGACAGAACAACACAGTTATCGCCTGGGGCATTAAGATTATTTCACTTTTTTTAAAATGGTGAAATACAAAAATCACCCCATTTAAAACAAAACTGCACAGTAAACACCAGGATCAGTAGGGTCATTGCACAATTTTTTAAATGGCCAAATACGTATATATTCCCATATAAGACAAAATCCATGAATTTGTCTGTAGGGGTGTGGCGGGCATTTTTCATTTTTTATTATATTTTATTGCGATGTGCTGTTTGCGCGTCGCTGGACGTGCCGTCCATTTCCGCGCTCACACAGATTTCAGGTGGCACGTGCGGCATTTTACGATGAGTAAAAATGCCCAACCTGCATCTAGAATTATTCTCTACAATGTTCTCTTTCTCATGGTACGGTGTGTGGGGTTCCAAGGTGCCCGGAGACGTGTCAGTGGTCAGTTGAAGTTTTTTTCCCATTTTCTTTCTCCTGCGTGCGAAAGTACACGTCATACCCCGCTATTTATTGTGATTTCCTTTTAGTCCATGATCTTTTTATTGTTTTGTATGGTCCTTATTTTTGTTATATAGGTTCTGATTTGTTTTAATTTTATCCTTCAATTGAAATTGATTACATATTGCAGTGCTTTCATGCTTATATTTTTTTATAACCGGTGTTTCTGGGTCAACATAATTTTTGGCACTAGTGCTCGTCAACGTTAACAGTGTTGTTTAATGATATTTTTTTATTTTTAAAAAATTATTTTTGATATCAATCTATGATAATGATCTAAAAACATAAAAAATAATAATTTAAAGTAAAAATTTAAAAAAAATCAATTTTTTTTAATAAAAGCTTTTGAAATACAATATCAGATAGGAGATGCAAATACAAGACTTAGCTATCATGTGTTCTGTCACACACGAGTGCAACAGGTGTCGGGAGTCGAGAGTCGTCACCTAGTTCTCGTCGGGTAGAGACTCACATGCATATATTGTTGATATTCCATGATCATTTGGTGGATGATACTTGCAATAGCAATCTTCTAAACACAAACTGGCCGGGGATGATGTATAGAACGTAGGCCAAGTTACAACCCCAAATTAAGACTGCTCCACTCTACAGAACGATCTAAGCAAACACATCACAATTTTTTTAGTTTTTATTTTTAGTAAAGGCTGAAAAATAAATGCTTTACTTGTAAGGAACAAGTTTAATGAAAAAGACATTGTATAGCTTGGAAAAGAATTCTATAAGAAACTATTGTTTTCGACAAACACTAGGTATGCTTCTTCTTCTTCTTATTATTATTATTATAATTAAAATCTCTGATTTTTTGAAATTTTCATAAACTAAGAATCTTTGTTTTTATTGAATTTATATGTGTGTCGTTTTTTTCTTTCTATTACTCTATCGGTTGATATTTTTTTATTGCATTATTTGATCTAAGTTGACTAATGTTATATTCTGTATTAGCTGTATACGAGATTACTTGACTGCGTGCTGCGCTAAGTTTTTTTCTATGTAGAAAATCGATTGATTTTGTGCATGTTGTAATTCGTTACCTTAATATTTAATTAGTAAAATTATAAAAGATAAAATCTGTTATAAATGAGTTTTTTTTAACCTAAAAGAAACATTGAAATTGAAACACATGGAAAGTGACTCGTATATTTTTTCATTGTAGATAGCTTGGGCAAATTTGTCTACCCATTTAGTTTATGTGTTGCCTTGTATTTTTTTTATTTTATGTAATATTAGATCTGAAATACTATACAGAAAAATAATGTAAAAGTAATTTTTTAACCAAAACAATCTAAAATAAGGATTAAATTTTTCTAAGAAATACTACCTAAACAAAAGTAGAAATAATTAAAATTAAAAACCAAAATTAAAAATGTATATATATAAACATTGACAAAAATATAGACTATTTAGAAATATATCTAAAAACTAAAGATATTAATTAACTCTTTCGGTAAATGTAGAAAAGTTGGAAGAAGAAAGGATTTTTCAGTTAGGCAGGTTGAATTAGCTAAGATTATTGTTAGTTAGGCGCGTGGAATTAGCTAAGCATTTTTCAGTTAGGCAGGTAAATGCTTACCGTATATGAAGGAGATCGGCATTGTGGTGGTGATGGGTCTACTGTTTAACTCAAGCTTGACGCCGGCAAGGTGGAACGGGAGCAAGAGTTGGAATGTGATTTTTCTGTCACTGTTCTCTAGCCAGAAAAGAGAAGGAGAGAAGGGAAGACGAGCTTTTGTTCTGAGGAGGAAGACAGATCGAGGGAGGAAGAGAGACATAAAACGGTGGGTTCTGAGAATATAAAACGGTGTGTTTTGAGAAGTTATGATTGCAACGGATATTCCGTTGCATTTTGAATTTTGCAACGGATAATCCGTTGCAATTTCAATTTCAATTTGCAACGGATTATCCGTTGCAAATGGTTTGACATTGCAACGGAACATCCGTTGCAAACGTAAACTTAATTTGCAACGGATAATCCGTTGCAATAGTTTTTCATTACAACGGATTATCCGTTCCAAATTAAATTTGCAACGGATAATCCGTTGCAATATCAGTTTAATTTGCCTTTAGTTCTGCAATAGCATTGCCTTATCCTACTTTTCTGTATGTACAATGCATGTAAGTTAGTAGTATCAACCTGAAGTTTGACAAGCTGGAGTAAACTCTGGTTGACTTCAGCTTAGTGAGAATGGTAACAAAGGGAAACTTGTTATATTCCAGAAACTTTAATATTGTGTCTCTCCTACAAGGCAGACGAATTTCCATTCTTGGATTCAGTAAAGTGAGGCTGATTGACATTAATTCATTGAACATAATAAACAATAACGAACGCATTTCAAAATAAATCTCAGAAAGGCAATCTCTGCAAAGATGAAACAAAGTACAAGTTGGTTGAACATCAGCAACTCACCATACGCTGTATATTTTTCAGGCTCACTTTTAACGATTCCAATGAAATGGCTTGTAGCATTCATATTCGGGAAGAGAATTTTAGCAACAGAAGAGCTGCTCACTTGAACAAACTGGATTTCATTGTCAAATCACATGAATATCAAAGAGGAGGAAATTTGTAGTGATGAGATGATGCTCAACTATTCAAAATATTGTTACCTTTCAAATTATGAATTTTTAAAATTGAAAGATTTTATAAAGAGATGTCTCGAACAGATGCTAATCATTCGATTCGTACGTAGCTGTTAAGGCGACAACTAGAGCAGCCCACTTCTTCTTCTTCTTCTTCTTCTTCTGCGCAAACGAGATCTTGGACGAGGACTCGTTAGCCCAAGTGATCATTCAAGAAAAGAAAAGAAAAATCTTGAATAATAAAATCAAGGAAAATGATTTAAGAGTAAATTAAATATTTGTCAGATCATTTTTTTAATATAAAAAACATTTAAGCGTTGTTAATGTTTTATCTAGTCGAAAAAAATAAACCATGTGTAGATTTCCTTTTCTTTTATTACTCTAAGCTATTTTATCATTATTCCAATCCAATTACATCATAGCACAACAATTCCACAATATCCTTAAATGTTATTAAGAACGGACTTCCCATGATTGAAGATTTTCAATCAAAATCAATTAACCCCACAATAACTTGTTTAAATAACATTAGAACCCTTTTCTAGGTAATAACCCAGGCTTTGAACATCAACTAGTTAAAAAAATTCACTAATGGTTAAAAACTCCTGCCATAACACACCACTAAAAGCTTCTTGTCTGCCAGCTTCAAAGGCTTTCAGCAGCAGCAAACATCCCCTGTTTTAGCCAAAAACAACACCAAAGAATCTACAACTCTTGTCTGTGTTAAATACTTTATATAATTGAATACTAAATACACATAGCAGAAATACCTCAAGCTGCTCAAAAAACAATTCCTAATATAGTAGCAGCACAACTTCAAAAAAAAATTATCTGAGAGAAACCTTCTGATCTATGACTATTAGTAGTTGTAGATAGAATATACATGCTATTATTTATAGGTAGAGCAGAGATCCTTTTTATCAATTTGTTAGCTGATTTTCTCCACCCATCAAGGAGGAAATCAGATAATTGATCCCCATGATCAATCTTTGTTTTTTAATGTAAGATAAATAGGATCAAAACTAAATAAAAAAATACTAATCGAAATACAAAATAAAAAATACATTTGTTGAAACGTGACTAAAAAATATTTCTCCCTACAACATTTCTTTTAAAAATGATATCATTAATAATTTTTTAATACAGTATTCTTGTATATGCATGCATGCATATGATTTTCTTCTATTTAAAAGAATGAAAAGGCTGATGATGATGATGTGTCCTCCACCTAGTATTTATCTATTTTACCGTAGATCTAGTTAGTAAATAATCAATCCTAGCCATTCATCAAGTAGTCGTTAGTAGAAAACAAAAGCTGGCATAACCAGTCTTGTTAGTTGTTATTCGACTGGTCACGTTCCTCTTATTTATTCTCTCCCTCTCTCTCTCTCCCTCTCTCCTCTTATCTTGAGAGAAAACACAACAGAAGTTGGAATGTCCCTTCCAAAATCTCTTAACTGGAGGTAGCGGAGTTGGGCTTGAATCATTATTGAAATTGGAATCATAATATGCATCAGCAGGTGAGGTAGTGTAACTCTTTGTTGTTTTCATCTTGTACTTGTAGGGTTACTGAAGGGGATGAAGGATTAAAAAGAAAAATAAGACCAAAACTTGGGACGAAAAGGTGAGGATGTTCAAGACTAATATAACAATTCTCTCTCTCTTTCTCTTTTTTGTTTTTTGTTTTCAAAATCCTAATTTTTATGATCTCAATTTCACAGGAAGAAAATCCTAATGATGACGGATAGTTGGATGGGCAGCACCAACAATTGCAGGTTTTCAAGTAAATATGGGCAACAAGAGTTTCTTGGGATCTTTCAAGTAAACACGTTATGCTGTCTTTTTCGACTCTTTGGCATTGACGCTTCTTGTGCTTATCTATTGTTTTTGAATCTTTGATTCTTTGGCGTTTTGGATTAACTAAAACAAGCTCATTTGTTTTTTTACCTCATCCTTGAAGCCTTGGCTGTTTGCTTGTGCGAATTTGTTTTCTGTAACACAACACCCATCTCCCTGATTTCCTTCGCTGCTCATCCATACAAATGCCCGTGAAAGTGCACTGTTGTTTTCTTAGAGTGGGATTTCATTATGTGGCTGTTTTAGAATATATGATTCTCACCTTTCCCCCTCTTTGGCAGGTCTGCACTGAATTAGTTGTGGCTGTTATTTGTCGACTGAAACTTTCACTGGATTCTGCTTCTCTGGCTGCAAGCACTTTGTGCTAGGAGTTTCCATCTTCTACATCTACTCACTTTTGTTTGCTTCTTTAATTTTTCCTTTGCAAGTGCCATTGGATTCTTCACCTTAGCTCTGTTTTTATTTCAATCTCTGTGCCTACTATTTTGTTCGTCTTAGTCCACTTTGTTTGGAGCTTGAAGGGTGTGTCCTTTTTTGTTTTGTATACATGTAAACCTTCCTTGTTATTGTTAAAGCTTGTGATGCTCTTCTCTATTTTATGATTTTTTTTTGTTGATATTCTATTTTTATGGCACGCAGACATGGTGGTGAATTTCAGACCAGCATTCCTACCGGAAAGGATTAACATAGGCAAGGTTGGGTGGTTGGCATCCCTGCAAAAGAAAAAAGGTTGTGATAAGTTGTGTAGATAGTGCAAGGAATGAATTTAAAAAGTTATTAGTGGGACTCCTGGTTAAGAATCTAAAAGATGCAAACATGAAAGTAAACTAGGAGAGAATTCAGGTAGTAGTTTATATCAAGTTAAGATTGCATTACCAATATTAGAACCAAATAATCAAACTAAGGAATTATGATAATTCAAGCAATGGAACAAAGCAGAGTGTGCGTGGATGTTTGAGAATGATCAAGTCAAAGGGGGAAAAGCCAACGATAGACTGCTGATGGCAAAGCGAGCATTTATATACCTAAAAGGGCATTCTAGGAAGCCATGGTATAATTATGCATTTGGTATGTTTCTTTCACTTCTTGTTTCTTTGTTATAGAAAGAGAGAAAAAAAATAGAAAAAAGTTAAAAAACTATCTCTTCTTTTCCTTTTCTTCTAATTTCTATGTGTTCCAAATGAAAGATCTTTCATGGGTCTTAAATCTGCAATTACAAATCAAACTTTGATTTCCTATGCTATGTTGTTGGTTGGCTTGTTTGGTATTTTGATATCTAAGGGAGTTGTTTACAATAGATCCAATATGTTACATGCTAGCTATTTATAGATGTGACGTGTTTAAGAAATTTTAACTAATGTATACAAATTGGATGACTTTGTTCTTAAATTTGTTTTTTTCTGTCATAAAAAGGCTAAATGTTGGGACCCCTCGTGGCATGACAACTTCTTTTATACTAGGTATCTGACACATGTTTAACATTAGTTATTTATGGATTCATAGTTTGGTTTTGGAAAACAATGAAGAATGTTTATGTCTTAAAATGCATACCCTCCTTTATACCTCATTATTGCTCACATTTAGTCTAGATGCTTTCTTTCCCATTTGCTTTACTAGGCATATGACAAATGTGACTCATTATTGTTCACATTCATTCTTTCATCTTCTTTTATACTAGGCATGTGACACATGTTTTAACTTTTGTTATTTATGGATTCATAGTATGGTTTTGGAAAGCAATGAAGAATTCTTGTCTTAAAATGCTTACCCTCCTCTATATGTCATTATTGCTCACATTCATTCTAGATGATTTCTTTCCCAATTGCCTTACATATATGTAGGTTGTGATGATTTCATCCTTTGAGTATTTCTAGCTCAACTTAAGCATGTTTGTTACATTTACACGAGTTTTTAAAGGTTTTAGATGGTTTGGACAACACAATCTTCTGGAAAAAAAAAACCATTTATTTTATTGCAACCTCATTGTGATTATGCTGCAAGCATTTCATCTACTCTATTAAAAATACTCAATGCCACTATATGCTTTTGTTGTGCCCTTAAATTTTGTTTTCTCTTGGGCCTTTTACAAACCATTACTACAGTTTTTTATACATGGTGCCATTAGCCACTTCATTGGGAAAGACTTAGGCCTCTCTTTCTCATGTTTTTGATGGTTACATTTGCATCATTTCTTTGTTACATGATCATTTATTTTGAACCCTTTTTGGATGCGTTGCTTAGTGTGGGCAGCGACATGAGACTCCACATTTACAGGAATTGGCCAACCCTCTCTGCTTTTTCACTCCTTTTCTGGTTCAACCTTTGTGGTTTTGTATGACTTGAAATTGTTCATCTCAAGATAGTTTTTACTTTTTTGCTAGGTTATTGCCCATGATGTACATAAATTTTAAGCTCTTTTTTGTTCTGCAAACATAAATTCGCTTGAATGTTCACAGGTGCCCATTATGAAGCACATGCAACCTGTCGACTTCAAAGGTGCCACTGTGTAACACATGCAACCTATCTAGTTCAATGGTGCCCACTGTGTAGCATAGGTAACCTATTTGATTCCTTCTCTAAAAGGCATTGAGCCAACCCCTCTCATAATCCTCTTGTATTTTTGATTTACATTGATCAACTACTTAAACAACATAATTCACTTATATGTTCGAAAGTGCCCACTGTGTAGCACAAGCAAATGTCTAGTTCCTTACCTAAAAGGCATTCAACCATTTTTTTTGCTCCTTTATCTCCATATCCTTTTTAATTATGACAATTATGTATCTGCAATTGCTTTTTTTTTTTTGCATGTAGATAAGATTTTGAGTGCTTCGTCTATGTAGATTTTGTCTTCCAAGAGCATGAACTTGAACAACGATCATTATTACATGATGCTTTTGGAAGCTGCAGTCTTATATTTTTTATGGTACATGTTTTTTACTTCTTTAATGGATGTACGATATGACATTCAGATGCCATTTGTTTGTGGCTCCCTCAATCCCTTTAGTTTTTCAATGGAAAATAGTGTGTTTTTCATGTGCTTAAGGAATTAATTAACTTGACATTGCTTGGGCCGCATCCTTTCATTTTCAACTCCATGCACTCTACTTAGGTAGTGATTGTTTTTTACTGGTTGTTCTAGTTTTAGGCCTAAGCTCTTTCTCATCTACTCAACTGTGCTTTGATTGTTTTATCTTCTTCTTTAAGGATTAAGTTATCTTTTTCCAAGGGCAATCAAATGATGACGGTATCCATAACTATCTACACACCAAATGACTTGTCCTTTCATTTTATATGATTACTATCAGATAATGGTATGTTTGTGACTCGTCCTTTTATTTTATATGATTATTATCAGATAAAGGTATTTTTGTGCATTTTTTCAAGGAGATTCTGCCAAGTGTTATAAGAAAAGAATGATGTAATAGAAGCAGGGTGTTTATTAGTTAGAGTTTTATGATGATACCATGCTATTCATTTAGCTATTGTTTGTTCTACATTTTATTTTTTAACTTGTTGCAAATGTTTTTTGAGGATAAGGATTTTCCTGACAACTTGCAACATGCTTTGTCATTTTGATGAAAACTTATAGTTTCAACTTCTTACATCAAGTCTAAATTCCCCCCTCTATGTTTTTTTACAGGTTATGATTGGTTATTTTTATTCAATATATGAACTGATATTGATCTAGTTTCATTATGGTTTCATGAATACTAGCATGGAGTAAAATTGTCAGATTGATGAGATTTTTTCTTTTTGCATCCATCTCATGGATGAAAATTTCTGGAACTTAGTGTTTTAGTTAGTTTAATTATTTTGCAGGGTTACTCGAAGAGTTCTAAGCTATAAGGAACATTCAAGGGCTTCAGGTTTTTTTAAGTGTTTAATTCATTACCTGCTCCTTTTGTTTCTTTCCTTGTATCTTTTTGTCTTGCTTTAGAATTGTGAGCTTAGGATTACATCAAGCATTAAAATTTATATTTTTGACTTTAGTATGACATCAAGCATCAAGGAATACCATAAAGTCAACAAGGAATTGTACTTTACAAAGTGGAGTCATTTTTCTTTTCCATTATTCATGATCTATCCTTGATGTTCCTTTCCATTAAACTTTTTTCCTTAAACATTTTGTTTATTTTTTTCATTTTGCATGAATGTTTTTGAACTAATGTTTGCAAGAATATTGTACCAGATGTTTTGTAATTTTATTTTTATAATTTAATCCTTATAAAAAAAATATGACATTTGTCTTCTCCTTTCTCTGTCTTTTCCATGATCCTTCATGTTTATCAAGGGATGTGTGAATGAGTATCAAGCCAGAGGGTAGTTGATGTGTATTGTCGTTCCTTGCTCATTATTGAAGTCTTTATATTTTAGGTTGTCATGCCAGGAATAATGAGTTTTGATTGAATCTTCTACCCTTGATCCTCACAAATTTGTAGGGAACTGAGTATTTGTATTATCCGCTATAGTGTGAGTTTATTTATACATCCAATGAATGACCTTTTTGGCATGATTTTAAGTATTAATAAAAAAAATTGTGTTTGGTATAAGATCATACTTGTTTTGCATATATGAAGTTTAAAAACTTCTTACTACTTCGAACTTTTTCTTAACTTTTTTTTTTTATCATACAAATCTACTTGTTTTGATAGAGCAGGGGTTTGAGTTCTAATCACATGTTTTTTAGGATCTCATCAAGCATCCTAGGGGATGATCTAAAATTGGACAAGGAATTCTCAACTCAGTGTTATCTACTAATGTAGTATTACTTTTTACTGGTTCTTACAGTTTCACTTCCAAGCATTTACAAGTGCTGGCTATTTTTTAATTTATCCTTTTTTTCTTTTACTTAGTTCAGTGTAGTGATTGCTTTTTACTGGTTCCAGTTTCAGGAGTAAGCTTTTACCAATGTTTGCTATTTATCATCTACTCTTGTTTTCTTTTTACTTAGCGCGACAGTGATTCCTTTTTAATGGTTCTTCCGGTATCAGGTATAAGCATTTATCAATGTTGGGTATTTTTTATTTACAATTGTATTCTCTTAACTCAGCACAGTCTATTTAAGAAGGAGCAATGGTTGTGATGAGTAGCTAATTTCCTTTGTTCACATCGCATTCATCATGTAGCTATTTCATCACCTATTTTTCTATGCTAATAACTTAATTCTCTTGCTCTCTATATAGAAATATAGATTATACCTTGTTTTTTTATTTAATTTATAAATTGATATTGATATTGTTTTATTATGGTTTCGTAAATACTTGCATGGAGTTAGATTTTAGAATTGATAGGGACTTTTTATTTTGGTACTTTGTTCTGTGCTAGAAGTATTTGGTTCTCTCAATACTTGTTGTCTTTGCTTTATGAACTATCTTTATGGTTTTTGGAGAGTAGTGGGCGTGCCAATGGAGCATTTGAAATTTGCATCAGCAGGATGTTGTTTTTCTATGACCGAATTCTTCTAGAATGTTAATGCTTTTGTCTTTTTTTCTTCATTTAAATTGATGGCGTTACTCGTTTGGTGGATTGTTTTGATGTGATACCCTTTCCATATGTTATGTGCCATGTAGCTTTGCTTATATCATTTTCAGGGATTGTTACATGGCTTTGTCTTTAAAAATTCTTATCAATTTGGTGAACTTTTTGCTTTGTGGGGCTTTGTAGTTTGACTGAGCTTTTGAAGTGGTTTGTTATGTGATAATAGATGTACGAGGTCTTGGTTTATGTTGAGATTGCTTTGGATTGAAAAGTATGATAGCAGCATGGTCGTCAATCCAATTTGTTAAATCATTTATGCAAATGTGCGCAATCATGTTATGGTAATATGCCTCTTGGAATTTGCTGACTATCTCTTGCATCGTTTCTATTAGAAACAAAGTTATTGAAATTTCTAATTGTTTGTGGCTTTTGCTACTTATGAACTATTTTGTTTGATGGTTTTGATGCAATATGATTGGTTGCAGTGAGCTTGAGATTATCTCTTGCATTGTTTGTGTTGAAAATGAAGTTGCTGTTGTAATTTCTAATAGTCAATGCTAGTCCTTATGAATTGCTTTGTATGATTGGTTGTAGGGAGCTTGAATTTTTTTTCTTCATTTCGGATTGTGGTGATGTGACCAGCTATTTGTCCACGTGTGATTCTAAAGTAAGCTAGAAGTTTTAAAACAAGGTTGTTCAATATTATTCCTTGTTTTAATGTCGAAAACAAAGTTGTTGGTGTTGAAATTTCTAATCATCCATCCTATATTTTTTGTTTCAGTTGCTTGTTTGTTGTTGTGACTGTATTTTCTTTGTTTCTTTTATTATCTGGATCTCTAATTATCGACTAGAGTTTGCACACCATGCACCCTTGTTTTATGTGTATGCTTGTAGAAAAATTAGTAACTTTGTTGTGTATTTGCATTTATTAGCTTAGCATGAAGTTTTTTGTTGTTCAACCACGCCTAACATGGAAGGGTGGAACAACATCATGGGGTGAATGGGTAGTCAATTGTAAGTTTGCCCTTGTTTTGTTATAGAATTATATTTCTAGAGGGTAAGTAGTCTTAGGCATAAAATATCTATAAAAATTGTCTTTCTAGGAACCTTAATCCTAGCCTTACTCATGTGTTTGGCTTCCATGAATATAACCCATGCATACTTATATCTTCAATACCTGTTTACAAGTTATACCCTTTATTAGGGCTAGCTTTCGTACAACATTCTATTCAACATGACCTGATAGGAATTGAATAACATAAGGCAACTGTAAACTGATAAGAGTTAGTTGAGTCAGTTAGTTAGTGACCACGTGGCAAGTCATTCACAAAATGGATAGTTCACCATCCTTAAACAATCGAAAAGAATAAAAGAAAATCAAGAAAAGACCATAACACAAAATCAAACTATAACAAAATCGTAGCCAAAAAGTCACTCAAATTGATCTAATCATTTCTCAAAATGGATAGTTTTGTTTTATTGCTTGATAATTTCCCTCTTTTCTTTTTCTCTACCTGAGAATTCACCCTTGCAACAATTTTTTTGAGTTTTATCTTCAAAATCAATCCATACATTATACGTAACTCACCAAAAGATGATTTCTTTGACAATATACACTCAAATACTACAAATTCCAACATTTAAGAATTCAATAAACTCATCCTTTCTTCTTAGATTTTTGGTCATAAACTAATTTTATCACATTTTTTATCTTTATACCACCATAACATGCATTACTACTTGGTTCTCTATTCCGTGCTAGAAGTATTTGGTTCTCTCAATACTTGCTGCCTTTACTTTCTGAATTATCTATATGGGTTTTGGAGATTAGTGGACGCCAATGGAGCATCTGAAATTTATATCAGCTGCCTATTGCTTTTTTATGACCAAATTGTTCTAGAATGTTAATGGTTATGTCCTTTTTTCTTCATTTAAATTGATGACGTTACTCGTTTGGTGGATTGTTTTTGATGTGATACCCTTTATATATGTCATGTGCCATGTAGGTTTGTTTAGTCCTTTTTAGGGATTGTTACATGATTTTACTTTTAGAAAATTCTTATCAATTTGGTGAACCTTTTGCTTTGTAGGGTCTTTGTAGTTTGGCTGAGCTTAATAGCTAAATAGGGTCTTGGTTTATGTTGAGATTGTTCTGGATTGGAAAGGATGTACCAGCATGGTGGTCAATCCAATTTGTTAAATCATCTATGCAAATGTACGCAGTCATGTGATGGTAATATGCCTCTTGGAATCTGTTAACTATCTCTTACATCGTTTGTGGTAGAAACAAAGTTATTGAAATTTCTAATTGTCTATGGCTTTTGCTCCTTATGAACTATTTTGTATGATGGTCTGAATGCAATATGATTGGTTGCAGTGAGCTTGAGATAACTATTGCATTGTTCGTGTTGAAAATGAAGTTGTTGTAATTTCTACTCGTCAATGTTGTTGCTCCTTATGAATTGCTTTGTATGATTGGTTGTAGTGAGATTGCATTTTGGTTCTTCGTTTCAGATTATAGTAATGTGACCAGTTATTTGTCCACTTGTGATTCTAAAGCGAGCTAGAAGTTTTAAAATTATGTTGTGCGATATTATTCTTTGTTTTTATGTTGAAAACAAAGTTGTTGGTGGTCAGATTACTAATCATCCATCGCTGCTGCTACTTATAGTTATTTTGTATGATGGTCTTGATGCAATATGATAGGTTGGCAGTGAGCTTGAGACTGTTTGTTGCATCGTCTGTGTTTAAAGTGAAGCTGTCAGTGTTGAAATTTCCAATCATCCATGCTGTATTTTTTTTCTTCAGATGCTTGTTTATAGTTGTGACTATTTTTATTGTTTCTTTTATTATTTGGGTCTCTGGTTGTCTACTAGAGTTTGCACACTAAGCAACCTTCTTTATGTGTGTGCTTGTACACAAATTAATAACTTTGCTATGCATTTGCATTGATTGGATTAGCATGAATTTTTTTGTTGTTCAAGCATGCCTAACATGGAAGGGTGGAACAGCAACATGGGGTGAATGGCCAATAAACTGTAAGTGGTGAAGTTGTTCGACCTTTTGTCTATTAGATATTATCAAGAAGCATGATTCTTTTTATTTATGATACTTTATTTGTCATCTAACTACCTTTGTTCATGTCGCATTCATCATGTAGCTATTTTCCTCACCTATTTTTCTATGCTAATAACTTAGTGCTCTTGCTCTATATTGTTATCCGTTTGAATCCAAAATAAACTTTCCTTGCATACTTTTCAAAAAAACATTTCTTTCCTATTGTTTATTCTTTTTCTTTATATTGGGTTCATTTAGTCTAGTGGAGACATAAAAACTGAATTTGTTTGTTCCTCCTCTCCTCACAAACATAAGAGTTGGTTCTGTGTAAAATGGGGAATCATTATGTGAATCTTTCACTAGTAATTCATGTGAGATAAACATTTTTACCGTTGAGGCATTGTTTAAACTTTGTATCTTTTGAGTGTAAAGTTTAAGCTTGAAAAAATTGACATAAAGACTGTATTTCTTCACTCAATGTTTTTATTTAACTTTAGTTTTTTTTTATTATGCCCTTCTTTTATTCTAGTTTGTTTTTATTTTGATCTCATGTCACAAGTGGAGGGTTATTCAAGTTACCTTGAGTTGCTCAATTTGTTTTATGATTGTAATTACTTTCTTCAATTTTACATTTTGCATTAAATTATTCGCCTTTGATCTTTATCATTTTTTCGCTTATATTTCTTTTTTGTTATTTCGAGAGCGGTTTGGTTAAGCTAACCCAAGTCAGCTTGTATTTTTTTTTGCAATGTTTTTTTTAGTTAACTTGGATTGTTATTTTAGCTTCTTATTTTGGAAGTCTATTTTTGTAATCATGATCTGATGTTGTGAGTGCCGGACTAATTGAGTTAACCCGACTTGACTGAAATTTTTTCATGGATTTTTTTTTTTAATTTAATCATTTTGCATTAAATTATTTGCCCTAAAGCTTCGTTATTTTTGACTTTTTTTCTGTTTGGTTATTCGGAGAGCAGATTGATAATGTTAACCTAGGTTAACTCAGGGTTTTTTTTATGCTTTTTTACTGAACTTTGGTTTCTTTTACTAGGTCTTTTCAGAAAAGAAAAAAAATCCCTATCTCATATTATGGGTTGTGGATTCGTCAAGTTACCTCAAGTTTAGTTTGAGTTTTTTTCTTCAATATTATATTTTTTTATTTTCATCTTTGTCATTAGTTTTTTAGACCTTGAACATTACATTTTTTTTACTTTTTATTTCGCAGGTTATTTCAGTCTTATTTCTCATGTTATAGTTAATTTAACCTAGATTATCTTGAATTATCATCATTGAATATTTTACATGGATGCATGTGATGGGTCAAAATGACGGGGTATGATTTTGAGATTAATAGGAGCAACTTTGATTGGTGTTCTTGGTCTAGCTTCAATGGTTGTCAAAGCAGAAGCAAGACTTAAACAAGGAAGTTTCAAGTACTGAGCATGAGATCAGTTTGAAAGTTGAACCTGGTCTTTCTGTGAAACTATTGAGTTTCTTATGGAGAAAAGAGGAATCTAGTGGATATACACATGTTTGGCGGGTGAGTCCACTATTTCTTATGTGCTGGTATAATTACAGATCGAAATAACACTATTTCTTACATGTATTATATTTCTCAAAACTATTTCTTACATGTTGATATAACACTATTTCTTAATATTTAACTTCGTACGTGGTTTTATCTATTCTCATGCCTGGTTCTTCCTTCATTTTCCTGCTGCTTAGAAATCTAGGAAAACAGTGTCAGGATTTAACCTTGGCCTCATACTACTATTTGTCTTTCTTGAGCTTATCATTCTCCTATTGTGATAAAACAGAACTGTGGCATCAATCTGATATGTCTTGTGAGGATGATTTGTGACAATGGATTCATAGGACATGAAATTTGGCTCGAGAATTGTGGTGGGAACCATAATGGGATTCTTTGGAGCAGCATTTGGGAGTGTGGAAGGTGTTGGTGGCATCTTTGCTCCCATGCTTTCTTGGTTATTGGGTTGGATCCAAAATCATCTACTCTTATGCCAACATGTAAGAAAAATTGATTCATCTTTTAGGGCCACTATTCCATTGTTGTTAATTTTCTCGACGGAAAATGCTTAATTAGGAGGTCAAATGAAGGCTCATCTCTCCAAAAGCCTTTGACTTGGTTCAAATTTTTTATCAACAAAAGCTTCTAGTTGTAGAAGTTTGAATTTGTTTGGATGGTTATGATTACAGGTGCAGGAGCTTCAACAGTATACAACAATTTAAAGCTTAGTCATCCTACAATGGATTTGCCCATCATTGACTAAATTGCCAAGGTCCTTACTTTCTCCCTGTTTATCTTTGATTAAATTGCCATCAATAATGAGCTAGAGTGATGATGAAACTTCATATTATACAACAACTCCTTATGTGGCATATTGGGTGCAAAACTTCTTGTAGGTACCCAAACTGTTTCCTTGCTTATATTGTTTCTGTGGTGTGCTCGCTGGTATAGTTGGTGGTTTACTGATCCTCATTTGGGCACCTAAACTAGAATTACATGCTATATTAGAGCATTAGAAACCAGTTTCCTTCAGAATTCATCGTCTTTAATTTTCCAACACAGATCTATACTCCGTTGTTGCCTTCTTAGGGCAATCTGTTGTGAGAAAGCTAATTGATTTACTAGGAAGAGCATCACTCATCATCTTCATCCTGTCCTTCACAATTTCTGTGAGCGCAATATCACTAGGTATGTGCTGTCACAACACAGTTTTTCACAGATTGATAACAGAAATGGATTTCTTGGTGGACTTTTCTTTACCCTTTTTCCTTTCAATAATAATGGTTTGTTTTCCTCTCCAAACAGGTGGAGTCGGTATAGCAAAAATGTTTGAAAAGATTGAACATCGTGAGTGCATGGGATTCGATGACATCGTTCATCGTGTTTGATTATTGTGTTTTTGACGTAAAACATATAGATGGTAAAAATAAAAATATATTTAATTGAGAAAATGGAAACAGAAATGTAAAAATAAAAATTTATCTCTAAAACAATCTGAAAGTAAATTTTTATATTATTAAAATAAAAAATATTTTTTTTTATATTATATCCTTAAAGTATTTTTATAAAAGTTTTAATTTCAAAATTGTTCAACTACAATATATTAAAATAAAAATAATAATTATTATTATTGTTTTTTAATATCCAACTCGAGTTAATTCCTTTCAAAATTGCCCAAAATAAAGTATGATAGCTAATGTTCTTCGATCAAGTTATATTCTCACTACTCCTATTCACTATACTTCTATTATACCTCATCTTTGGGGACATCCTCTCTAGCCCTCAAAAGAGATTTGATGACTGTTGCCAAGTCCTTTGAGGTGGATTTTGTTGAAAGTTTGACCTGCACAATGAGATAGGTTTCATATATCAAATTCTATAAATTGCATATACATTTCAAAAAGAATAAATATGGAAATGATCATATCTTGAAATTATTACCGGATTTGCTCTATCCCCAACTGGATAAAATAGAAGTGTTGGATAGTCTTCCACCTACAACAATTAATAGTAACATTTAATTATCAGTTATTTTATACTGGACCAAAACGTTATCATTAATGATATTCTAAAGACTCCTTAGCTGAAAGGGAAAAAAAGTTTCTCCGGTAAAGGAACCAGTCTCTTGTTTTACAATCTTTAAAATACCAATTAAGTTTCCTGGTAATTATAATACTAGATCACAATAATTTTTTTCACAAAGTAATAAAAAATGACATGAATCCCCGCTCATGGGGAGGGTCGCCACGATGTTGTGCTCACGCAAAGGGTACGACAAACAAATCCTGAAATTTTTATTGGATTTGCTTTATCCCAACTGGATAAAATAGAAGTGTTGGATAGTCGTCCACCTATAATAATTAATAGTAACAAAGGAAGAGTTCTCAGTATTATAAGTTCATCATCAGTTATTTTGTACAGGACCAAAACGTTATCATTAATGATATTCCAAAGACTCCTTGGCTGAAAAAACGTTTATCCATCCCAAATGTTGAGGATGGTCTTCTAACAGATTTATTGCTAACTTGTAGTTTTAAGCAACCAACCATTATGATAGATTTGATTGCCAAGTGACATAAAAGCCACTTGGTTGTAGTATCACTGATGATGCACCATGGTAAATTTCACACATCAAATTCGATTATCTTTCAATGGCTTTAAACTGTTTACTTTAATTTGCAACAAAATTGTGTTGAAGCAATTTATTTAAATTGCTTACCTGAAGTTTTGGATGTTCGTTTGTAGAAGCATCTACACCCTTAAAATGCTTAGCCAACTTCTCGATCTGCTTGGTTGTAGTCTCAAAGTTGATGCACCATGGTGATACACCTATTGTTAACATTTTCCAGAAAGAAAGTTAGAGATAGATACTAGTTGCAGCATCCATTTAATTCTTATGGTCTGTAAGGTATTTTAGACAAGAGCAACAAGAATATGGTTTCAGAAGATGCAGTTCACTTGAAATAGACTGTAAATAATGAAAATGACTCAACATCTTTAGCATTTTTTAGAAATGTTAATTTGGAAATCAGTTGTATTGCATGTTTCTCGTCTCTGGTTACATTAAAATGCATCCCTCCTAAATCAGGAATGAGATTTTTTTTCCATCCAAACTTGCAGAACTTAAACCTGAGGTGCATGGTTACAGTGAAATAATGCTTACCTCAAGAAGTATATTCCTGGGACTGCTCAAAACCAAGTCATCAAGAGTCTTCCCTACAATGACCTGAAGGATTTTCTCTTTCTGCAATGTCCCATAATCACAGGATAGTTTAAAATTTGAAATCAATGAAACAACATTACATAGCAATTCCAAGCTTCATTACTATCAAGAACATGAAAATAATGTGTTGGAATGAAGGAAATTGAAAGTAAATCAACTTTTCACATGATGAAACAAGTCCAATGTACTTTTAATGGAGATTAAACAAGTTTGCTCTAATGAATTTGTTCTCTTTCCACCAACAATTGTCTAAAAAGTGAATATTATTGAAGCATAATAATACAACAAATATTTATCTTAATTTCCTTCAAGGCACGGCTATACTACATGAGTCATATGTGACTTTCTACACGTTGTCATCTATCAAAAAATTTAAGCAGGTCATAAATTATCATGAAATGGATTATTCAAGAAATTTTCCTCTAGAATAGAATGGAACTTCTCCAGCTCACCAACTGCTGCAAAGCATCATCAAAAGCTTACATATCCCCTAACATGCAAGCATTATTCTCATGACTTCTTCAAAAAGGAGAGGAAAAAGTACTAACAATCCCCCATGCTTTGATCACATGTGCATTACCATAATCAATTTACAGTAAGTAAAATGGTACTCATCTCACATTATCAGGTATTGGTCGTGATTTGAAGGTGGCAAACTACCATGCAAATGACTCGAGCAGAATTTGTTTAATACTTTTGCATCACTTTTGTATTTTAAACGTAATCTCAAAAATTTGATATAAAAAAAAAACAATTCCTGCATTGCCTTACCTATAACCTTACTGGTAACCATACCCTGCAATTGCCATCACCTGCAACACACCATTACCTGCATTTCCTGCATTGCAACACAACATCTCGTGCACAATAATCCCATGTCCTACAACCTGCACACTGAGTCTATAAAAGGGGGGAGAGCTTAAAGAGAGAAGGGAGGAGGAACAAAAAAAATAGATCAGAAAAGGAGAGAAAGAGAGAATAGAGGGTACGAATAGAGAACCAAGCAATGAAACAAAGGAATAGAAAAAAAGGATTGAAGAAGGAAGGAAAGCCAAACACAAAAAATAAACTGTGAAGCAACCTGCCGAAGCATCATGTCTTCTTCTTCCCTACCACTAGCGGGTCCATAACTTCTTCCTCAGCACTGGCAACCTCAGTCCTCTCCTTCTTCACCGTCAGTAAGAGTCCAGTTTTTCCACTTTCCCAAACAACAGCTTTTAGCCTTGGTTTTCACCACCAACAACCTTTTCTTCTCCCCTGGTAGCAGCTGCGCTTTCATCCGACAACCAACAAACAACGGCTCCTTGCAACCAATGACAACTCATTTGTATCCTCTATTAACAACGGCTGTAGTTTTCTCGTCTCCAGCGACAAAAACAGCAACAACGTTCTCTTCTCTCTCCATTGCATCCGACAAAGAAATTTTATATTTTACAAGATGGAGAGATCTTTCATGCATATCTCGCTGTAACCAGGGCCACCTCAATTATGACGACTTTAAAAAGTTTTGACACATTTATTTATTATTATTGTTGTTGTTATTATTATTATAGTTCTTCAAGTAACGGTACATCTTCTATCTTTGTAAAATCCGTGATATTTAATTATCTAATTGGTGATTCAGGAGTAAAAACTTGGAATTAAGGGGTTTATTCTCTCCGTGATCTCAAATTCGAGTTAAGTGATTGTTAATATACTGACTACTAAAGACTTACATAATTGTTAACTTTAAGGCCCGTGAGATTAGTCGAAGAACGTACAACCAAACCCCGACATCCACGTTATTTAAAAAAATCATTCATATTTTAACATTACCTTTAAAAAGATTGCGAGTCCATAACCATTAATTGCTAAGTTTGATTTTTGAAAAACACCATTTTATAAAAACTCATATACATACAAAAATTATGCATACATGTGATATCTTACAAAATAATATTTTTGAAAAAAAAATAATTGAAAATTTAGGGTGACATATCCTTTTAATCTAAGTCCATATCATATGTTTTTCAAGTGCTTAAGGAAATGCATCAATTAGTACGTATTAAAATAAGATCAATTTAACCACTTCTCATTAGATAATTATTAGAATCATACTAGTCCAAGTTCTATCCCTTTTATTTTTGTGTTTTAAAAATATCTTGAGAAAAACTTAAATGTTTTCTTTTACTTTAAATTAATATTTTGTTTGGTGTTTTTAAATTATTTTGATGTAATAATATCAAAAATATTTTTTATAAATATAAAATTATTTTAAACAAAATAAACTTTAAAAAATTATTATCATTATAACACCAAACATGTTATTCAAATCGATGGATTATCTATGAATATTGGGTTTAGATACCTCACCTTTAGAAATCCTCGAGCCATAAACCCGTGCTTCGCCGCAGGGATTAAATTTGTTTTTGTCTAGTTTTAACATATATAATTTTTTATTTTGTATTTTGATTTTTATTCTTTTATTTTTTGGTTTAGTTTTAATCCCTTGATTTTTTTAGTCCTTCAGATATACGAAGGTTATTTGTATTTGTATATTATAAAAACATGTGCAATATCCTTAATAGCTCCAGATTTAACTATTGATTTTTGTCTTATTAAAGGATATTATTTTTATTTTATTGTACCTAGAAACATTAAAAATCTAAAATACCCTTAGATTCATGGCTAAAATCATTGTTCACCGAGAGGTAAAATAGTAATTTCACCATTACAATCCACAATAATCTGTCAAAATGCACAGTGAATTTTACTGTGCAAAACCTTGAGTTAAGATATATATATATATAATTTTAATAAAGCACAATTTAAAAAACAATATAAATAACGCTTTTAGACATGAATCATGCAGAAAGTAGAATGCAATTGACAATTGTTATGTGCACATTTTTTTAAACATAATAGCTGCCACGTATAAATGTATAAGTGGGAAGGGACTTGTTCCCTTCCTCTGCACCCGGGTTCGATCCTCTCTGTACATGTCTGTCACCCTTGTGTTGCCTTACCTGCCTACTGGGCTTGCAAAGTATTCAGTAGATACGAGTATTAGTTATGGTGTGCGTAAGCTAGTCCGGACACTCCAGTTATCAAAAAATAAAAAGTGTAGCCAAGGATTAGTCATGGTGTGCGTAAGCTGACCCGGACACCCTGGTTATAAAAAAAACAAAAAACAATATATAAGCAGGAAAACACTATAGCAATTTACAGTGTTTTGCGAGGAGAGCTACAGTGCTTTCCCCACACCATTTCAAAAAAAAGTGGGTCTGGAGATTAGTCATGGTGTGCGTAACCTGGCTCAAACACCCTGATTATAAAAAACAAAAAAAATATATAAGTACAAAAAATAGAAAAAATAATGTAAAAATAAAAAAAAGTTGGTCGGGGGATTAGTTGTGGTGTGCGTAAGTTGGCCCGGACAACCTACTTATAAAAAACACAAAAAAATGTATAAGTGAGAAAAAAAATCATGTTGCATGTAAATTGGTCCGGACACTCCGGTTATCAAAAAAACCAAACAAAATATATAAGTGGGAAACAAAGGAAAAAATATTAAAAAAAAGTGGTTCTGGGGATTAGTCGTGGTGCATGTAAGCTGGCCTGGATAGTCCGATTAAAAAATATATATATATATATAAGTGGGGAAAAAAATCATGGGGCGCGTAAGCTGACCCGGACATCCGATTATTAAAAAACTCAAAAAAAAATGGATAAGTGGGGGAAAAACATAAAAAAATATAAAACATATGGGTCCAGGGATTAGTCGTGGTGCGCATAAGCTGGCCCGGACACCTCATTTATTAAAAAAAGAAAAAAAAGCAGAAGTAGTGTCGCGACGATGATTTTTGGCGCTTCGTGCCTCGCCATCTCTCGGATTGGGGGAACAACGGCGCGCGGTGAAAATAAGGTGTGTTTTATAGACGTAAAATTTACGACTATAAATATCAAGAGTCACCACCTCATATTTGTTAGGATTGAGAGAGTTTGTAGAATTGAAAGAAGAATTAGTTTAGAGAAGGGAAGAAGGAGAAGAGAGAAAAGAGAGGGAGACTGAAATTTAAAATTGTGCTTGTATTGATTTCTGTTTTGCATACCTTTGTTGTGTGTGCACTTCTCTATTTATACACATTACACTATTCTAGAATATTCTTCTATACTCTAACATCCCCCCTCAAGCTCATGCTTTGATGAACCAAGAATGAGATTGCAGCAATGGAGAAGAAATACATGAGTACTGAATCCTTTTTGACAAAAACAACACTATGTAAAAGAAAGATGAGTTTGAATGCGATTGAGAAGAAAAAAGAAAAATGCTCGAATGGCAAAAAGATAGAAGAGAGAGAGAAGACATTTCATATGTCTATATCTTGATTGACATTTCATTTGTTTACTTCAGTTTTTTTCTGATTTTTTTTTTCATCTTTGAGAAGAGAGGGATGAGAAGAAAGAAATGGGAGGTAAGAGAGGTGATAGAATGGGTTTGAATTTCATTTGTCTACTTCAGTTTTTCTGAATTTTTTCATTTAGCCACTTCAGTTTTTCTGAAGTTTTTCATTTGCCGATGAATTTCTTAATCTATGTAAAAATTCATTTTGTAATTCTCAATGATATTGATTTTTTTTCTTTTTTTTTTTTGCAAAAACAGTAGAAAGTGACACACAAAACGGCAGAGCAATACACTGCACACAAAACACAAAACCTACAAAACATTTCACAACCAATTCTTCTAAGCCGCCTCAGCCACGTCCCTCATCATCTTGTTCCTCTGCTCTGCTCTTCTGAAACCAGAAGAGAAAATACACCAACCTCTTCATTGCACCATTATGTTGCTGTCTCAACATCTCATAAGTCCTGCTTCTTCTCAAATCGAGCCTCTTTGTGGCAAGAAAAATGAAGCTGAGCTTGCAGTTCTAGAAGCTGCTCTTGCAGCTCCCAAGCTTCCAATTAAACCCTCTCCATTCGCTTCTACATCCTCTTCTCCAGGGAAAGTATGCTGAACGCCTTGGTGCTGGTGCTCCTGTCTACCTCTCCACTGTCCTTGAATACCTCGCTGCCGAGATTCTCGAGCTCGCCGGGAATGCTGCAAGAGATAACAAGAAGAACCGGGGAATGAGGGATAATCGTGGCTGCTTCTTCACAATGCACTGTAATTCTCACTCTGTTGCTGCTCTGTTTGAGATTTTTTTTCTAGTAGTGGAGACTGGCAGGGATGAATCTTTTCTTGAATCAAGTGGCAGAAATGTTGAGATCAGAAGAGTGAAGAAGAATTCACACAGAGGAAAGATTGAGGTTGAAGGAAACGCAAGAGTTGTTGAGCTCAAAGAACTCATCAATGGTGGACTGGTATGAAAAATACGATTGGAAAAACCTTTGAATTCAACTGTATGCATGAAAACAAAATATTTTTTTAAAAATAATAATAATAATAGTAATAGTAAAGAAAACAAATAAAAATATTTTTTTCACATTAATTTGTATTTTTTATTTTTTTGGGATGGGCTGCAGCCCGCTTGCATGGACTGGGCTTCCATTCCGGGCGGGCTGAAAGCCCAATTTATTTTGAGCTGGGCTTCCAATCCTGGCGGGATGGAAGCCCAATTATTTTGGGTTGGGCTTCTAGTCTTTGGGGCATTTTATTTTTATTTTGATAAAGACATACTTTTATGACAAATACTTTTTAAGAAAAGTATTATGATCATGAAATAAAGTTTCATTTGAATAATTATAATTTGATCATTTTTACGTATCAATATGAGAAAATATGAAATAATTAAATTTATGAAACTATATAAAAATACAAAAAGACATTTAATTTCAAAAACAAATGAGAAAATTATTTTAAAAGTTCAGCAAATCAGCCTAATATATAATTATCCTTAAAAGAATTGATAATATCATCATAAAATTTCCATGATATTATGTAAAAATAACATATACAATGTTTATGTATGTATGTATGTATGTATGTATGTATGTATGTGTAATAAAAGGTAGCTATAATTAGGACAAAATGTATCTCTTGAATTTAAACTCCATTTCCTTATCAATGCATATATGTATTATTTCAAAGAAGGTTTGTTATAAACTAAAAACATTATTCTTAAATAAATATTTATCATGATCTCAAAATTAATTTCTAATAAAAAAAATTAAAATAACATCTCAATAATTTGTATGCGATTGAAAGCAAAAACAAATTAACTAATGTGATAAACTATTTTCAAAAATATATTAAAAATAGAATTTTTATTTTTGTTGAATATTCATGAATATATTGTTTATTAGTTTTCTCTCATATTAGGAAAAAGAAAAAAAGAATTTTTTTTTGAGTGGTGAATTTGTTCTCTATTGTTTCAATTTTTTTAGATTGATACAATAAAATTCTATTTTCTGAATTTAAACATCAATTTAATATCAAGGTATTTTTTGAATTTGCAAATACTATTTACCTCCCAAGCCAAGACCACAAACTATTAGGCTTAAAACCAAGTGAACAAGATATGAAAGGATAAATTGTAAGGAAATAATTTGGTAATCAAAATGAGAGCACAATAGAAGTTCATAGTACTCATGGTTAGCAGTACAATAAAAAAATCTCTCTTTCTCATTATTATCAATAGTTATTACCTTGATGTAATATATCAGTATTGTACAATATTTTAATCTCATTTTTACTATTTCTTTTTAGTGTCTTAGAAGAAAAATAAAAGGCATCGAACTATTTTGAATATTGAACGTGTTTTCTCTCTCTTTAAGGGATTGATATAAAAATATATGTCATAGAGTTAAAATTTTCAACTCAAAATTTAGCCCTTTGTGATATTTTAATCCCGACTATACTAAATATTTCCTTCTTTTTTACTCGTATTTGCTTATAACTATGTGTTTCACTCATCCAAAGAGATTCCCACAATTGTCGTGTCAAAAGCAAACAAACCATTACAAGTGAATAATCTTAAAGCACACAACAAATACAAGAAAATATCTCAATTTTTATTAATCTTGTAAACAAAAGATTTACACTATACACAAAATGAAACACTTTCTTCCCATGTTTCTATGATGACCACTAGAAATTTAAATAGTCATTAACTTCAAGGGTTTATGAGATTAGTCGAGATATGTTCAAAATGACCCGAACACCTACGTTAATAAAAAAAAATAAGTTTATCATAATTATCAATCCATATTTCATCCTAACCGTCCAATTGATTGTTTAGTTAATACTAATTTGCGAATCATATATCTCTAATATTTGAATTGAGTGCATGATTGATTATAATTGGAGTTGTTTTAGCTATTTTATAATAGTAAACTAGTTGTGAACACATGGTTGCACAAGTGTATTTCTTCTATATATAAAAAAATAGTTTGAGAGAGTAAAAGTATATACCTTTGTTTGATATTTAAATAGTATACTAGATTTCCCCCCAACAAAACTCTAAATGTTTTTGCAATCAAATCATTTGATATTTTTTCAAAAAGATTTTTGTTTTTGTGTTTTATAAGAATTCTTTTTCTCTTAGCCTCGTTACATATTCTCATATTATTCCAACACTCACGATAATTAAAAAAAACTCTTTTTATATATTGTATAGGCTAATTTACTTAATTTAATATAAGTAATCTATTTATACAAAGTCTGTTAAATTTCATAATAACCCACATTCAATACAATTCTATAATGAAAGCACACGATTTATTACTACAACAATCACATAATAATTAACCTCACATTTAAAATGTGGTAAATGAAAACTTCTGCTTGTAGAAAACAAGAAAAAATACAAACACGCGAATTTAAAAAGAAAAAAGAAGCAGCTAAGAGCAGCCTGGAAGATGATCCCCTCTTCTTGGCAGCTGCCATTATAGACCTAGCTAGTCAACAAAGCAAGTTAATTAGCTAAACTTGAGATCTATCATGGAATAAAACAATTGCGGTAAAAGCATTATCAAAACTTACCTTCTAACACTGCCTTGAATAGCTAGTGTCGTCTTCCACCGTTTCTAAGAGCATTCTTCCTTTTAAGCCTTTTTGTATTTTGATGCCCAACACATTCAACCATCTTCACAAACCATGCTGGTTTTCTTGTTCTATACACAACGTATCCCATGGAGACTCCAAATACAAATCCACATCCATAACCCATTGCTACAGCTTTCCATCCAAATCACTCTTCAAACATTGAATCTTCTTTCTCAAAGTTTGATGGTTGAAGTTGCTGCCCCTCACCATTGTTGCATTTTACTTTCAAGGGAAATCCGCATAATCTCAAGTTCCCTTCGTAGGAACCATGTTCAAATGTGTTGAACTGTTTGCCTTGAGGTATGGATCCCTCAAGTTGGTTATACGAAAGGTTCAGGACTTGAAGAAATGTTAAATCTACCAATTGCTGAGGAATCCTTCCAGCAAGCATATTTGAAGAGAGATCCAGCGATTCCAAATTAGTTAAATTTCCCAATGATGGCTGGATATAACCGACGAGGCTGTTGTGAGAAAGGTTGAGCTGTTTCAGAGACTTAAGCTTCCCGAGGGACTCTGGAATCTTTCCCGTGAATTTATTGCAGGATAAATCAAGTATTGTGAGGGCAATCAGAATGTTTGTAAACTCAATTTGCGAACCTTTCCATCTAATTGTAACAGAATAAACATAAGGAGTGGATAAATTTCTTGCCGTCATGTAATCCATCTCCTGATCAACACTCATCATGGCTTTGAAGTTGTTAAAATACTCTGTCGGCAAAGGACCACTCAAGCTATTGTCGGAGAGGTCAAAAATCTTTAGTTTAGAAAAAGAGTCATTGGCAGTTGGACCCTTCAAAGAACCATGGAGTTTATTTTACCTTAGAATAATAACCTCCAAGTTTGGAAGCATTTATAAAAAGGAAGGGAATGTGTCATCTATCATGTTGTTGCCGTGGTCCAGAAATTCTAAATTCACACAATTGATGACAAATGGTGGTATCACCCCTTTCAGTTGGTTGCCATTGAAGTCGAGATATCTCAAATTGTTCCCCTTTGAATACACTGAAGGGATATTTCCTTGAAAATTATTGACACCAAGATTCAACACTGAGAGGTTATCACTGAAGTTTCCCAAGCATTGTGGGATGAATCCACTAAAGCTATTGTTGGACAAGTCTAGAATTTCTAGGAACTTCAGCTTGTAATTGGCAGAAGAGATGTTCTCGGTCAGTTTATCATTGGAGGAAAGCATAAGAGCTATCAAATTTTCAAGCTTGAAAACTGAAGGTGGAATCTGGCCGTACAACTTGTTACGACTGAAATCGATATATTTTAATGAATTAGAAAGGAAAGGACTTATACGGCCACTGAAATGGTTATTGTGAAGAGAAAGAAGCTGTAAAGAAGGCATAGAAAACAAAGAGGATGGGATTGTTCCATTGAGCAAGTTATGAGATAAGTCAAGATTGTTTAAATTTGAAAGCCTACTTATTTGTGATGTGATGGGTCCTATCAGTCTATTGTTCGAGAGGTCCAACGAAGTTAGTTGTGTGAGGTTAAACAAACTATTTGGAATTTCACCACTAAAATTATTGGAAAAAATGTCTAAGATATTTAGCTTCTCAAGACTTCCAAGTGAGGATGAAATCTGACCATCAAATCTGTTATGTGAGAGGTCCAACAAAATGAGTTGTGTGAGGTTAAACAATCCATCCAGAATTTCTCCACTAAAACTATTCGAAGAAAGTGTTAAGACATATAACTTCTCAAGGTTTCCAAGTGAGGATGAGATCTGACCATCAAATATGTTATTTGAGAGGTCCAACCATTGGAGTTGTGTGAGGTTAAAAAAACCATCCGGAATTTCTCCAGTAAAATCATTGGAAGAAAGTTTCAAGACATCTAACTTCATAAGGTTTTCAAGTGAGGATGGAATCTCACCATCAAAACTGTTATTTGAAAGGTCCAACCAAGTGAGCCGTGTGAGGTTAGAAAACTGATTCAGAATTTGGCCAGTAAAATCATTGAAAGAAAGTGTCAAGTAATATAGCTTCTCAAGGTTTCCTAGTGAGGATGAGATCTGACCATAAAACTTGTTATTTGAGAGGTCCAACAAAGTGAGCAAAAATAAAATAAAATAAATAATAAATAAAAATTAAAATTATTAGCTGAAAAAAACATCATTTGACGTGAAAATAAAAAAACTAATAAAAAAATAAAAGAAAGAACAAGGGGAAAAAATAAGAAATATAAATTTTCAAATAATCATAAACACAAACTAAAATTTAAGAACAAATGTTTTCAAAAAAATACTACCTCAACAAATATAAGAATTAAGTTTCTATAACATCATTTGATGTTGTTTTTATTAAGAATTAAGTTTTAAAGCTTTTCTATATATAATGTTTCAAATATAATATCATGATTAATGGTTTGAAAAAGTTACGTAACTCAATGTTGTTTTTGATTTTTTTTTATCTTATTTATTTAATTTTTTATTACTTACATTAGTATTAAACACAAAAAATTATCTTATAATTAGTTTTTTTTAACATTATTTAACAAAATTTTTGTCCAGGTTGATTATTTTGCCTAAATATATAGCATTATAAAAATACTCATACTCTTAACATTCATTTTGACATTTAAAAAAATTTGATTCTAACTACAGCAACGCGTAGGGCAAGTGACTCGTATATATATATATATATAAGAAAAAGGTAGATCATGTTGAGGATTCACTATAGTTACAAATATAGTTTACTGTGTAGTGCTTATAATCATATGGTTTTTTTAATAGTAATAATATTTATTTTAATTTTATATCTCTTTTCATTTTTTTTCCATTTCTATTTGTCAAAGTTATTTTGGGTTTTCTTTTTAATTTTTATGCCTTAAATCAAATGGTTTTCTTTAATAGTGATAATAGTTATTTTAATTCTATCCTTTTTCTTTTCATTTTTTTTGCTTGCTCTTTTGTCAAAGTTTTTGTATTTTTGATAATAATAATAATGATAATTTTAATCATATAATTAATAATAATGACATTAACAATAATAATGATTATAATCGTTATAACAGTAGTGGTGGTGATACTAATAATAACTGTGGTTATGACAATAATAATGATGGTGATGATAATAAGATTAAAAATAATAGTAATATTAGTTATAGTTATGGTGATAATAACTATAACAATACCATAAGCAATAATAGTTATAATGATAATGATAATAACAATAATAACAAAAATAATAGTGATAACGATAGTAATAACAAAAATAATTAGGATATTAATTATTGATAGTAGTGATAGCTGTAATGATAGTGACAATTTAGAAATTATAATTATTCTAATAATCCATCATTCAATACTATATTTGTTAGGAATTGAGTTTTACAACTTATCCATGTATAGTATTTTAGATCTAATATCCCAGATTAATGGCTTAAAAAGTTTTTGTGGCTCAATGTTCTTTTTTTCTTAATCTTATTTGTTTTTTCAATTTTACCATTTACCATTAACTTTTTTAAAAAAGTCATCCAAGTTTTGTTTAAACATATTAAGCAAATAAATTCACATTGACTTGGATTTTATACATTTTATTAAAAATTTATGCTGAGCAAAAATAAAGACAAAAAATTAAAAATTTATTATCTTACTCAGGTTTATAGTATTATAAAAAAATCTTTGCACTCTTAATAATTGCCATAATTTAGCCTTGAAGAGGTTGATTAAAGATCATTAAAAAAATATGATCTTTTGATAATCTTTACTCAAAATCCTAAATAATTCTAGATTATCTAATGGGATCTTTGAAACTCTTGACCGATTTTTTTAAAACAATATGTTTTTGAATTATTATCTTAATTGTGTTTATGTATTTCTAGAAACTAAATATTTTTATATTTATTTTTAGTAAATGCTAAAACATAAATGCTTTACTTGCAAGGAACAACTTGTAGTATAGGGGGTTTGTACGAAATAAGAAAATTCTAATTATTGATACGACGACGACGACGACCAACTTGTAGGACACTTCATTTTTTCTCCAGAAGGAAATTAATGCCTGACCCATAAGCTTAAGTTGCCAAAGACCCAGCTACAATTTCTCGATGCTCACCCAACAAGGGATGGTGATGCCATGGAATTGGAGAAGCCTGAATTGGCGACCTAAGACCTGCTGCAATTAATTTCCAAGATCAAAAAGACTTTGAAAGAAATTTTATATTTTACAGGATGGATGGAGAGATCTTTCATGCTTATCTCTTTATGTTTATACCTTAGATTATTAGTTTTTGTTTTTTTGTATTTTAGGTGTTTGTACACCATATTTTTCTCATTTTTATTATAAAAAATAAAAGTTATAACATTATATTTATAGTGAAACTTAAAACTCCAATAAAAATATTTCTCCCTACAACATTTCTTTTAAAAATGATATCATTAATAATTTTTTAATACAGTATTCTTGTATATGCATGCATGCATATGATTTTCTTCTATTTAAAAGAATGAAGAAAAGGCTGATGATGATGATGTGTCCTCCACCTAGTATTTATCTATTTTACCGTAGATCTAGTTAGTAAATAATCAATCCTAGCCATTCATCAAGTAGTCGTTAGTAGAAAACAAAAGCTGGCATAACCAGTCTTGTTAGTTGTTATTCGACTGGTCACGTTCCTCTTATTTATTCTCTCCCTCTCTCCCTCTCCCTCTCTCCTCTTATCTTGAGAGAAAACACAACAGAAGTTGGAATGTCCCTTCCAAAATCTCTTAACTGGAGGTAGCGGAGTTGGGCTTGAATCATTATTGAAATTGGAATCATAATATGCATCAGCAGGTGAGGTAGTGTAACTCTTTGTTGTTTTCATCTTGTACTTGTAGGGTTACTGAAGGGGATGAAGGATTAAAAAGAAAAATAAGACCAAAACTTGGGAGGAAAAGGTGAGGATGTTCAAGACTAATTTAACAATTCTCTCTCTCTTTCTCTTTTTTGTTTTTTGTTTTCAAAATCCTATTTTTTATGATCTCAATTTCACAGGAAGAAAATCCTAATGATGACGGATAGTTGGATGGGCAGCACCAACAATTGCAGGTTTTCAAGTAAATATGGGCAACAAGAGTTTCTTGGGATCTTTCAAGTAAACACGTTATGCTGTCTTTTTCGACTCTTTTGCATTGACGCTTCTTGTGCTTATCTATTGTTTTTGAATCTTTGATTCTTTGGCGTTTCGGATTAACTAAAACAAGCTCATTTGTCTTTTTTCCTCATCCTTGAAGCCTTGGTTGTTTTCTTGTGCGAATTTGTTTTCTTTAACACAACACCCATCTCCCTGATTTCTTTCGTTGCTCATCCATACAAATGCCCATGAAAGTGCATTGTTGTTTTCTTAGAGTGGGATTTCATTATGTGGTTGTTTTAAAATATTATGATTCTCACCTTTCCCCCTCTTTGGCAGGGCTGCACTGAATTAGTTGTGGCTGTTATTTGTCGACTGAAACTTTCACTAGATTCTGCTTCTCTGGCTGCAAGCACTTTGTGCTAGGAGTTTCCATCTTCTACATCTACTCACTTTTGTTTGCTTCTTTAATATTTCCTTTGCAAGTGCCATTGGATTCTTCACCTTCTTTCCCGCTCTCTGTCACTCCTTAGTTCTATTTTTATTTCAATCTTTGTGCCTACTATTTTGTTCGTCTTAGTCCACTTTGTTTGCAGCTTGAAGGGGGTGTCCTTTTTTGTTTTGTATACATGTAAACCTGCCTGATTATTGTTCAAGCCTGTGATGCTCTTCTCTGTTTTATGATTTTTTGTGTTGATATTTCTGTTTTTTATGGCACGCGGACATGTTGGTGTCCCTGCAAAAGAAAAGGATCAACATAGGCAAGGTTGGGTGGTTGGTGTCCTTGCAAAAGAAAAAAGTTTGTGAGAAGCTGTGTGAAGTTAGTGCAAGGAACGAATTTAAAAAGTTTTTAGCGGGGCTCCTGGTTAAGAAACTAAAAGATGCAACCATGAAAATAAAGTAGGAGAGAAATGTATTGGCAGTATTTTCTATCAAGTCAAGATTGACATATCAACATTGGAACCAAATAACCAATCCAAAGAACTATGATAATTCAGGCAGTAGTTTATATCAAGTTAAGATTGCATTATCTACATTAGAACCAAATAATCAAACCAAAGAATTATTATAATTCAAGCAATGGAAGAAAGCAGTGTGATGTTGTTGTTTTAGAATAATCAAGTCAAAGGGAGAAAGTCATCGATAGACTGCTGATGGCAGAGCAAGCATTTACAAACCTAAAAGGGCTTTTTGGGAAGCCATGGTATAATTATACAGTTGGTATGTTTCTTTCACTTCTTGTTTCTTTGTTATAGATAGAGAGAGAGAAAATAGAAATAAGTTATAAAAATAAAAAAAGTTATGAAGCTATCTCCTCTTTTCTTCTTCTTCTTCTAATTTCTAAGATCTTTCATGGGTCTTAAATCTGCAATCACAAATCATACTCTGATTTCCTATGCTATATCGGTGGTTGGCTTGTTTGGTATTTAGATATCTAAGGGAGTTGTTTACAATAGATCCAATTTGTTACATGCTAGCTTTTTGTAGATGTGACTTCAAGAAATTTTAGCTACAGTAGACAAATCAGATGACTTTGTTCTTAAATTTGGTTTTTTCTGCCATAAAAAGTCTAAATGTTAGGACCACTCGTGGTATGACAACTTCTTTTAGACTAAGTATGTGACACATGTTTTAACATTAGTTATTTATGGATTCATAGTTTGGTTTTGGAAAGCATTGAAGAATGCTTATGTCTTAAAATGCATACCCTCCTATATACCTCATTATTGCTCACGTTCAGTCTAGATGCTTTCTTTCCCAATTGCCTTACTAGGCATGTGACACATGTGACTCATTATTATTCACATTCATTCTTTCATCTTCTTTTATACAAGGCATGTGACACATGTTTTGACTTTGTTATTTATGGATTCATAGTATGGTTTTGGAAAGCAATGAATAATTCTTGTCTTATAATGCTTACCCTCCTCTATACATCATTATTGTTCACATTCATTCTAGATGATTTCTTTCCCAATTGCCTTACGAATATGTAGGTTATGATGATTTGATCCTTTGAGTATTTTTAGCTCAATATAAGCATGATTGTTATATTTACACGAGTTTTAAATGTTTTAGATGGTTTGGACAACACAATCTTCTGAAAACAACCATTTTTACTTATTGCAACCTCACTGCAATTATGCTGCAAGCATTTCATCTACTCTATTAAAAATACTTAATGCTATTATATGCTTTTGTTGTGCCCTTAAAGTTTGTTTCCTCTTGGGCCTTTTACAAATCATTACTACAATTTTTTATACATGGTGCCATTACACTTCATTGGGAACGACTTAGGCCTCTCTTTCTCATGTTTTTGATGGTAACATTTGCATCATTTCTTTGTTACAAGATCATTTATTTTGAACCCTTTTTGGATGCATTGCTTGGTATGGGCAGTGGCATGAGACTCCATATCTACAGAAATTGGCCATCCCTCTTTTCATTTTCACTCCTTTTCTGGTTCAACCTCTGTGGCTTTGTATGACTTCAAATTGTTGATCTCGAGACAAAGTTTTACTTTTTTGCTAGGATGTTGCCCATGATGTACATAAATTTTAAGCTCTTTTGCATTCCATAAACATCAATTCGCTTGAATGTTCAAAGGTGTGTATTGTGAAGCACATGCAACCTATACAGTTCAACGGTGCCCAATGTGTAGCATAGGTAACCTATATGATTCCTTCCCTAAAAGGCATTGAGCGAACACCTCTCATAGTCCTCTTGTATTTTTGATTTACATTGATCAACCACTTAAACAACATGATTGACTTATATGTTTGAAAGTGCCCACTGTGTAGCATAGACAACCTATCAGTTCAAAGGTATCCACTGTGTAGCACAAGCAACCTGTCTAGTTTCTTACCTAAAAGGCATTGAGCCATTTTTTTTTGCTCCTTTATCTCCATATCCTTTTTAATTTTGACAATTATGTATCTACAATTGCTTCTTTTGTTTTATTTCATGCAGATAAGATTTTGAATGCTTAGTCTAAGATGCAGATTTTGTCTTCCAAAAGCATGTACTTGAACAACGATCATTATTACATGATGCTTTTGGAAGCTGCAGTCTTATTTTTTTTATGGTACATGTTTTTAACTTTTTTAATGGAGGTAAGGTTTGACAATTAGATACCATTTGTTTGAGGCTACCTCGATCCCTTTAGTTTTTGAATGGAAAATAGTATGTGCTTTTCGTGTGCTTGAGGAATTAATTAACTTGACATTGCTTGGGCTACGTCCTTTCATTTTCATCTCAGTGCACTCTACTAAGGTAGTGATTGTTTTTTACTAGTTCTCATCTACTCTTGTTTTATTTTTTGCTCAACGTTGTAGTTGTTCTTTTTTAAATAGTTCTTCAAGTTTCATGTATAAGCATATACCATCGATGGCTATTCCTCATCTGCTCATGTTTTCTTCATACATTTTGCATTTTTTTTGTAAGCCAATCCCTTGGTTCTTATAATTAAATACATACTAGGTTAAAGAGTGCTCTTCTGGCTTTTGATTTTTGTTGTTTATTGTCCATTGCAACTTGTACTTCAACTATGCTTTGATTGTTTTATCTTCTTTTTCAAGGATTAAGTTATATTTCCAAGGGCAATCCAATGATGACGGTATCCAAAACTATCTACGCACCAAATGACTTGTCCTTTCATTTTATATGACTACTATTAGATAAAGGTATGTTTGTGTCTCGTCCTTTCATTTTATATGATTATTATCAGATAAAGGTATGTTTGTGACTTGTCCTTTCATTTTATATGATTATTATCAGATAAAGGTATTTTTGTGCATTGTTTCAAGAAGATCCTGCCAAGTGTTATAAGAAAAGAATGATCTAATAGAAGCAGGGTGTTTATTAGTTACCATGCTATTCGTTCAGCTATTGTTTGTTCTACATTTTATTTTTTAACTTGTTACAAATGTTTTTTGAGGATGAGGATTTTCACGATAACTTACAACAAGCTCCCTCAATTTGATCAAAACTTATAGTTTCAACTTCTTACATCAAGTCTAAGTCCCCCCCCATGCTTTTTTATGGGTTATGACTGGTTATTTTATTCAATTTATGAACTAATATTTATCTGGTTTCATGAATACTAGCATCGAGTAAGATTGTCAGATTGATGAGATTTTTTCTTTTTTGCATCCATCTCATGGATGAAAATTTCTGGAACTTAGTGTTTTAGTTTGTTTAATCATTTTGCAGGGTTACTCGAAGAGTTCTAAGCTATAAGGAACATTCAAGGGCTTCAGGTTTTTTTGAGTGTTTAATTCATTACCTGCTCCTTTTGTTTCTTTGCTTGTATCTTTTTGTGTTGCTTTAGAATTGTGAGTTTAGGATTACATCAAGCATTAAAATTTATATTTTTGACTTTAGTATGACTTCAAGCATCAAGGAATGCCATAAAGTCAACAAGGAATTGTACTTTACAAAGAGGAGTCATTTTTCTTTTCCATTATTCATGATCTATCCTTGTTGTTCCTTTCCATTAAACTTTTTTCTTTAAACTTTTAGTTTGTTTTTTTTCATTTTGCATGGATGTTTCTGAACTAATGTTTGCAAGAATGTTGTGCCAGATGTTTTGGAATTTTATTTTTATAATTTAATCCTTATAAAAAAAATATGACATTTGTCTTCTCCTTTCTCTGTCTTTTCCTTGATCCTTCATGTTTATCAAGGGATGTGTGTATGAGTGTCAAGCCAGGGAGTGGTTGATGTATTGTCGTTCCTTTCATTATTGAAGTCTTTATTTTTCAGGTTGTCATGCTAGGAATAATGAGTTTTGATTGAATCTTCTGCCCTTGATCCTCATGAATTTGTAGGAACTTAGTATCTGTATTATATACTTTCAATTTTTTTAGTTAAGCTACAGTGTGAGTTTATTTACACATCCAATGAATGACATTTTTGGCATGATTTTTAGTATTGATAAAAAAATATTTGTGTGTGGTATAAGATCCTAATTGTTTTGCATATGTGAAGTTTCAAAACTTTTCACTACTCTAAACTTTTTATTTACTTTGTTTTTTATCATACAAATCTACTTGTTTTGATAGAGCAGGGATCTGAGTTCTAATCACATGTTTTTTAGGATCTCATCAAGCATCCTAGGAGATAGTCTAAAATTGGACAAGGAATTCTCAATTTAGCCCAATCTACTAATGTAGTGATTATTTTTTACTGGTTTTTACAGTTTCACTTCCAAGCATTTATAAATGTTGGCTATTTTTTCATTTACCCTTTTTTTCTTAACTTAGTGTAGTGTAGTGATTGCTTTTTACTAGTTCCAGTTGTAGGAGTAAGCTTTTACTAATGTTTGCTATTTCTCATCCACTCTTGTTTTCTTTTTACTTAGCGCGACAATGATTCCTTTTTAATGGTTCTTCCGGTATCAGGTATAAGCATTTACCAATGCTAGGTATTTCTTATTTACAATTGTATTCTTTTAACTCAGCATAGTCTACTAAGCCAATGATTTCTTTTTAATGATTTTTTCCAATTTAGGCCTAACCTTTTACCAAAGTTGGCTTTTAACTTAGTGCAGCCTACTAACTCTTACCATGGTTTACTATTCCTGATCTGCTCATTTTTGTAAAACCAGTCTCCTGGGTTCTTTTAATTAAATAAAGATCAGGTAACTGAGTGGTCTTCTGACTTTTGATTTTTATTGTTATTTGTATTGGCTGCAGTAGCTTGTACTTTGATTGAGCTTTGATTTTTTTTTTTCTGTCTTCAAGGGTTAAGTTTTTAAGGACAATTAAATGATGATGGTCTCCATAGTTATATAAGCACCAAATGACTTGTCGTTTTCATTTGGTAGGATTATTATTAGTTAAAGGTATGTTTATATTTTTTTCAAGGATATCCTCTCAGGTGTTATAAGCAATGCATTAACTAATAGAAGCAAGGTGATTATTACTGAAATAGAGTTTTATGAGGTAACCATGAGAAACTCTTTTTCCTTGACCTGATATTCCTTCTATATCTATGCTTTTATGTGTGTATATATATATATATAGATTATACTTATTTTATTCAATTTATAAATTTATATTGATATGATTTTATTATGGTTTCATAAATAGTCAAATGGAGTAAGATGGTAGGTTTGACGGGGATATTTTTTTTGGGTGCTCTGTTTTGTGCTAGAAGTATTTGGTACTTTCAATACCTGTTGCCTTTGCTTCATTAACTCTCTTTATGTGTTTTGGAGACTAGTGGACACTAATGGGGCATTTGAAATTTGTATCAGCTACATGTTTTTCTATGATCGAAATCTTCTAGAATGTTAATGCTCATGTCTTTTTTTCTTCATCTAAATTGATAAAGTTTAGTTGTTTGGTGGATTGTATTTGATGTGATACCCTTTCCATATGTTATGTGCCATGTAGGTTTGTTTATGTCCTTTTCAGGGATTGTTACATGATTTTACCTTTAGAAAATTCTTATCAATTTGGTGAACTTTTTGCTTTGTGGGGTCTTTATAGTTTGGATGAGCTTCTTGATTGGTTTGTTATGTGATAATAGCTGTATAAGGTCTTGGTTTATGTTGAGATTGCTCTGGATTGGAAAGGATGATAACAATATGGTGGTCAATCCACTTTGTTAAATCATTTATGCAAATGTGCGCAATCATGTG
The DNA here is from genome assembly GCA_025169955.1 of Salix arbutifolia. Lineage (NCBI taxonomy): Eukaryota > Viridiplantae > Streptophyta > Magnoliopsida > Malpighiales > Salicaceae > Salix > Salix arbutifolia. Next base: position 9,223,222 of record CM045912.1, on the reverse strand, counting down.
ATGGTAATATGCCTCTTGGAATCTGTTTACTATCTCTTACATCGTTTATGTTAGAAACAAAGTTATTGAATTTTCTAATTGTTTGTGGTTGTTGCTCCTTATGTACTTTGTATGATGGTCTTGATGGAATATGATTGGTTGCAGTGAGCTTGAGACTACCTTTTGCATGTCTGTGTTGAAAATGAAGTTGTTGTAATTTCTACTTGTCAATGTTACTGCACCTTATGAATTGCTTTGTTTGATTGGTTGGTAGTGAGCTTGCATTTTGGTTCTTCATTTCAGATTGTGGTGTGACTAGTTAGTTTTCCACGTGTGATTCTAAAGTGAGCTAGAAGTTTTAAAATTATGATGTTCGATATTATTTTTTGTTTGTGTTGAAAACAAAGTTGGTGTTGAGATTTCTAATCATCCATGGTTGTTGCTACTTTTGAATTGTTTTGTATGATGGTCTTGATGCAATATGATAGGTTGACATTGAGCTTGAGAATATCTCTTGCATCGTCTGAGCTTAAAATGAAACTATCAATGTTGACATATCTAATCATTTGTGTTGTATTTTTTTTGAGATTCTGGATTGTTGCCGGTGCTGTATTTTCTGTTTCTTTTATTATCTGGGTCTCCAGTTGTCTACTAGAGTTAGCACTTTATGCATCGTTCTTTCTGTGTGTGCTTGTACACAAATCAATAACTATCTTTGTTCATGTTGCCTTCCTCATGTAGCTATTTCATCGCACGTTTTCTCTGTCTTTTTTAGCTATGTTGTGCATGAATGTAACTCTGTCTACTGTGCAGCTAACAGCCAACGTCAAGCCAAGGTAAGGAGGAGTGATGGTTGTGATGAGCAACTAATTTCTTTTGTTCATGTTGCATTCATCATGTAGCTATTTCATCACCTATTTTCTATGCTAATAACTTAATTCTCTTGCTCTATATTGTTATTCGTTGGGATTCAAAATTAAGTTTCATTGCATGCTTTTTTTAAAAAAGTTTCTTCCCTGTTTATTGTTTTTATTTATATTGGTGGGTTCATTTAGTCAAGTGTCACATAAAAGTTGAATGTGTCTGCTCCTCTATTAGCAACATAAGAGTTGGTTCTGTGTAAAATAGGGAGTCATTATGTAAAGCTTTCAACTGGTAATTTATCTGAGATCAACAGTTGTACTCTTGATGTTGCTCATCCATACAAATGCCCATGAAAGTGCACTATTGTTTTCTTAGAGTGGGATTTCATTATGTGGTTGTTTTAAAATATTATGGTTGTTTTAAAATATTATGATTCTCACCTTTCCCCCTCTTTGGCAGGTCTGCACTGAATTAGTTGTGGCTGTTATTTGTCGACTGAAACTTTCACTAGATTCTACTTCTGTGGCTGCATGTTTCTTTCACTTCTTGTTTCTTTGTAATAGACAGAGAGGAAAAAAATAGAAATAAGTTAAAAAATTAAAAAAAGTTATAAAACTATCTCTTCTTTACTTTTTCTTCTAATTTCTATGTGTTTCAAATGAAAGATCTTCATGGGTCTTAAATCTGCAATCACAAATCATACTTTGATTTCATATGCTATGTTGTTGGTTGGCTTGTTTGGTATTTAGATATCTAAGGGAGTTGTTTACAATAGATCCAATTTGTTACATGCTAGCTATTTATAGATGTGACGTTTTAAGAAATTTTAACTACTGTATACAAATTAGATGACTTTGTTCTTAAATTTGGTTTTTTCTGTCATAAAAAGTCTGAACGTTGGGACCCCTCGTGGCATGACAACTTCTTTTATACTAGGTATGTGACACATGTTTAACATTAGTTATTTATGGATTCATAGTTTGGTTTTGGAAAACAATGAAGAATGTTTATGTCTTAAAATGCATACCCTCCTTTATACCTCATTATTGCTCACATTTATTCTAGATGCTTTCTTTACCAATCCCCTTACTAGGCATATGACACATGTGACTCATTATTGTTCACATTCATTCTTTCATCTTCTTTTATACTAGGCATGTGACACATGTTTTAACTTTTGTTATTTATGGATTCATACTATGGTTTTGGAAAGCAATGAAGAATTCTTGTCTTAAAATGCTTACCCTCCTCTATACGTCATTATTGCTCACATTCATTCTAGATGATTTCTTTCCCAATTGCCTTACATATATGTAGGTTGTGATGATTTCATCCTTTGAGTATTTCTAGTTCAACTTAAGCATGTTTGTTACATTTACATGAGTTTTTACAGGTTTTAGATGGTTTGGACAACACAATCTTTTGGGAAAAAAAACCATTTTTTTTATTGCAACCTCACTGTGAATATGCTGCAAGCATTTCATCTACTCTATTAAAAATACTCAATTCCACTATATGCTTTTGTTGTGCCCATAAATTTTGTTTTCTCTTAGGCCTTTTACAAACCATTAGTACAACTTTTTATACATGGTGCCATTAGCCATTTCATTTAGAACGACTTAGGCCTCTCTTTCTCATGTTTTTGATGGTAACATTTGCATCATTTCTTTGTTGCAGGATCATTTATTTTGAACCCTTTTTGGATGCATTGCTTCGTGTGGGCAGCGACATGAGACTCCATATTTACAGAAATTGGCCAACCCTCTCCGCATTTTCACTCCTTTTCTGGTTCAACCTCTGTGGTTTTGTATGACTTGAAATTGTTGATCTCGAGATAGTTATTGCCCATGATGTACATAAATTTTAAGCTCTTTTTCATTCCATAAACATAAATTCGCTTGAAAGTTCACAGGAGCCCATTATGAAGCACATGCAACCTATCCAGTTCAAAGGTGCCACTGTGTAACACATGTAACCTATCCAGTTCAATGGTGCTCACTGTGTAGCATAGGTAACCTATTTGATTCCTTACCTAAAAGGCATTGAGCCAACCCCTCATAATCCTCTTGTATTTTTTTATTTACATTGATCAACTACTTAAACAACATAATTCACTTATATATTTGAAAGTGTCCACTGTGTAGCACAAACAACCTATCAGTTCAAAGGTATTCACTGTGTAAGACAAGCAACCTATCTAGTTCCTTACCTAAAAGGCATTCAACCATTTTTTTTGCTCCTTTATCTCCATATCCTTTTTAATTATGACAATTATGCATCTACAATAGCTTTTTTTTTGCATGTAGATAAGATTTTGAGTGCTTTGTCAGATGCAGATTTTGTCTTCCAAGAGCATGTACTTCAACAACGATCATTATTACATGATGCTTTTGGAAGCTGCAGTCGTATATTTTTTATGGTACATGTTTTTTACTTCTTTAATGGATGTACGATATGACATTCAGATGCCATTTGTTTGTGGCTCCCTCGATCCCTTTAGTTTTTGAATGGAAAATAGTATGTGCTTTTCATGTGCTTAAGGAATTAATTAACTTGACATTGCTTGGGTTGCGTCCTTTCATTTTCAATTCAATGCACTCTACTAAGGTAGTGATTTTTTTTACTAGTTCTTCTAGTTTCAGGCCTAAGCTCTTTTGTCATCTACTCTTGTTTTCTTTTTAACTCAACATTGTAGTTATTCTTCTTTAAATAGCTCTTCCAGTTCATGATTTTTACTTCAACTGTTCTTTGATTGTTTTATCTTCTTCTTTAAGGATTATGATTTTTTTTTCCAAGGGCAATCGAATAATGACGGTATCCACAACAATCTACGCCCAAAATGACTTGTCCTTTCATTTTATATGATTACTATTAGATAAAGGTATATTTGTGTCTCGTCCTTTCATTATATATGATTATTATCAGATAAAGGTATGTTTGTGACTTGTCCTTTCATTTTATATGATTATTATCAGATAAAGGTATTTTTGTGCATATTTTAAAGGAGATTCTCCCAAGTGTTATAAGAAAAGAATGATCTAATAGAAGCAAGGTGTTTATTAGTTAAATAGAGTTTTATGATGTTACCATGCTATTTGTTCAGCTATTGTTTGTTCTACATTTTATTTTTTAACTTGTTACAAATGTTTTTTGAGGATGAGGATTTTCCTGACAACTTACAACATGCTTCGTCATTTTGATGAAAACTTATAGTTTCAACTTCTTACATCAAGTTTAAATTCCCCCCACTATGTTTTTTAATGGGTTATGATTGGTTATTTTTATTCAATTTATGAACTGATATTGATCTAGTTTCATTATGGTTTCATGAATACTAGCATGGAGTTAGATTGTCAGATTGATGAGATTTTTTCTTTTTTGCATCCATCTCATGGATGAAAATTTGTGGAACTTAGTGTTTTAGTTTGTTTAATTATTTTGCAGGGCTACTCGAAGAGTTCTAAGCTATAAGGAACATTCAAGGGCTTCAGGTTTTTTTGAGTGTTTGATTCATTACCTGCTCCTTTTGTTTCTTTGCTTGTATCTTTTTGTCTTGCTTTAGACTTGTGAGTTTAGGATTACATCAAGCATTAAAATTTATATTTTTGACTTTAGTATGACATCAAGCATCAAGGAATGCCATAAAGTCAACAAAGAATTGTACTTTACAAAGAGGAGTCATTTTTCTTTTCCATTATTCATGATCTATCCTTGTTGTTCCTTTCCATTAAACTTTTTTCTTTAAACATTTTGTTTGTTTTTTTCATTTTACATGGATGTTTCTGAACTAATGTTTGCAAGAATATAGTGCCAGATGTTTTGCAATTTTATTTTTATAATTTAATCCTTATAAAAAAATATGACATTTGTCTTCTCCTTTCTCTGTCTTTTCCATGATCCTTCATGTTTATCAAGGAATGTGTGAATGAGTGTCAAGCCAGAGAGTAGTTGATGTATTGTCGTTCCTTGCTCATTATTGAAGTCTTTATTTTTCAGGTTGTAATGCTAGGAATAATGAGTTTTGATTGAATCTTTTGCCCTTGATCCTCACAAATTTGTAGGGAACTGAGTATTTGTATTATCTTTTTTCATTTTTTTAGTTAAGCTATAGTGCGAGTTTATTTATACATCCAATGAATAACCTTTTTCGCATGATTTTAAGTATTAATAAAAAAATTATGTGTGGTATAAGATCATACTTGTTTTGCATATCTGAAGTTTAAAAACATTCTACTGCTTCAAACGTTTTCTTAACTTTGTTTTTTATCATACAAATCTACTTGTTTTGATAGAGGAGGGGTCTGAGTTCTAATCACATGTTTCTTAGGATCTCATCAAGCATCCTAGGGGATGGTCTAAAATTGTACAAGGAATTCTCAACTCAGCACTATCTACTAATGCAATATTACTTTTTACTAGTTCTTACAGTTTCACTTCCAAGCATTTACAAATGCTAGCTATTTTTTCATTTACCCTTTTTTTCTTTAACTTAGTGTAGTGTAGTGTAGTGTAGTGATTGCTTTTTACTGGTTCCAATTTTAGGAGTAAGCTTTTACTAATGTTTGCTTTTTCTCATCTACTCTTGTTTTCTTTTTTACTTAGTGCGACAATGATTGCTTTTTAATGGTTCTTCCGATATCAGGTATAAGCATTTACCAATGGTAGGTATTTCTTATTTACAATTGTATTCTCTCAACTCAGCAAAGTCTATTTAAGGAGGAGCGATGGTTATGATGAGTAGCTAATTTCCTTTGTTCACATCACCTTCATCATGTAGCTATTGCATCACCTATTTTTCTATGCTAATAACTTAATTCTCTTGCTCTCTATATAGAAATATAGATTATACCTTGTTTTTTTTTATTTAATTTATAAATTGATATTGATATTGTTTTATTATGGCTTTATAAATACTTGCATGGAGTCAGATTGTAGAATTGATAGGGACTTTTTATTTTGGTACTTTGTTCTGTGTTAGAAGTATTTGGTTCTCTCAGTACTTGTTGTCTTTGCTTTATGAACTATCTTTATGGTTTTTGGAGAGTGGTGGACGCCAATGGAGCATTTGAAATTTGCATCAGCAGGATGTTGTTTTTCTATGACCAAATTCTTCTAGAATGTTAATGCTTATGTCCTTTTTTCTTCATTTAAATTGATGGCATTACTCGTTTGGTGGATTGTTTTGATGTGATACCCTTTCCATATGTTATGTGCCATGTAGCTTTTCTTATATCATTTTCAGGGATTGTTACGTGACTTTGTCTTTAAAATATTGTTATCAATTTGGTGAACTTTTTGCTTTGTGGGGTCTTTGTAGTTTGACTGAGCTTCTGAAGTGGTTTGTTATGTGATAATAGATGTACAAGGTCTGGGTTTATGTTGAGATTTCTTTGGATTGGAAAGTATGATAGCAGCATGGTGGTCAATCCAATTTGTTAAAAATCATTTATGCAAATGTGTGCAATCATGTTATAATAATATGCCTCTTGGAATCTGCTGACTATCTCTTACATCATTTCTATTAGAAACAAAGTTATTGAAATTTCTAATTGTTTGTGGCTTCTGCTACTTATGAACTATTTTGTTTGATGGTTTTGATGCAATATGATTGGTTGCAGTGAGCTTGAGATTATGTCTTGCATTTTTTGTGTAGAAAATGAAGTTGCTATTGTAATTTCTAATAGTCAATGCTACTCCTTATGAATTGCTTTGTATGATTGGTTGTAGGGAGCTTGAATTTTTTTTCTTCATTTCAGATTGTGGTGATGTGACAAGTAATTTGTCCACGTGTGATCCTAAAGTAAGCTAGAAGTTTTAAAACAAAGTTGTTCAATATTATTCTTTGTTTTTATGTCGAAAACAAAGTTGTTGGTGTTGGAATTTTTAATCATCCATCCTATATTTTTTTTTAGTTGCTTGATTGTTGTTGTGACTGTATTTTCTTTGTTTCTTTTATTATCTGGGTCTCCAATTATCGACTAGAGTTTGCACACCATGCACCCTTCTTTTATGTTTATGCTTGTAGACAAATTAGTAACTTTGTTGTGTATTTGCATTTATTAGCTTAGCATGAAATTTTTTGTTGTTCAAGTATGCCTAACATGGAAGGGTGGAACAACATCATGGGGTGAATGAGTAGTCAACTGTAAGTTTGCGCTTGTTTTGTTATAGAATTTTATTTCTAGAGGGTAAGTATTGTTTTGTATTATAATCTTGATGGAATGTGATAGGCTAACACTAAGCTTGAGACTATCTCTTACATCGTCTGTGCTTAAAATGAAGCTCTTGGTGTTGAAATATCTAATTATCCATGTTGAATTTTTTTTCTAGATGTTTGATTGTGTTCGGGGCTGTATTTTCTTTGTTTCTTCTATTATCCATGTCTCTAGTTATCTACTAGAGTTTGCACTCTATGCATCCTTCTTGTCAATTTATATAATGAATATGTTTGTTCTCCTATGCTTATATTTGATAGAGGCTAAGATAAAAGTAAGAACCACAAGTTTAGTATAAGAGCAAGCAAATGCTATTCATTTAGGGTTTAATGAGATAATCCCAAGGGAAAAGCAACCAAATAAAGTTAACTTATCATGATAAAATCCAAAACCTATTAAAGACTAAATGATGCAAAGAATATAAAAAAGCATCAACGTATAAGTTTTGAATGAGTGACAATATTTTTTATGAATTTTATTGTTCTTTCAATTTTTTGACTTGTTTTTTTGAAAATATTTTAGGGTAAAAATGAGTTAATTTCCCTCTCTTTAAAATGCTTATGTTACAGAATTTTATAAAAGATTTTAAGTAGTAAGCTTGAAAAGAGAAGACAATTTTTGTGAAAACTTTTCATAGAATGTGAAAGTAAAAAAACTTCACTAAGGGATTTTTTAATTTTGAAAAAATAAACTTCATCATCTAGATGGGTAACTTACCTTGTGGTTTTGTATTTCTTTGTCATCATGATAGTTTAGATAAAATTGTCTTATAATCAAATACAATTCTTCCTAATATAGGTTGAATTATGTTGCATGGTTGTCATACTGGTATTCATTTGAATTCTAGTGATTGAATGATAACATATAGTGATGGTTTAAAGTCCACCAACTCTAGATTAACTTTGGCTCAATTTCTTAGCACTAGTTGTAAGTCTAGCTGATGTAGTCAAGCTTGTTAAATATGAAGGTTTTAAGTCTTCATGTGAGGATGCAATACCGTTAGATAGAGACTCAAACAAGACAAACAATATAGATCACCAAATGTATGCTTTTATAGAAAATTGGGACAAGTTTAGGCCCAAAAGAATGTCTAAATATGTTAAACCAAGTTAACACCTTAAAAAAAAAATAGCAAGAGATCCAACTATTGAATAGAGTGTAAATATTTCCATGTGATTCTACATGCAATGTTATTACCAAAAGTCACAATATTGCTTATTAGACCATTGGATCTTTTAGAATCAAGTTTTAAGCCTGAATGCTTTCATTTAGGTCAATTTTGTTGTTTTTCCTCGATTTGTTTTTTTTTTTTAAATATGTTTTAATTTAAAATTTTATTTAATTTTCTTTATGCTTTTGGATTTCCATTTGTATTTTAGTAGATGTAGGGTTTTTTTAGCCTATTTAAAGGTCTTGTAAGCCTTTTAAGGAGGCAATCACCAAAAAAATTATCTTCAGAGAATAACATTATAAATTTAAGGTTTTACATTAAACCTGTTTTACTCACTAAATTGTTTGTGTTTCTTATGTTTATTTTTATTGTCTTAGTAGCTTTCATCTACATCATTTGATATTGAATTCTAATGATCCTAAGTTTACTTCTTGTTATGTGTTGCATTCTCATGGATTTTTGTTTGTTGGTCGTGTACTACAAATAAGCATGGTAGAAAGAGGTCATGAAACAGGGTGTGGTTAAAAAGATGGTAAGGAGGTTCCCTTTTAAGAGCGAAACATCAAAGACCTTGTCGTAACAAACATGCACGGATAGATCACATATTTAACTCGTAGGTTAGATGCGAGGGACCATGAGAATAAACATGTTGTAGAATTAGCAGAGGAAATAGCCTCTTGATTACAAGGAAAATATATTTTGGTATTTTCGGTTTCATATTAAAATGCATGAATTTATAGGAACTTTACAAACAAAGGAGTTTATTGATTTGTTTAGCACAAGGGGGTGCATGAACAAGTGTGTGCAATGTTTATTGTAATGAAATTAAAAGATCAAACTTCTATATGGTAGGAATAGTTAAAGAGGATGTGAGAGTAACAAGGAAAGCCAAAAATTAATGATTGGGACAAGATAAAGAAAAATATGACGAATCACTTCCTTTTATTTGGTGACACTCATACCCTATATCAGAGCCTTCACATATTGAAACACAAGGGTAAGTTTTGAATGAATACACTAATTATTTTTACCAACTAGTAGCTAGGAATTATTTGGCAAAGATGAAAAAAAAATAGTGGCAAGGTTTGTAATACCCCCTACATAAACAAATGTCGTCACACATTAACTAGTGAAACACCACTATAATAACATGATTTTTTTTTTATCCTAGTGAATACATATCCGCTCTTTACCTTGGCCATAACCCACCATCAAATTAGAAGAAAATCAATTCAAATAGAATAATACCATGTAAGATCAATAAACTAAATCAACATCACAATCTAAAATAGAAAGGCAACCATAAAATCTTGTATTTATTGTATAAACTTGATATCATTATCATCGTTATAGCTTCATAATAAGAAGAATAATATGAAACCTTAATAGTTCTATGATTTATTTGGTATAATATTTCTAGGTTATCAAAAAACATTAGTACAATCCTTTAAGGTTATCAAAAAAACATAAGCTTGGAAATCCTACAGCTAAATAAAAACATTTGGGAAATCCAAAATTTGCCCCAATCATAAAAGCCTTCATTATAAAACCCCTTTCAATCACCCTTTTAAGGTCTAATAATAATCATCAAGTAATCGTAGTCAATCCACATCCATGCTTAAGATGTATACCCAACATCTTTATGGTCTTTGCTTATGCAACTAACTATTATTCAAAAACTACCTTAACACCTGAGTTGGTACAACAAAATTGAAATTAAGCCCTCATTTTTATGGTAGAGTTAAAGCAACCATTAAAAGTTTTACTCCTGTGAGTGACTCTTATGCGTAAAATATCTATAAAAATTGTTTTTCTAGGAACCTTAATCCTAGCCCTACTCATGTGTTTGGCTTCCATGAATACAACGATGCCTCTTTTGCATCACCCAAAGTCTTATATCAAATTCACTCTTTTTAATCAAGAATATACTTCTCAATACTACATTAACAATTTAAACACTTTTACTCATTAACACACATGCTCTTTCATTGTAATACATCAAACTTAAGGTTTCTAACTTCTATTGTTTCAATATAAGCAATATTATCATGTAAGCTTATTTCATGCATACTCAAATATTATATTTTTCTTTTCCACATAAATAATCATCACCATCCTTAAACAATCCAAAAGAATAAAAGAAAATCAAGAAAAGACCAAAACACAAAATCAAACTATAACAAAATGGTAGCCAAAAAAGTCACTCAAATTGATCTAATCATTTCTCAAAATGGATAGTACGGTTTTATTGATGGATAATTTCCCTCTTTTCTTTTTCTCTAGCAGAAATATTCACCCTTGCAACAATTTTTTTGAGTTTTACCTTCAAAATCAATCCACGCATCATACATGTTACATACGTAACTCACCAAAAGATGATTTCTTTAACAATATACACTCAAATACTACAAATTCCAACATTTAAGAATTCAATAAACTCATCCTTTCTTCTTAGATTTTTGGCCATAAACTAATTTTATCACTTTTTTTTTATCTTTATACCACCATAACATGCATTACTACTTGGTGCTCTATTCCATACTAGAAGTATTTGGAGACTAGTGGATGCCAATGGAGCATTTGAAATTTATATCAGCTGCCTGTTGTTTTTTTATGACCAAATTGTTCTAGAATGTTAATGCTTATGTCCTTTTTTCTTCATTTAAATTGATGGCGTTACTTGTTTGGTGGATTGTTTTTTATGCGATACCCTTTATATATGTTATGTTCCATGAAGGTTTTTTATGTCCTTTTCAGGGTTGTTACGTGATTTTACCTTTAGAAAATTCTTATCAATTTGGTGAACTTTTTGCTTTGTGGTGTCTTTGTAGTTTGGCTAAGCTTCTGAAGTGGTTTGTTATGTAATGATAGTTGAATAGGGTCTTGGTTTATGTTGAGATTGTTCTGGATAGGAAAGGATGATAGTAGCATGGTGGTCAATCCAATTTGTTAAATCATCTATGCAAATGTGCGCAGTCATGTGATGGTAATATGCCTCTTGGAATATGTTAACTATCTCTTACATCGTTTGTGTTAGGAACAAAGTTATTGAAATTTCTAATTGTCTATGGCTTTTGCTCCTTATGAACTATTTTGTATGATGGTCTTAATGCAATATGATTGGTTGCAGTGAGCTTGAGATTATCTATTGCATTGTTCGTGTTGAGAATGAAGTTGTAATTTCTACTCGTCAATGTTGTTGCTCCTTATGAATTGCTTTGTATGATTGGTTATAGTGAGCTTGGATTTTTGTTCTTCATTTCAGATTATAGTAATGTTACCAATTATTTGTCCACGTGTGATTCTAAAGCGAGCTAGAAGTTTTTCAACCTTTTGTCTGTTAGAGATTATCAAAAAGCATGATTCTTTTTATTGATGATTCTTGAATTGTTCTATATGATGGTCTTGCTGGAATGTGATAGGCTGATAGTGAGCTTGAGACTATCTCTTGCATCGTCTATGCTTAAATTGAAGTTGTTGGTGTTAAAATATTTAATCATCCATGTTTTATTTTTTTTTGCAAATGTTTGATTGTGTTCAGGGTTGTATTTCTTTGTTTCTTCTATTATCTATGTCTCTGGTTGTCTACTAGAGTTTGCACTCTACCCACCCTTCCTTTTGTGTGTGCTTGTACACAAAACATTTCTTCCCTGTTGTTTATTGTTTTTATTTACCTTGGGTTCATTTAGTCTAGTGGAGACATAAAGACTGAATCTTTCAATTGGCAATTCATCAGAGATAAACATTTGTACTCTTGAGGCTTTGTTTAAACTGTAGCTTTTAAGTGTAAAATTTAAGCTTGAAAAAATTGACATAAAGACTGTATTTGCTTACTCTATGTTTTTTATTTAACTTTAGTTTTTTTGTTAGGCCCTCTTTTATTCTAGTTTTTTATTTTGATGTCATGTCGCAAGTGGAGGGTTATTCGAGTTACCTCAAGTTGCTCAATTTTTTTTATGACTGTAATTACTTTTTTCAACTTGACATTTTAAATTAAATTAATTTAAGCTTTGTCATTTTTTCGCTTATATTTCTTTTTTGTTATTTCAAGAGCGGTTTGGACAAGCTAACCTAAGTCAACGTGTATTTTTTTTGCATTTGTTTTTCAATTTATCTTGGATTGTTTTTTTAGGTTCTTATTTTGGAAGTCTAATTTTGTCATCTTGATCTCATGTTGTGAGTGGTGGGCTAGTCGAGTTAACCTGAATTTTTTTCATGGATTTTTTCATGATTTTTTTTTATTTCTTCATTTTGCATTAGTTATTTGCCCTAGACCTTTTTTATTTTTGACTTTTTTTTCTGTCTGGTTATTCCAAGAGCGGATTGATAAAGGTAACCTAGGTTAGCTCATGGTTTTTTTTATGTTTTTTACTGAACTTTGGTTTCTTTTACTAGGTCTTTTCAAAAAACAAAATTATCCCTATCTCATATTATGGGTTGTGGATTCGTCAAGTTACCTCGAGTTGAGTCGAGTTTTTTCTCTTCAATATTATATTTTTTAATTTTTGTATTTTCATCTTTGACATTAGGTTTTTAGGCCTTGAACATTACATTTTTCTTACTTTTTATTTTGCAGTTTATTTCAGTCTTATATCTCAAGTCATGTTATAGTTAATTTAACCTACATTATCTTGAATTATCATCACTGAATATTTTACATGGATGCATGTGATGGGTCAAAATGACAGGGTATGATTTTGAGATTGATAGGAGCAACTTTGATTGGTTTTCTTGGTCTAGCTTCAATGTTTGTCATAGCAGAAGCAAGACTTAAACAAGAAGTTTCAAGTACTGAGCATGAGATCAGTCTGAAACTTGAACCTGGTCTTTTTGTGAAACTATTGAGTTTCTTGTGGAGAAAAGAAGAATCTAGTGGATATACAAATGTTTGGCGAGTGAGTCCACTATTGTTATATTTGACCTCGTACGTGGTTTTATCGATTCTCATGCGTGGTTCTTCCTTCATTTTCTTATGTGCTGCTGCTTATAAATCTAGGAAAACAGTGTCAGGATTTAATCTTGGCCTAATGCAACTTTTTTGTCTTTGTTGAGCTTATCATTCTCCTATTGTGATAAAACAGTTTTGTGGCATCAATCTGATATGTCTTGTGAGGATGATTTGTGACAATGGATTCATAGGACATGAAATTTGGCTGGAGAATTGTGGTGGGAACCATAATCGGATTCCTTTGAGCAGCATTTGGGAGTGTGGAAGGTGTTCGTGGCGGTGGCATCTTTGTTCCCTGCTTACCTTGGTTATTGGGTTTGATACAAAATCATCTACTGTTATATCAACATGTAAGAGTAATTGATCCATCTTTTAGGGCCATTATTCCATTTTTGTTAATTTTCTCGACGGAAGATGCTTAATTAGGAGGTCAAATGAAGGCTCATCTCTCCAAAAGCCTTTGACATGGTTCAAATTTTTTATCAACAAAAGCTTCTAGTTGTAGAAGTTTGAATTTGTTTGGATAGTTATGATTATAGGTGCAAGAGCTTCAACAGTATACAACAATTTAAAGCTTAGGCATCCTACAACGGATTTGCTCATCATTGACTAAATTGCCAAGGTCCTTACTTTCTCCCAGTTTCTCTTGATTAAATTGCCATCAACAATGAGCTAGAGTGATGATGAAACTTCATAATTATACAACAACTTCTTCTGTGGCATATTGGGTGCAAAACTTCTTGCAGGTACCCAAACTGTTTCCTTGCTTATATTGTTTTTGTGGTGTGTTCGCTGGTATAGTTGGTGCTTTATTGATCATCATTTGAGCACCTAAACTAGAATTACATGCTATATTAGCATTAGAAACCAGTTTCTTTCAGAATTCATTGTCTTTAATTTTCCAACACATATCTATACTTCGTTGTTTCTTGTTAGGGCAATCTGTTGTGAGAAAGCTAATTGATTTACTAGGAAGAGCATCACTCATCATCTTCATCCTGTCCTTCACAATTTCTGTGAGCGCAATATCAATAGGTATGTGCTCTCACAACACAGTTTTTCACAGATTGATAACAGAAATGGATTTCTTGGTGGACTTTTCTTTACCCTTTTTCCTTTCAATAATAATGGTTTGTTTTCCTCTCCAAACAGGTGGAGTCGGTATAGCAAAAACGAAGTGCTGCGCGGGCTTTTTTCTATGTAAGAAACTAATTGATTTTTTGTGTGTTATAATTAGTTATTTTAATATTTAATTAGTAAATCTGTAATCGATAGAATCTGTTATAAACAGGGTTTTTTCCTCCTAAAAGTGATTGAATGTTGCTACTGTTAAAACTGTTTTGATAATTATTTAATCGGTAGATTGTACAATTGGAATTGAAAAAATTATGTGATTATTGTGTATGTTTTTATTTGTTTCATGAATTTTTTTATTAGCAAATAGTAAAATTATAACCGTTGAATTGCAGCACAGATGAGTTATTTGTTTTATGCAACAAACAATTTGATTGATGTTTTGTTTTAATTACTTTGGTAATAATTTAATTGGTAGATACCAAAATCACAATTAATCAAATTGACCAAATATATATTACTTGTTGCCTGCAATATATTAATTGTTTGTTGGGCATGTTTTAACTATTTGCCGAATAATTTATTTGACAGATAGCAAAAATGTAACTGCTAAAATTTATCAAAGATGATTTTTTCAGATTTTTTCTTCATATTATTATATTAAAAAATTTAGAACACCAAGATTAAATTAATGCGAGATTTTTATAGAAAAGTCAGTTCAAATTATATATATATATATTTTAAGACGTTAATATGAAAAAATATCATAATATATAATTACCCTCTCCTATTTTTTAAGAAAAAGTCCAAAAAATAATATATATAAAAATTTAGGACCATTAACAGTTTTGTTACGTGTTAAAAAATTTGGTGCCGAATGTGGTGAAATGCAGGGCAATTTTTTAATTTATTATTGACCAATGAATTTTTGTTACAATTATTATAGTTGTCATTATAAATATTATTATACATAATTAATATTATAATTAATATTGGTCATACTATCGATAACACGATCATTGTTGTTTAATTTTTTTTTATTTGTTAAGATTTATTCCTCGTATTATTATATTAAAAATATTTTAGAATAATGCTAGTAAATTATCATTTGTTGAAAATAATAAACAGGTCATTTATTTTTATATGGGGGTAAATTTGTATTTAGCTATTTAAAAAAATATGTGCAATAATACGGGTAAAATACAAAACTACACACAAACAATCTACTAATGCCAACCGATCCCATAGAAAATTCAAAAATACCCCTGAACCCAAGGCAAGGGCTAAGGTATACTGAGGGGTGAAATCGTTAATACACTGTTGTAATCCACAGTGTTTTGTGAGTGTGTGCACAGTGTTTGAGCGAGCTGTTTTAGCTTTTTTCTTAAAATAATAGTCGTGGTGCGCGTAAGTTGGCCTGGATACCCCTATTATAGAAAAAAATATAAGTGGAAAAAAATAGGAGAAAATGTAAAAAAAAAAATGGGTCCTGGGATTATTCGCGGCGCGTGTAAGCTAGCCCGGACACCCCAGTTATAAAAAAAAATGTATACGTGAGAAAAAAATCATGGTGCGTGTAAGCTGATCTGGATACCCTGGTTATAAGAAAAAAATGTATAAGTGCCAAAACAAACAGGAAAAAAATATTTTTAAAAATCCGATTATAAAAAAAAATGCAAGGGGAAAACACCTTTTTCAAATAGTAATGAGAAAAAAATCAATTTTCCCTTTTTTATGGATCATATATTTTTTATTTATAGATAATTTGACTCAATTTTTCCACATGTTTTATCTATGTGTAACTTTATATTTTTTATTCACGTGATATTAAATCATAAATATCATACATAAAAAGCTGCAGAAGTTAATTTTTAACAAAATCAACATTGATTAATGAATTATATTGATTATTATTATCATTGTTATTATCATGATTGTTAAAATATCACAATTATTATAGTTGTTATTATAATAATTATTGTAAATAATTATTATTTTAATCATTACTGATAATATTATCGCTGCTACTATCATTATCATTATAAAAGAAATTCAATATTTGTTTTAAGATTTATTCTTCATATTATTATATTTGAAGTGTTTCAGAACAGTAAGATTAAATTAATTTGAGTTTTGTTTTTTTAAAAAAACTTAGTTCATTTGTATACATATATATTTTAAGGTGTTAATATTTAACAAATATAAAAAAAATTATTATTTTTAAGAGTAAATGATGTGAACCTCGTGATCACGTGGTCACGCAACCCACACGAAGAATGAGATTTGATCCCAGAAAGTCGAAATAGGTCTGATAGGAGTGTGACACAATGGAAACCTGCCCCAAGGCACCAGCACTATTGGAAGGAATAAAATGACGTCACAAAACGAGTTAATCTTCAATAAGTCAAATTCAGTTCGTTCAAGAACTGAAGAATGCAAGAATCAAGGGTTCACTAAGGTAGTGTTTCTGCGGCAGAAATGAATCTCGAAAAACAACCTCAAGAAATCAATATTAGAATAAGCTCAAATTTGACCTATGATCTCATCTCAACCCCAATAGAAAAAATATGAGTTTTCAATTGATTCTGATGTGGGTTGCTTATGTTTCCCAGAGTAGTGTTTTCTGTGGCAAGATTTCAATGATTCTTCAAAATTTAAACTAATGCCTCTATCTCTCTTTCTTTTCCTTTCTTTTCTGTTTTTTTTAATATACGAAAATGAAGAGACAGATAACGATGAAATATAACCTCTTTTTTTATTAGATGATGCCGACACGAAGAACAAGGAGATGAACACAAACACTAGAAAACTTTAAGGAATACTAAAAAAAAAACACGAAAATAACATAATGATATGACCTTGTTTCGGAGCCTAGCTCTGATACCACCTGATGCGAACCTCGTGATCACGTGGTCACGCAACCCACACGAAGAATGAGATTTGATCCTTTACGGAGATTGTATGTTTGCATGGCATTCCTAAGAGTATTGTGTCAGATCATGATGTTAAGTTCCTTAGCTACTTTTGGAAGACCTTATGGGGAAAGTTGGGAACCAAACTTTTATTTTCGACAACATGTCATCCTCAAACAGATGGGCAAACTGAGGTAGTCAATAGAACATTATCTCAACTTTTGCGTGTTGTAATACAAAAGAATTTGAAAAGTTAGGAATAATGTTTGCCTTTTGTTGAGCTTGCTTATAATAGAACTGTGCATTCGACCACTAGTTTTTCTCCTTTTGAAATTGTTTATGGTTTTAATCCACTAACTCCTATGGACTTAATTCCTTTACCTTGTGAAGAAAGGGTAAGTTTAGATGGTGAACAGAAAGCAAAGATGGTGAGACAACTCCATGAAGGAGTTCGACTGCAAATAGAGAAAAAGAACAAACTTTACGCTTCTAAAGCAAATAAGGGACGTAAACTAGTTGTCTTCCAACCCGGTGATTGGGTGAGTATAGTGTTAGTGCTACCTTTAATGTTGCTGATCTTACGTTGTTTGACACAGATATTGATTCGAGGTCAAATCCTTTCGAGGAGAGAGGGGATGATGCGGACCAGCCCAAAAACACCAGCAAGGACCCATTACATGCTCCAAATGGTCCAATGACGCGGTCTAAGACAAAGGCATTGAAAGAGGCAATGAATGCATTGGTTTTGAAGGTTTCAACCAGGTCAGAATTGCAAGGACCATTGGAGTATCAAGAGGAGACCTTAGTACATCTTATCCATGTGCAGGAGGGGTCTAATACAACCTTATTTGGGCCATGAAGTGAGGACAGCAAATGAGCCAGAAGAATCCTACTACAACATGGGATTAATGGGCTTGAGGGAAGACTATAAAAGAAAAGCCTTATGGGCTTTATTTAATTTTGTTAGCTACAGCCCAAGGCTTGTATGGGCTTAATTAAGACTTTTTTTTCCAGCTAGGATCCAAGGCTTGCTTGGATTAAGTCATGGGCTTTTCAATTTAGGATTTTGGGTCAGTTTTGAGGGGACCTCATTTAAGTCCACATAAGGGGTCCATTAGGGTTACTTTTTAAGAACTATTTAAACTCATGTAACCCTAATTTCGGCAGCCATTGATGAAACTTAATTCTGAACTTTTCAGTTTATGTGTGAGATTGATTCTTGCATTCTTTAGTTCTTGAACGAACTGAATTTGACTTATCGAAGATTAACTCGCTTCGTGGCGTCATTCTATTCCTTCCAATAGTGCTGGTGTCTTGGGGCAGGTTTCCATTGTGTCACACTCCTATCAGACCTATTTCGGCTTTCTAGAACAAGTCTGCGACATTAGATGCATCATCTGTTTTATGGCATGCATTGAAATGCGCCATTTTAGAAAACCTATCAACCACAACAAAAATAGAGTCTTTACCTTTCTTTGACCTAGGTAAACCTAAAACAAAGTCCATAGAGATATATACTCAAGGTTCAGTAGGAACAGGTAATGGTGTATAGAGACCATGTGGTTATACTCTAGATTTTGCCTTTCGACAAGCGATGCACTGTTCACAAATTCGTTGCACAACTCTTTTCATCTTTGGTCAATAGAAATGCTCATGCAATACATCCAAGGTTTTCGCAATCCCAAAGTGACCCATTAAATCACCCCCATGTGCTTCACGAACAAGCAATTCACGCAAAGAACTAGCAGGAACACACATTCTATTCTCTTTGAACAAATAACCATCCATCAAATAAAACTTACCAAAAGCCGAATTTCCACATGCATTATAAATCTCAGCAAAGTCAGAATCGTTACCATACAATTCCTTCACATATTCAAAGCCTAGCAATCTAGTATTCATGGTGTGTAAAAGAACATACCTGCGAGAAAGTGCATCGGCTATGATGTTCTCTTTGCCTTGCTTATACTTGATCACGTAAGGAAAAGTTTCAATGAATTCAACCCATTTTGCATGTCTCCTATTCAACTTACCTTGTCCTTTCAGATGTTTCAAGGACTCATGATCCGAATGGATTACAAACTCTTTTGGCCACAAGTAATGTTGCCATGTCTCAAGTGCTCTTACCAAGGCATAGAGTTCTTTGTCGTAAGTGGGATAGTTCAAGGTCGCTCCACTTAACTTCTCACTGAAATACGCGATAGGTCTCTAATCCTGCATCAAAACAGCATCTATTCCCATTCCAGACGCATCACACTCTATTTCAAAGGCTTTCGTAAAGTCAGGTAAAGCCAAAACTGGTGCAGAACATAGTTTGTTTTTCAAAAGAACAAAAGCCAATTCTTGTTCCTCCCCCCATTTAAACCCAACTGACTTTTTAACAACTTCATTCAAGGGTGCAACTATTGTACTAAAATCTTTCACAAAACGCTTATAAAAACTAGCTAACCCATGAAAACTCCTTACCTCACTTACCGATTTGGGTGTAGGCCACTCCTGGATGGCCTTAACTTTCTCCTCGTCCATCTCGATACCCTGTGCAGTTACAACATAGCCAAGAAACACAATTTTCTCCATGCAGAAGGTGCACTTTTTAAGATTAGCATACAATTTCTCACTACGCAACACACTAAGTACATTACGCAAATGATCAAAATGCTTAGTTAAGTTCTTGCTATAGATCAGAATGTCATCAAAATATACAACCACAAACTTACCTATGAATGCACGCAACACATGATTCATTAAACGCATAAACGTACTTGGTGCATTTGTAAGTCCAAACGGCATTACTAACCATTCATATAAACTATACTTAGTCTTAAATGCAGTTTCCATTTATCACCCTCTTTCATCCTAATCTGATGGTATCCACTTTCAAGTCAATTTTAGAGAAAATACAAGATCCATGTAACTCATCTAACATGTCATCAAGCCTAGGAATAGGGTGTATATACTTTACCATTATGTTGTTGATGGCTCGGCAATCAACACACATCCTCCATGTTCCATCCTTCTTAGGCACAAGTAGCACGGGTACAGCACAGGGGCTCATACTCTCCCGAATGTAGCCCTTTTCCATCAGCTCATCAACTTGTCTTTAAAGCTCTTTTGTCTCCTCGGGATTGCTTCTATATGCTGGTCGGTTAGGAATTGAAGCTACGGGTAAGAAATCAATATGATGCTCTATCCCCCGTAATGGTGGTAATCCGCTTGGAGTATCGTCGGGGAGCACATCATCAAACTCCTGCAACAAAGAAATAGCAATACTAGGTACCATATGATCAAGATCATTAGTATTAAAGTAAGCCTCCTTGTACACAAGTAAAATCATTGGCTTGTTAGTGAAATATGCAGATCTGACCTCACCCTCTCTAGCATAAAAATTAGGCTGTTTCTTTAGTTTTTCCACACAATTCTCATCACTCTTCCTGACTTTCTTCTCTCCTCTTGTCTTACCTCCACTGTCTTTTTGAGCTGTGGTCGAATGGTCTGGTTTGTTTGTGTTAGGATGAGTGTCTGAATGGGTTGTAGTGGTTTGGGTTCTGGCCGAATCTGATGGTCTTCTCTCCCCTTGGTCCTCACCTTGATTTTCTCTCCCCATTGCCTCATGCTCATGTTTTAGCTTTATCTGATCATCATACACGTGTTTGGGTGTAAGAGGTACAAGAGTGATGGTTTTACCATCTTTTACAATGGTATACCAATATTTAACCCCATCATGAATTGCCTTCCTGTCATATTGTCACGGCCTCCCCAACAAGATGTGATTTGCTTGCATCGGTACCACATCGCACAGAACTTCATCAATATATTTCCCAATCGAAAATTGAACCACAACCTGTTTAGTCACTTTAACTTCTCCACTATCATTCAGCCATTGCAATCTATATGGTTTCGTATGTTTAATAGTACTCAAATTCAGTTTACTCACAAGTGCTGTACTGCAAACATTAACGCAACTTCCACTATCAATAATTAAACCACACACCTTGCTTTGTACATAACATCGCGTATGGAAGATATTCTCTCTTTGTTGATTAGATTCATCTTCCTTGACTTGAAGCTGAAGTGTGCGCCTTATAACCAAGGACCCCGCAACCGGTAATGCTAACTCATCCTCATCAATATCCTCTATTGGTGGCATGCCTTCTGCCTTCGCAATTAGATCGGTCACTTTCAGATTCCATATCACCATCATCTCTAATCATCATGATTCTCTTGTTTGGACACTCCGAAGCATAATGTCCATGCCCTTGACACCTGAAACATTTAACATCACGAGTACGTTTAGGCTGAGTTTGAGATTTACCTTTGGCACCGGTAGGGACATCAACTTTAGTCGTTGTTCGTTCAGTTTTAGAAGGAACAAAGGATTTTGGTTGGACAGTACCCTCTCTCTTCAGATTCATCTTCCAAGATGATGAAGAACCCGAATTAAATCCTGGCCGAACATGTCCCTTCCTGAGTTGTCTCTCCACTTTCATAGCCATGTGAACTATGTCCTCTAGCTCCACATAGTGTTGTAGCTCAACCATATTGGCAATGTCACGATTCAATCCATTAAGAAATCTAGCCATGGTGGCTTCTCTATCCTCAACAACATTGGCCTGAATCATTGCTATCTCCATCTCTTTGTGATATTCATCTACTGTCTTATAGCCTTGATTCAGACCTTGGAGATTCAGGTATAGGTCTCTATGATAGTGGTTTGGCACAAATCGTCTCCTCATTAACACTTTCATCTCCCCCCAACTCTGTACGGGTCGCTCCCCATTCCTCCTCCTACTAATTCAATCTGATCCCACCAAATCATTCTATGCGCTGTAAACTCAATCATCACCAATTTAAATTTTTTTTGTTCAGAATAGCTATGACAATCAAAAATCCAATCTACTTTTTTCTCCCACTCCAAATAAGGCTCAAGATCATTTTTACCTTCGAAGTTAGGAATTTTCAGTTTGATTTGTCCCCATCCATATCTTCATAATTCCCCATGCCACGGAAATTCACATTCCTCCTAGCTCTGTTCGGTCCAGACCTGATTCCTTGGCCAACAGATGCAAAATCATAGTCATCTTCGCCCACATCTGCGTTTTCATCAACATACTCTTCAAAATCAAATCTGTTATTCCGTACAACCATACGGACCGTATTTCCTCGGCGATCAGCCCCACTATTCTGTTGCTTTATCGAATTCACCTCATCTTTCAGATCTTTGTATGTCCTAGACAACAGCTCAAGTTGTTGACCCATGACTCGTAATTGGAACGCTACGTCAGTGTTTTGTGTGGCTGATTTGTTGTTTTCAGACATCCTTTGATACAACTCTCGTGTATCACACAAAAAAAATCAAGGTTTTTCACTTTAATAAGCTCACTACGCCTTTTACCTCACAACTCTCGTGTATCACACAAAAAAATCAAGGATTTTCATTCTAATAAGCTCACTACACCTTTTACCTCACAACTCTCGTGTATCACAAAAAAAATCAAGGCTTTTCACTCTAATAAGCTCTTATGCCTTTTACCTCACAACTTGCTTTCTTTTGCTTCTTTCGGAACTAAAATCAACAAATCAAAGTCAGCAGCATTTGCATCGCACTCTAATTATGATTTTTAGACTCAAGAAGCAATAAAAATACTGAAAACAAAGCAAAATAAAACTACGATTACGATTTCGCGAGTAGCAATGCAAATTCGTACGAATTGTGGATGATACGAAGACACGAAATAAAGCACAAGCAAATACTAGCAATTTACGGATGCCGTGGCCGTAGCAGAACGTATAGA
This sequence comes from Salix arbutifolia, assembly GCA_025169955.1. NCBI lineage: Eukaryota > Viridiplantae > Streptophyta > Magnoliopsida > Malpighiales > Salicaceae > Salix > Salix arbutifolia. Next base: position 9,200,267 of record CM045912.1, on the reverse strand, counting down.
GCAAGGAATAGAAAGTTGGAGAATCTCTTCACCTATGGAAAAGAAGGGTTTCGGTGGAAAGAGAAAAGAAGTTGATCATATTGAAGGCGGTTATAAGGGCAAGAACACCCAGTTTCAAAAATACAACCCCTCACCATCTCAATTCGCCAACATTAACTTCAACTCTCCATTCTCTACCAAAAAAACGAGAACCCCATTGGAAATTTACCAAAAAACCAAATCGGACATTTCCCCAAAAAGAATTATCAAGAACTTCGAGAACAGTTACCCCCATTACCGTTGCCTTTGAATGAGATATACCAAAAATTATTAAGTATTGGGCACGTAGCTCCCATACCTTTGACACCCTTACAACCGCCTTATCCTAATTGGTACAAGCCGGATCTCACTTGCGAATACCATGCAGGAATCGCAGGACACAACATCCATACATGCATTGCTTTTAAAAAGAGGCTCCTCCAATTAATTAAGGCTGGATGGATAACATTTGAAGAGCCCCCAAATATAAGCACCAATCCATTACCTAGTCATGCTTCGGGTAGCGGATCGGTGAATATGTTAGATGTCGAGTATCCTACAAACTTAAAGGTCCCAATGGAAAGAATTTATCAAATGCTGACAAGGGCGAAATATGATGACATGAGATGTTGCCAATATCATAACCAGAAAGGTCATTCTATTAGTCATTGTCAAGACTTCTATGAAAAGGTGATGAAAATGATTAATAGAGGTCTGCTCCGGGTAGAGACAATTGCGGATGACAAAGTGTCTGTGACAGAAATGTCTGGTAAAGAAGTATGTCGGGTTCAACTCACTCCAGGAGAACCACCCAAGTTAGTTTTGACCAAACCCACCGCCACACACAAAAAAGACTATAATGCCATGCCCTACGACTATGGATATTCATTTTCTCAAGAAAAAAGACAACCACACATCTTTCTACCTGAAGTTGGGGGCTTGACCCGAAGTGGCAGGTGTTTTACCCTAGAGGAGTTAAAGAAGAGTAAAGGGAAGGAAGTAGTTGACATATTCGAAGAAATAAATAAACCTGTAACAGAAGAGGAAACCAATGAATTCCTAAAATTGATGAAGCATAGCGAGTATAGTGTGGTGGAACAACTCAAGAAGACCCCTGCTAAGATATCATTATTTTCCTTAATATTAAGTTCCGAATCTCATCGGAAAGCTTTGCAAAAAGTGTTGAATGAAGCCTATGTACCTCAGGACATCAACCCAGAAACCATGGAACATTTAGTAGGGAGAATACAGGCTTCGAATTATGTATATTTTACTGAAGAGGAGGTGGATCCTGATGGTACAGGACATAATAAGCCACTATACATCACAATTCGATGTAAGGATGTCTTGATTGGGAAAGTATTAATCGATAATGGCTCTGGACTGAATGTGTTACCAAGACACATGTTACAAGAAATGCCTATTGATGCTTCGCACATGAAGCCGAGTACCATGATGGCAAGGGCATTTGACGGATCGCCAAGACCAATAGTAGGGACTTTGGAGGTGGAATTATATGTGGGACCACAGATGTTTCTAGTGACATTGCAAGTAATGGATATACATCCATCTTACAGTATGTTACTAGGAAGGCCATGGATACATGCAGCTGGAGCAGTGGCCTCTTCACTACACCAATGTTTGAAATACATCATAAATGGAATGCTGATTACTGTCAAAGCTGAGGAAACAGTTTCAATAATCCAGAATGTGGCCATACCTTTTATAGAAGCAAAGGACTGTAGGGAGGGAAATATTCATGCTTTTGAAATAGTGAATACAGATTGGGTTCCTGAGGGCGCAATGGTAAAGAAACCTAGAATCCCAGAAGCAGCAAAGATGGCTGCAAAGTGCTTCTTAAGAAACAAGATTCCTTTTCAATATGATCCCATAAGCAGAATGCCAGAGCGAATCAATATAATAAAATTGAAATGTGCGGATCAGAGGTTTGGACTGGGATATAAGCCAAAAAAAGAGGATTACAAGCGGGTAGCCCAAGCTAGGAAAGAAGCAAGGATGGCAAAAATTGAAGGAAGAGAGTCAAAAGAAGAAGAGATTGTCCTCCCACCGCTCCAAGTATCTTTTCACAGTTCAGTTGAGGAGATCAAATCAGGCATAACTGAAATGCATATTGGCACTCTTGAATGCCAAGGAGAAAAGGTAGATTTTCCGCAGATATCTATCCACGATGCCGATGAGCCTCCTGCAAGAACTTTTTTGCAAAAATTAGCTGGAGAGAAGATGCACCAAAACTGGAAGATGGAGCCTGCTCCTATTGTGTTTAAAAAGTAATTACTTTTGTCTTATCATGTCCATGTTTTAATCTTTTTTTCAACCTTGACGGTAATCCAGCTCACGATGCCGCAAGATTCTGCTTTGTCATATGAGCACTTTTGTATATAAGATCATGCATTTTATCTATGACATGGCATTCGCAAATACACACTCTTACACGAACACACCTTACACTTTCAGGAGTATTGAAAGTTCCAACCACTCACAAAACTATCACACTAAGAATAATTGGCCAAATTTCAAGAATGTCACTGTACTTAATGACGAGGGATGGGCAGAGGAAGATATAAAAGAATTTGCTAAATTGGTGGAAAAATCTGAAAAAACTTGGAAACCTTTTAGTGAGGAGCTTGAGACCATCAACTTAGGAATCAAGCAAGAGAAAAAGGAGTTGAAAATCGGTACCCTTATTACGACCGAAGAAAGAGGAAAATTAGTCTCTCTTTTGCATGAATATGCAGATATTTTTGCCTGGACTTATGCCAAAATGCCGGGTTTAGATACTGATATAGTCGTGCATAAAATCCCTTTAATAGAAGGAAGTGTGCCAGTAAAACAAAAAAACAGAAGAATGCGGCCAGATATGCTCCTAAAAGTTAAAGCAGAGATACAAAAGCAATGGGACGCAGGGTTCCTAGAGGTCGTTCACTATCCCCAGTGGGTAGCCAATATGGTGGTGGTCCCCAAGAAAGAAGGAAAGATTCGGGTGTGTGTGGATTACAGAGATTTGAACAAAGCAAGCCCGAAGGATGATTTTCCACTACCTCACATAGATATTTTGGTGGACAACGCTGCTAAAAAAGCCACGTATTCATTCATGGATGGGTTTTCTGGTTATAACCAAATTAGGATGGCAGAAGAGAACAAAGAAAAAACCACCTTCGTCACACCTTGGGGGACCTTCTGTTATAAAGTGATGCCATTCGGTTTGAAGAATGCAAGGGCCACATATCAGGGGGCAATGGTGGCTTTGTTCCATGATATGATGCACCAAGAAATTGAGGTCTATGTGGACGACATATTAGCTAAATCCAAGATCAATGAAGACCATGTGCAGATATTGAGGAAACTATTCGAGAGATTGCGAAAATACCATTTAAAGTTGAACCCTGCCAAATGCTCATTTGGAGTAAAGACGGGAAAATTGCTAGGTTTTATTGTGAGCAGCCGAGGAATAGAAGTTGATCCGGATAAAGCCAAGGCCATACAGGAAATGCCAGCACCTAAAACTGAAAAGGAAGTAAGGAGTTTTCTTGGGCGTTTGAATTACATAGCCCGTTTCATATCCCAGCTAACAGTAACGTGCGAACCGATTTTTCGCTTACTCAGAAAGAAAAACCCTGGAGTATGGGATGATAATTGTCAGGAGGCATTCAACAAGATAAAGAGGTATTTACAAAACCCTCTATTATTAGTACCTCCAGTACCAGGAAAACCATTGATCTTGTATTTAACGGTCACAGACACCGCCATGGGTTGTGTGTTAGGACAACATGATGAATCTGGAAGAAAGGAGCAAGCTATATACTACTTGAGTAAGAAGTTTAACGATTGTGAATCTAGGTACACCATGATTGAAAAGTTATGTTGTGCTTTGGTTTGGAGTACGAAAAGACTCGGGCAGTATATGTTATACTACACCACATGGCTAATTTCTAAGTTAGATCCACTTAAATTCATCTGTGAGAAGCCCTATCTATCGAGCAGGATAGCAAGGTGGCAAGTGTTGTATACGACATTGTTTTTATGACAAGGAAAGCTGTAAAAGGCAGTATAATTGCCGACCATCTTGCAGATCATGCCATGGAAGATTATGAGCCCCTAAATTTTGATGTCCCTGATGAAGACGTGTTCGCAATCAAGGATGATAGTGGGGCAAGTGAGTGGTGGACGCTTTATTTCGATGGGGCAGTAAATGTATCGGGAAATGGAATTGGAGCAGTAATAATTTCCCCTGATGGGAAGCAATATCCTTTTTCAGTAAGATTATAGTTTGAGTGCACTAATAACACGGCCAAATATGAAGCATGTATCATTGGTTTAGAGGCTGCTTTAGAACTCAGAGTTAAAAAGCTTGAAGTCTTTGGGGATTCCATGTTGATCATTTGCCAAGTAAAAGGTGAATGGCAAACTAAAGATGAAAAGTTGAAACTTTACCAAAACTACCTTGTAAAGTTAGCCAGTGAGTTCGAGGAGGTCAAATTCACTCATATGAGTAGGGATAAAAATCAGTTCGCTGATGCTTTGGCAAAGTTGGCTTCAATGGTACAAATTATTGCTAGAGAAAAGATCCACCCAATTGACATCAAGATTCGAAATCATCAGGCCCACTGTTGTGCGCTCGAAGAGTCACCAGATGAAGAACCCTGGTATAGTGATATCAAAAGATTCATCCAATACCACGAATACCCCCAAGAAGCTTCCAAGACAGATAAAGAAACCTTAAGGAGGATGGCCGCAAATTTCTACTTGGATGGCGAAATCCTATACAAGAGGTCGTTCGACGGGACCTTACTCTGATGTCTAAATGAGAAAGAAATTAGGCAGGCTTTAAAAGAAGTTCACGAAGGAATTTGTGCCACCCATGCCAGTGGTCATACAATGGCAAGACAAATGCAAAGATCTGGGTATTTTTGGCTGACTATGGAAAAAGACTGCGTGATGTATGTTAGAAAATGTCATAAGTGTCAGGTTTATGGTGATAAAATAAATGCACCTCCAAAACCTCTATTTAACATGACCTCACCGTGGCCATTTGACATGTGGGGATTGGATGTCATAGGACCAATTAACCCGAAAGCAAGTAATGGACATAGATTCATTCTAGTGACAATTGATTACTTTACCAAATGGGTGGAAGCTAATTCCTATGCCCATGTAACGCAAAAGGTTGTCAAAAAGTTCATTGAAAGGGACTTGATCTATCGCTATGGTTTACCTGTAAGGATAGTGACTGATAATGCTCAGAACTTTAATGGAAAATTGATTGCTGAACTTTGCACCAAATGGAAGATTAAGCATCTCAACTCCTCTCCTTATAGACCAAAGATGAACGGAGCCGTTGAAGCAGCTAATAAGAATCTTAAGAAAATCATCCAAAAGATGGTCATCACTTACAAAGATTGGCATGAAAAGCTCCCATGCGCTTTACACGCATATCGCACTACTGTTCGAACTTCTGTAGGGGCAACCCCATATGCGTTAGTATACGGAATGGAGGCAGTCACGCCTTTAGAAATGGAGATTCCATCACTAAGGATCTTGAAAGAAGCAAAGTTAGATGAATCAAAATGGGCAACGGAGAGGTTTGAACAATTAAACTTAGTCGATGAAAAAAGACTAGCAACTGTTTGCCATCACCAGTTATACCAGAGCAGGATAGCCAAAGCTTACAACAAGGGGGTCAAGCCAAGGGTGTTCAAAGAAGGAGATTTGGTGTTGAAAAAGGTATCAATAGCAAAAGACCAGAGTAAATGGGCGCCAAACTATGAGGGACCATATGTAGTGAATAAGGCTTTTTTAGGAGGGGCCTTAATTCTAACTAATATGGATGGAGAAAATCTGCCTAGACCTGTAAACTCTGATGTTGTAAAGAAATATTATGCTTAATGTATCACTCAGGACATCTAATGAAATTGAAGCTTGGCCATGAATTCATGGTGTATTCTTCTCAATTCCTTCTACAAAATCTTACATGTTCATTAAGATTTTGGCAAATCCAAGTCTAGTATAAAAAAGAAAAAGCGCAGTTTAAATTTTTGTTTTAACAAATGTGTTCTAGAAAACAAATGGATTTTAATTGAAAAATGATCTCATACCACTAAAACCCACATAATAAAGCTAATCTACATACCAAACAAATTTGTTTCACACACGATCAATTTGATGTTGGATGTCTCTCAATGGTGGAAGGTCATTTGGTAATTTTTCAGACACCAGCACTGTATTCGAACAAAAGAGATTACACCTTCTCAGGTATTTTCGTTTTGTGTTCTTCTCCTTCTGCTTATCTAGAGCCCGCACAACCACAACATGAACCTCATGTGCTTCTTTTACTTCCAACTTTAATTCTGTTAGGGAAGTAACTAATAAGAGTAGTGAGTGGTCTCCCACTGTAGATTTACCCGAGACTCCATCTGAATTTCGCTTAGGGACTATGGCGATTTTTCTGCCTTCCTAATTGAAGACATATACATTCTCCCGCCCGCGATAGGTCACATCTCTATCAAATTGTCATAGGCGACCCAACAATACATGACTGACATCCATGTCGACTACATCACAAACAACTTCATCTCGGTAATGATGCCTAATCGAAATAGGAACCTTGCACACTTCGGTCATGCTTACCTTAGGCCCTTTTGGGATCCATCAAATCATATAAGGTTTTGGGTGTTTTTCAACCCGTAACTTCATATGCCCTACCAGTCTGTTAGATACAAAATTTTCGCAACTCCTAGTATCAACAATTAAATCGCAGACTTTGCCCTGCACACTGCAGTAAGATTTAAAAATGTTATTCCGCTGCGAGTGATCTTCTACTTTTGTTGAGCACAAGACACATTGAACAACACAATTTACAAACTCTCCCTCCTCTTATGCAATTTCAGCCCCCTCCAACAGCTCCCCCATTCCTAATTCTTCTTCCATATACTGCTCCTCTTCTCCCTCCACTCCAACATCTACAAAATTTACAGGTCTCCTGGATGGACATTCATTTGATTGATGTCCTAGTTGTCCACACCTGCAGCATTTAAACCCTCCTGGTTTAACATATGCACTTGGTGCTCGCGAGGCTTCTCTTGCCATTGCTTGCCTCTATTCGTCAATGGTTGCCCACAGATCTGCATATGTGTCCCTGCGACCAGCATCACGGGGATTAGCTCTTCCTCCTTTGCTGTTGTTGGCCATTAAAGACAAGGCAAATCCTTTCTCTGATACCACTTGATGTAGAACGGAAGGTAAGATTTACCACTGTAAATCTTAGGAACAAATAAACACTTTACCCAGAAGGAAAATTCAAATTTTATTATGCCTCTGCCATTGTTTACAGCCTTTAAATAGGCGTGTTCAAGTATCTCCAAGGATTACAAACGTTTATTATTGCAGATTACAATTATTCTAAAACTGGAAATAAGGAAATCAAGGATTTGCAGACGTAAAATTGCAAGCATGAACGATGGGATTTGTTTAAATGCCGAGATTTGGGCTTCTAATTTCCGATCACCCTGCTGCCAGCTGACTTATTGCTTTTGGAACGGTCCTTCTTCTTCAACTTCTTATCCAGCACTTCTTCAAATTTCAAGGCTAGTCGTTCTACATCACTAATATTATTATTGACTACTGCACGCAAACATTGTTTACTTAATTAAGACATTATTATGACAACAACAAATTGATATTTCACCCTGGATAAGCCTCGATAATAGATTCCAAAGCTGGAATCTTGATGATTTTATATCGAGGGAAGCCTCCTTCCTCTAATAATTCCCTCCATTCTTGCTCAGTTCTTTCCTTCCCGCCCGAGGTCACTGCAAGCATCACTAAATCCATTGCCATTCTCATATCATCCAATGGTTCACGATGATAATCTGTCTGTAGAACTATATCAACTATGATAAGCTTTCCAGTTTTTTCAGGTATTGCTTTCCTGCAATTTCTCAAAATCTCAACGCATGATTCATCGGTCCAATCATGCAGTATCCGCTATAAAATACAAAAGAAGAAAACAAATAAGCACATGTAAAACTAATGCTATCGATCTTTGTTTTTCTGACGAATTATCTATCGTTGTATTAATTTGAGCCGAAAAATATTTCTAACAGGGCACTGACCTTTATGAAAATTGCATCAGCATTAGGAATAGCCTCAAACATATTTCCTGCAACATGGGAAACTCCTTCATATTCTGGTGCTGTTGCTACAACATGTGGCAAATCCAAGTTAATTCCTTTAATGAGTGGATATGCCCTGACAATCTCAGCTACATTTCCTCCCATACCACCAGCAACATCCACCATTGATCTAATATTGTTGAAACCATCTTTGTAATGTGATAAAATTGCCCTCATCATGATCTTTGATGTGCATTTCATGGCTTCATTGAAATCCCTATTGAGCACAGGATTTCGAGACGCAAGATCCCACAGTTCACAGCCATGAGCCTTCGAGAAAGCGGTTCCGCCTTCTTTAATACATTGGCTCAAGCGATGCCACGGTTCTAGGAGCAATGGATTGTGTTGCATGATTATTAAAGAAGTGAGGCTTCCTTCAGAGTCATGCGTTAGCAGTCTTGATTTTTGATTCAGCCCAAAGAGTGTTTCTCCTCCATCTGATGGGGGGTGTGCTGTAAAAATTTCTTTTTTGACCAAATATCTCATGATACGAGCCAGATAAGAAATGTCCGCGCTAGGTGAGTTAATACCTGAAATCATGAAAGTATAACAAGTATCAAACAGCAACTTAGGCGATTCAGTATGTCAAAATTCAAGATCTATGCCCTGATATCAGTTTAAAAATTAAGAATCTAGAATACTAATTCAAAAATGCATGATATACGAAGTTGTTGCTCGCTCCTTACATTGCATGGATATATTTATGTAAGCAACGAAAAGGATTGAAGGAAGAGTTGAAACCTGAAGCTATTTGGGATAGAGAGATTGGACGGCCATGAGAATTTATAATATCTGCCAGCCTAAGCTCGACTGCACACTTTAAAGCCATAGATTCAACAAAACCAAGCACGAGTTGCGATATTTCAACTTGGCTTTTGAACATTGCCTCTGCCTCTTGTGATGCCATTCTCAGTTTCTTTTTTTTCCCAGCAAGCCTAAGTTCTCCCTCCAAAAGTTAGTAAGTTAGATATGGATATGCATAGAAAATTTATAGAGAAGTATACTTGTAGTCTTGCGTAATGCATTGCTTGTCAAGAAAAGAGAGAGAGATGATTAATTTTCTACTACTAGGCTAATTAAAGATTAGAATTTATGCGCAAGTGGGGTCTTGGCCTAGTGGAGAAAGGGATTTGTTCCCTTCTTCTGCACCGGGTTCAAGTGTCACCCCCACGGTGCCTTACCTGTTCACTAGGCTTGCAGAATGTTCAGTGGATCCAGGGATTATTTGTGGTACGCATAAGCTAGCCCGGACTCACCGGTTATAAAAAAAAGAAAATAGAATTTATGGGCATAGGCTTTTTGTTACCTAACAATATTTAATTTTATAGAAAACTAAATTGACAATTAATATTCTACTACTAGGTTAATTAAAGATTAGAAGCTGAGTTTGGCTGCCTTAAATTGTGGGCATAGGCTATTTGTTGCCTAACGAAATCTAATTTTATAGAGAACTAAACTGACAATTATTTTTTTATTACTAGGGTAATTAAAAAGTTTGGTTGCCTTAAATTTGTGGGCATAGGCTTTTTGTTGCCTTTTGTAGAAAACTAAATTGACAATTAATTTTCAACATATACTCCAATACATTAAGCTTTTTAGCTTTGGAATAATAACAACTATGAGGTTGATTGACCATTGGGAGTTAAATTTCAGTCTAAAATTTGTGAGTAAAGGCTATTTGCTGCCTAATGGTATCAAATTTATTTAGAAAATTAATGTTAGATGCTAAGAAGTTGCTAACTATCTTATTCAAATTTGGCATCTCTTAAAAATCTCTAAAAACTATTTGATGAAGTATGCAAGAAACTTTATAGAGATCATGTTGTATAAAACTGGAAGATGAATTGGAAGGTTACGGATGATGTAACCGAGTAGCATCAGGACATGCAAAGTAACTTATTCAGATTTAGATTTCAACTTAGAGATAATTATGTGAGACAGAGGCCCATTTATTATCTACACCTTGAGGATTGAATCAAGAACCATTATAACATTATTCAGATGATATATGTAGGGCTTGTCAGGAAAAAAAAGAGTCTCAAACATATTGCCTGAAATATGTGGCAAATCAAAGTTTGATGTGTGGAAAGGCTTTGATAACCTCTGCTAAACTTGCTACTGTGCCACCACCAACATCCACCAAGGATCCAACACCATTGGAGCCGTGTTTATATTGTGATAGGAAAGCCCTCGTCATGATTTTGCCTGTACATGCATGCCATGGCTTCATTGAAAACCCTGTTGAATTCAGGATTTTGAGATGCGAGTTCCCAGATTTCACAGCCGTGAGCCTTCATGAAAGCAAGGCCACCTTCTTTGACACATTGGTCGAGGAAATGCCAGTGATCTAGCTCTCATGGAATGTTTTCCATCAGTACTTTCGATGCACTTTGTAGCTAAGTAAATACATTATCAAGAATGCTATTCGTTTGTTAATAACAATATTGAGGTTTGAAAAAAGACAAAATAACGTTGTTTACATTTGTCTTTCATCTAAAATTGCTGTAAAAACTTTGATTTGAAAAAATCTACAATCTAAAGATTTTTTGAAATGTGCTTGAAGTTATCGAAGAACTGTTACAAATCTATTCCAATTGATGGAGGAGTAATGGTTATGGATGCGGCCCTTGCAGTAACGCCAGAGAATACTGCCCATATGGATGTGTTTATGCTAACTCAAAACCATGGAGGGAAGGAGAGAACCCAGCAAGAATTCATGGCCTTGGCCACTGGAGCCGGATGTAGTGGTGTCAGATTTGAATGTTGTTTTTATAACTTTTGGGTGATGGAGTTCAACACTTGTTTGATTCTACACTTCAGGCTCCCCACCTGGATTTGAGTACACGAAATTCTTTTCCAAGAACTTTAGCAAACAATTAGGGATTTGTTTAATATCTAGTGGTCAGCGTACGAGAGTTCTAATGCTTGTAAGCATAACCTTCTTCAGTCATATTTTAGTTTTAAGATCCAAATTTCATGTCATGTAATATTACAGGGAGAAGATTATTTCTTATGCCAGCAACGGTTTCAGAATTTTGCACATCATCATGGGATTTAAAACTAAGTTGCGAAGTACAATACGTTCCATGCATTCTTCAAATCAAATTTGCGTAATTTTTATTCTATAAAAAACTATTAATTATCCCATCATGAAACACCATCTCTCTCTCTCTACCCTCAATTACTCCTAACAATGCCCGATCACGTAGCAGTCTTTGCCTTTCCTTTCGGCGCCCACGCCGCTCCATTACTCGCCGTCAGCCGCCGCCTAGCCGCTTCCTCTCCAAGCACACACTTCTCCTTCTTCAGCACCCAACAATCCAACAGTTCCATCTTCTCCGCTTACAAGCAAAACATGAATATTATGCAGCCCAACATCAAAGCATACGACGTGTCGGATGGTGTCCCTGAGGGCTACGTGTTTTCCGGGGATCCCCAGGAGTGCATCGAGCTGTTCATGAAGTCAGCTCGTGAGAGCCTCGAGAAGGCCATGGAGGTAGCTGTGTCAGAGACAGGGAGGAAAGTGAGTTGTCTGGTTTGTGATGCCTTCTTTTGGTTCGCTTGTGAGATGGCGGAGGAGATCGGGGTGGTTTGGCTGCCCTTGTGAGATATGTCTAGGTATGGTGGGGCGTGAAGATGAAACATTAAGTGGGTGTTTGGGGCTGCGGTTCAACCTGTGGTGCGTTGAACCGCAACCCCAAAAGCTAATATAACCAAACGGGGACCCCAGTTTTTAACTGTGGGTCCCACTAAAAAATTAAAATCGGCCCGCAGATGCAAAAGCAGCTGAGAGCTGCTTTTGCATCTGAGGCCAGCATCAGATAATGAATTTTACTTTAAATCTTACATAGCTCTGCTGCAGAGCTTCGTCTTCTCCCTCTCTCCCCACAGAACCTCTCCCTCAACCCAAATCCCACCGACATCCACCTTCTTTACCAAAAGCAGGCCACTCTATCTCTGATCTCTGCTGCCCATCTCCCCCATGGCCTTTGCCTCACGCCATGATACTTTTTCCCTTCTAGATAATAATACTGATCCCTTGAGTTTTTTTTCACAGCTTGTTGTCTTGATGATTTTGCCGCATCCCTTGCTGCTCTGTCGCTGCAATTTTTCATTCTTGTCTCGTTGATATGCTTTTTAATTCTTGGATGTTGGATCTTGGGTTCCTCATTTTCATCTCCAGACGAGTCCATTGCATTGACATCAGTTACTGAAATCCTTACAATTCTTGTGGCTTTTGAGTCCTCCCATCTCACCAGCTTGTTGGTCACGATTTTATGCTCTGTGTATTTGGTAGAAAAGCGAATGGGTTTGGTTTTTGGGTGAAAACATAGGCAAATGAATTACTGACGATGAGAACTGAGGAGCTATCAGAGAGAGTTGCAGGAAGAGTCAAAATGTCAAAAGGCTTGTGAATCGCAATTTTTGACATGCAGCCATGGGAGCTGCAGGTGAAAACGCCAAGGCGGAACCACTGCACCATAGCTGGGGAAATGGTTCCCTTTCCTATGCTTCTTACAAGTTTACAGCAGCAAAATAAACCTTGCATTGTGAACTTGTGTTGTGATATTACTTTCACAATCCAGCAGTTCGAAATCCAGTTATGTTGCATTTATTTTTGGGAGTGGCAGAGTTATTGTATGGGAGTTTAAGAGGTGTTGTATTCTTGCACATTTATGCATTGAAAGACTTGTTTGGGTTTGAGCATAAAAATAATAATCCAAGAATGAAACCTGTGTTTTCCAACTCCTTTTTTTCTTCATCTTTCCCTGAAAAGAAATTTTAGGTTCAGTAGCTTAGGACTTGTGCTGTGCCCTGCCAACCTTCCGTCTGCTCCAGTTTCATCTTCTATAGGTTTGTGAATCAAAGTTGGACTTGTCTCCTTCCAAACATGGCCCTACATATCTCTGTTTTTGAACAAGAAGGTGGATATGTGAAAATCCTTTACATATCAAAAGGTCAGGATCAACACCTGGGTTCGGGGATCATCATGCCTTCCATTTGTTTCCTTTTTTTTAACTAAAAATGGTGAAGGTGAAAAGAAAGTTACAAAAGTTTGTTTCAAATAAAAGGGCTGCTGGTTATGGATATAGATGGCCAGATATGGAGACTCAGCTTATGTTTTATAAATAGTAAACTTATTAAAAAACATTTATCCGTCCATAATTATATACATGTACATATGTATGTGTGTATATAAATGTGTATTTTTAATTAATTGTACAAGTTGACAGCAATATAAAAAGCATGGTAACCAAACACACAAAACTGCTTTTCATTAAACTCAATCTCAACCACAGTTTTAACCAAACACAAATTTCAGTTACGAACCGCAGCTAAAAACACTTTTCACAAATCTGCTTTTTTTCAACCTCAACCACAACAGCAACAGCTGTGCCAAACAGGCCCTAAGTTTAATTCAAGGACTGTCCAAAATCCGAACCTGTGATTTGTCGGAAGGAGTGCTGTTTGGAAACACAGAATCATTCTTTACAATCATGCTGAATAAAATGGGAAAAGCCTTGCCGCGAGCAGCTGCGGTCTTCATTAACTCGTTTGAAGAGCTAGACCCTGACATAACAAATGTTAAGGAAATCTCCACAAAGACAACTGTCCCTGATTCTAAAGGATAATACTCTGCTCAGTTTGGAAGCTTTGACTATTGTAATTAAGAGCAAATCAAGTGCAACGGTTATACGTGTATCTTGTGCATGATATTAGGCTGTTGATTTGTAATTTATTATTTTGATATTCACCATGTATAGAATAGAATCTGCTATATAAAGGTGCTATACAACTCTGTAAAACACACAGAGAATTATTCCCATTCTTGTATTCCTTTATGGTATCAGAGCTATAACGTGACCTCTGTCTCTTCCTTTTTTTCTTTTTTTTTCTATCTTACCTATTCTGTCATTTCACCAATGGCTTCCAACCCAATAACCCCTGTCAGTATGCACAGCCTTGTCACCATTAAACTTACGAAGGATAATTATCTTTTGTGGAAAGCTCAAATTGAACCTTACTTACATGGGCAAAGATTGTTTGGCTATGTTGATGGTTCCATAACCCAGCCACCCACTCACATTATCAATCCTGCTGCAGCAACGTCTGAAACTGCACCTTCTCAAATACTCAACCCCAGTTACACTGTATGGTTTGATCAAGATCAAGTGGTGCTAAGCACACTAGTCTCCTCTCTGTCTGAAAATATTCTAGCACAAATGGTGGGAATCTCCACCTCTAGAGAAGTTTGGGTTGCCCTGGAGACTATTTTCTCCTCCCACTCTCGTGCCCGTGCCATGCAGACTAGACAAATCCTTTCTATCATCAAAAAAGGAAATCAGTCAATCTCTGATTATTTTCAGAAAATCAAAACTCTTGCCGACACTCTAGCTGCTATTGGTGAGTCTTTACTCCCCCATGAATTTCAGTCTTATTTACTGAGTGGACTTGACTCCACCTATGATGCAATTGTCACTGCTATAATTACTCGATCAGACCCAATGAGCAAAGAAGATCTATTCAGCCATCTTCTCAATTTTGAATTACGACTAGAACATCACCACTCAGCTCTTGAGTCAACTATTGGCTCTGTCAACACTGCTTCACGATCTGAAGGATTTAGACATCGAGGAGGGAAACAGTTTTCTCCACAACAATTTTTCCCTCCACAGCAGCAACGTTCCAATAACTTTCGTCCACAACAATCCTATCAACAAAATAATTCTCAGGGTCGTGGACGCATGGGACGTTACAGAGGTTCATCCAGCCATCAAACCTCCTCTCGTCCACTGTGCCAAGTTTGTGGTAAAATAGGCCACACTGCAATCAATTGTTATCATCGTTTCCATCAGGCATACCAAGGAAATCCTCCCACCATGACAGCATACTTGACCAATCATCAGTCCAGCGCTGATACAAATTGGTATCCTGATACTAGGTCTACAAATCATCTCACAAATGAATTCCAGCATCTCAATATTTAGTCTGAGCCGTATACAGGAAGTGATCAGATACATGTTGGAGATGGGGGCAGGTTTAGACATAAAACACATTGGTTTATGCAAATTGCACACTGATTCAAACTCATTTCAATTACCACAACTTTTACATGTACCTAAAATCCAAAAGAACCTCATTTTTGTTAGTCAATTTACTAATGACAATGATGTGTTTATTGAATTTCATGCCTCTTATTTTTTGGTGAAGGACGAAACCAGCGGGAAAATTCTACTGCACGGCAAGACTAAGAATGGCCTTTACCCTTTCCCCTCTGATGTATCGTCCACAACTCCACACCAATCCTTCATCTGTCAACGTGTTCCTCTTGAAATGTGGCACTCTCGCATGGGACATCCATCATACCAAACTGTTCGTCGTCTTGTTTCTCAATTTTCCCTTCCAGTATCAACAAATTAGGTTCCTACCATTTGCTCCAGCTGTCAACAAGGCAAAAGTCATCACCTTCCCTTTCCAGTCTCTACTTTTTCTTCAAACTCTCCTCTTGAACTAATTTTTTCAGATGTTTGGGGCCCTTCTCCCGTTATGTCGACTAGTGGCAATAAATTTTATGTGTCTTTTCTTGATCATTACAGCAAATATACTTGGCTTTATCCTATTCCACAAAAATCTGATGTTTACAAAGTTTTTTGTTCATTTCAAAGGCTTGTTGAAAGACAGTTTAACTGTAAGATAAAGTCTGTCCAAACAAATTGGGGGGGTGAATATCGTTCTCTTCACAAATATTTCAAAAACATTGGTATACAACATCGTGTCTCTTGTCCTCACACGTCTCAGCAAAATGGGTCCATTGAACGAAAACACCGTCATATTGTCAAAACTGGTTTGTCACTTCTATCTCATAGTTCGGTCCCTCTTTCCTTTTGGGATCATGCATTTATGATGGCCACTTATCTCATAAATCGGTTACCCACTTCACCCTTAAATACGACACCTCTGCAAAAATTGCTTGCTCGAGATCCTGATTTTTCCCTCATGCGGGTCTTTGGTTGTACATGCTACCCATATCTTCGCCCCTTTAATAAACATAAACTTGATTTCCGCTCAAAACATTGTGTTTTTCTGGGTATCAGTAATATGCATCGAGGATATAAATGCCTTGACCCATCCACAGGCAAAATATTTGTGTCCAGACACGTGGTCTTTGATGAGCATGCATACCCTTTTTCTCACCTACCATCTGCATCACTTGAGCCAAATGCATCCCAAGCTGCCACGACACTCTTGCCTTTTCCTCTTAACCCACCATCGGGATCACTGCCAAACACATCCTCACACATCATCCCAGATCATGCCACGATGTCATCTCCTCCATCCATCTCACCCCTACACTCTGAAATTGCTCCTTCCTCTCCCACCACGGGTATCTCCTATTCACCATCAGCTCAAGGTCCTCTTACTCTTGCCAGTGCAGATGAAATTCCTGTACCTCATCTCCATCCAATGAGGACTCGTTCACAAAATCACATTGTCAGACCGAAATCCTTCACAGACGGTAAAGTTCGCTACCCTCCTCTAAATAATTTTCTCACTGTGTGTTCTGTGCCTGAAACTCCTTCCAGTTACACAGAAGCCCGAAAATATGCTGAATGGAGGTCTGCCATGGATGATGAGTTCTCTGCACTTATGAAAAATGGCACATGGTCCTTGGTCCCTGCTCATCCTGACATGAATGTAGTTGGCTCAATGTGGGTTCTTAAGACTAAAAGAAGATCAGATGGCACAATTGATAGACGCAAGGCCCGATTGGTAGCCAAGGGTTACCATCAACAACACGGTATTGACTTTGATGATACCTTCAGCCCGGTGGTCAAGCCCCCCACAATACGACTAGTTCTCAGCATTGCTGTGTCTCTCAACTGGGAAATCCATCAAATTGACATCCAAAATGCGTTCCTTCACGGTTTGCTTGCTGAGGATGTTTACATGCACCAACCCATCGGCTATGTTGACTCAACCTTCCCAAATCATGTTTGCAAGCTTCACAAAGCTCTCTACGGGCTGAAACAGGCACCCCGCGCCTGGTATTCCAGACTCAGTGACTATCTTCTCACCTTGGGTTTTATCACTTCAAGTTCAGATACATCACTCTTCATCTACACTACAGCCTCGACTCGACTATTTCTCCTCTTCTACGTCGACGACATTGTGATCACAGGTTCTAGTTCACAAGCCATTGCTCACCTCATACACAATCTCAGTAGCGAATTTGATGTCAAAGACTTAGGCCCTATAAGCTTCTTCTTGGGAATTGAAGCATCCAGGACTCCTTCTGGCCTCTTTCTCTCCCAAAGACAGTATATTTACAACATTTTACAACGCACAAATATGGTGGAAGCCAAGCCTGTGTCGTCGCCAATGTCATCCTCACAGCAACTGTCCCTGTTTGATGGTGCTCCTTGTGCAGATCCTTCACAATATCGCAGTGTGGTTGGCGCTTTGCAATACCTATCACTGACTCGTCCAGACATCTCATATTCAGTTAACAAAGTTTGTCAGTTCATGCACAAACCAACTCAAATACATTGGTCGGCTGTCAAGAGAATTCTCCAATATCTAAAATTCTCCATCGACTTTGGTCTACAAATTAAACCCGACACTTCCACTCAACTATCCATTTACTATGATGCTGATTGGGCTGGTTGCCCCGATGACCGTTGCTCCACCTCTGGATATTGCATCTACTTTGGTTCCAATTTCATTTCTTGGAGCTCAAAGAAGCAACTGACAGTTGCTCGCTCGAGCACAGAAGCCGAATAACGAGCTGTTGCTCATGCCACAGTTGAATCACTGTGGCTTCAGTCCCTGCTGCGTGAACTTGGTGTGTTCATTTCCTCTAAACCAGTCGTTTGGTGTGACAACATAGGGGCAACTTATCTCTCTGCCAACCCAGTTTTTCATGCAAGTACCAAACACGTGGAAATTGACTACCATTTCATCCGTGAGAAAGTTCAACAAATATCACTTGATGTTCGGTTCATCTCTAGCCGTGATCAACTTGCTGATGGTCTTACAAAGCCCTTAGTCTCAGCAAAATTTTCATTCATGCGTGACAAACTCAATGTGGTTCTCTCCCCGTTGAGTTTGCAGGGGCGTGTTAAGGAAATCTCCACAAAGACAACTGTCCCTGATTCTAAAGGATAATACTCTGCTCAGTTTGGAAGCTTTGACTATTGTAATTAAGAGCAAATCAAGTGCAACGGTTATACGTGTATCTTGTGCATGATATTAGGCTGTTGATTTGTAATTTATTATTTTGATATTCACCATGTATAGAATAGAATATGCTATATAAAGGTGCTATACAACTCTATAAAACACACAGAGAATTATTCCCATTCTTGTATTCCTTTAACAAAGGACTTGAAGTCTAAATTCAGAAAATTTCTCAGCATCGAACCCTCCAATTTAATTTCAAAACCACCTCCCGTGGCAGACATATACGGCTGCATAACATGGCTTGAAAAGCAAAAACTTGCTTTGGTAGCATATGTTAGCTTTGGCTCCGTCACAGCACCGCCATCTCATGAACTTGTGGCACTGGCAAAGGCCCTGGAAACAAGTGGGATACCGTTTATTTGGTCACTCAGGAACAACTCTATTACGGGATGCAAATATTAATAATCAAGAAGGACAGACGACTAGTCGTTCAGCTCTCCCATATACACCAGATGACAGATAACACATGTTTTGTACATTCTCACTTTCTGTTATTTTCTTTTTGTTTCTTCTAGCCTCCAGTGTAAACTAGAAGAATTAGTTTTTTGCCTTTTTCATCTCTCTCTCTAGTTTGTTATGCAACACGGGATGCATGTATATAACATCCCTATCTGTAAAAGAAAAGTAATGCAGAGTTTCAAAGATACAGAGACAAGGCTAATTTGCCCATCTCTTTCATGAGTGGATTCTTCTTCTTTTCCAGGTTTTGATAAAACTTACATGGTATCAGAGCTTCGGCTAATTATTTTCTCTTTTCAAATCAAACCATGGAAGAACAATCCCCAACTTCACAGTCTGCAAGTTCTCAAAACCCCAAACACATTTCCCCTTATTTTAACTTCACAGACCCAAATAACCCCTTTCGTATAGAGAATGGTGACCACACATCTTTGGTTCTCGTCACTGAACTACTTACCACTGAAAACTACATTATCTGGTCACGGGCAATGCGTCGAGCACTTAGAGCGATGAACAAGCTTGGTTTTATTTCTGGAAGCATTGTTAGACCAGTGAATGAGGAGGATCCCCTGTTTGACATGTGGGAAAGGTGCAATGACATGGTGGTTTCTTGGATACAAAATGCAGTCAGCATCGATATCAAACATACTCTGGCTTTTGTAGATGATGCTCAAATGGTGTGGACAGAACTCAAGGATCGTTTCACCCAACAGAATGGTCCTCGCATCTTCCAGCTTAGAAGAGATTTGGCTACCCTCCGACAGGACAGAGACTCTGTGAGTACATATCTCGGTAACCTCAAAACTCTTTGGGATGAAATGGTTATTTATAATCCAATGCCATTATGCACATGTGGTCAATCAAAGGTGTTAAATGAAAGGGATCAAAGGGATTATGTTATGCAGTTTCTTATGGGTTTGAATGATCAATATGCTAATGCTAGAGATCAAATCATGCTAATTGAACCCCTTCCCAGCATTAACAAGGTTTTCTCCTTGATTCAACAACAAGAACAACACCATCAACTTACCATTAACACTCCCTCTTGTGAATCTATGGCCTTAGCTAGTAAGTTTGTTGGCACTCCATTCAAACCAGTTAATAGAGGTTTCACAAGAAAAGAGAGGTCATACTGTCAACATTGTCGCACACAAGGACACACACTTGAAAATTGTTATAAGGCTGGAAATGCTGAGTCTCCAGTGTGTTCTCACTGTAATGCAAGTGGTCACGTGGCCGAGAAATGTTACAAGCTTCATGGGTATCCCCCGGGTCACAAACTGTGCTAGGGAAGAGTCACAAATTCATTTGCTAATCAAGCTGTTTTGTCCACAAGTCCTAATAGGGAGAAGGTAAGTGAGGAGAAAATGGTTTTCACCAAGGAGCAATATCATCATCTCATGAGCCTTATCCAACCCAAAGGTCTGCTGACTGCAATCCCCTCGGCTAATCACACTTCATTCAATTCCAATACCAGTGCTACACCTTCAAAGATGTCTGGTAAAATTATGTTTTGTAGTGACATTTCTTCTGATTTTTTAAAGTCAAATAATGTTTCTTGGATCATTGACTCCGGGGCTACAGACCATATGGTGTGTAGTCCTTCCTTTTTTACCTCCGACATTACAAAGGTATCTTATAAAGTAAGTTTACCTTATGACACTTTCGTATCAGCCACACATCTAGGGGACATTCAACTCACTAATAATATTGTTCTTAATGATGTTTTGTGCATTCCTTCTTTTTCCTTCAATCTCATCTTTGTTAAAAGGCTCACTGAAAGTTTAACATGTTGTTTGGTTTTCATAAATGCTACATGTTTTATACAGGACCTTTCCACCTGGACCACGATTGGCATTGCTGAAGTGAGAAGTGGCTTGTATCATCTCCTTCCTAAGGCAGTCTCTCCTTCATCCTTGACCGATCTTCTATCATGTTTGTCTCCAAACTTTCCTTCAGTTGCAATTTCTGTTAAGAGTAGTATGGATGTGAATGGTCTTTGGCATTGTCGCCTTGGTCATATTTCTAATTCACGAATGAAATTAATTGACGATCTTGTTGTAAGAGACAACTTAAATATTAATGAAACTTCTCCTTGTTGCATTTGTCCTCTTGCTAAACAGCATAGACTTCCTTTTCCTATCAGTTCACACAAATCTTCTAGTATTTTTGAATTAGTTCACTGTGATATTTGGGGGCCATGTTCCACCAATGCTTATGATGGATCAAGATATTTTTTGACCTTAGTAGATGATTTGTCTAGAACAACTTGGGTTTATTTACTTCAAACCAATTCTGAAACAAGAAAGTGTATTGAATCTTTTTATCACCTTGTAGAGACGCAATTCAACTATAAAATCAAAAACATATGTAGTGATAATGGTGTTGAGTTCAAGATGAGTGATTTTTACAATGAGAAAGGGATTATTCACCAACGAACCTGTGTCGAGACACCACAACAAAATGGGATAGTTGAGAGAAAACATCAACACTTATTAAATGTCGCTCGTGCGTTGTTTTTCCAATCTAACCTACCTCTATCTTTTTGGAATGATTGTATCTTAACTGCAGTCTACCTTATAAACAGAACACCTACTCCTGTACTTAACAATCAAACTCCCTATGAAGTCCTTTTTAATGTTAAACCACATTATTCCCATTTGAAAATTTTCGTATGTCTTTGTTTTGCTACAACCATATCAAGTGGGAGAAGGAAATTTGATCCGAGAGGTAGAAAGTGTATTTTTCTAGGTTACCCTTTTGGAGTCAAGGGATATAAGTTGATGGATTTGAGTAGTAGGACAATTTTTCTTTCTAGGGATGTCCTTTTTCATGAAACACATTTTCCTTTCAAATCATCCCCTCCTATTAGTGAAGAATGCTCACCTTCCCATTCCATACTAGACATGCGGAAATTTTCTTACCCCGGTCTTCCATCTGACTCTCTTTGTTCTTCACCAAATATGGACGATACCCTTCCTTCACCACAACCTCCATCCACATCCAATAGTCCTATTTCCACTTCTAATGATGTTAATCTTGAATACTCACATGACTCTCACACTCCTACTGACCATAATACTCCTTCTCGTTCTCCTCAAATAACCCTTCGAAAATCCACTAGGAACAGAACTGCCCCTGCCTACTTGCAGGATTTTCACTGTCAACAAGCTACAATCACTTCAGATTTCCAATCCATGGCACAGGTATCCTCTCCTCCTACAAATTGTTCTTTTCCTTTGTCAAATTATCTTTCTTATGATCGTTTTTCACCCAAGTTCCAAGCTTTTTCTTCTAGTCTTTCTATCATGGTTGAGCCAACCTCTTATTCCTCAGCAATTAAGGATCTGGGTTGGTGTAAGGCAATGGATGCTGAGTTGCAAGCCTTGGAAGAGAATCAGACTTGGATTCTCACTGATCTGCCTCCTGGAAAAGATGTTGTGGACTGTAAATATGTCTACAAAATCAAGAGAAATTCAGATGGCAGTGTGGAAAGATTGAAGGCCAGATTGGTCGCAAAAGGGTATACTCAACAAGAAGGCATCGATTATCACGAGACTTTCTCTCCTGTGGCAAAAATGGTCACGGTGCGATGCCTTCTATCTATTGCTGCTATTCGTGGTTGGCATTTGCATCAATTTGATGTAAATAATGCTTTCTTGCATGGTGATCTAGAAGAAGAGATTTACATGAGGAAACCACCAGGATACAACAAAGGAACAACTGGGCAAGTGTGCAAACTCCTCAAAAGCTTGTATGGTTTGAAGCAGGCTAGCAGACAGTGGTATGTCAAACTCACTTCATGCTTGTTGGATTTTGGTTTCACTCAATCGAAGGCTGATTATAGCTTATTCACCATGTCCACTAGCACCTCTTTTACAGCCCTCCTTGTATATGTCGATGACATAATTATTGCCAGCAGTTCCATGACAAACATTGCTGCAGTCAAGGATTGCTTGCATGACAAGTTTAAGATCAAGGACTTAGGTGTCTTGCATTTTTTTCTCGGCATAGAAGTGGCTAGATCACCCATGGGCATACACATCTGCCAAAGAAAATATGCTCTTGACATTTTAGCTGATTTAGGGATTCTGGGTTGCAAACCAATCAAGATTCCTATGGAACAGAATACAAAACTGAGCAAGAATGCATGTGATTGTCTGGTTGATCCCTCAACATATCGAAGACTCATTGGCTGATTACTTTATCTAACCATTACAAGGCCTGATATTAGCTATCCAGTGCAAGTTCTGAGTCAGTTTATGGACAAACCTTCCCAGTCTCATTTGACAGCTGCTCACAAAGTTTTGCGCTACATCAAGTCTGCGCCTGGTCAAGGATTATTGTTGTCCGCTTCTTCAAGCTTAGATTTGATTGCTTATTGTGATTCTGATTGGGCTTCATGTCCTGATACTCGTTGCTCAGTTATAGGGTATTGTGTTCTACTAGGACAGTCTCTTATTTCCTGGAAATCAAAGAAGCAGAGCATCGTCTCTCGATCTTCTGCAGAGGCAGAATATCGAGCCATGGCTGCCACAGTTTCTGAGCTCACTTGGCTTAGGTTTCTCCTCACTGATCTACATGTCGAGCACCCTCATGCAGCCACCCTTTACTGTGATAATCAGGCTGCACTCCATATTGCCTCAAATCCAGTTTTCCATGAACGTACGAAACACATTGAGCTGGATTGTCATCTCATCAGGGAAAAATTTTTGGAAGGATTTATTGTTACCATGCATGTTCCCACTCATCTTCAACGAGCTGACCTCCTTACAAAGGCACTTCCCTCATCTCTTTTGCAGTCTCATTTACTCAAGCTGGGAATTGCTAACGTACATTCCCCATCTTGTGGGGGGGTATTACGGGATGCAAATATTAATAATCAAGAAGGACAGACGACTAGTCGTTCAGCTCTCCCATATACACCAGATGACAGATAACACATGTTTTGTACATTCTCACTTTCTGTTATTTTCTTTTTGTTTCTTCTAGCCTCTAGTGTAAACTAGAAGAATTAGTTTTCTGCCTTTTTCATCTCTCTCTCTAGTTTGTTATGCAACATGGGATGCATGTATATAACATCCCTATCTGTAAAAGAAAAGTAATGCAGAGTTTCAAAGATACAGAGACAAGGCTAATTTGCCCATCTCTTTCATGAGTGGATTGTTCTTCTTTTCCAGGTTTTGATAAAACTTACAAACTCAAAGGTACACTTGCCCCATGGATTCTTGGATAGAACCGCCGCACAGGGCTTGTGGTACCATGGAGTCCTCAATCAGAAGTTTTGGCACACGGAGCAGTTGGGGTGTTTGTAACTCATTGCCTCTGGAATTAACTGCTAGATGTTGAGACTGAAATATTATGTGTTTATCAGATAAATTCAAGAGGAAGTAAAGGAATTCTGCAGATGAGCTGAAAGAGAAGAAAGAGAGATGAGAGTGAGGAAGAGAACGAGAGGGAAAATGAAAATTTGAAATTGTTGTATATTCAAATATATTTTGCATACTAAACTTGTGAGCCACTGTTGCTTTTATACACTTCTCACATTTACCTCTAACAAACTTCTTCACACTCTAGATCATACACATATATGTTGGAAATACAGCAGTAACAAAGGAGAGGATTGGAGGGTTTAGGTTGCACACTCAGATTTTGGGTAGAATACAATACATTAAGAAATGGTACTCTCACTCCTTTTCATTATGAAATTCATACAATATATATAAACATTATAAAATGTCTTTTACAATATTCAAAGTACTTAATTAATATTGTGACTGTTCAATACTTACTCTAGATTCATAGTACTACTAGATTCATAGTATTTCTAGATTCATTGTATTTCTAGATTCATAGTATTTCTAATGTGGATAGTAATGCATTGTACTAAATTCAATACACTTAATCTTGATAAATAAGTTTAATAACTAACATTCACCCTCTTAAACTTGTTTCATCAATCTTCACGATTCCAAGCTTCTTCTACAAATAACAAAAAACTTCAGTCTCCAATGGCTTTGTAAAAATATCAGCAATCTGTTCATGAGTGTTGACATGAACTAACTCCACATCGTCTTCTTTTATGTGCTCTCTAATAAAATGAAATCGAGTATCAATATGCTTTGAACGTTCATGATGCACTAGATTCTTTGCAAGAGCTATAACAGACTTGTTATCAACGAAAATTCTTGTGGCTTCACTTTGTTTCTGTTGCAGATCTTCCATCAATTTCCTTAGCCATATTGCATGACACACACATGATGCAGCAGCAATGTATTCTGCTTCACATGTGGATAATGCAACAATAGATTTTTCTTGGATGTCCATGTGAATGCTGTTTCTCCCATGAAAAATATGAATCCAGTTGTGCTTTTCCTGTCTTCCAAGCTTCCTGCCCAATCACTGTCACTATAACCTGTGATTTCAAAATTCTGTGATGATGAATAACATAATCCATTGTTTAATGTTCCTTTAATAAACCGAAGGATCCTCTTTGCTGCCTTCAAATGTGAACTCCTTGGTCTCTCCATGTATCTGCTAACCAAACCAACTCCAAACAGAATGTCTGGTCTGGTACAAGTTAGATACCGCAAACACCCCATAATACTTTTGTAGTATGTAGGATTAACTAAATCTCCTTCTCCTTCTTTAGTTAACCTTGTTCCATACTCAACTGGATTGTCTGCTGGATCACAATCTTCCATAGCAAATTTCTTTAACACTTCTGTTGCATACTTGTCTTGAGAAACGAAAATTCCATTATTGCATTGCTTCACTTCTAATCCCAGAAAATATGCTAGAAGACCTAAGTCTGTCATCTCAAATTCCTTTACCATGGATTGCTTGAAATCTTGAATCATTGTAGGATCATCCCCTGTGAACAGAATATCATCCACGTATAAACAAATAAACATTATTCTACCTTGCAAGTTTTTCTTCACATACAATGCATGTTCATATGGGCATTTTGTAAACCCCTTCAGAGAAAGATAGCCATCAATTCTTGAGTTCCATGCTCTTGGTGCTTGTTTAAGCCCGTAAAGAGCTTTCTTCAATCTGCACACTTTTCCTTCTTCTCCTTTCACTACAAAACCAGTTGGTTGCTCGACATATACTTCCTCTTCAAGATTGCCATTCAAGAATGCTGACTTTACATCCATCTGAAATATCTTCCATCTTTTCTGAGCTGTTAGTGAGATCATCAATCTTACTGTTTCCATTCAAGCTACTGGGGCAAAAACATCTTCATAATCCACTCCATATCGTTGCTTGTACCCCTTCGCTACTAATCTGGCTTTATGCTTTTCAATTTCTCCTTCTGCATTCTTCTTTGTCTTGAAGATCCATTTTACTCCTATTGCATTGTGTCCTTCAGGAAGTGTAGTCAATTCCCATGTATCATTTTTCCGAATAGAATTGATCTCCTCCTTCATTGCTTTCTTCCACTTGTCTTCCTGATATGCTTCTTCAAATGTAATAGGATCATTTTCTGAAAATAGGCAAAGCATGTTTACATCATCAAGATCCATTCTTTCTGTTACATCATAAATCTCTTGTATGCTCTTTGTCTTTCTTGTTGAACTTGGAGGACTAGCTAGGTTGCTAGTTGATGGAGATGGAGCTATCATGATTTCTCCTTCATCATTCTGAATTTGCTCTTCATCTACAATCAGTTTTTGCAGTTGATTCTCAGAGCTCCAGTTCCATTCTTGCTCTTCATCAAACCTTACATCTCTTGACATGATCACCTTTTTTGTCGCTGGATTGAACAATTTGTAACCATATGAATTTTCTCCATATCCCAGTAGTATGCATTTCTGACTTTTATCTTCAAGCTTAGTTCTCTTTTCTTCTTGAATTTTGGCATAAGCAATACTGCCAAAAATTCTCAGATGATCGACTCTAGGTTTCTTCATGCTCCAGGCTTCTTCTGGTGTAAGCATATGAAGTCTCTTTGTTGTAAATCTATTCAACAAGTACACAGCACATACAACTGCATCTCCCCAAAACTCTTTTGGACAATTTTTTTCTTTTAGCATACATCTAACCATGTTCATAACAGTCCTATTTTTTCTCTCTGATACCCCATTCTACTGTGGAGTCTGTGGCATTGTAAGCTGATGAGCTATACCATTTTCCTTACAATAATCATCGAAAGCATGAGAAACATACTCTCCTCCCCTATCAGTTCTTAGGCTCTTTAATTTGCATTCACTTTGTTTTTCTACTAAGTTTTTAAACTCCTTAAACTTACTTAGCACTTCTTTCTTTTCTTTTAGCACATATACCCATGTTTTTCCACTAAAATCATCAGTGAATGTAAGGAAATACCTGTTTCCTCCTATTGATGTAGGCGTAATTGGCCCACACACATCTGAATACACCAATTCCAGAGGCTGAGATGCTCTATAACTCTTCTTTGGAAAAGACTTTCTGTATTACTTTCCCATTACACATACTTCACACAAGTTGTTTGTGTGCTCTAGCTTTGGTATTCCCAGAACCATCTTGTTTTTCTCCATCAGCATTAGTGATTCGCAGTTTAGATGTCCATATCGCAAATGCCACAAATTCGTCATGTTGGAGATTTCTGCCTTGAAACAATTTGATAGATATATATTCAGGTCTAGAGGAAACATCCTATTTCTAGTCATCTTAACTGAAGCAATCATAGCTCCAGACTCATCAAAGATCTTCAAATTCTTATCCTTCATCTGCACTTCAAACCCTTTCTCCAGAAACTGCCCCAAACTTAAAATGTTGTTCTTCATGTCTGGAACATAAAACACTTCTGTTATGAACTTCTGCTCACCATTCTTGAGTTTTATAAGGATTCTGCCTCTTCCTTCAACTGGTCTCTGAGAAAGATCTCCAAAGGTAATTTTACCTTTATAACTTTCATCAATATCGACAAAAGCTTCCTTCATGCCACACATATGATTTGATGCTCCTGTGTCTAGATACTAGGTGTTGGAGTTGCTGCCATCAAATTTTCCACATGCCAATAATAATGTAGGTTCTTCCGAATCACTCACCTTCTCAGCAAAGTTGACATTTTTGTCTTCAAATTTGTATTGTGAACAATCTGAAGCAAAATGACCATATTCCTTGCAATTATAACACTGCACGCTTGCATTATTATTTCTCCAGTTTGAATATCCTCCATGACTTCTTCCTCTAGTTCTGCCTCGACCTCTAACATTGAAGTTTTGATTTTGTGCTCCATGAAACTCTTGATTTCTATATGATCTTCCTCCTCTTCCTCTTCTATGCAGGAACCTTCCTCTCTGGAATGCTCCTCTACCAGATTCACTAGCATTCTTCACAGTTAATTGTGTCTGCAAAGCATGTTCAAGAGATCTTCCTTCTCTTCTTTTGTCAATTTTCTGCTCATGGGCTTGCAGTGATCCCATTAAATCTTCTATTGTCAGATCTCCTAAATCCTTTGATTCTTCAATTGCTACAACCACATGATCAAACTTTGAATCCAACGATCTCAAAATTTTCTCCATCACATGAACATCATCAATATTTTCACCATTCCTTCTCATCTGGTGAACCAAAGAGATTACTTTTGTGAAGTAATCTGAAATTGTCTCATTACTTTCTTTGTTCATCTTCTCAAAATCTCCCCTCAAAGATTGTAACCGAACTCTTTTTGTTTTTTCAACTCCACTGTAAGTTTTGCTAAGCATTTCTCATGCCTCTTTTGACGTCTTTGCTGGTGCCACCATCT
Organism: Salix arbutifolia; assembly: GCA_025169955.1. Taxonomy (NCBI): domain Eukaryota; kingdom Viridiplantae; phylum Streptophyta; class Magnoliopsida; order Malpighiales; family Salicaceae; genus Salix; species Salix arbutifolia. Next base: position 9,171,623 of record CM045912.1, on the reverse strand, counting down.
CAAGGGTTGCTTCATCAAGCCCTTGATAGATCTTGAATAACGCCTTATTATCTTTCTTCCTTGATTCTCTCATCGCTTGTCTTTCTGCATTGCTCATCACTGCATCTTCTCTCGGTTCAGTGTAACCGTCTTCAACTAACTCCCATAACTCTTGTGATCTAAGTAGTGCTTTGTATTGGATACACCACAAATCATAGTTTTGTTTGGTAAGGCGGGGAATATGAAATTGGGAATTGTTGTTGTTGGAGGTCATGTCTACTCTCAAGCTCTAATACCAATTTTTGTTGGAAATACAGCAGTAACAAAGGAGAGGATTGGAGGGTTTAGGTTGCACACTCAGATTTTGGGTAGAATACAATACATTAAGAAATGGTACTCTCACTCCTTTTCATTATGAAATTCATACAATATATATAGACATTATAAAATGTCTTTTACAATATTCAAAGTACTTAATTAATATTGTGACTGTTCAATACTTACTCTAGATTCATAGTACTACTAGATTCATAGTATTTCTAGATTCATTGTATTTCTAGATTCATAGTATTTCTAATGTGGATAGTAATGCATTGTACTAACTTCAATACACTTAATCTTGATAAATAAGTTTAATAACTAACAATATATTCTAGAATATGTACATTTATTTTTATAGTGTATTTATACTCTATCATACCCCCTCAAGCTCATGGTTGGGCAAGCCAAGCATGAGGTTGGTGCAATGGATCCGAAACAGAGGAGCACTCAGCCCCTTGGTGAGAATGTTAGCAAACTGCTTAGTGGAGGTGACAAATTGGACATAGAGTTGATTAACAGCCACTCTTTCATGAAGAAAGTGGACATCAATCTCAATATGTTTTGTCTTCTAATGTTGCACTGGATTAAAGGATAATGCAATGGTTGAGAGGTTGTCACAAAACAGAACTAGAGGCTGAGATAATTCAACATGCAGGAATACCAACAACTGCTTGAATACCAACAATTGCTTGATCCAATCAATTTCAACAGCTGTGAAAGACAAAGCTCTACACTCTGCCTCAGTGGAAGATCTATATACTGTATTTTGTTTCTTCGAAGACCATGAGATAGGATAAGAGCCAAGAAGACAACCAGCCCTGTCATGGATCTTCGATCATTTGGATCACCTGCCCAAGCAGCATCACTGAAGGCTTTGAGGTCCAAGGAGCTATGAAGATAATGAATCTCATATGATGCAGTGCCTTTTAAGTAGCTTAAGATCCTTTTGACAGCAGTAAAATGAATCACCATTGGTTTTTGCATGAATTGACAAACTTAGTGTACTAAAAAAGCAATGTCAGGCCGTGTGAATGTTAAATACAATAAGGTCCTCACAATACTCCTATATAATGTAGGATCTTCAAAGGGAACACTATCATCCTTAGGCAGCCTCTGATAAGGGAGACATGGGGTATCACAAGCCTTTGCATCAAGCATATTAGTTTTCACCAACAAATCAAGCACATACTGCGATTGTGACAAAAATAAACCATTGCTAACATGCTTAATTTGAATTCCCAAGAAGAAGTGAAGATCTCCCAAATCCTTAATTTCAAACTCAGCCGTTAGAGATTGAATAATCTTTGTAATCTCACCAGGATTACTGCCAGTAATAATGATATCATCTATATATACCAAGAGAACAATAATCCCAGCAGCAAAATGTTTGACAAAAAGAGATGAATCAGAATATGTATGTTGGAAGCCTAAAGAAGGAAAGAATGCAGTAAACCTTTCATTCCAAGCCCGTGGAGCTTGCTTGAGGCCACAGATAGATTTATGCAGTCTACAAACTAATTAAGAATGGTGAGAATCTGCAAAACCTGGAGGTTGGGCCATGTATACCTCTTCATTAAGAATGTCATGTAGAAACACATTCTTAACATCTAGCTGCCTTAATGTCCACCCACAATGAGCAGCAAGTGCTAGCACCAACCTGACAGTCGTAGGCTTCGCCACTAGACTGAAAGTCTCCCCATAATCTTGGCCAGGTTCTTGGCTGAAACCCTAAGCCACAAAACGAGCCTTATGACGTGTAATTGAACCATCAACATGCTTCTTAATTTTGAATATCCATTTGCATCCCACCAAATTTTTATGAGGAGGCATAGAAACCAAAGTCCAGGTGCCCTGAGAATGAAGAGCATCAAGCTCTTCTTGCATAGCAGTAAGCCAAACAGGAGATTGTAAAGCAACCTTGTAGCTAGAAGGTTCGGTCAAAGACAAATCAATATCAGTAGAATTTTTAACTGTGGTAAAACAATACTTCTTCTTAGTCAAACCACTCTTACTACGAGTTTGCATAGGATGCACATTCATGGATGGAATGTGAAGAACAACAGAAATAGCTTCAGGTCTAAAAGGCTTTGCTTTAGATAAGGTTTCAAGATGCATACCTTTGCTGGATTCAGGGGCCACAGGAATAGATGAGAAAGATAAAGCAGTAGGAACAATGGACACAGATGATGTTGAGGAAGGAGATACAATATCATTATTAGTAGGAGACACAACAGAAGTGGGAGGTATGGCAACAACATTAGTAGGAGTCACAACAGGAGGACAAGATAGAGAAGAAGATGTAGATGGTGAACTGGGGTGGTGAAGTGCGGTTACTAACTCAGAATATGGAAAAACATTCTCATTAAAGACAACATGTCTAGAAATGTAAGATCGTTTCTTAGCAACATCATAACAAATGTATCCTTTGTAATTAGGAGTATATCCAAAAGGGGACTTATGAGAGAATAGCTGAAGCCATTCTATTAATCAAGAAGGTGGTGGTATGCACTACATAAGTCCAAAAAGATGGAGGTAATTTAGCATGCTAAAGCAATGTAATTGTAGTTTCAATAAGGTGTTTGTGCTTACGTTCTGAAGCTAAAATAACAAGGTCTTCGTCAACAAAATATACCCCTACTACTGACAGATAATCTCGAGCCTCTTTAATTTTTCAGTAAATATTGGCTTATTGTATTTGTCCCTTTCCTAATTTTCTATAAATTAGATTTTAATTGAAAGATACTAGTCTTAGAAATAGAGGAAAATTTTTCTTTTAATCACAGCTATAGATCCTTAGAGCCGTTACTGCTAATGGCACATGACATGGCTACGGGAGATAGAGTTGTAGTAAATAGTTGCATAACAGCTCTATCATGCATTTCCTATATCAACAAATCATCACACTCATCATCAGAAGAAGGAGAGATAGGAGCATTTGTATCGTATTCAATTGTAGATAATGGGCATGGGTGAGAGCCATCCATAAACCCAAATATATCATTGCTTTCCAGTAGAAGTTGCATTTGGAAGTTCCAGTTTAAGTAATTAGAATCATCTAATTTTACATTCACAGATGCAGAAATGGTGGAGACGAGGCTTGCAATTGGAGACTGAAGGATCTATAATTGAGCAGCTATCACCATTGTGTGAATCGTTTAGTAGAATCAAGAGATTGTAGAGAGTTTTGCTGAAGATAGAGTTTTAATCAGTGAGAATTGATCACTGATTGATTTGGAAGAATTATAGCAGATGAATAGTATTTTTGAAGAAATTGATTTTGTAGAAGTATTGAAATTGGATCAATCAGATTGCGTGAGCATTGATGTGCTCTGATACCATGTTAAGACTGAAATATTATGTGTTTATCAGCTAAATTCAAGAGGAAGTAAAGGAATTATGCAGATGAGCTAAAAGAGAAGAAAGAGAGATGAGAGTGAGGAAGAGAACGAGAGGGAAAATGAAATTTTCAAATTGTTGTATATTTAAATATATTCTGCATACTAAACTTCTGAGCCACTGTTCCTTTTATACACTTCTCACATTTACCTCTAACAAACTTCTACACACTCTAGATCATACACATATATTCTAGAATATGTACATTTATTTTTATACTGTATTTATACTTTATCACTAGAGAGTATAGCTGGAGGCGTGCTGATGATTTGCAGGCCATTTTTTGGCGATCAGAGGCTCAATAGATGCATGATCTAGGATGTGTGGGAGGTTGGTCTCAAGGTTGAGGATGGAGTCTTTACAAAGCATGGAGTGGTAAGAAGCTTGAATAAAATTCTTTCACAAGACGGGGGGCAGAAAATGAGGGATAATATAAGAGCACTTGAACAACTCGCAAAGAAAGCCATTGGATCAAATGGGAGCTCCATCAATAATTTTATTGCTTTGTCAAATCTAATGTTAAATACAAAAATGTAGTTAAAATATATATCTTTGTAAGAACCAATATTTATTTTTGAGTGTGTGCCATTTTTGAAGTTAAAGTAATAATTTATTTTCTCATATGTACACTGTGTTAGGGATGTAGCCTAATATTATTATTGATTGTTGTCTTGAAGACTAGCTTACATAATTAAGATATTATTAACAACAAATTGACTTGTCACTCTAGATAAGCCTTGATAGTGGATTCCAAAGTTGGAATCTTGATGATCTTTCAGCAAGGGAAACCTATTTCCTCTAATAATTTATTCCATTCAAGTTCAGCTCTCTCCATCCCACTTGTGGAGTGTGCAAACATCACTAAATCCATTACCATTATCTACCATCAAAGATTATAGTGGAGCAAAATAGGAGAATGCATGTACTTCTTATGAAAAATAATAGATACTGTTGTGATTTCAATGAATATTTTCCCACACACATTTTATTGATAGAAACTTTATGTTATAAATAGAGAGGAAAAGAAACCAATTTTGGAAACATGTACACGGTAATGCTGAAATTGTGCTACTGTTATAATATACAACTATAAAATTTAAATTAGAACCAGCTCTGAATATACAATTAGACTTGATATTTGACATGATTTTAGCCTAAACATGTCCTGTTTTGATTTGAGTAGAATCCATGCATGTTTCCCTTATATGCCCCCGCAAGATTGAGCTTCCATCGGCAAGACCAATCTTGTTACGTAGCAATTTTATGCACTGTTTAGAAAATGGCTTCATTGATAGATTAACTAGTTGGTCTTGGGTATGTACATGTCTGACTTGGAGGCTTCCTTTTTGTACTAAGTCATGCATAAAGTGAAGATCAATCTTAATATGTTTCATGCACGAATGTTGAATTGGGTTGAAACTGAGATGTGTGGCTCTGAGATTGTCACATAATAGATAGGGAGATTCATTAACTGGAAACACAAGTTCTTTTAAAAGAGTGGAAAACCATATTGTTTCAGAAGTTGAATTAGCTAGTGCCTGGTATTCAGCCTTAGTTATGGATCTTGCAACTGCGCGTTGTTTCTTAGAGCTCTAAGAGATAGGGTTGGGTCCTAAAAAAATGATATATGAGAGGTTGAAGTGCGATCATCTATATTTCCGACCCAATCCGCATTAGAGTATGTCCTTAAAACAAGAGTTCTAGCTTTGTGGATCTAGATTCCAATAATATGGCTTGTTTTAAGTGGCGTAGGAGCCTTTTTGTTGTTGCCTAGTGATTTTTAGTCGGTCTGTGAAGCCTGCTAATGATTCAACAAAAAATGTTGTCCACAACAATAGTGTCATCAACCAATTGAAGGGATTGAAGTGTAGATAGAGGGGTTGAGACATCTTTTGCACCACTCATACTTGTGTTGCCTAGAAGGTCGCAAATGTGTATATGTTATGAGAGGAATAATTCTGCCTGAGTAGGAATGACTTCAATCTCTAAAAAAAAATAAAAAAAATAAAGAGAACCCATATCCTTGAGGAAAAAACATGGCACCCATGTGCCTAATAATGGTGGACCCAAGAGTTGAATTATTCCCTGTGATGACAAGATCATCAACACACACTAGGAATTAACAAAGATTAGAACCATGACTGTAAATAAAGAGAGAAGAGTCTGCCTTGGAATTTTGAAAACTTAACTGAAGAATAACATTTTTCAGTGTTGTGTACCATGCCCGTAGGGCTTGTTAAGCCCGTAGATAGCCTTGTTTAACCTGTAAAAATGGTTAGGTTTGGACAAATCTTTGAACCTTGAAGGTTGCACCATAAAAACAGTCTTCGTTAATTCACCATAAAGGTTATGTATTATCTATTGTAGTTATGAATTGATAGGATTTCACAAGGTTGAAGGTCTCTTTGTAATCAACACCAGGATATTGATTGAACCTCTAGTAACTAGACAGGTTTGAATCTATCCACATAACCATCAACGTGCTTTTTTACCCGAAATACCCACTTACAACCCACAAGCTTACAAGTTGAAGGTGGTAAAACTAGGTCCCCAGTCCCATGTTTCATTAGAGTAATGAGCTCATTGGATATGACCTCACGCCATTAAGGGTAAGAGATGATTTGGATCTCACTCGTTGGTTCTATGGTTTGAAAATTTTGTTCATTGATCTTGTGGTCATGTTATGAGTGCGTTAAGGCGGAGTATTTGTTTGGGTAGGGTATGTGAAATTCAGATTTGAGAGATGAAGATTTGATCCTAGATTTGTATCAAGGGAAAATCATGAGATTGTGATTGCAAATTGAAAGAGGACAGAATCCTATTGTCAGCTAGAGAAGGATTTGGATGGGTGGTGATGTGATCTAGGGAATGTAAACAATCATTACGTAAGGGAGGAGAGGGTGTGAAATTACCTAGGGACGACGCAACAATGGCAGGTGATCCATCCGGAGGCAGCGGTGATGCTGGCATGTCGAAAACCATTGATGAAGACACTACAATCTGCTCGACACCAAAGTGAAGGGGAAGAAATTGGTGAGGATTGTCATGACGACCATTTTTCACTCCGCCCACCGTTGGAAAGATCACCCATGATATTATGAGAAATGGCTTAATTAAGTAGCCAATTTTTATCCTTTCTAGTAGATGTTGTAGCACAATTGATAAAGACATTCTGTGAATGGAATTGAGGGTGCAATTTGGCAATGTGGCCCAATTGGTCACAAAGTTGGCATTTGGGCTTGTAATGCCGAAAGGAATTGAGGCTTGCCAGAGTTGTTGTTAGAGCGACGTCCATCACTCTGGGCTCCATTAAAATTTGGTCCTAGTATGGAGCCTTGAGGAGAAATATAATTTGGTCTAAAGGATCTCGGTTGACTACTGAAGAACCAATGTGTTATATTGCCAAACCTGAACCATCGTCGAGAATTATTTCGTCAGTGCTATCATATTCAAAATTAATAGATAAATTGGAAAGATCACCCGTGATATTATGAGAAATGGTTGAATTAAGTAGCCAATTTTTATCCTTTCTTGTAGATTTAGAATAATTGATAATGAATGGAATTGAGGGCAGAATTTGGCAATGTGGCCCAATTGGTCACAAAGTTTGCATTTGGGCATATAACGCCGAAAAGAATTATTGGGCCTGCTAGAGTTGTTGTTGGAGCGGCGTCCATCAAGCTGGGCTCGATTTAAGTTTCGTCCAGGGCTGGAGCCTTGAGGCCCACGAGAAATATAATCTATTCGTGGAAGCAATTGGTCGGAAGGATCTTGATTGACTGCCCCAATATGCATAGACTATTCGTGGAAGCAACCATTTGTTGCGTTGCTGCTTCCAAGCGTCTCAGATAGGCCTCGTGCCCAACCAACAAGTCGTGCAACTCTTCAAAGGCTAGTAATGATCCTCAGGCTCGAATAGGCGCTGCAATCTTCTGAATTTATAATCCTCTAGTTTCTATAGGCTACAACCACAAGCGACTAGCATAATGAATAACATATTATAAAGCCATAAGAGTCTATGCATACAGTTTAGGGAAAGGCGTTACATGGGTTGGATTATAGCCTAATATTATTATTGACTACTGCATGCAAACGTAGTTTACTTAATTAAGACATTATTATAACAACAACACATTGACTGCTGCATCGCAAACGTTGTGTACTTCATCAAGACATTATTATGACAACAGCAAATTGATATTTCACTCTGGATAAGCCTCGATAATAGATTCCAAAGCTGGAATCTTGATGATTTTATAGCGAGGGAAGCCTCCTTCCTCTAATAATTTCTTCCATTCTTGCTCAGTTCTTTCCTTCCCGCCTGAGGCCACTACAAGCATCACTAAATCCATTTCCATTCTCATATCATCCAACGGATCACGATGATAATCTGTCTGTAGAACTATATCAACTATGATAAGCTTTCCAGTTTTTTGAGGTATTGATTCCTTGCAATTTCTTAAAATCTTAACGCATGCTTCATCGGTCCAACCATGCATTGTCCGCTGTGAAATACAAAAGAAGAAAATAAATAAGCACATGTAAAACTAATGCTATCGATCATTGTATACTTTGAGCCCGAAAAAAATTCTAATAAGGCACTGACCTTCATGAAAATTGCATCAGCATTAGGAATAGCCTCAAACATATTTCCTGCAACATGGGAAACTCCTTCATATTTCGGTGCTGTTGCTACAACATAAGGCAAATCTAAGTTAATTCCTTTAATGAGTGGATATGCCCTGACAACCTCTGCTACATTTCTTCCAATACCACCAGCAACATCCACCAATGATCTAATATTGTTGAAACCATCTTTGTAATGTGATAAAAGTGCCCTCATGATGATCTTTGATGTGCATGCCATGGCTTCGTTGAAATCCCTATTGAGCACAGGATTTCGAGACACAAGATCCAACAATTCACAGCCATGAGCCTTCGAGAAAGCGGTTCCGCCTTCTTTAATACATTGGCTCAAGCGATGCCACGGCTCTAGGAGCAATGGATTGTGTTGCATGATTATTAAAGAAGTGAGGCTTCCTTCAGAGTCATGCGTTAGCAATCTTGATTTTTGATTCAGCCCAAAGAGTGTTTCTCCTCCATCTGATGGGGGGTGTGCTGTAAAAATTTCTTTTCTGGCCAAATATCTCATGATACGAGCCAGATAAGAAATGTCCACGCTAGGTGAGTTAATACCTGAAATCATGAGAGTATAACAAGTATCAAACAGCAACTTAGGCGATTCAGTATGTCAAAATTCAAGATCTATGCCCTGATATAAGTTTAAAAATTAAGGATCTAGAATACTAATTAAAAAATACATGATATACTAAGTTGTTGCTCGTTCCTTACATTGCATGGATATATTTATGTAAGCAAAGAAAAGGATTGAAGGAAGAGTTGAAACCTGAAGCTATTTGGGACAGAGATATTGGACGACCGTGAGAATTTATAATATCTGCCAGCCTAAGCTCGACTGCACACTTTAAAGCCATAGAATCAACAAAACCAAGCACGAGTTGCGATATTTCAGCTTGGCTTTTGAACATTGCCTCTGCCTCTTGTGATGCCATTCTCAGTTTCTTTTTTTTCCCAGCAAGCCTAAGTTCTCCCTCCAAAAGTTAGTAAGTTAGATGATAGTATATGGATAGAAAATTTATAGAGAAGTATACTTGTAGTCTTGCGTGATGCATTGCTTGTCAGGAAGAGAGAGAGAGAGAGACAGACTAAATTGCGTGATTCAGGAAGTTGAATTTGGTTGCCTTAAATAGAGCTGTTATGTTTGTATTTTACTAGAAATAGGAATTGTTCTAGCAAGTAACTAAAGATGGATTGTATTGGAGGTAGAATTATATTGTATATTTTTCCTAATTAAATCCTATTGTAACAGCAATTACATAATAGAATATACTGAAATTAATCGCATTTTGATTTCTTACAATGGGCATAGGCTTTTTGTTGCCTAACTGTATCTAATTTTGTAGAAAATTAAATTCACAATTAATTTTCTACTATCAGCTTAATTAAAGACTAGAAGTTGAGTTTGGCTGCCTTAAATTTGCAGTCATAGGTATTTGTTGCCTAACGGTATCTAATTTTATAGAAAACTAAATTGACAATTAATTTTCTACTACTAATTAATTAAAAAGTTTGGTTGCCTAAAATTTGTGGGCTTAGGCTTTTTGTTGCCTAACAGTATTTAATTTCATAGAAAACTAAATTGACAATTAATTTTCAACATTTAATCCAATATATTAAGTTTTTTAGCTTTGGAATAATAACAAATACGAGGTTGAGTTGAATTTCACCGCCTAAAATTTGTGAATAAAGGCTATTTGTTGCCTAATGGTATCAAATTTATTTAGAAAATTAATGTTAGATGCTAAGAAGTTGCTAAGAGCAAGTTCAACTTCTGTGCTATCAGGAGTGTGCAAGTTTTCTATAAAATATATGAATTTTAAATCGATATAAATTTATATTGTTATGGGTTTTTTTTATTTTAAATTCAAATTTTTTAATTTAAATATAATTAAAAAATTAATAATTATATTGTTGGAGAGTTTTTTAAAAGCAATTATTTAATTATATAACTAACTCCTATTAATTGTATAATTAATTGCATAATTAAATTATATACACAATAATTGAATTATATTTAAAATGATATATAAAAAATGACTCTTCTAAATGGTTTTTACCATTGGAGTAGACATAAACAAAAAAAACTATATTTATACTATTCAAAAAGTCATTTTAAAGATTTAGCTCTCTAAATAGCGCTTTTATCATTGGACTTGCTCTAACTATCTTATTCAAATTTGGCATCTCTTAAAAATCTCTAAAAACTATTTGATGAAGTATGCAAGAAACTTTATAGAGATCATGTTGTATAAAACTGGAAGATGAATTGGAAGGTTACGTGACGTAGCGGAAGCCTTTTGTAAGAAAGAAAGTATAAGAAACACCGTTCTTATCCTGAGAAAAGCTCGAATCCACGAGTTGAAATAACAGAGTAGTGTCTCTGTGTGAAATTCGTATTCAAAATCAAATTCAAAGTACTTTCTATGTGGCTGGCCACTTACATTTATAAGCTACCAGACCCTAGTCTTAACAACAAAAAAGGAAAATAGGGGTAATAAGAAAATCCCCATAAAATAGGACTTTACGTCCTTTACATTGCCAATCAAAATAATAACGGAAATAAACGCAATAAAAGCAATTATAAGTCAACTAGGACATAAAAAGAAAAGGAACGTGCAGGGATCCTTCATGCATGGTGATTCTGCGTGATTCTGGTCTTTCATGTAGGATCCCGTTATTGGAGATTCATCCCGTGATGTCTTCTTCATTTCCCGTGATGTCTTCTTCATTAGTTTCCTTACATGGTTCTGCATCAGTCTCCCCTGCTTCAAAAGAACTCGCCCTCGAGTTGTGTATGCTAGAAATTGACCCGTCAGGTGGATGATATTCGAACAAGTCAGCAACGTTGAACGTAGGTGAGATGGCCATGTCTGCTAGGAGCTTCACGCGATATGCATTGTCGTTAATTTTATGCAGAATCTGATAAGGTCCATACTTCTTGTCACTTAACTTGTGAGAGGTGCCCACTGGTAGTCGTCCTTTTCGTAAATATACCATCACTAGATCCCCTTCTTGGAACAATTTGGGACGTCTTTTCCGATCTGCAGTTGTCTTATACTTGGCGTTGGATGCCGCTAAGTTCCTGCGCACTTCTTCTTGAATTGCTTGAATCCTGTCGGCCATATGCTCAGCTGCAATACTCATTCCTGGTAACTTCGGTAATGGAACCAATTCTAAAGCATGTCTTGGTGGTTGGCAGTAGACTACTTGAAAAGGTGTCTTGCCAGTGGACCTGTTGAGCATGCTATTGTATGCAAACTCGGCTTGAGCCAGTGTGAGGTCCCACTATTTTGGTTTCTCTCCTGATAGGCAGCGTATTAAGTTGCCAAGGGTATGATTTACCACTTCTGTCTGTCCATCCGTCTAGGGGTGGCTGGTGCTGCTAAAGTTAAGTGTTGTGTCAAATCTCCGCCATAAAGTCCTCCAAAAATGACTTAAGAATTTAGTGTCTCGATCTGAGGTGATCGATTTAGGGACCCCATGAAGACGAACAACCTCTTTAAAGAATAAATTGGCAACATGTATTGCATCTGACGTCTTTTTGCAGGCGATGAAATGCGCCATTTTAGAATATCTGTCCACCACTACAAACACTGAATCGACACCCCGTTGTGTTCGGGGAAGACCAAGGATGAAATCCATTGAAAGATCTTCCCAAGGCCCTGCGGGTATAGGTAATGGCATGTAAAGACCTGTATTCTGTTCTTGTCCCTTGGTAGCTTGGCAGGTTGGGCATCTTCTAACATGGTTGCCAATATCACGCTTCAGTTGTGGCCAATAATAACGCTCCTCGGCAAGGGCCACAGTTTTGTCCCGTCCTAGATGTCCTCCTAAGCCTCTCCCATACAGCTCGTGCACAATTTGCTCACGTAAAGAGCTCCTAGGAATGCATAATTTGTTGCCCCGAAATAAAAACCCGTCGTGAATATGCATTCCTTCGTGACACAGCCCCTGTTGACACTTGCCCCAGACGTCACCGAAATCTTCATCTCCCACGTACAATTCTTTGAGACAATCAAAACCTATGACTTCAGCCTTCATGGTGACGAGCAGGGCTACCTTACGGCTGAGTGCATCAGCCACTTTGTTCAACTGACCCGACTTGTGTTTCAAGGTGAAAGTGAACCGCTGGATGAAGGCGACCCAACGAGCATGCATACGATTTACATTACTTTGGCTGTTGATGAATTTTAGTGCTTGATGGTCACTAAACAAGATAAATTCCCTTTGTACTAAGTAATGTTCCCATACCTTGAGGGCCCGAAATACTGCATATAACTCCAGTTCATAGGTGGACCACTTCCTACGAGCTTCGCTGAGTTTCTCACTATAGAATGCAATAGGCCTTCCTTCTTGAGACAGGACTGCCCCGATGCCAATGATAGAGGCATCGCAATCTACTTCAAATAATTTATCAAAGTCAGGTAATGCTAATACTGGAGCAGAGGATATCTTCTCTTTAATTAAGGCAAAACTGTGTTCAACTGCTTCTTCCCAATGGAACTTTCCCTTCTTCATGCACTCGGTGATGGGTGCCATGATGCGACTAAAATCCCTGACGAATCGTCGGTAGAAGGTTGCTAACCCATGGAAGCTACGAACTTCCCCAACGTTAGTCGGAGTAGGCCAATCCTGAATGGCGCGAATCTTTTCTTTATCGACTTTGATACCGTCGGCACTCACAATAAATCCCAAGAATAATAGACTGCTAGTCAAGAATCTACATTTCGTTAAATTAACATATAATTTATTTTGTTGTAAAACGGAAAATACCTTCCGCAAGTGCTCCAGGTGGTCAGCTTCACTCCGGCTATAAATCAATATGTCATCGAAGTATACCACGACAAAATCTCCAGTAAAAGGTTTGAGCACTTGATTCATTAATCGCATGAAAGTGCTTGGGGGCATTAGATAGCCCAAACGGCATTACCAACCACTCGTATAACCCTTCTTTGGTTTTGAACATGGTTTTCCATTCATCTCCGGGCCTGATTCTTATTTGATGGTACCCACTCCTTAGATCAATCTTGGAAAAAATCTGGGAACCCGCTAGCATGTCTAGTATGTCCTCTAGTCGTGGGATGGGGAAACGATATTTAATGGTGATCTTGTTAATGGCTCGGCTGTCGATACACATACGCCAGCTACCATCTTTCTTTGGTACCAATAAAGCCGGCACCGCGCAAGGACTCATACTCTCCTGCACCAATCCCTTCCTGATCAGCTCCTCTACCTACTCTTGTAGAACAAGACCCTCCTTCGGACTCATCCGGTAGTGTGGTCGATTTGGAAGGCTGGTTCCAGGAATTAAGTCTATTTGATGCTGAATATCCCGCATAGGAGGCAGCCCTTCTGGTAGCTCTTCGGGAATTATGTCCTGGAACTCGGTTAAGAGAGACTGTATGGTTTTTGGTACGCTGAAAGACTCAGTTTCAACGCCATTACCCACCACTACTGCAAAGGCTTCACGTGCTCTGGTGGCTTCTGTCATGAAAGAATCCCCATCAACTAGTAATATGGGCTTCCCTTGTACCTTCGGTTCCAATGCAGCGAATTCTCCTGTTAATGGTGCTAGTACTACCTTTCGTCCCCCATGCATGAACACATACAAATTATCCCTTCCTTTATAGGTGGCGTCCACGTCATATTGCCAAGGTCTGCCAAAAATCATGTGGCAGGCATCCATTTCAACCACGTCGCAGGTAATTTCATCCATGTAATTCTTCCTAATTGAAAACTGAATGCGGCAAGTTTCAGTTACCCTTGTTTCGGCACCCTGTTTGATCCACCCGATCTTGTAGGGTGATGGATGCTTCTCTGTTCTCAACCCCAACTTGGATACCATAGTTTTGGAGATGATGTTTTCACTACTGCCATTATCAATAATGAGGTCACAAACCTTGCGGTTCACAGTACATCGGGTCCTGAAGATATTGTGACGCTGGGATGGTTCGTTCTGTTTTGGTGCTAGAAGAATTCTTCTAATCACTAGGGCTTGTGAGAGTAATTCTCCCTCATCTCCCCTAGTAATCTCTCCATACTCGTAGGGGTTATCAATTTCATTCCCTTCTGCTTCCGTTTCTGAGTCTGAGTCCTCTCCTGGTTCAACTAGATTAACGACCCCCCGTTTAGGACATTGGTTGGATCGATGTCCCGGCTGTCCGCACCTGTAACATTTATCAGAAGCTGGTCTGGAATAAGGATTCCTCGGTGCCTCAGGAGGAACTGTTCGGGTGTTTGTCATCGGGGGTTTGCTGTTGCTGGGTCCTCTCGTGATGTTGGGTGAGCTATTTTGTGGGGTTATGGGAAACTTCCCCCTGTATGCTGATGCTGGCGCTGGTTCGATTGGTGATCGAGTCACGCCTGTTGACTTTGCCCTTTCCAACTGCGTTTCTGCCTTTGTGGCCAAATTAATGGCCTCTGTCAATGAGAATATCGTGTGCATTGACACTCGGTCTTGCACATTTAAACGCAGGCCTCCCACGAATCTAGCAACCTATTGTGCGTCTGTTTCTGACAGATTATTTCGAGAAGATAATCTGTGGAACTCTTCCACGTAGGTTTGAACTGGTCGGCTCCCTTGCTTGCAATCCTGGTATTGTTGAAATAAAATCTGTTCATAATCCGGTGGTAAGTATCTGTACCTTAACAGACGTCTCATCTTGGACCAGGACTGCACCATTCCCTTCCTCTGCCTTATTCGTGTGAGTTATAATTGCTCCCACCATGCTGAGGCTCCCCCCATTAACCGGTATGCAACCAGTTTCACCTTCTTGTCCTCTGGAATTTCCATGTAGTCGAAAAATCTCTCAACTACAGCCAACCAGTCGAGAAATCCTTCGATCTGAAGCTGACCATTGAAAGTGGGGAGATCCATCTTCATACGAAATGATTAATGTCCGTGTTCTCCCATATTATGGTGTCCTTGTCGATTGGGTCGTAATATGCGTTCAGCATACTCTTCTTCATCACTCAATTCCTCCTCGTAGGCTAGCTGCCCACGTGGAACTGGACGGTGGTCATGAGCAGGGTTCGCTCTTCCCCTGTAATTCTCATATCCCCTCTCCTCCTCACGCTGTCGAATATTTCCAGTCGTTAACCTGGCAAGAGTGGCTTGGATTGCCTGTAATGTTTGCTGAGTCTCTTGTTGGAAGGTTCTGAATTCAGCCTGAGTGATTACATTGTTTTCACGTACCTCTCCCTCAAGGGTTTCCTGTGCGTTTGGTGGATTCGCCATCTAATCAATAATTAGATGGGCTCTGATACCAACTGACGTAGCGGAAGCCTTTTGTAAGAAAGAAAGTATAAGAAACACCGTTCTTATCCTGAGAAAAGCTCGAATCCACGAGTTGAAATAACAGAGTAGTGTCTCTGTGTGAAATTCGTATTCAAAATCAAATTCAAAGTACTTTCTATGTGGCTGGCCACTTACATTTACAAGCTACCAGACCCTAGTCTTAACAACAAAAAAGGAAAATAGGGGTAACAAGAAAATCCCCATAAAATAGGACTCTACGTCCTTTACATTGCCAATCAAAATAATAACGGAAATAAAAGCAATAAAAGCAATTATAAGTCAACTAGGACATAAAAAGAAAAGGAACGTTCAGGGATCCTTCATGCATGGTGATTCTGCGTGATTCATAATTAGATGGGCTCTGATACCAACTGACGTAGCGGAAGCCTTTTGTAAGAAAGAAAGTATAAGAAACACCGTTCTTATCCTGAGAAAAGCTCGAATCCACGAGTTGAAATAACAGAGTAGTGTCTCTGTGTGAAATTCGTATTCAAAATCAAATTCAAAGTACTTTCTATGTGGCTGGCCACTTACATTTATAAGCTATCAGACCCTAGTCTTAACAACAAAAAAGGAAAATAGGGGTAATAAGAAAATCCCCATAAAATAGGACTTTACGTCCTTTACATTGCCAATCAAAATAATAACAGAAATAAAAGCAATAAAAGCAATTATAAGTCAACTAGGACATAAAAAGAAAAGGAACGTGCAGGGATTCTTCATGCATGGTGATTCTGCGTGATTCTGGTCTTTCATGTAGGATCCCGTTATTGGAGATTCATCCCGTGATGTCTTCTTCATTAGTTTCCTTACATGGTTCTGCATCATTACGGATGATGTAACCGAGTAGCATCAGGACATGCAAAGTAACTTATTCAGATTTAGATTTCAACTTAGAGATAATTATGTGAGACAGAGGCCCATTTATGATCTACACCTTGAGGATTGAATCAAGAACCATTATAACATTATTCAGATGATATATGTAGGGCTTGTCAGGAAAAAAAAGAGTCTCAAACATATTGCCTGAAATATGTGGCAAATCAAAGTTTGACGTGTGGAAAGGCTTTAATAACCTCTGCTAAACTTGATCCTGTTCCACCACCAACATCCACCAAGGATCCAACACCATTGAAGTCGTCTTTATATTGTGATAGGAAAGCCCTCGTCATGATTTTGCCTGTACATGCCATGGCTTCCTTGAAAACCCTGTTGAATTCAGGATTTTGAGATGCGAATTCCCAGATTTGAATGTTGCTTTTATAACTTTTGGGTAATGGAGTTCAATACTTCTTTGATTCTACACTTCAGGCTCCCCACCTAGATTTGAGTACACAGAATTCTTTTCCAAGAACTTTAGCAAACAATTATGGATTTGTTAATATCTAGTAATTAGCGTAAGAGAGTTATAATGCTTGTAAGCATAGCTTTCTTCAGTCATATTTTAGTTTTAAGATTCAAATTTCATGTCATGTAATATTACAGGGAGAAGATTATTTCTTATGTCAGCAACGGTTTCAGAATTGAGTTGCCACCAGAAAAAATTGCACATCATCATGGGATTTAAAACTAAGGTTGTCAAAATCATGATTTTGATATGATACGGAAGTCACTTCTGAACTTGGATCGTAAAATCAAACTTGAAATTTTTTCGTACAAAAATAATAAAATTTCAGTTAAAATCGTGTAGGTAGAAAAATTATAAGTAAAATATTTTCGAATACAACACAACACAATTATAGCCATAAAACTTCATTAGTTAAGATTAAAAAATGATTTAAATAACTTAAAAATACATTACAAAACAATTATATTCATAGAATTTCATTAGTAAAAAACTAACAAATTTAAAACAAATATTCTGCTGGCATGCTATGTAAACTAAAATCAGTGTAATTACCGTCATCTTCCTCGCTATATCTAATACATTCATCAAAAGCATTACTATTGAAAGAATTATTAATACTATTATTGGTACCAACACCGATATTGTTAGTACTAGCTCCAACTCCAACAAATTATTTCGACATCAACACATGAAAATGATTTAAAAACACCAAAAAAAATTAAAGTAAAAAATAAAATAAAAATTCAAAAATTTTAAGATTTCTAGCTCAAAGAGAGAGGGAGTCATAAAATCAAACCAATTCGGTCCGATTTTACGATTCTAATCGATTTTAATAGAATCTGATTTTTTTTTTACCTTATTTTACTAGGTTTGTTCTTTTAACTCGTAAATCATCCAATTTTATAAGTATTTTAACAGCAATGTTTAAGACTAAGTTGCGAAGTACCGAGCATTCTTCAAATCAAATTTGCGCATGTCTCCATCGTCAATGCAATGTGCCATCGTGGTCCTCTCAAACCTCATTCCTCTGACTCAAAAGTGGAAACCATGGGAAACAGAACGCTGTTGGACACAGGGCCACAGCAAAGGCCTAATGTTATATGCAAATCAAATCTTCCATAATTCCTGGCTGAGTCAACAAAATCGAAGAAAGAAAGAAAACCCTATCCTGGATACAACATTGCTTGTCATTAGTGTCGACTGCTGGAAGCCATTAATGTTAATAAACATATAAGAACAATGTCTGTTAGGAATTAGCAGCAGTCCGCCTGCGTTGACACTTGTTAATTTTAGCCGCGAACGGTAGTTCATCAGATGGTTACATAAAGCTTAGCTATAACATCTTCAAAAATGGTTTCTACGGTGCAGCATTTCGGCACATGAATTTATATCTAAACCTTTGGGTTCTCCGAAATGTTCTACTGGACCTAGCATGTACTCAAGGCATTTTAAGAGGACCTGACTATAAAATTCTATTGATACAAAAGGTTGTATGCTGGTAAGTCTTTTATTCGATGACCATCTTCCAAAGATAGTTCCCTCTCCAATTGTGTCCGTGTTACTTGTGAAACCTCCTGCAGGAATGAAAAGACATATTAAGCAGACGTCACCAGTGCGCCTCTATATCGGAGGCATGCAAACTGACACAACGTATGTAGGCAAATGGAAAATTTATTGATTCACAGTGTCGAAAATAATGTTACTCTCAAATCATGGTAAATAAACACCAAAGTTCAAGAATCTAGTACATTGGTGAGATAGTGGGTAGACATTGAACTCCATGTAAGAAGCACGCATAGCAAGCCACTGAGCATCCATCATTTCGAAAGCTATACGGAATAGTACATCAAAGGCAGATTCATCTTCAAATAATTTCTCGAAACTGGGCAAGGCAAGGATGGGAGTTGTGCACAACTTCTCCTTGATTACAACAAAAGTCGTATCAGCTGCTACACCCCAATCAAACTTTCTTTTCTTCAAACATTCAATTATGGGGGCTACAATGCTGTTGAAATCTCGAATAAAATGACGGTAGAATGTTGTCAACCCATGAAAAATTCTTACATCTCCTACTGTCTTCGGTGTCGGCCACTCGTGGATGGCCTTAACCTTCTCCGCATCCACCAATATTCCTTCGGAACTAACTACATACCCCAAGAATAATAACTTTTTGATTAGCCAACTGTATTTTTTAAAGTTGATAAACAACTTATTCTCGGACAATACTTCCAACACGGCTCGTAGATGACTCATATGTTCACCCTCGCTTCGGTTGTATATCAATATATCGTCAAAATAAACGACTACATATTTCCCAATAAAAGGTCGTAATACCTGATTCATAAGCCGCATAAAGGAGCTAGGAGCGTTTGACAGTCCGAATGGCATCACCAAACACTCATAGAGCCCATCCTTCGACTTAAAGGCAGTTTTCCACTCATCTCCTAGTTTCACCCGAATCTGGTGGTACCCACTCCGCAGATCAATTTTGGAGAATAACTTCGACCCTTCTAACATATCCAACATGTCATCCAACTTTGGAATTGGAAAACTGTATCGGACTGTTATCCTATTTATAGCGCAACTATCAGCACACATCCTTCAACTTCCATCCTTTTTTGGCACTAGTAGTAGGGCGGGTACAACGCATGGACTAGGTTTCCATCCTTTTTCATGCTCTCATGAATAAATCCTTTCTTCAGAAGTTCCTCTACTTTTTCCTGCAAAACTAGGTTCTCCCTCAGACTCATTCGGTAGTGTGGGACATTCGGTAAGCTTGCTCCCAGCACCAAATCAATTTGATGTTGGATGTCTCTCAATGGTGGAAGGTCATTTGGTAATTTTTCAGACACCAGCACACTGTATTCGAACAAAAGAGATTACACCTTCTCAGGTATTTTCGTTTTGTGTTCTTCTCCTTCTGCTTATCTAGAGCCCGCACAACCACAACATGAACCTCATGTGCTTCTTTTACTTCCAACTTTAATTCTGTTAGGGAAGTAACTAATAAGAGTAGTGAGTGGTCTCCCACTGTAGATTTA
This sequence comes from Salix arbutifolia, assembly GCA_025169955.1. Taxonomy (NCBI): domain Eukaryota; kingdom Viridiplantae; phylum Streptophyta; class Magnoliopsida; order Malpighiales; family Salicaceae; genus Salix; species Salix arbutifolia. Next base: position 9,151,600 of record CM045912.1, on the reverse strand, counting down.
CCCGAGACTCCATCTGAATTTCGCTTAGGGACTATGGCGATTTTTCTGCCTTCCTAATTGAAGACATATACATTCTCCCGCCCGCGATAGGTCACATCTCTATCAAATTGTCATAGGCGACCCAACAATACATGACTGACATCCATGTCGACTACATCACAAACAACTTCATCTCGGTAATGATGCCTAATCGAAATAGGAACCTTGCACACTTCGGTCATGCTTACCTTAGGCCCTTTTTGGATCCATCAAATCATATAAGGTTTTGGGTGTTTTTCAACCCGTAACTTCAGATGCCCTACCAGTCTGTTAGATACAAAATTTTCGCAACTCCTAGTATCAACAATTAAATCGCAGACTTTGCCCTGCACACTGCAGTAAGATTTAAAAATGTTATTCCGCTGCGAGTGATCTTCTACTTTTGTTGAGCACAAGACACATTGAACAACACAATTTACAAACTCTCCCTCCTCTTATGCAATTTCAGCCCCCTCCAACAGCTCCCCCATTCCTAATTCTTCTTCCATATACTGCTCCTCTTCTCCCTCCACTCCAACATCTACAAAATTTACAGGTCTCCTGGATGGACATTCATTTGATTGATGTCCTAGTTGTCCACACCTGCAGCATTTAAACCCTCCTGGTTTAACATATGCACTTGGTGCTCGCGAGGCTTCTCTTGCCATTGCTTGCCTCTATTCGTCAATGGTTGCCCACAGATCTGCATATGTGTCCCTGCGACCAGCATCACGGGGATTAGCTCTTCCTCCTTTGCTGTTGTTGGCCATTAAAGACAAGGCAAATCCTTTCTCTGATACCACTTGATGTAGAACGGAAGGTAAGATTTACCACTGTAAATCTTAGGAACAAATAAACACTTTACCCAGAAGGAAAATTCAAATTTTATTATGCCTCTGCCATTGTTTACAGCCTTTAAATAGGCGTGTTCAAGTATCTCCAAGGATTACAAACGTTTATTATTGCAGATTACAATTATTCTAAAACTGGAAATAAGGAAATCAAGGATTTGCAGACGTAAAATTGCAAGCATGAACGATGGGATTTGTTTAAATGCCGAGATTTGGGCTTCTAATTTCCGATCACCCTGCTGCCAGCTGACTTATTGCTTTTGGAACGGTCCTTCTTCTTCAACTTCTTATCCAGCACTTCTTCAAATTTCAAGGCTAGTCGTTCTACATCACTAATATTATTATTGACTACTGCACGCAAACATTGTTTACTTAATTAAGACATTATTATGACAACAACAAATTGATATTTCACCCTGGATAAGCCTCGATAATAGATTCCAAAGCTGGAATCTTGATGATTTTATATCGAGGGAAGCCTCCTTCCTCTAATAATTCCCTCCATTCTTGCTCAGTTCTTTCCTTCCCGCCCGAGGTCACTGCAAGCATCACTAAATCCATTGCCATTCTCATATCATCCAATGGTTCACGATGATAATCTGTCTGTAGAACTATATCAACTATGATAAGCTTTCCAGTTTTTTCAGGTATTGCTTTCCTGCAATTTCTCAAAATCTCAACGCATGATTCATCGGTCCAATCATGCAGTATCCGCTATAAAATACAAAAGAAGAAAACAAATAAGCACATGTAAAACTAATGCTATCGATCTTTGTTTTTCTGACGAATTATCTATCGTTGTATTAATTTGAGCCGAAAAATATTTCTAACAGGGCACTGACCTTTATGAAAATTGCATCAGCATTAGGAATAGCCTCAAACATATTTCCTGCAACATGGGAAACTCCTTCATATTCTGGTGCTGTTGCTACAACATGTGGCAAATCCAAGTTAATTCCTTTAATGAGTGGATATGCCCTGACAATCTCAGCTACATTTCCTCCCATACCACCAGCAACATCCACCATTGATCTAATATTGTTGAAACCATCTTTGTAATGTGATAAAATTGCCCTCATCATGATCTTTGATGTGCATTTCATGGCTTCATTGAAATCCCTATTGAGCACAGGATTTCGAGACGCAAGATCCCACAGTTCACAGCCATGAGCCTTCGAGAAAGCGGTTCCGCCTTCTTTAATACATTGGCTCAAGCGATGCCACGGTTCTAGGAGCAATGGATTGTGTTGCATGATTATTAAAGAAGTGAGGCTTCCTTCAGAGTCATGCGTTAGCAGTCTTGATTTTTGATTCAGCCCAAAGAGTGTTTCTCCTCCATCTGATGGGGGGTGTGCTGTAAAAATTTCTTTTTTGACCAAATATCTCATGATACGAGCCAGATAAGAAATGTCCGCGCTAGGTGAGTTAATACCTGAAATCATGAAAGTATAACAAGTATCAAACAGCAACTTAGGCGATTCAGTATGTCAAAATTCAAGATCTATGCCCTGATATCAGTTTAAAAATTAAGAATCTAGAATACTAATTCAAAAATGCATGATATACGAAGTTGTTGCTCGCTCCTTACATTGCATGGATATATTTATGTAAGCAACGAAAAGGATTGAAGGAAGAGTTGAAACCTGAAGCTATTTGGGATAGAGAGATTGGACGGCCATGAGAATTTATAATATCTGCCAGCCTAAGCTCGACTGCACACTTTAAAGCCATAGATTCAACAAAACCAAGCACGAGTTGCGATATTTCAACTTGGCTTTTGAACATTGCCTCTGCCTCTTGTGATGCCATTCTCAGTTTCTTTTTTTTCCCAGCAAGCCTAAGTTCTCCCTCCAAAAGTTAGTAAGTTAGATATGGATATGCATAGAAAATTTATAGAGAAGTATACTTGTAGTCTTGCGTAATGCATTGCTTGTCAAGAAAAGAGAGAGAGATGATTAATTTTCTACTACTAGGCTAATTAAAGATTAGAATTTATGCGCAAGTGGGGTCTTGGCCTAGTGGAGAAAGGGATTTGTTCCCTTCTTCTGCACCGGGTTCAAGTGTCACCCCCACGGTGCCTTACCTGTTCACTAGGCTTGCAGAATGTTCAGTGGATCCAGGGATTATTTGTGGTACGCATAAGCTAGCCCGGACTCACCGGTTATAAAAAAAAGAAAATAGAATTTATGGGCATAGGCTTTTTGTTACCTAACAATATTTAATTTTATAGAAAACTAAATTGACAATTAATATTCTACTACTAGGTTAATTAAAGATTAGAAGCTGAGTTTGGCTGCCTTAAATTGTGGGCATAGGCTATTTGTTGCCTAACGAAATCTAATTTTATAGAGAACTAAACTGACAATTATTTTTTTATTACTAGGGTAATTAAAAAGTTTGGTTGCCTTAAATTTGTGGGCATAGGCTTTTTGTTGCCTTTTGTAGAAAACTAAATTGACAATTAATTTTCAACATATACTCCAATACATTAAGCTTTTTAGCTTTGGAATAATAACAACTATGAGGTTGATTGACCATTGGGAGTTAAATTTCAGTCTAAAATTTGTGAGTAAAGGCTATTTGCTGCCTAATGGTATCAAATTTATTTAGAAAATTAATGTTAGATGCTAAGAAGTTGCTAACTATCTTATTCAAATTTGGCATCTCTTAAAAATCTCTAAAAACTATTTGATGAAGTATGCAAGAAACTTTATAGAGATCATGTCGTATAAAACTGGAAGATGAATTGGAAGGTTACGGATGATGTAACCGAGTAGCATCAGGACATGCAAAGTAACTTATTCAGATTTAGATTTCAACTTGGAGATAATTATGTGAGACAGAGGCCCATTTATTATCTACACCTTGAGGATTGAATCAAGAACCATTATAACATTATTCAGATGATATATGTAGGGCTTGTCAGGAAAAAAAAGAGTCTCATACATATTGCCTGAAATATGTGGCAAATCAAAGTTTGATGTGTGGAAAGGCTTTGATAACCTCTGCTAAACTTGCTACTGTGCCACCACCAACATCCACCAAGGATCCAACACCATTGGAGCCGTGTTTATATTGTGATAGGAAAGCCCTCGTCATGATTTTGCCTGTACATGCATGCCATGGCTTCATTGAAAACCCTGTTGAATTCAGGATTTTGAGATGCGAGTTCCCAGATTTCACAGCCGTGAGCCTTCATGAAAGCAAGGCCACCTTCTTTGACACATTGGTCGAGGAAATGCCAGTGATCTAGCTCTCATGGAATGTTTTCCATCAGTACTTTCGATGCACTTTGTAGCTAAGTAAATACATTATCAAGAATGCTATTCGTTTGTTAATAACAATATTGAGGTTTGAAAAAAGACAAAATAACGTTGTTTACATTTGTCTTTCATCTAAAATTGCTGTAAAAACTTTGATTTGAAAAAATCTACAATCTAAAGATTTTTTGAAATGTGCTTGAAGTTATCGAAGAACTGTTACAAATCTATTCCAATTGATGGAGGAGTAATGGTTATGGATGCGGCCCTTGCAGTAACGCCAGAGAATACTGCCCATATGGATGTGTTTATGCTAACTCAAAACCATGGAGGGAAGGAGAGAACCCAGCAAGAATTCATGGCCTTGGCCACTGGAGCCGGATGTAGTGGTGTCAGATTTGAATGTTGTTTTTATAACTTTTGGGTGATGGAGTTCAACACTTGTTTGATTCTACACTTCAGGCTCCCCACCTGGATTTGAGTACACGAAATTCTTTTCCAAGAACTTTAGCAAACAATTAGGGATTTGTTTAATATCTAGTGGTCAGCGTACGAGAGTTCTAATGCTTGTAAGCATAACCTTCTTCAGTCATATTTTAGTTTTAAGATCCAAATTTCATGTCATGTAATATTACAGGGAGAAGATTATTTCTTATGCCAGCAACGGTTTCAGAATTTTGCACATCATCATGGGATTTAAAACTAAGTTGCGAAGTACAATACGTTCCATGCATTCTTCAAATCAAATTTGCGTAATTTTTATTCTATAAAAAACTATTAATTATCCCATCATGAAACACCATCTCTCTCTCTCTACCCTCAATTACTCCTAACAATGCCCGATCACGTAGCAGTCTTTGCCTTTCCTTTCGGCGCCCACGCCGCTCCATTACTCGCCGTCAGCCGCCGCCTAGCCGCTTCCTCTCCAAGCACACACTTCTCCTTCTTCAGCACCCAACAATCCAACAGTTCCATCTTCTCCGCTTACAAGCAAAACATGAATATTATGCAGCCCAACATCAAAGCATACGACGTGTCGGATGGTGTCCCTGAGGGCTACGTGTTTTCCGGGGATCCCCAGGAGTGCATCGAGCTGTTCATGAAGTCAGCTCGTGAGAGCCTCGAGAAGGCCATGGAGGTAGCTGTGTCAGAGACAGGGAGGAAAGTGAGTTGTCTGGTTTGTGATGCCTTCTTTTGGTTCGCTTGTGAGATGGCGGAGGAGATCGGGGTGGTTTGGCTGCCCTTGTGAGATATGTCTAGGTATGGTGGGGCGTGAAGATGAAACATTAAGTGGGTGTTTGGGGCTGCGGTTCAACCTGTGGTGCGTTGAACCGCAACCCCAAAAGCTAATATAACCAAACGGGGACCCCAGTTTTTAACTGTGGGTCCCACTAAAAAATTAAAATCGGCCCGCAGATGCAAAAGCAGCTGAGAGCTGCTTTTGCATCTGAGGCCAGCATCAGATAATGAATTTTACTTTAAATCTTACATAGCTCTGCTGCAGAGCTTCGTCTTCTCCCTCTCTCCCCACAGAACCTCTCCCTCAACCCAAATCCCACCGACATCCACCTTCTTTACCAAAAGCAGGCCACTCTATCTCTGATCTCTGCTGCCCATCTCCCCCATGGCCTTTGCCTCACGCCATGATACTTTTTCCCTTCTAGATAATAATACTGATCCCTTGAGTTTTTTTTCACAGCTTGTTGTCTTGATGATTTTGCCGCATCCCTTGCTGCTCTGTCGCTGCAATTTTTCATTCTTGTCTCGTTGATATGCTTTTTAATTCTTGGATGTTGGATCTTGGGTTCCTCATTTTCATCTCCAGACGAGTCCATTGCATTGACATCAGTTACTGAAATCCTTACAATTCTTGTGGCTTTTGAGTCCTCCCATCTCACCAGCTTGTTGGTCACGATTTTATGCTCTGTGTATTTGGTAGAAAAGCGAATGGGTTTGGTTTTTGGGTGAAAACATAGGCAAATGAATTACTGACGATGAGAACTGAGGAGCTATCAGAGAGAGTTGCAGGAAGAGTCAAAATGTCAAAAGGCTTGTGAATCGCAATTTTTGACATGCAGCCATGGGAGCTGCAGGTGAAAACGCCAAGGCGGAACCACTGCACCATAGCTGGGGAAATGGTTCCCTTTCCTATGCTTCTTACAAGTTTACAGCAGCAAAATAAACCTTGCATTGTGAACTTGTGTTGTGATATTACTTTCACAATCCAGCAGTTCGAAATCCAGTTATGTTGCATTTATTTTTGGGAGTGGCAGAGTTATTGTATGGGAGTTTAAGAGGTGTTGTATTCTTGCACATTTATGCATTGAAAGACTTGTTTGGGTTTGAGCATAAAAATAATAATCCAAGAATGAAACCTGTGTTTTCCAACTCCTTTTTTTCTTCATCTTTCCCTGAAAAGAAATTTTAGGTTCAGTAGCTTAGGACTTGTGCTGTGCCCTGCCAACCTTCCGTCTGCTCCAGTTTCATCTTCTATAGGTTTGTGAATCAAAGTTGGACTTGTCTCCTTCCAAACATGGCCCTACATATCTCTGTTTTTGAACAAGAAGGTGGATATGTGAAAATCCTTTACATATCAAAAGGTCAGGATCAACACCTGGGTTCGGGGATCATCATGCCTTCCATTTGTTTCCTTTTTTTTAACTAAAAATGGTGAAGGTGAAAAGAAAGTTACAAAAGTTTGTTTCAAATAAAAGGGCTGCTGGTTATGGATATAGATGGCCAGATATGGAGACTCAGCTTATGTTTTATAAATAGTAAACTTATTAAAAAACATTTATCCGTCCATAATTATATACATGTACATATGTATGTGTGTATATAAATGTGTATTTTTAATTAATTGTACAAGTTGACAGCAATATAAAAAGCATGGTAACCAAACACACAAAACTGCTTTTCATTAAACTCAATCTCAACCACAGTTTTAACCAAACACAAATTTCAGTTACGAACCGCAGCTAAAAACACTTTTCACAAATCTGCTTTTTTTCAACCTCAACCACAACAGCAACAGCTGTGCCAAACAGGCCCTAAGTTTAATTCAAGGACTGTCCAAAATCCGAACCTGTGATTTGTCGGAAGGAGTGCTGTTTGGAAACACAGAATCATTCTTTACAATCATGCTGAATAAAATGGGAAAAGCCTTGCCGCGAGCAGCTGCGGTCTTCATTAACTCGTTTGAAGAGCTAGACCCTGACATAACAAATGTTAAGGAAATCTCCACAAAGACAACTGTCCCTGATTCTAAAGGATAATACTCTGCTCAGTTTGGAAGCTTTGACTATTGTAATTAAGAGCAAATCAAGTGCAACGGTTATACGTGTATCTTGTGCATGATATTAGGCTGTTGATTTGTAATTTATTATTTTGATATTCACCATGTATAGAATAGAATCTGCTATATAAAGGTGCTATACAACTCTGTAAAACACACAGAGAATTATTCCCATTCTTGTATTCCTTTATGGTATCAGAGCTATAACGTGACCTCTGTCTCTTCCTTTTTTTCTTTTTTTTTCTATCTTACCTATTCTGTCATTTCACCAATGGCTTCCAACCCAATAACCCCTGTCAGTATGCACAGCCTTGTCACCATTAAACTTACGAAGGATAATTATCTTTTGTGGAAAGCTCAAATTGAACCTTACTTACATGGGCAAAGATTGTTTGGCTATGTTGATGGTTCCATAACCCAGCCACCCACTCACATTATCAATCCTGCTGCAGCAACGTCTGAAACTGCACCTTCTCAAATACTCAACCCCAGTTACACTGTATGGTTTGATCAAGATCAAGTGGTGCTAAGCACACTAGTCTCCTCTCTGTCTGAAAATATTCTAGCACAAATGGTGGGAATCTCCACCTCTAGAGAAGTTTGGGTTGCCCTGGAGACTATTTTCTCCTCCCACTCTCGTGCCCGTGCCATGCAGACTAGACAAATCCTTTCTATCATCAAAAAAGGAAATCAGTCAATCTCTGATTATTTTCAGAAAATCAAAACTCTTGCCGACACTCTAGCTGCTATTGGTGAGTCTTTACTCCCCCATGAATTTCAGTCTTATTTACTGAGTGGACTTGACTCCACCTATGATGCAATTGTCACTGCTATAATTACTCGATCAGACCCAATGAGCAAAGAAGATCTATTCAGCCATCTTCTCAATTTTGAATTACGACTAGAACATCACCACTCAGCTCTTGAGTCAACTATTGGCTCTGTCAACACTGCTTCACGATCTGAAGGATTTAGACATCGAGGAGGGAAACAGTTTTCTCCACAACAATTTTTCCCTCCACAGCAGCAACGTTCCAATAACTTTCGTCCACAACAATCCTATCAACAAAATAATTCTCAGGGTCGTGGACGCATGGGACGTTACAGAGGTTCATCCAGCCATCAAACCTCCTCTCGTCCACTGTGCCAAGTTTGTGGTAAAATAGGCCACACTGCAATCAATTGTTATCATCGTTTCCATCAGGCATACCAAGGAAATCCTCCCACCATGACAGCATACTTGACCAATCATCAGTCCAGCGCTGATACAAATTGGTATCCTGATACTAGGTCTACAAATCATCTCACAAATGAATTCCAGCATCTCAATATTTAGTCTGAGCCGTATACAGGAAGTGATCAGATACATGTTGGAGATGGGGGCAGGTTTAGACATAAAACACATTGGTTTATGCAAATTGCACACTGATTCAAACTCATTTCAATTACCACAACTTTTACATGTACCTAAAATCCAAAAGAACCTCATTTTTGTTAGTCAATTTACTAATGACAATGATGTGTTTATTGAATTTCATGCCTCTTATTTTTTGGTGAAGGACGAAACCAGCGGGAAAATTCTACTGCACGGCAAGACTAAGAATGGCCTTTACCCTTTCCCCTCTGATGTATCGTCCACAACTCCACACCAATCCTTCATCTGTCAACGTGTTCCTCTTGAAATGTGGCACTCTCGCATGGGACATCCATCATACCAAACTGTTCGTCGTCTTGTTTCTCAATTTTCCCTTCCAGTATCAACAAATTAGGTTCCTACCATTTGCTCCAGCTGTCAACAAGGCAAAAGTCATCACCTTCCCTTTCCAGTCTCTACTTTTTCTTCAAACTCTCCTCTTGAACTAATTTTTTCAGATGTTTGGGGCCCTTCTCCCGTTATGTCGACTAGTGGCAATAAATTTTATGTGTCTTTTCTTGATCATTACAGCAAATATACTTGGCTTTATCCTATTCCACAAAAATCTGATGTTTACAAAGTTTTTTGTTCATTTCAAAGGCTTGTTGAAAGACAGTTTAACTGTAAGATAAAGTCTGTCCAAACAAATTGGGGGGGTGAATATCGTTCTCTTCACAAATATTTCAAAAACATTGGTATACAACATCGTGTCTCTTGTCCTCACACGTCTCAGCAAAATGGGTCCATTGAACGAAAACACCGTCATATTGTCAAAACTGGTTTGTCACTTCTATCTCATAGTTCGGTCCCTCTTTCCTTTTGGGATCATGCATTTATGATGGCCACTTATCTCATAAATCGGTTACCCACTTCACCCTTAAATACGACACCTCTGCAAAAATTGCTTGCTCGAGATCCTGATTTTTCCCTCATGCGGGTCTTTGGTTGTACATGCTACCCATATCTTCGCCCCTTTAATAAACATAAACTTGATTTCCGCTCAAAACATTGTGTTTTTCTGGGTATCAGTAATATGCATCGAGGATATAAATGCCTTGACCCATCCACAGGCAAAATATTTGTGTCCAGACACGTGGTCTTTGATGAGCATGCATACCCTTTTTCTCACCTACCATCTGCATCACTTGAGCCAAATGCATCCCAAGCTGCCACGACACTCTTGCCTTTTCCTCTTAACCCACCATCGGGATCACTGCCAAACACATCCTCACACATCATCCCAGATCATGCCACGATGTCATCTCCTCCATCCATCTCACCCCTACACTCTGAAATTGCTCCTTCCTCTCCCACCACGGGTATCTCCTATTCACCATCAGCTCAAGGTCCTCTTACTCTTGCCAGTGCAGATGAAATTCCTGTACCTCATCTCCATCCAATGAGGACTCGTTCACAAAATCACATTGTCAGACCGAAATCCTTCACAGACGGTAAAGTTCGCTACCCTCCTCTAAATAATTTTCTCACTGTGTGTTCTGTGCCTGAAACTCCTTCCAGTTACACAGAAGCCCGAAAATATGCTGAATGGAGGTCTGCCATGGATGATGAGTTCTCTGCACTTATGAAAAATGGCACATGGTCCTTGGTCCCTGCTCATCCTGACATGAATGTAGTTGGCTCAATGTGGGTTCTTAAGACTAAAAGAAGATCAGATGGCACAATTGATAGACGCAAGGCCCGATTGGTAGCCAAGGGTTACCATCAACAACACGGTATTGACTTTGATGATACCTTCAGCCCGGTGGTCAAGCCCCCCACAATACGACTAGTTCTCAGCATTGCTGTGTCTCTCAACTGGGAAATCCATCAAATTGACATCCAAAATGCGTTCCTTCACGGTTTGCTTGCTGAGGATGTTTACATGCACCAACCCATCGGCTATGTTGACTCAACCTTCCCAAATCATGTTTGCAAGCTTCACAAAGCTCTCTACGGGCTGAAACAGGCACCCCGCGCCTGGTATTCCAGACTCAGTGACTATCTTCTCACCTTGGGTTTTATCACTTCAAGTTCAGATACATCACTCTTCATCTACACTACAGCCTCGACTCGACTATTTCTCCTCTTCTACGTCGACGACATTGTGATCACAGGTTCTAGTTCACAAGCCATTGCTCACCTCATACACAATCTCAGTAGCGAATTTGATGTCAAAGACTTAGGCCCTATAAGCTTCTTCTTGGGAATTGAAGCATCCAGGACTCCTTCTGGCCTCTTTCTCTCCCAAAGACAGTATATTTACAACATTTTACAACGCACAAATATGGTGGAAGCCAAGCCTGTGTCGTCGCCAATGTCATCCTCACAGCAACTGTCCCTGTTTGATGGTGCTCCTTGTGCAGATCCTTCACAATATCGCAGTGTGGTTGGCGCTTTGCAATACCTATCACTGACTCGTCCAGACATCTCATATTCAGTTAACAAAGTTTGTCAGTTCATGCACAAACCAACTCAAATACATTGGTCGGCTGTCAAGAGAATTCTCCAATATCTAAAATTCTCCATCGACTTTGGTCTACAAATTAAACCCGACACTTCCACTCAACTATCCATTTACTATGATGCTGATTGGGCTGGTTGCCCCGATGACCGTTGCTCCACCTCTGGATATTGCATCTACTTTGGTTCCAATTTCATTTCTTGGAGCTCAAAGAAGCAACTGACAGTTGCTCGCTCGAGCACAGAAGCCGAATAACGAGCTGTTGCTCATGCCACAGTTGAATCACTGTGGCTTCAGTCCCTGCTGCGTGAACTTGGTGTGTTCATTTCCTCTAAACCAGTCGTTTGGTGTGACAACATAGGGGCAACTTATCTCTCTGCCAACCCAGTTTTTCATGCAAGTACCAAACACGTGGAAATTGACTACCATTTCATCCGTGAGAAAGTTCAACAAATATCACTTGATGTTCGGTTCATCTCTAGCCGTGATCAACTTGCTGATGGTCTTACAAAGCCCTTAGTCTCAGCAAAATTTTCATTCATGCGTGACAAACTCAATGTGGTTCTCTCCCCGTTGAGTTTGCAGGGGCGTGTTAAGGAAATCTCCACAAAGACAACTGTCCCTGATTCTAAAGGATAATACTCTGCTCAGTTTGGAAGCTTTGACTATTGTAATTAAGAGCAAATCAAGTGCAACGGTTATACGTGTATCTTGTGCATGATATTAGGCTGTTGATTTGTAATTTATTATTTTGATATTCACCATGTATAGAATAGAATATGCTATATAAAGGTGCTATACAACTCTATAAAACACACAGAGAATTATTCCCATTCTTGTATTCCTTTAACAAAGGACTTGAAGTCTAAATTCAGAAAATTTCTCAGCATCGAACCCTCCAATTTAATTTCAAAACCACCTCCCGTGGCAGACATATACGGCTGCATAACATGGCTTGAAAAGCAAAAACTTGCTTTGGTAGCATATGTTAGCTTTGGCTCCGTCACAGCACCGCCATCTCATGAACTTGTGGCACTGGCAAAGGCCCTGGAAACAAGTGGGATACCGTTTATTTGGTCACTCAGGAACAACTCTATTACGGGATGCAAATATTAATAATCAAGAAGGACAGACGACTAGTCGTTCAGCTCTCCCATATACACCAGATGACAGATAACACATGTTTTGTACATTCTCACTTTCTGTTATTTTCTTTTTGTTTCTTCTAGCCTCCAGTGTAAACTAGAAGAATTAGTTTTTTGCCTTTTTCATCTCTCTCTCTAGTTTGTTATGCAACACGGGATGCATGTATATAACATCCCTATCTGTAAAAGAAAAGTAATGCAGAGTTTCAAAGATACAGAGACAAGGCTAATTTGCCCATCTCTTTCATGAGTGGATTCTTCTTCTTTTCCAGGTTTTGATAAAACTTACATGGTATCAGAGCTTCGGCTAATTATTTTCTCTTTTCAAATCAAACCATGGAAGAACAATCCCCAACTTCACAGTCTGCAAGTTCTCAAAACCCCAAACACATTTCCCCTTATTTTAACTTCACAGACCCAAATAACCCCTTTCGTATAGAGAATGGTGACCACACATCTTTGGTTCTCGTCACTGAACTACTTACCACTGAAAACTACATTATCTGGTCACGGGCAATGCGTCGAGCACTTAGAGCGATGAACAAGCTTGGTTTTATTTCTGGAAGCATTGTTAGACCAGTGAATGAGGAGGATCCCCTGTTTGACATGTGGGAAAGGTGCAATGACATGGTGGTTTCTTGGATACAAAATGCAGTCAGCATCGATATCAAACATACTCTGGCTTTTGTAGATGATGCTCAAATGGTGTGGACAGAACTCAAGGATCGTTTCACCCAACAGAATGGTCCTCGCATCTTCCAGCTTAGAAGAGATTTGGCTACCCTCCGACAGGACAGAGACTCTGTGAGTACATATCTCGGTAACCTCAAAACTCTTTGGGATGAAATGGTTATTTATAATCCAATGCCATTATGCACATGTGGTCAATCAAAGGTGTTAAATGAAAGGGATCAAAGGGATTATGTTATGCAGTTTCTTATGGGTTTGAATGATCAATATGCTAATGCTAGAGATCAAATCATGCTAATTGAACCCCTTCCCAGCATTAACAAGGTTTTCTCCTTGATTCAACAACAAGAACAACACCATCAACTTACCATTAACACTCCCTCTTGTGAATCTATGGCCTTAGCTAGTAAGTTTGTTGGCACTCCATTCAAACCAGTTAATAGAGGTTTCACAAGAAAAGAGAGGTCATACTGTCAACATTGTCGCACACAAGGACACACACTTGAAAATTGTTATAAGGCTGGAAATGCTGAGTCTCCAGTGTGTTCTCACTGTAATGCAAGTGGTCACGTGGCCGAGAAATGTTACAAGCTTCATGGGTATCCCCCGGGTCACAAACTGTGCTAGGGAAGAGTCACAAATTCATTTGCTAATCAAGCTGTTTTGTCCACAAGTCCTAATAGGGAGAAGGTAAGTGAGGAGAAAATGGTTTTCACCAAGGAGCAATATCATCATCTCATGAGGTCTG